>WOXC01002973.1:0-741096 GCA_011680675.1 Gymnobelideus leadbeateri | reverse complement strand
TAAAAGAACCCAGAAGAGAAGAGTTCATATCAGACAAGGGATAAAAAAGATCACAAAAGATAAAACAATTTTGATAATATAAAAATTTTAAAAGTTTTTGCATAAACAAATCAATGCAGTTAATATTAGGAGAGAAACAGTTAACTTGGAAAAAAAATTTTTGTAGGAAGTCCCTCTGACACAGGCCTCAAATCCAAGCTATAAAAGCAACTGATACAAATATATAAGAATGATAGCTATTCCCCAACATATAAATCAACAAAGCATATGAATAGTTTATTCTCAAAGGAAGAAAAACCAAGCTCTCAACAATCATATAAAAAAAATGCTTGAATTCATTGTTCAAAGAAATGCTAAATAAATCTACTCTGAGATTCCACCTCCCACCTACCAGACTGGGAAAGAGAATTAAGAAAATGAGTTATTGGAGGAGTTGTGGGAAAAATAGGCACACTGGTGAACTGTTGGTAGAACAATGAATTCAGTTACTCTGGAAAACAGCATGGATCAATGCTTTTAAAAAGTCACTAACCTGTGTATATACCCTTTGACCTAACAAAACCATTACTAGTCCTATAATCCAAAGATATCAAAGAAAGAGAGAAAAGATCCTTAAGTATAAAACTACTGATAGCCATCTTTCTGCTGTAGCATAGAATTAAAAACAAAAGGGGTATTCAACTGGGGACTGGCAGAACAAACAGTGATATATGAATATAATGGGATTTTTCCATAAGAAAAGATGAAAGGGATGGATTCAAAGAAACCTGGAAAGAACTGTATGAACTGATGCAGTGAAATGAGAAGAACCAGGAAAAATATTTATACAGTAATGACTGGGGCAGCTAAGAAACACAGAGGATAAAGCACTGGGCTTGGAGTCAGAAAGACCACAGTTCAAATCTGACCTCAGACACATACAAGCTGTGTGAAACCTGGGCAAGTCACAACACCTGTCTGCACAAAACTGGAGAAGAAAATGGCAAACAATTCCAATATTTTTGCCAAGAAAACCTCATGGACAGTTAATCCACTGGGTTATGAAGAGTCAGACATGACTCAATGAATGAACAACAACAAAACGACAAAGCAAAATAACTCAAGTTTTGATCAACGCAATGATCAACTATGACTATAAGAGAACAAAAGATGCTACCTACTTCCTAAGGAAGAAAATAAAAGATCCAAGGTACAGAATAAGACATACCTTTCTGGACATGATAAATATGTGAATGTCTTTTAATGGACTTTACTTATTTGCTATAAAGACTACATTTGTTGTTTTTTTTTTTTTATTGTGGGGAGGGGGCATTGAAGGTCTAGAGTTACGGGGAGAAGAGTGGCACTAACAATAGAATTACAAAAAAAAAAAAGAAATGACAGAAAAGAGGATCACTGAAGCATTTTTTAAATGCACAGAAGAAAACAGAAGGAAGTTTAGAAAGATCAACAAAGGGTTCTGCCTCAAATGTAACATTTGAAATTTACTGTCTCTGTGTGTTCATATGTATCAATATATGTATGTGTGTACATAAATGTGAATATATACATGAATATCTATATAGATAAATACACATATAAAAACACCAGGTTGTACATAGATATTTTCAGTGATATGATTTCCTTTGAAGCCATGGAGTATATGCCTAGCAGTGGGATAAATGGATCAAAGGGTATGGGCATTTAGTCACTTCTTGACATACTTAGAAACTGCTTTCCTTTCCATCATTTTGTTTGTGTGTCTCTTTCCACTTACCACCCCTTCTAAAACTGACTGTTCTCATCTTTGTTTATCTTAGCCATTTTCCTGGGAGTGAGGTGAAATTTCACAACTGTTTTAATTTGCACTTTTCTTTCTAGTTCTTTGGAGAAATTGTCTTATATGTGTGTGTGTGTTTTTAAACAGTTTATAATTATTTTTTTAAAAACTGTTTATCTATAACCTTTGACCATATTCACTAGGGAATGGCGTTTAGTCTTCTATATTTGTGTTAGCTCTAGACATCAGACTTTGAAGAGTTTTTGAAGTGAAAAATTCCTTAGACATTGAAAAGTTTGTTGATGATAACTAAGTTCACAATAAAAAAGGAAATCAAAGCTCTGGATTTGCATTTTAGCTTTGCCATTTAAAAGCTCTATGATTTGGGGCAAATCATTAACCTCTGAGAGCCTTGGTTTCTTTTTCTGTAGTGATAATAACACTTGTACTATCTACTTTAAACAGCTGTCATGAGTACACTGTTAAATAAGGTATTTTTTAAAATGATATGATGGTAGCTGATTTGATTCTCTACTACTTTTTTTTTTCTTTTTTGGAGGGCAATTGGGGTTAAGTAACTTGCCCAAGGCCACACGGCTAGGTTTTTATTTGTGTGTGCATTAAGTGTCTGAGGTCACATCCGAACTCAGGTCCTTCTGACTCCAGGGCCGACGCTCTACTCACTGTGCCACCTAGCCGCCCCCTCTACTACTTTTTTAGTGGTATAATCCATATCCATTTTTATCTTCCTGTGTGGTATATGGTATAAGCTGCTGGTCTGAACTTAATTTCTGCTAAACTGCTTTCTGGGTTTCCACACAGTTCTTGTGTGGAAATTCTTTTTCAAATATTTTATGTTCTTTGGTTCACTTAAAGCCGTTAAGTTCAATTGTTGCTGATTCTTCTTTATCTGTTTTTTTTTTTTTAAGGGGGGGAAGGCAGGGCATTTGTGGTTAAGTGACTTGCCTAAGGTCACACAAGTGTCAAGTGTCTGAGGCCGGATTTGAACTCAGGGCTTCCTGACTCCAGGGCCCGTGCATTGCACCACTTAGCTGTCCCTTATCCAGTTTATTTCAATGACCTAATTTGCCAATTTCAAAACTAGTACCAAATTGCTTTTATCATAACTAACATTATTTGTAACTAAGAAACACTCAAAAGTTTTCCCAGTAATACTAAGATAAGTAAAGATTGCCAATAACTCCACTGTTATATTATATCATATTACATTATTCCAAAAATTACAGGTATACCACAATTAAGAAAGATTTGTAAATTAAAATTCTACTGTTTTTCCCTACAAGGTCATAATTTGAGGTGGGGATTTCTGAGTTCTCTTTCTCACCAAAATAACCATTCGATGGAGGTACTTTCAGTTGTGTTTTTTTCACTCTAAGACCCATTTAAGGGGAGACAAAGATTGCTTTATTTCCTTAAGGATCAGACAAATCTTACCTTGTTAGCAAGGTAAGATTAATATATTAATGATCTTTACTTTCATTTTTAAATTTTATAAATCAATAAAGGAACTTCCTTCCTTCCTATCTTCCTCCACTACGTAAAGTAATATAAGACTAAATGCCTAATCTTGGCAAACCCCACCACCACCATTAGAAAGAATATAAAAATGTCTTTATTTCCTTATGCTTTCTGAAGTCTCTTTCATTTTCTGTTAAATCAGCCTAATCTAAAACTAACAAGCCCACAAGCTCCTCTTGCCTAGACAAATGCTTGACTGTTAATCACTAAAAGTAGAATTCTTTGCTCTACTTTATATTGAGCTTGTTGTATACTCTTTAGTAGTTGTATACATATTGATGTATTTCTTTGTACTTTCATTTTATTAAATGTGTTGAAAGTCTTATCATTAATCTTGAATTCCTAATGCTCTGAGAGATCCTCCCTATTCCCTCTCACTTTTACTTATTTAATTTTAATTTTTTTTATTTTTAGTTTTCAACATTCACTTTTATATAATTCTGAGTTCTAATTTTTTCCCACTCCTCTCCAAGATGGCATGTAATCTGATATAGCCTATACATGTACAATCATATTAGACATATTTCCACATTAATCATGTTTCAAAGAAGAACCAGAACCAAAGGAAAAGCCACAAGAAAGAAAAAACAAACAGAAAAAGAGAGAAAATAGTACACTTCGATCTGCATTCAGACTCCAGTTCTTTCTCTGGATGTGCATAGCATTTTCCATCATAAGTCTTTTGGAGTTGTCTTAGATCCTTGCATTGCTGAGAAGAGCTTAGTCTATCATAATTAGTCATTATATAATGTGGCTGTTACTGTGTATAATGTTCACTTGGTTCTGCTCACTTCACTCAGCATCAGTTCATGTAAGTTGTTCCAGGTTTTTCTGAAATTCTCCTGTTCATCATTTCTTATGAAACAATAGTATTCCATTACATACATATACCACAACTTAATTGGCCATTCCTCATATTCCACAACTTGTTTGGTCATTCCCCAATTGATGAGCATCCCTTCAATTTCCAATTCTTTGCAACCACAAAAAGAGCTGCTATAAAAGTTTTTGTACATGTGGGTCCTTTCCCCACTTTTATGATCTCTTTGGGATACAGCACTAGAAGTGGCATTGCTAGATCAAAGGGCATGCATATTTTTATGGCCCTTTAGGCATAGTTTCAAACTGCTCTCCAGAATGGTCTGATCAGTTCACAACTACACCAACAATGTATTAGTGTTCCAATTTTCCCACATCTTCTCCAACATTTGTAATTTTCCTGTTTTGTCATGTTAGCCAATCTGATAGGTATGATGTGGTACCTCAGAGTTGTTTTAATTTGCATTTCTCTAATCCATAGTGATTTAGAACATTTTTTCATATGACTATAGACAGCTTTAATTTCTTTGTTTGAAAACTGCTTGTTCATATCTTTTGATCATTTATCAATTGGGGAATGACTTGTATTCTTATAAATTTGACTCAGTTCTCTTTATATTTTTGAAATGAGGTCTTTATCAGAGACAGTGACTATAAAAATTATTTCCCAGTTTTCTGTTTTCCTTCTAATCTTGGTTACAATGGCTTTGTTTGTGCAAAACCTTTTAAATATAACATAACTGAAACTAGTCATTTTATATTTCATAATGTTCTCTATTTCTTGTTTGGTCATAAATTCTTCCATTCTTCACAGATCTGATAGGTAAACTATTCCTTGCTCTCCTAATCTTCTTATAGTATCACCCTTTACATCTAAATCATGTACCTATTTTAGTCTTACCTTGGTATATGGTGTAAGATAACTGGTCTATGACCAGTTTCTGTCATACTATTTTCCAATTTTCCCAGAAGTTTTTGTCAAATAGTGAGTTCTTATCCCAGAAGCTGGATTCTATGGGTTTACTGAAAAGTAGACTACTATAATTATTGACTACTGTGTCTTGTGTACCCAATCTATTCCACTGATCCACCACTCTATTTCTTAATTACAAAGTAGTTTTGATGACTACTGCTTTATAATACAGTTTAAAATCTGGTATGGCTAGGTTACCTTCCCTTGCATTTCTTCTCACTATTTCCCTTGACATTCTGGACCTTTTGTTTTTCCAGATGAATTTTGTTATTATTTTTTCTAGCTCTATAAAATAATTTTTGGTAGTTTGGTTGGTATGGCACTGAATAAGTAAAAATTTATGTAGAATGTTCATTTTTATTATATTAGCTCAGCCTACCCATGAGCAACTGATGTATCTTATAACAAGAAAAATAAGTGGTTTGTTACCTAATTTAGTGGTTACCTAATTTGAAAATAAACTACAAAATAGCAATTATCAAAACTACTATCTGGGACAGCTAGGTGGCACAATGAATAGAGCACCGGCCCCGAAGTCAGGAGGACCTGAGTTCAAATCCAACCTCAGACACTTAACACAAAAACTAGCTATGTGACCTTGGGCAAGTCACTTAACCCCAATCGCCCTCCAAAAAGCAAAAAAAAAAACAAAAAAACAAACCACAACAAAAAACAAAAAAACAAAAACAAACTACTACCAAATAAATTTAATTCAGCTTAATCTAACTATTTATTAGGAATTTATTATGGGTAAAGTATTGTTCCAGGCACTAGAGATACAAATTAAAAAGTAAAAACAGTCCCTGTCATCAAGAATCTTACTGCTCACTGAAATGGTACAACATTAAAACAGATAAAAAACAATACAATCTTTGGAGGAAGAGAACTAATAACTAGGACAACCAGAAAAGGTTTCCAGTTGGTAGAGACATCTAAGTTGAGTTTTGAAGAAATCTGAGTTCTAAGAAGCAAAGGTGAGAAAAGAATACATTTCATGCATGAAGCCTAGCCTGTGCTACAGCAGGGAAGCAGGAGATGTTTAGTGAAAAGCTGCTAGGTAAGTATGGCTGCAAGAGAGAGTGAGTGAAGGGGAGTTACAGTAAACAAATCTGGAAGGTTAAGCTAGAGTCAAACTGAGAAAGGCTTTAAATGCCAATATGAAATTTTTTATTTTGTCCTAGAAGCAATAGGGAAGCTGAGCAAAGGCTTGTGCTTTAAAAAGATTTTGGCAACTGTTTAAAAAATGGGATTGAAGAAGAGTAAGGCTGGAAGTCAGGAGTTTAATCATAAGCTAGGGGTACGGGGTGCAGCAAAGAAGTGGTGATTATAGGAGTAGAGAAGTGGCTGTTACAAGATATACAGGAAGACACGAGGACTGCTGAGGTAGAGGGAAGTCAGATAGAGGGATAAGACATGAAGGAAGGAACTTCTTAGCACTGTTACGGCATTGCAAAATGAACCCTGATTTTGGAAAAGGTAAACATAAAACCCCTTTTTTGACTAGTGTGTTACTGTATACAAGAGTATTAAAGCTAAAACTGTGTCTGATACCAAAGAACACTAACACTACTTCTAGAAACTGGAGAAAAAAATGAAGAGAACCACGTAATCTCAGAGAAACATGTAAAAGTAATATTGAGTAGAAAAATTTATATGGGCTGGTTTTCACTATCAGCCACTCACTGTAGATATGATCACGTCAACTGGAGTCACGGTTGAACAGGACTTGATTCAGAATCAAAAGACCAGGGATTAAACCCATTCGAGGCTACTTACTTCCTATATGTCCCCATGGCAAGTCATTTAATAAATGCGGGCTCAGTTTCCTCATCTGCAAAATTAAGGCATGAAATGGAATACCTCCATGGTCTTTTCTAGCTGGTGGTACCATAAATGCTGTTCTTGGAGTCAAGAAAACCTGAGTTTAGCTCTTGCCTCAGACATTTATTAGCTTTGTGATCCTGGGCAAGTCACTTAACTTTACTCAGCCTCAATTTTCTCATCTGTAAAATGAGAGGGATGAACTTTACAGCCTCTAAAGTTCCTTCCAGCACTGTGTTTGGTATAAGGGATAAAAAGACAAAAATGAAAAAGTTCCTCTCAAAAAGCTAACACAGTATTATATCTGCCTGATGAACCAGTGAACTTATAAAAAGTTTCCTTTGACAAAAGAAAACTATGTTTATGTTCAGGGTACTGCTACTCGTTTCACATAGTAAATGGACTTTATCACTTTAAAAAAACAGAAGTAATCTTATTTATGACATGGTGCCCCCAAAGTGGGTTGGCTTTAATATAATAGTGAGCCTGAATTTGCCAAGTTACCTTAAAAGGAATAAACAAGTTTGTATTACTTCTTGTACTAGAAAACAAACAAACCATTTCTTTTATACCATATTTCCATAGAATAACAAGAACATAATTTTCCTATAAATCTAATGCCATTGCCATTCAATATTGTCATTTTTGAAGAGGTAATTTCAAAACTTGTTGAAACTTATACATTAAATCTGGTTATACTAAGCAGGTGATATAGAAAATCTGGTTATTTAGGCATAAGGTGTTGATAAAGATTTCACATCATAATCAACTCTTGTTATTCACAAGTAGATTATCTGAAGACTATTCATTGCAAATAGGGGCTTCCAGTAGAGTCCAAAGCTGCCAGCAATAGAGAAGAGTCAAAAGGGAGTAAGGACTGAATTCAGAAGGAAAAGTATCCATTATAATTACTCTGAAATACCAGGCAAAAGGATATGGGAATTGACCCACCATTTTTTTTTTCATTATTTATGACCTTATACTTGACATTAGTTCAGATACCCAGGAATAAAGAGTATACACTTTAATATGATATATATTGGAAAAAAATATATATATATATAAATTATTTGCATAGATACAGATATAATCACTGTAGTATATAAGATATACTATATAGAAAGCAGAATTTAATGTTATCCAACAGCCTAAAATATTAATTTTCAAAATAATGGTTATGAAATTGATTAAGGATACCCATTTGACCATATATAACTAATAAAACCACAACAGAAAATTAACTCCAAATACTTCCCTTAGTATATTTAACATCTGAAGTTTTAATAAACTGTTATGGTTATTGCAAAGTTCTATGAGATGTTTAAAATACAAAGATGGAATCTATTAACTCAGCATCAATACATTATGCATTTTAAGCTGGTTTTCCAGTAGCAACCCACTGAACAGCAGGGCAAATTAGGAGATGAATCTATGGTTTTGAGTTTAATAACATCATGCTCTAATAGCAATTAAGGCAGGAGTTTTGGACCCCTTTGGCAACCTGAATGATATGGACAGACCTGTTCTCAAAATAAAGTTTTTAAAGGCAAAAAACCAAACCAAACCAAAACAAAACAAAACAAAACCCCAAATCAACAACATAGAAGTACAAAGGAAACTGAGTATGTTGAAATAATGATGTGATTTTTTTTTTCCTATCCAAGTTTATAAACCCCCTGAAATCTATCCATAAACTGCAAGATTTGAAACCTGAAGCAAGGTAACAAACTCAGATATGGGAAGGTAAACTTGTATAAAATGAAAGAAAAGCCTCTTCAAATGATAGGACCATTGTTTCCATATTTGAAAACGTAAAATTATATTCCCATGAAACTAAAAACAATTAGAAAATTTCTCTTTAAAGAATTTGTGAAGCTAGGAGTGGGGTGGAGCCAAGATGGCGGAGTAGAAACAGCTCATCCAAGCCACTCTGCCCCCAGATTCCACCCAAACTATGTAAAAGGGGACTCTGAACAACTTCTGGAGCCCCAGCACCCACAGAATGACACAGAGAAGCTAACTTCCCACTGAGGACAGCCCAGCAGCCCTGCAGGAAGGACCAGCACAGCGGTCTGGGAGCCAGCAGTGCAGAGCGTGGGGAGCCGAGCCGAGCCCATGTCCCCCGTGAGCCGAGGTTTTAGCCCCAGGGCGGCAGGGCCAGCAGGCGGCAGGGCCAGCAGCCGGCTGGAGGAACCCCAGAACACCAGCAGCTGTGGCGATTCCAGAATTATCAACATAGACATGCCTAGTACAAAGTAAGAGGTTAGTGCCCTATGGACTTTGGGACCTGTATTTGGGGAATGCGTCGGCTCCCTCCCCTGGGGGCTAGAAGCCACTGAGGACACATGCCATTTTGTAGTTTTCAGAGGCAGCTCCAGCTCCTGGCCTGCGAACTGTAGGGAGATCCAGCGATCAGTCTTGGGGGGTAATCGCTCTTGCTATAACCTCCCTGGATCTGGATTGTGATCTGGGGTGGAAGTCGTGGGTGGGTTTACAGCTTGCCAGAAACGGAAGTTGCCCCCCACACGTTCGGGACGAAAATTCCTCTACCTGGCCTTAAAGCCATAGTGTGGCAACAAGCCCAAAAGTCAAGTAATTAAGTGGCAACATGCCAAGACAAAGGAAACAAATTAAAGAGAAAAATGCAACCCTAGACTCCTACTTTGGGGCAAAGAGGGTCGAAGCATAGAGCGAGAGGAGGACTGTGAGGTCAGAAGTCCTCCTCCAAAAGCCCCAGGGGAAAACATGAGCGGGTTGCAGGCCATAGAGGACCTTAAGAAGGACTTTAAAAATCAAATAAGAGAAGTGGAGGAAAAATTGGAAAGAGAAATGAGAAGGATGCAGGAAAAGTATGAAATGAGGGTCAACAGCCTGACTGAGGAAAACAACACCTTAAAAAATAGACTAACTCAAATAGCAAAGGAGGCCCAAAAGGGCAATGAGGAGAAGAATGCCTTAAAAAGTTGAATTTGCCAGATGGAAAAAGAATCTCAAAAGTTCACTGAGGAGATTCATTCCTTCAGAGTCAGACTGGAGCAAATGGAAGCTAATGACTTTATGAGAAATCAAGATGCTGTTAAGCAGATCCAAACAAACGAAAGATTAGAAGGCAATGTGAAATATCTCATGGGAAAAACCACTGACCTGGAAAATAGATCCAGGAGAGACAATATAAAAATCATTGGACTACCTGAAAGCCACGATCAAAGAAAGAACCTAGAAATCACCCTTCAAGAAATTCTCAAGGAAAACTGCCCTGATGTTTTAGATCCAGAGGGCAAAATAGAGGTTGAAAAAATCCACCGATCACCTCCTGAAAAAGATCCCAAAAAGAAAACTCCCAGGAATATTATAGCCAGGTTCCAGAATCCCCAGATCAAGGAGAAAATACTACAAGCAGCCAGGAAGAAACAATTTCAATATTGTGGAAACACAATCACAATAGCACAGGACCTGGCAGCTTCTACACTGAGGGATTGAAGGGCATGGAATATGATATTCCAGAGGGCAAAAGAACTGGGAATGAACCCAAGGGTCACTTACCCAGCAAAACTGAGTATTTTGTTTCAGGGGAAAATATGGTCATTCAGTGGAATAGAGGACTTTCAAGCATTCTTGAGGAAAAAACCAGAATTGAATAGAAAATTTGACACCCAGACACAAGAAGGAAGAGATGCCTGAGAAGGTAATCAGGGAAAAGAAATCAAAAGGAACTTATCAAAGTTGAACTATTTACATTCCTATATGGAAAAGTAATAACTGTGACTGATGATATCTTTCTCACTATGAAAATAATGGAAGAAGGGGGTGTGGTCATATGAATACATATGTGAATGTGTGTGTATATGTTTACAGTTATATATGGATAGGGGGCATAGGTTGAATCTGTTGGGAAGGGAGAATACTCAAGGGATGAAATTATGAGGGGAGAGAGGAAAGTGGCAAGAGGAGATGGGGAGAGACAGGGTAGGGTAAACTATCTCATGTAGAAGAAGCAAAGGGAAGTGGTTGCAAGGGAGGAGAATAGGAAGGCAAAAAAGGCAAAACCACATTCTCATTGAATTTGGTTCAGGGAGAGAATGAGATACATACTAAATGGGATATCTCAACCTGCAGCAGGATAGGGGGAAGGGGGATGAGAGGATGGATGATGGATGGGAGGGCATCCTTGGGATGAGGGGAGGTTGGAAGTACCCACTATAGAAGAGGGACAGGATCATGTAGGGAATGGACCAGGTGGGGGGTGGGATGAGTGGGAGGGAATTATAAGCAGCCTTGTACAATATATCTACTATGATAATATTTTGCATAGCTAGACATGTACAACATATACTGAATTACTTATCTCCCCAGAGGGAATGGGTAACAAGGGAGGAAGGAAATGGATCTGAAATTCGAGGTCTTAACATTAAATGTTCCAAATATATATAAATACTATTATTAATACTCTTTTGCTTATAATTGGGAGATAAGATGTGCAGGCATTGGGACACAAAGATTCAGCTTCCTCTAATGGAAAAGTCGAAGGGGGTATGGGAGAAGGTACGGGAGAGAGCAGATTGGAGGAAGTGATATCTTGTGGGACTGCTATTCTGGGAGGTTGGGTAGGGGAATAACGGGGGGGAAATGATTGTAACTCAAAATCTGGCGGAAATGAATGATGTAAGTTCTTCCTAGTCACCACTTCTTATGTAACAATATTATTGCCATTACTGTCATATATAGCAGTTTGTTCAGTCATTCCTCTATCAATGGATGCTTCATTTCCTTCCATTCCTTTGCTTCCACCAAAAATATTGTTACAAATATTTGGGTTTATATGTGACCTTTCTCTATGGTATAGTTGATATTTGTTATAAAGGATAATTGATGGATTATGATGCCACACTTTTGTTGCTATCACCTTAATATTGATAACTACCTGTGGTGGATTCTTTTTTATTAATTAATTTAGTTTTAGTTTTCAACACTCACTTCCACAAGATTTCGAGTTCCAAATTTTCTCTCCCTCTCTCCCTTCTCCCCACCCCAAAAGAGCATGCATTCTGATTAAGGGACAGACACTCTTAAATGCACACTTTTTCTAGCTTTTCATTTTTACTGATATACTTTGTTTCTCTTTTTTTTTGAGGGGGAAAGACAGTCAGGGTTAAGTGACTTGCCCAGATTCACACAGTTAATAAATGTCAAGTGTCTTCAGAACTGGTACTCTATCTACTGTGCCACCTAGGTGCCCCCGATATATTTTGTTTCTCATATCACTTCATTTCGCAACATATCCCTCCCCTTCCTAGAAACATCCTTTGTAACAAAGAATTAAAAAAAGAAATGGGGGGACAGGGAAGTAGGCTAGCAAAACTAACCAATACATCAATCAAGTCCAGTAGTATATACAATATTCTTTATCCATAGTTCCCAATCTCTGCAAAGTTGGGTGGGAGATGCATTCTCCTATCTTCTCTTACATGCCAAGTTTGGTCATTATTGTTATACAGTGTTTGGATATAGTGGTTAATTACACTTACCATTAAATTTTTATTAAGCTAAAAAAAAAAAGAATTTGTGAAAATAGGATACTGAATAAAATTATCAAACTCACCTATTGTCAGTGCTATGAACCGGAAAGTGGGGATAAAGTGCACAAAGAAGAGCAGCAATTGAAGAATTTGAAGTACTCAAAGAATATCTGTGCAAAAAAAAAAAAAAAATCAAGGCCTTATTATAGATATTGCAGCCAGGCAATCTGGAACATGATCAGATGCACAAACAAAAGCTTTCTTTAAGAAAGAGGCATTTTAGGAATTAGTTAAAACAAAGTCAACCAATGATTCCCTAGATTAAGGAAGCAAGATTCCAGAGATAATAAAGTTTCCACTTTTTTATTTTCAAAAATTTTTCACTTTCATTTTCAAAAAGAAATAAAGTTTATTTATTTCCAAACATGAACCCAGAGAACATTACAAGTATTAAAAAGAAGTGTATCAATTTCATCTTACTCCCATATTCTAATAAACCACAGGTAGAAATAAAACTCTCTTTTAAGCTTGAGACAGCCTATTTTTCCTTCTTCAGCAAAACATATAGTGATAAATACATGAAGAAAAATAAAGTCACATTATCAAAAATTCTGCATAGCTATCCATCTAAACACAAAACCAAGTAATAATACTGCTTTTACAAATTTTATATTTACACGTGAGAGGTACATGATTTGTTTCTCCTAATTTTTCTTTATGATCATTAATATGAAAGTAACATATACATTTAGAATGTATGGGGTCTAAGGTATTGGTCTAAATTTAAATTTTTTTTTGCTTTTTGGAGGCCAATTGGGGTTAAGTGACTTGCCCAAGGTCCCACGGCTAGTTTTTATGTTGAGTGTCTGAGACTGCATTTGAACTTCAGGTCCTCCTGACTCCAGGGCTGGTGCTCTATTCACTGTGCCACCTAGCTGCTCCTCTAAATCTAATTTCTGCCAGACTATTTTACAGTTTTCCCAAAAGTTTTTAATCAAATATGGAGTTTTCCCATACATAGCTTATGTTTTCCTGGGTTTAGTTCTATTGTTTCTGAATTTCCTTTGTCTAGTCTGTACCACTGATCTCTCTCTATATCCTTTAACCAATAACAAATGGTTTTGATGACTGTTGAATATAGTTTGAGGTCTGGAAGTGCTAGTTCTTACTTCTTTTCTCTTAACATTCTACAGGATGTCCCTGAAGTTTGGACACACAGGACATCTCATTAACTATGCATATTTTCAAGAAATGAATGAAATTTTCAACATCATTTTATTTAATTAGCATAAATTTTAGCCATGACAATTTCAATTGGAATAAAAGCTTTCATTAGCTATGGGAGACTATTTTCTATATTAATGAGATTAATTTAATTAATTGAATTAGATTTCCTATGTGTCTCCTATGTCTTCCTATGAAATCTCATTTATGCTAATTATATAAAATATTATTATATATGCATAGTTAATAAGATTTCCTATGTGTACAGATTTTAGGAACATCCTGTATATATTTCGTTTTTCCAAATAAATTTTATTATTATTTTATCAAGTTCTATAAAGTATCCCCTTGATAACTTGATTCTGCATAGCACTAAAAGTATAAATTAACTTTGACAGCATTGTCGTTACCATATTGGCACTGCCCAGTAATGAGCACTAAATATCTGTACAGCTCTTTAGGCTGTTATTTAAGGAGTGCTTTGTAATTGAATCCATACATGTCTTCTGTGTGTTTTAAGAGGTTAATTACCAGATATTTCATGTATTTTGTAGTTATTTGGAAGCAGATTTCCCTTTCTATTATCACTTCTATGTCATTATTATGTAGAAATGTTATTGATTTTTTTCAGGTTTTTGGTAGCCTACAACTTTTCTGAAGTTACTGATTATTTCAATTAGCATCTTTACTGATTCCCTAAGGTTTTCCAAATAAATCACCAGGTTATTAGCAAATAGTTAGTTTTTATCTTTACCTATCATTATTTAATTCCTTTGTCTTCTCTTATTGTTATTATCAGTATTTCTAAAAGTATATTGAATAATGGTGGAGAAAATGGATATCCCTTCTCCATTCTCATATTTACTGAAAAACGTTCCTATGTATCCCCAAAGCATGTGATGCTTATTTTTTGCTTTTATGATATGAAAAAAAGACCCTTCTATGCCTACATTTAGTAGTTTTTCGTATAAAAGAGGGATGTACTTTGTCAAAGGTTTTTTTCTGCATTTATTGAGATGATCATGTAGTTCTGATTGTTTTAGTTTTTAATATGATTAATTATATTATTTTCCTAATATTGAACCATCCTTGCATCCCCACTATAAATCCCAACTGAGCATAATGAATGATTTCTTGAATAAATTGTGGTCTGAGAGGATTTAATTTTAAAATTCTGAATCAATGTTCATTAATGACACTAGCCCACAATTCTTTCTGTGACTTTATCTTTCCCAGGTTTAGGTATTAGGACTGTATATGTGTCATAAAAAGACTCTAATAAGGTGATTTCTTAATTTTTTAAAAAATAATTTGGATGTGCAGGTACAAATTGTTCTTTAAACTTTTAAAAGAATTCTCTTATGGATCCTTCAGGTCCAAGAGATTTTTTTTCTTTTTTAGTTTATTTATAGCTGGATCTATTTCCTTTTCTGAATAGTGTTATTTAAGATCTCCACCAGGTCTTCCAAGAATTTGGGTATTTTATATTTTTGAAGGTTTTCTCTATTTCTTTTGTTTTCAGTTTTGTTAGCATGTAACAGTGCATATGTATTGATTATTTTAATTTCTTTTGGTTTTGCTGTGATTTCACTTTGTTCATTTTTTATTCTGCTAATTTGATTTTCTGTTTCTTTTTAATCAGATCAGCTGTTTATCATTTTAATTCTCTTCAAAGAACCAGCTTTCATTCTTATTTATCATTTCTATGGAGCTGTTTCCAATTTATCTATTTACCCTCTAATTTTTAATATTCTCTTGTTCTTATTTTAAGTTTATTTGATGGTTTTCTAATTTTTAAATGTTTTTTTTTTCTGCTCATTACTCTTCTCTTTTTTCTATGATGCATTACCTATAATTGTAAGGCTATGACTTTTCCCCTCTATGGAAGCAATTTAACTACATCTTAGAAATTTCGCTATGTTATTTCATCACTTTTTTTAGTTATTCTTTGAACCACTCATTATTTAAAATTTTATTGTTAAGTATCCATTTGGGTCTGGATATTTTATTTGTAGTCCCTGTACCAATTTCTATTTTTATTACAATATGGTTTATAAAGGATGTATTGATTATATTTTTGCCTTTTTATATTTGCTTGTAATACTTCTATGCCTGAGTACAGCGTCGTTTTATATTTAAAAAAAGTTACAGGGGCGGCTAGGTGGTGCAGTGAGTAGAGCGCCGGCCCTGGAGTCAGAAGGACCTGAGTTCGGATCCGGCCTCAGACACTTAATTCACACAAACAAAAAAACCTAGCTGTGTGACCGTGGGCAAGTTACTTAACCCCAATTGCTTAAAAAAAAAAAAGTTACAGTTGTTGCAGAGAAATATGCATTTTTTTTACTGTCTCATTTAGAAGACACCAGTAACTCTAGTTTCTCTAAAAAATAGTTTGATTCCATATTTTCCTCTTTATCTTTCTGTTGGACATTCAAAACTGATAAAGGGATATTGAAATCTGCAGTCACTATTGTGTTATTGTCTGTGTCTTCTTGAAACTCAGATAAAACTACATTTATGAATTTAGATTGTAAGGAATTTGGCTGTAAAGGATTGAGCAAACTTCTGTAACCTGGAGCCTGAGTCTCTATGGAACTGGAAAGATCAAAGGGTAGATGTGTTTTGATGTAAAGCTGCACTGTATTTTTGGATCTGCTAGTGTGGTCTAATCACCAGTACTGTGGGAGGTGAGGGAGCCTTGGTGAGTAAACTTAGGGTTTTTAGTTCCTGAGTTTTAGGTTTGCTTTTTAACCTTCTTTTGCATTCTAAGTGTCCTAAACCGTGGAAATAGTTGAAATTGCTTTATCTCTGATGTATAATTTATGTTTTGTAGAGGTTTGAGAGGTCATAGGGATTGGAGAAAATGTCTCTTTCACCATGTTGCTGCTCACAGAACACAAACTAGTTCTTTAATTAGCTAAGCAATTATCTTGCTTTTTATAGCTTTTGCCTAAAATTTCAGTGGCTTCATTATAACCACTAATATTTATATAGCACTTTAAGGTTTTTAAAGAGTTTTACGAATATTTTATTTCATCCTCACAACAACCTTGGGAGGTTAAGTGCTATTATTATCCTTATTTTATAATGAGGAAAGTGAGATTCAGAGAGGTTAAGTGACTGGCTTGGGGTCATGTATCTAGGAAGGGTATGAAGCCAAATTTGAGCACAATTCGGAGCTCAGATTTGAACCTGGTTCTGAGTTCTATCCACTGTGGCAGTTAGCTGCTCTATAAGTAAGTTGTTCAACTAGTAAGATACTCAGGGGTACTGATCACACTTTATTTCACCATGTATATATTACAAAATGCAACCAATATTTTCTATACTTACATTCTTGAACCCTTTGTATAATTTTTCTATCCAATTAGTAACATTAAATGAAAGATAGCATTATCGTGTGGGTTAGTGCAAAAAATGTTGCACTTTCAGAGAGCCTGGATTAAAATCTCAGCTCTCCTACATATGACTTGTATGACGTTTGGTTTTTTTATCTGTAAAATAAGAGGGTTAGAATGGATGTCTACATCTATACTCTTGTGTTGTTTCATTTTCCAAGTTTTCCTCTGAAGTAGGATTTGAATTACACTAAAGCTAATTTTCTGCAACGAGAGCAACAGAATTCATGGTAATATCAAGTTAAATTTTTGACCATTAGACTGCAATTACATATTTTAGCCCTAAAATTATTATCCTGGATTTTAACTTCATCACAATAGAATTAGTGACTCTGGGCTTTTCAAAATTCTGTAGCTTGGGCCAAGGATCTCTAGGACATCAATGGTATGTACAGGAAATGTAGGAATACGCCGCCGCCCCCCCGCCCCCAAACAAATACATTTTATACTTAATGACTCAATAGTGAAAAAGTATAGCGAGAGGATTAAGTTAATTCAACAAATATTTATTAAGTACGTGTTCTATATAAGCATTATAGTGCTAACAGGAGCCTGGAATATTCACTTTATTGTCTTAGTTGCCTGCAGCACTGAGGGTCAAAGAGCTAGTTGGTGTCAGAGGTGGGACAAGAACCCAAACTTTCTTTATTCCAAGGCTGGCTCTTTTTCCACTACATCTCTCATGCCCACTTTATAAATAAGCAGATTGTTAAATGATTTGCTCAAAGTCTGACAAGCTAAGCAATGGAGTTGAACTAGAATCAAATCTTCTTACTCCAAGCCTTATGCTCTTTCCCCTCAAGATTCCTCACTTTTATTTTTTAAGTCAACGGAATTTTTTATTAGTTAAACTGCTGTAATTGAAAGACTGTTAAATAAATTTTCCTTTCATATACCTACTCCTTCGTAATTTAAACATTTCTGGGCAGATATCTAAACTTTAATTTTGTCAACAAGGGAAAGACATTGAGACAGATTCACATGGGTAAATGATAAAGTTTCAGGATTTTATTAGACAGTAAATTTAATATAGATAATAACAAAAAATACCACTCTTACTATCCCATAATCATTCTTTTAAATTCAATGTTATAACATATGAAAGGTAGCAGAGCAGAATAGAAAGAACATTGATCTGAAAATTAAAATAAATAAATCAAAACAAAACAACAAAAAACCCTAGCCCCAGTGTAGATACTCCTTAGCTTTGTGATTAGAGCAGTTCATTAAATATGAGCTGTTAGTAGTGACATAATTTAAGTAGCAAAAATAAAAATGTATTTCTATGGCATTTTAAAATTTAAAAGACATTTTCAATTAATATTTAATAAGTGCCAAAAGGAAATTTTATCAAGAGTGAGCAAATACATGAAAGTACAATTACTTCATCCTCCACTTTCTATGTTGTATATCTAAATGGCATCCCTACCAGATTTTTCTCTTAGAATTAAAATCTGTCAGTTCTCTAAAATATTCTTTGTAGGACCCATTTACCAAGTTTTGATTTCCTTCTTCTCAATGACACAATTTTTCAAAGCTTGATTAAACCAGAAAACTTTCATTTTGATATGTAACTTGAAAATACTTAGTAGAAGAGTTACTTCAGTTCATAACTTGTCATGCTGTCATGTATCTATCCTAAGATCAATTAAGTAGAACTATATTAATTGTGGACCACTTTGACTCCACATATATGTATTTAAAACAATGACTACCATATGTATATGGAAATTGTTAGTAAAAATAAAAAGAATCATTTGACTTTTCCTTATTACTTCTTTGTTCCAGTTTCAAGTAAGTTGGGATTAGAATTTTGCAAATAATAATGCCAATTCTCTAAGCTCACATATACTTTTAATTTTGGTACATTTGTAATTAAACAGAAACAACAATGAATCAGCCTGAGATGCTGTGTATCAGCCCCTTGCCAACCTTGTACCCTCAAATTTAGGACACATGCTTAAAATGAAATCCCTTTAAAAGGAAAAAATATGTAGGCATATGCTAAAACAACAACAAAAAACTTGACAATAACATAGCTCCCTTCAGATTTTATATAAGCCATACATGGGTTAAAAAATGTGAACTATATTCTGATAAAAATGGTAGTATATTAGAAAATAAGATTGGGGTGGGGAGTAGGGAAAAGATGGAGAGAAAATTTGTAACTCAAAATCTTGTGGAAATGAATGTTGAACACTAAAAAATAAATAAATTTATTTTTTTTAAAAAAAGAAAGAAAATAAGCAGACAGGCCAACTAGTTGTAGCTAAATAATTCCTTTACTTATAATCTCCAAATAAATAAACATATTGTACAACTAGTTTAACTTCTTAAGAATTTCAGCAAGTTTTATCCAAGGATACAAAAACAAAAATCAAAATAAAAGGAAGCATATGTTCAAAAATATGGCTATTCTCTATTTACCTTTTTTTTGGGGGGAGGGGGGTGGAAACAACCACAAGTCAGTTTTCAAATTTTATTCTGACAAAGTTAAGGATTTAGAACTACAAATCCTGTTTTAAATAACAGTTAAATGTAGTTTACAGCTAAATATTCAATAATCCACTGTAATTTCCTTTTAAGAACTAAGATCTTTCAAAATTATAAGTAATATAGATAAGCAGATTTCTGTGTGTGTGTGTGTGTGTGTGTGTGTGTGTGTGTGTGTGTGTGTGTACAGATGCAGATCTATGTGTATATGATGAACATATTAAGAAGACTACAATGCAGGCTTAAAAAAACCCAAGCTAATCTGAATTATGGAAATTATTTGCAGTTCACCACCAAAACTAAGAAGTAATATGCTTACTGATACCTCTCACAAACATGAATGATTAAACATATTTTCTTTCAGGAACAAGTATTTTAAAAAACATGTATTACCTGCCTCCTCCTAAAAAGAGCAGTCCAAGAGCCATATGATGAGCCAAATGGAAACCATAGTTCATTTCTCCCCCAGTCTTCTTGTGCATGAAGCGACAAAGCTGGAGAACCTTCAGGTTTCCAGAGCCAGCCATGACCATGGCAAGAGAGAGGAGCACGACACTTAGGCAAGTTTCTAAGTTATAATGGCCTGTCTTGAGGTACAATAAATGAAATCACAGTATTAAAATTATTATTGCTATATTTCTTTGTAATCACATCTAAAATGGTTAACATTAGAAAATTACAAATTTATGCAATTTTTATAAGAAATATAGTATTGTTACTGGATCAACAGATTAGAAAATTCTCAAAGACAAGAACTTTATCTTGAATGAATTCATTGCCTAATACTGCGTGGCACATGGCATATGCTTAACAAATGCATTTAACTGAATTCTCTGGAAGGATTCTGGTTAATTAAAGGAATTTAAAATGTAGGAACTAATATAAATTAGTGTTGTATGAGTTTCTGTAGAGCACATTAGACATTAGGCATTTCCTTATTTATTCTCTTTGCATAAGAATCTGTTATCTACCCCATTTCACACAGACAGAAGTTAATTCCTCAATAGGAAAAGAAGAATTTAGCCACAATTTAAGCAACTCTATTTTTAAACTGCAATACTGCAGTTATAATTAATAACATGGCAATAAACTATCATTGAATTTTTCTTTTATCTCAATGAATGTGCATTATTTAAATAAGAGTTTCGCCATGTTTTTAAAGGAATAAGAAGCAAACTTACCACTGAAGCTGTGGGTGCCGACAAACACTTCATAAAATCTTTTGCAAACTTGTACTATAAAAAAGGTGAAGAGCAAATTACAAAGTTAAAAATGACATTTTAAAAATCATTTAGGAACAGAGTAAAAAGAGAAACTTCTTACCAAACAGTTAAATGCTGCTAAGTTTTCTGAACCAGCAAATCGAAAACCCAGAGACAAACAAGCTCCAGCAATTATATAGACATGTGCTTGCCTAAAAACAAAGGAAGAAAAAACCTCAACAATTTTGTAATTACATTAGACTTTAAAATCTTACTTGGACTTAGTATCTTCTTTGCTAAAGTAGTAATGTGTTTCTGCTACTCTATTCTGTTGTTCTATCCACTCAATAAATACAGACTACATACCTATTATATGAAAAATCACTGCTTAAAACTGCTAGGAAGATTTGCATATAAACCCTGGTCACAAAGAACTTAGTATATAGTAAAGCAGATTAGATGCATATACCAAAATGTTGGGCAAAAGAGATGTAAAAAGTCTTATAAAAGAAAAATACAATAGATACGAACCAGGAAGCACAAGATCTAATATTAACTTTCCTTCTAACTAACTATGCAATCTAGACCAAGTCACTTGACCCCTCTGGATCCTGGTTGAAAAAAGCTACAAAAATTCAGAAAGAAAATGATGCTGATAATTAAGTAATGTACATTATAAAAACAATGGTGGAGAAAGTACAACATATCATTGCAGGCTGTGAAAATATAACACCACCAAATATTTAACAAGATATAACCTGGTAGCTAGAATTATACATCAGAAGTTCACTATTTTTTATGAATTGAAAGACAACAAATTCCCATACTAAAAATATAAACCTCAAAAAATCCTGAAGAAATCAACAAATAAATTCTACAGAAACAAGAATATTAAGACTGAACTGCTAATCAAGTATAACTCTGATTCATAAAATTTAAAAATAATGATTTTAATAGATATTGCCATAACCAAATACACTTCCAAGTTACAAAGAACAAAAAGCTTTCAAAGTCCAGAAATTCGCCCAAGATGAAAATAATGTGTAAATAAGAGAAAGTGTATATTCTTCAGGTTGTTTTCTCTGTTACTGGAGTTGTACCAAGTATGCTTTTAGGAAGCCTACAAAAGGTTAATTTAATTTCATTTGGCTATAAAAAAAGCAGTTATTTTACTTACCTGTGAAACAGTAGAAAGAACACTAAATATAAAGGATTTACAGCAGAAGGACTTGTCTCAAGACCATTTCTATATGAACCCATCAAAGAAAATGACAGGAATGAGACAACAATAATATATTATTATATAATATAAAATTATATTTTATATTACATAATATAAAACATGACATTTTTCAGGAAGACAGTTTAAGCCTATTACAATTTTGCCTGGACTAACTTAATTAGAGCTTCTCCTAAATAAAACTAAGTCTTCCATTTCAAAGGAGTTAAACCAAAACATCTTATTAACCACTGCATTTAAATGGATGACATCAAACTATACAGCTCCACTGAAAGACACATTAAAGTACTCCTTCATTTTGTGAAATCTGTCTCCAATAATAATAGTAATAACCACTTCCTCAAAGTCAAACCATTCCTCTATATTGTGAGGCTAATGGGGGGGAAATACCAAAATAAGGAAATGCTGGCCAGAATTAAGCACAGAAGGGATTCTGTGTGCTTTATTACTACACTATCTATGAAGGCTTGACAGTAACCTTGAAATGCTAATCAGCTGAGTTCTTGGCTATACTAGGGACTGAGTTAGCATTCTAGCTAGTGAGAAGAAAAGACTCCTAAGAATCTAAGAAAAAGACAGAATAACACAGACTTGCAGGCTAACGTAAATCAAAACCATAGTGATGATTAATTTAACATGGAAGACAGGAGTAAGTGACTTTTCTTCATATTCTGATATCACAAGAAGGCAAGCTACACTGAAAATGCTTGAAATGCTTCAGTCCTGACAGCCCTGACCACTAAAGTGGATACACCACAAGTATGCATAAAATAGACATGAATGCTTTCATTATGCACCACTACAGTAAGAAAGGCAAGGAATTCATGCTAATTTTTGTTAGCAGTACTTTTAGCTCCAAGTCATACAACATATGAACACTACAGGGAAATCACAAAAATTAATTACTTATCTAAGACTAAATTAGACAAAATAACAGATAAAATCAAGAATCTACTAATGCTTAAGAGAGAAAAGTTGAAGACCCTGAAGTTACTAAGAATCTTTTTTAATACAAACTCTGGAATTTTAATACAAACTCATAAAATGACATGAAACAAAAAGGACACCCCAAGGTGTGAAGAGGAATTTATTAATTTATTAAGGTTAACTACTGAACAACACTCCCAAATGCCATAACATTTATATTACCTTTGTTGATTACCAAGAAATTTTTGACTTAATACCACCTGTAGGGCTTATTCAGGGACTGAGACTACATAAAATTATAGAGTGCTAGAATATTTGATGTCCATGGGGAAAATTAAGTGGTCTGTTTAAAACACTCCAGTAATACAATAATGTCAAGAACAACTGATATAAAAAATGACATTTTTAAGGAGGACAGCTTAAGCCTATTGCAGTTCTGCTTGGACTAACTCAATTATAGCTTCTCCTAAATAAAACTAAGTCTTATTTTAGTCTAAGTCTCCATTTTAAAGGAGTCAAGCCAAAAAATCTTATAGCATCAAGCTATATAGCTCCACTGAAAGACACATTAAAATGCTCCTTCATTTTGTGAAATCTGTCTCCAATTTTATCAAAATGTCATAAAATGTTTAACATACACCAAGATAAGATACAGACTGAAGTCAAGCTCAAATCTGATCGTCATACTGAATCAATGGATGAAGGTTAGCTCACAGTTGATCCACACAATGGCCCTGTCAGGAAAGTAATGTATTAACCCATTTTTGCAGATAATGAAACTCAGGCTGAAAGAAGTTAAGTGACTTGCCCACAGTCTCACAATGAGGCAGGATTCTAATTTGGATCTTCTTAGCTCTAGGTCCCTATGGGAGCTCTAAGCAACCAAAGGTAAATATTAAAAACATGTTTAAATCAACTAATACCTATACAAGTTCTAATGTATTCTTTCAAAACTATAAAATGAGCTATAACCATATTCTAATGAAAAACTGTACAATATTAAGATACAGGGTCCATTACCCTAAGCCAGGTGCCCCACCCCTGCACCTAAGCTATACAAAGATGAATATTTCCTTGCCAAAAAGGAAGATCAACATTCTAAGAGCACATGATATATGTAAAAAACCTATGGAATACAATTAGGTATTACTTCAATGAACAATGGTAATAGCTTTTAACCACCTTTGGAATGTAAACGAAAATTCATCTACCTTTGGATAGAACCTACAAAACTGTTAAGATCCAAGAACAGAATCAAAGAACCCTCTGTGAATGACACCTGACATTAACTCAGTCAAGAAAATGTTAACAAAGAAATACTGAAGAAAGAGGTCAGTCATGGAGATTTGTTTGTAGAAATGGGGGAGATTATAATGTAATTCAGGAATAGGTCGCTGTCACCACAAATAAAGAAGTATTATCCTTTAGAAACCAGGAGTAAGTGATCAGAGTAAACTGTTTATAGAGAAATAGCAAATACATCACTTTAGGCTACAAAAATTTAGACCCTAACAAACATACAAGACTGACTTGGTGACTAGAATTGCACAACAGAATCTCATTACCTTTTGTAGGCAGACAGGAAATCCCCATACTACAAATAAAGACTTTAAAACATTCTGGACAACTAACCCAATAAATTGTGCTAGAAACAGAGCATTAACACAGACCAAATTGGTCTCCATGAGTATTGTAACATAACACTGGGAAATAAAACCTTAAGAACAGTCTTTTTAATTGATGCCACCTTCCTAACATGCATAGCAACTAAGTTACTTGGAAGCTTTCAAAATCAGAAAGACCTGACTTCAAATAGGGCCTTAGAGCTTCCTGGCTGTGTGACCTTGAGCAAAATACTTAACCGCTGACTGCCTCAGTTTCCTCATCTGTAAACTGGGGGTAATATCTACCTCCAGGGTTGTTGTGAGGATCAAATGAGATAATAAATGTAAAGCTCCTAGCACAGTGCCTGGCACACAGTAGGTGTTATACAAATGTTAGCTGTTACTGTTAACAGGAAGACGTGTAGATCATTCCAGCTGTCCTGGAGCTGTACTAAAGATGAAATTTTAACTAATATTTTTATTCAACTAAGAAAAGTGGCTATTTTAAGTACCTGTGAAAGAATATGCAGAAGTATCAAGTATAAAAGAGTAAATAGGACAGCAATTTGCCTTATGATCATTTCTATCTGAAAAAGAGATGACGACTGTCATCAATCAATTACATCTGACATTTATTTCACTCTTTAGGTGAAGTGTTTTACATACATTTTCTCTGAGCCTCACAACCACCCTTTAAGTCTGCTCCATTACCATTATTCCCATTTTACAGAGGTACCAATTGAGGCCCAGTAGGGTTAAGTGAATTTCCTATGGATATCAGAGACAAAATGTGAACTTGGGTTTTCCTGACTTTATCCAAGTCCAAGACTACCAGGAAGAATCTGGGAAGGCTTCATTGATGAGAATTCATCTGAGCTGGAAGTTGAAGTATCAGCCAGAATGAAATGGACAGAACTAAAGCAGAACAATCCCGGAAAAAGAAACATAAGCAAAGAAACATACAGAATTGGGATAAATATGAAAAATGAGAAAACCAGGGGTAGGTCTGAAGAATAAAAAGTGGTCCCTTTTGGCTAGCTATCAATCAGTAGTCAATGCTGTCAATTTAAACTTAATCACTACTCCATCCCTCCTATCTGTTTCACTTACTTTCTACTCACATTTGTAACATCACAGTGCATGTCCTCTTAACTGGACTGTTCTAATATAATTCTAATTGACTCCATTACTATTCCCATCCAATCTATTTTTCACAAACATGCCAAAATAAGTTTTCTAGCGGACAGGTCTAGTGCAATTCCCTCCTCAATAAAGGCCAGGGATTCCCTATTTCCTGTGTGATCAAATAAAAACATCTGGCTTTGAATTATGTTTTGGGCCTTAGCTCATATCACTCCCTTTTATACACTCAACAGTCCAGACAAACTCAACTGCTTACTACTGTTTCCCAATGTTATCCTGCTCTTACCTACCCCTCTATATCTGTATATACCATTTCCTATTTCAATAGATTCTTTCCATAACTCCACTAACTCAACACACATCCTGGTCTTACTTCAGCTTGAACAGCACCTTTTCCATGACATACTTTGTGACTTCTTACCCTTCCCCTTCTGCCCATCATGAAAAAGTGATTTCTATAGCATTCTATCAAGACCCTTTGCCCTGACCACATTAAGTCTTACATGAAATGTGTTTGTTCCCATCCTAGTCCCCTGACATTAGACTTCAAGTACCCTCAAGAAAAGGACTATAATTCTGTTGATCACTGTATTCCCCACACCTAGTCCCAAGCCTTGCACATAATAGGTATTTAACATGACTGATGAATCAATAAATTAAAAGGCATCTGTTAAGTGTCTACCAAAGGGCAGACACTTAGACTCAAACTACAATGAATGAAATAATCCTTGATCTGGAAACTCCGAAGTTGTTTATAATAATCCTAGGAGTTTTCTTTTTGGGATCTTTTTTAGAAGGTGATCTGTAGATTTTTTCAACCTCTAGTTTGCCCTCTGGTTCTAAAACATCAGGGCAATTTTCCTTGAGAATTTCTTGAAGGATGATTTCTAGGTTCTTTTTTTTTTGGGGGGGGGGGTCAATCAGCATTTATTAAGCATCTTCTCTATGCCAGGCACTATGCTAAGCACTGAGGATACAAAAAAAAAAAAGACAAAAGATAAAAGACAACCCTTTCCTTCCCTTCCCTTGAGGGGCTCACAGTATAATGGGAAGACAACATGCAAAACACCTATGTATAAACAAGTAATATGGAGACTAAATTGGAAATAATTAATAGAAAGAAAGTCCTAGACTTAGGAGGCATTAGAATGATCAGAGTTTGTCTTTCCAAGCTGTTTGTCTTTTTTTTTTCCATTAAATAAATGCTTTATTAACTTCTGGTTTACATAATTCATTTCCACCAGATTTTGAGTCACAATTTTTTTTCCCTACCCACCACCCCAGAATAGCAGTCCCACTAGATATCCCCTCATCCAATCTGCTCTCTCCCATATCTTCTCCCATACCCCCTTCGACTTTGCCATTAGGGCAAGGTGAATCTCTGAGCCCCAATGCCTGGACATCTTATGAAACATTTAAATTTAAAACTTAGATTTTCAGAACCATTCCCTTCCTCCTTTGTCACCCACTCCCTCTGAGAAGATAAGCAATTCAGTATGTGTTGTACATGTATAGCTATGCAAAACATTACCATAGTAGATATATTGTAAAAGACTGCTTATATTTCCCTCCCACCCATCTCACCTCCCACTTGGTCCATTCCCAACTTTGATCCTGTCCCTCTTCGAAAGTGGGTACTTCCAACCACCCCTCCCCTTAGAATGCCCTCCTCTCCATCATGCCCCCTCTCATCCCCCTTTCCCCTACTCTCCTGCAGGGTGAGATATCCCATTTAGTATGTATGTGATTCTCTCCTTGAGCCAACTTCAATGAGAATAGGGTTTTGCCTTTTTGCCTTCCTGTTCTTCCCCTCCCCTGCAACTACTTCCCCTTGCCTCTTCTACATGGGATAGTTTACCCTACCCTGTCTTTCCCCATCTCCTCTCACCACTTTCCTCTCTCACCTCTTAACTTCACCCCTTAAGTATCATCCCTTCCCATCAAATTCAACCTGTGCCCTCTATCCATGTATAACTGTAAACATATATACACACATTCACATATGTATTCATATGACCATATACCCTTCTTCAATTATTTTCATAATGATAAAGGTTTCATCAGACACAGTTATTATTTTTCCATGTAGGAATGTAAATAGTTCAACTGTGATAAGTTCCTTTTGATTTCTTTTCCTTGATTACCTTCTCAAGCATCTCTCGCTTCTTGTGTCTGAATGTCAAATTTTCTATTCAACTCTGGTTTTTCCTCAAGAATGCTTGAAAGTCCTCTATTCCACCGAATGACCATATTTTCCCCTGAAACAAGATACTCAGTTTTGCTGGGGAGGTGACCCTTGGCTTTAATCCCAGCTCTTTTGCCCTCTGGAATATCATATTCCATGCCCTTCGATCCCTCAGTGTAGAAGCTGCCAGGTCCTGTGCTATTCTGATTGTGTTTCCACAATACTGAAATTGTTTCTTCCTGGCTGCTTGGAGTATTTTCTCCTTGATCTGGGGATTCTGGAACCTGGCTATAATATTCCTAGAAGTTTTCTTTTTGGGATCTTTTTTAGAAGGTGATCTGTAGATTCTTTCAACCTCTATTTTGCTTTCTGGTTCTAAAACATCAGGGAAATTTTCCTTGAGAATTTCTTTAAGGATAATTTCTAGGTTCTTTCTTTGATTGTGGCTTTCAGGTACTCCAATAATTTTTAAATTATCTCTCCTAGATCTATTTTCCAGGTCAATGGTTTTTCCAATGTGATATTTCACATTGACTTCTATTTTTTTAATTTGTTTGGATCTATTTAATAGTATCTTAATTTCTCATAAAATCACTAGCTTCCATTTGTTCCAATCTAATTCTGAAGGAATGATTCTCTTCAGTGAGCTTTTGAGATTTTTTTTCCATCTGGCAAATTCGGCTTCTAAAGGCATTCTTCTCCTCACTGGCTTTTTGAGACTCTTTTTCCATTTGAGTTAGGCTGTTTTTTAAGATGTTATTTTCTTCAGTCAGGTTGTTGACTCTCTTTTCATGATTTTCTTGCATCATTCTCATTTCTCTTCCCAATTTTTCCTCCTCTTCTCTTATTTGGTTTTCAAAATCCTTCTTAAGGTCCTCTATGGCCTGTAACCAGTTCATATTTTTCTTGAAAGCTTTTGGTACAGGAGTTCTGACTTTGCTGTCTTCCTCCTGTTTCATGCTTTGATCCTTTTTGTCCCCAAAATAGGAGTGTAAAGTAGGATTGCTGTGCTTGCTTTGCTTCTTTTGCTTGCTCATGTTGCCACTCAATCACTTGACTTTTGAGTTTTCTGAAACAGTAGAATTCTGCTTCCAGAAAGGAGAGCTTTGTCCCAAATCGCTGGGGTTTTTGAAGCTGTTGGAGCTATTAGTTGGGCACTCTCAGAAGCCTCCACTGGGTCTAGCACCTGGTCACATAGCCTAGGACCTCCACCCTTGACAGTAATCCAGATCCAAGCAGGTTAAAGCAAGATTTATTACCCCTCTGAATGGCTGCTTGGTCCTCCTACAATCTGCAGGTCAGGAGCTCTGAAGCAGCCATGCAGTGGCAGCTGCCACACCTCAGCTGCTTCTCCCTCTGGGGGTAGAGGCTAGACAGCACTCCTGGACTCCCTGTTCCCAAAGTTTACATTGATCTCTCACTTTGTCTTTGGCATTTATGGGTTGATAATTCTGGAAACCACCACAGCTGCTGGTGATCTACTCTCCCAATGTTCCTCTAGCAGGTGGCTGGTCAGGCTGCCCTGAGGCTAAAACCACGGGCTCATGCAGGACTGGGCTCTGCAATGAATCCTTCCTGTCTGCCTGCCAGGCTGTCTTCAGCAGGAGATTTGTTTCTCTGTCACTTTGTGGGTTCTGTGACTGTTTTGTTTTGAAGGCCTAATGGAGGGAAGGCTTAGGAATGTTGGTGTTTGCTGCACTGGTTATATATACCAACTTTTTGGCTGCTATGATGGATTATTTGGCTTTCTGGTTTTGGGATTCAGCTTTCTAGTATTTGAATAAATGTTTTGGTTTTGTTTTCCGTGTGGAGAGTCTGTTACATGTGATTCACAACTAAACCAGCACATTCATAGCCGCCATGGGTGGCTGAATTGCACTGGTGTTATAGAGGAAGGGAGAGAGGCCAGTATGACTGGACTGCAAAGTATAGGGGAGAGAATAATGCTCAATGAAGGTTGAAAGATGAAATGGTGCAGAGGTGTAAATGGAGGAGTTTATACTAGAGGCAATTGGGACTCTACTGGAATTGACTAAGTAGGGAGTTCATTTAGATCCACATATAATGAAAATCACTTTGGCAGCAGCACATAGGATACACTGGGCTGGTAAGAGTCTTGAGGCAAGGGGTGGCTAGGTGGCGCAGTGAATAGAGCGCCGGCCCTGGAGTCAGAAGGACCCGAGTTCGGAGCCGGCCTCAGACACTTAATCCACACAAACAAAAACCTAGCCGTGTGACCTTGGGCAAGTTACTTAACCCCAATTGCCCTAAAGGGGCGGCTAGGTGGCGCAGTGAGTAAGAGCGCCGGCCTCGGAGTTGGGATGACCTGAGATCAGATCCGGCCTCAGAAAATGAGCACCCACGCATAAATAATGACTAGCCGTGTAACCTTGAGCAAGTTACTTAACCCCAATTGCTTTAAAAAAAAAAAAAAAAGAGTCTTGAGGCAGGCAGAGTAATTAGGGAGTTATTGCAATTATCTGGGTGACAAGTGATGAGGACCTGAACCAAGGTGGTAGTTGCCTGAGCATAAAAAACAGAGACATTGGGGTAAACTGTAGAGGGCTTTGAATACCAGGCTATGGAATTTTTAATTTTTATTTATAACAACTATAATGATAATAATGACAGGCAATGGAGATGTAATTTGAGGAAAGATGTGATGTGATAAGAACCGTATCTTTGGACTCTTAATCTGGCAGCAATGACTAGGGCAGACTAATGGAAGGAGAACCTAGAAACAAGGAAGGCAGTTAGATGAATACCGCAATATTTTAAGCATTGAGAGTCTGAACTAAGGGGGAAGAAATGGAAATTTTTTAAAAATCACTTTGGCAGCAGGGTGTAGACTAGACTAGAGCAGTGAGAGACAGGATTCATAGATCATGGATGTGAACTGAAATGGACCCTAAAATCTAATCAACCTCCTCATTTTATAGATAAAGAAACCAGGGCTTGGGCGGCTAGGTGGAGCAGTGAATAGAGCGCCGGCCCTGGAATCAGAAGGACCTGAGTTCGGAGCCGGCCTCCGACACTTAATCCACACAAACAAAAAACCTAGCCGTGTAACCTTGGGCAAGTTACTTAACCCCAATTGCCCTAACGGGGCGGGTAGGTGGCGCAGTGAGTAAGAATGCCGGCCTCGGAGTTTGCATGACCCGAGATCAGATCCGGCCTCAGAAAATGAGCACCCACGCATAAATCAAATGACTAGCCGTGTAACCTTGAGCAAGTTACTTAACCCCAATTGCTTTAAAAAAAAAAAAAAAGAAACCAGGGCTCAGAGACTTTCAGTAACTTATCTGACAGCCTACAGGTAAATAGCAGAGCTAAAATTCAATACAAGACCCTCTGATTCTAAATCCAGAGCTCTTTCCACTACAAAATATGGAAGACCCACTTGGCATTAGGGTTGATCCAAAAGCACTTTTTAAGCTGGCTCAAAAGAACTTTTTAACTGATTGAGACTTAACCTTTTCTCCAAACATGACCTCAAGATATCAAGCATAAGTAACAAGATATCTGGTGGCAAAATAGGGAAGAAATAAGGAAATTAGGAAGAAAGGAATTATCTAGGTAAGAGCTAGGATTCAGTTTTTAGTAACCCTGTAGAGTTAAAGTGCCTGGCAGAATATTAAAGAAGAAAAGTCTAGCCAATTTATGGAAACGCTTATCTGGAAGTTCAGTAGAAAGGTTACAATCAGAGATATAGATTTAAAGGCATCTGTGCAAAGAGGTTACAACTGCAGCTATACAAGTCGAGACCACCAAGGATGAATTTGCTAAGAAATTAATGAAGAGAACTATGAAAAATTCAGCACTCAGGAGCTAAGAGAAACATAGGAAAATCAGGAAAAAAACGTTCCAAAGCCAGAAAAAGAAGATAAGGAGCATTAAGGACTATGGAAAACCCAAAAGGGAGGAGGATTCTGTAAAGACTATTTGGTTACTGGTAACCTGTGACAGAATTTTAGTACTACTGGAGGTAGAAACTAGATTGTTAGCGAATGGTGAGTTAGTAGTAAAAAAAAAGTGAAAGGGAACAAATATAGACTATATTATGGAAGAAACTGGCAGTCAATTAAAAAGAGGGTAAAGAGGTTGTCTTTAAAGCCTAATACAATCTGGCTCCTACCTAGGTTTTCAATCTTATTTCATAACACTCTCCTTCACATGTTATCCAAGGAGGTGCTCACTGTACACAACATTTCATCTGTTGCTTGTTGCTGCTGAATAGGCTGTGCTCCATTTTTGAAGGAAATGGGATGTAGTATGCAAGAAAGCCAGTGACAACTGACTGCAGAGTATATAAGGAAACCTGTGGCCCTCTAGTTCCTCAAGTGCAGCCCTTTGAATTCAAACTTCACAGAACAAATCCTTTTACAGCTGCAGGTTTCCCACTCTTGGAATAAAGTATAAGAAGTCTGGAATGGTAAGAGGGTGCCAGACTGTGAAGGGATTTAAATGTCAAACAGACTACTTTATATCTGATTGTGCAGGTAATGAGAAGCCAATAGAATACATTGGGCATAATGTTCATGTATTAGGAAAATCACTTTGACAGCTGTGTGGAGGATGGACTGGAGTAGGTAGAGATTTGGAATAGAGAAACCAGTCAGAAGGAACTGAAATAGTCTAGGAGAGAAGTAATGATAACCTGTTCTAAGGTGATGAATGTGTCAATGGGGAAAAGGAAACATACAGAAAGATATTGCAAAGACGGAAACAAGATTTAACAACAGACTGAATTGACAAAGAGATGGAATTAGTACAGTGAATGTGAGTGAAGATGGCATCAAGGTTGTGAATCAGGGGAACTAGGAGGATGGTGGTACTCCCAACTGTAATGTGAAAGACAGAAGAAGAAGGCCTGGGGGAAAAATTTTGAGTTCTGTTCTGGACATGGTGAATCTGATATGCCTACAACGTTCAAGATGTCCAAAAGGTAGTGATGAGCAAGACCAGAGCACAGAAGAAAGACTAATGTTAGATATATACACCTGGGAATCACTAGTAGAGAGATAATAACTGAATATATAGGAGCTGATGAGATCCCCAAATGAAACAGCATAAAGGCAGGAGAAAAGAGGACCAAAGAACAAAGCCTTGAGGGACATACCTATGCTTAGCGGGAATGACATTTACCTTCAAACATGAATGTATTTAATAAATACTTGGTGAAAAGAAATCAAACTCAATTGCCTCTCATTTTTACATACTACATTTTAAAGAGTACATATCTTTTATTTTTTGGACATAGCCCATATAGAGATTTGTTTTACTTTATCATGTACATTTGTTACAAGGGTTTTGGTATTCTTTTTTCAATGGATGGGAGTAAGTGGTTGGGAAAGAAGGTGCATTTTTATTAATTAAAAAATGTAAAATTAAATTTATAAAATAAAGAGTATGTATCTAATAGGAATTAGATTTTTCAATTCTTTTTCATATTGTAGTACTTACGCCAGGGTTTCCAAGTTCAGGTCCTCTGAGGATGGTATTTCAGTTTCATTAAGAGAAATACTATTTTCTCTTATGATCTGTAAAATATAAATTAATCACCCTTAGATATTCATGATTGGTTTCCAACTTATACATTTAGGTGATTTAAAGAGTAAGACATGTCATGCAGGGGCAGCTAGGTGGCGCAGTGAGTAGAGCGCCGGCCCTGGAGTCAGAAGGACCTGAGTTCGGATCCGGCCTCAGACACTTAACACACACAAACAAAAACCTAGCCGTGTGACCTTGGGCAAGTTACTTACCCCAATTGCCCTCCAAAAAAAAAAAAAGACATGTCATGCATATATTTACAGATATTAATAGTTTTCTCAAATCATTTTATAACAGTATCTATATCTGAATCTCATCAGTTTGATCTTTTATATTCTCAACTAATCCAAGGACATGTGATTATTAAATCCAAAACTAAATTCACAAAAGAATATAAGTTTGGGAGCTTACCAAATATTTCCTTAGTTTAGAGCTAGAAGGGACCTTTTTTTTTTTTAAAGGAAAAAAGAGCATGGTTGGGAGTGAAGTTAGAGGTGGGGAAGAGAGAATAGGCAGCAAGCTAATTCTTACTGAAAAAGAACAAACCAGGCACGTCAAAGGCCAATCTCCTTACTGGAAAGCTGCTTTTCAGTAGACTAGTTTCCAACTCTCCCTAGCTAATTTGTCCTGGAGTTTATCAAACACTGGGTTAATGAATTCTATTACATTGAGTTCAGTAACTTTCGATTTTTCCTTATTTTAAGGACAATTAGGTGGTATAGTAGACAGACTGCTGGTCATGGAATCAAAAAGATCTAAGTTCAGGGGCGGCTAGGTGGCGCAGTGAGTAGAGTGTTGGCCCTGGAGTCAGAAGGACCTGAGTTCGGATCCGGCCTCAGACACTTAACGCACACACAAACAAATACCTAGCTGTGTGACCTTGGGCAAGTTACTTAACCCCAATTGCCCTCAAAAAAAAAAAGATCTAAGTTCAAGTCTTCCCTCAGATAATTACTAGCTATATGACTCAGGGAAAGTTGATTAGCCTCTCCCAATTTCAGCATTCCCATCTGTAAAATGAGATAATAGCACTTATAACAGTTGCTCTGAGGATCAAATGAGAAACCATACATAAAGAACTCTGAAATCCCCAAAGTGCTCTATATATGCTAGCTGCGGCTACACTGTTCCTTGTCTACTCTATTCCAGTGGTCTATTTTTGTACTTTTTAACCAGTTTTGATGACTACTGCTCTATAACTTAAACAGAAATCTGGATGTGGTAGTCTCCATTCTTACTTATTTCATTGTTTCCCTTAAGATTTTAGACCTTTTGCTCCTTGGAATGAAATCTGTTGTTACTCTGTTTATCTATGTAAAGTATACCCTTGGTATGGGATTGACATGGCACTATATCTGCATATTAACTTAGGGTGCATTTTTATTGCCAAGAATAGGATCAGATAAAGGAATTTTCCAAATCCATTAACGTGTTTAGCACTGTTCATGGTTCCTTTAAATACAATGTAGTGTTCCTGTTTCACTTGTGGTTTTGATTTCTGCCTTGTCTGTTAGCATGATTACAACTCTTGCTTTTTTGAAATCATTTGATCCATAAAAAATTTTGTCTCAGCATCATCTCCCCAACTTTCATTATTCCTTTACTATTTATTTATGGATTTGATTGAGATTCACCACCCATTCTTGGCCTTTTATCTTTCCCCTTCATCATTCAAAGTTCCAGCTCTTGAGGCCACTGGTGGTGGAATGGATAGGGCTCTGGAACTAAAGTTAAGAAGTTCAAATTCAGCTTCAGACACTTACTAGTTGTGTGAGACTCCAGGTAAATCACTTAATCTCTGCCTCAGTTTCCCCAGCTGCAAAATGGGGATGATAATAATATTACCTACCCTCCAGGGTTGTTGTGAGGATCAAGTCATATATTTGTAAAGTGTTTAACAAAATGACGGGCACATAGCATACACTAGGTAAATACTAGCATCATCATTACCTTATTCTCTCCCACAAAAGATAGTGATTTCCTTCTTAGGAGGTCAGAAGCTTAGCTCATGGAGTAACAATTCAATTCTTAGACCTTTATTTATCCTGATTCTTTAAGTTTCCAATTTAACTGTAGCTCCTTATATCCTTTTTGTACTTCAATGATCCCTTATTTCTTTCTTTACTCCACAGATCAATGTATTTGTTTTTTTTAAAACAATAACCTATAAAGAGAGAACTGATTTCCTAACTTTAGTCTTTTCTAAAATGGAAATAGCAATGCCGATACTACTTCATAGGGTTATTGTGTAGAAAGCTATGTAAGCTATAATGTTTTATATAACTGTAAGCAATACTAATCATGGCCAAAAATTTGACAAAATCCAGCAAAAGTACTCACTTGTGGAACATTGCTATCAACCCACTTGGAATTTGGCAAAATGTCATCCCATAAAATCAGGCATCGAGCAAGAGTCTTAAAAAGAAAAGGATCAGAATGAGCTCAAGGTTAATAAAATATGCAAAATTTTCTATTATAACTGCATTATAATGATTAAAAGGACATTCTGGCATTCTCTAATAACCAATCCTACAACAAACTCCAGATAATCAGTTTCTGTATAAAATGTACAAAAAAACCTTGGTTGTTTCTTAGTTATTTGGGAATAAAAAAATAGCTATGTAATTACACAGTAAAAGCACTTAACAGATGAACAACATGTTAGTGGTCTGTCTCTTAGGAATGTAGGGATAAATTTAGTGCCACTCAGAGGTAACTGTCCCAGGAAGCACACTGCCATTATAATCCCTCCCTTCATATGGTGACAGAAATAGGGAATTTATAGAACTTGATCAATCTGATCTCCTCAGGGCTCCAGATAAGCAGAGTTCTAGAGAGGAAGGGATGTGCCCAGGCTCACAGTGAGTAAATGAGGGCTAGAATTTTTCTTAATTTCTGATACAGTCTGTTACTCTTTCCATTATACCATATTGCTCCCTTAGGAAAAGGTGGGGGTGGGGTTCTAGATTCACAAAGGGGACATCCAGCACCTTAAGTCTTGATTATAAGAAAGGAAGACCCAAAACAGATGTATAAGAGCTAGATTTTCCCAGGAATAGGTGAAGACACACTGCCTCATATACCAGTTCCCTTTTCAGGCATCCTTCAAAATAATTTTTAGCAAAATTTAAATTACACTCACCTAATCTCTCCCTCCCCCAACTCCTTTCATATCTAAGTACAGAAATGCTTTTAAAATGGCAGGCTTCATCAAAAGTGGCTAGCAATTAATTCTTAAACTTCTTAAGGAAAAAATTTTGAAACAATATTTTTAAACAGAAAAACTTGTGTAAGCAGGATGGTGGTATTTTAAAACAATGTTTCCTGGTAATATAGTGGAATAAAAACAAGAAACAAAGCATGCAATACAGATTGCTATTTATAACTTGGGAAGTCTAACAGTTAGTTATCCCAAGTACCAGCTGATGAAATTACTGGCAAAAATAGCTAAATCCCTTTTTACTAATGAAGAAGCTTTACAATGCTCATTAGAAACGTCTTTAGGAAAAACACACAAGATGAACATTGAAAATAACAGTCACTGCCTACATCATACTAAGATTTAGAGGGATAGAGTCCATACCCTAAGCAAAAGAAATTCTGGTTTCACAAAATCCAACAAATACATTGTATCAGGAGCTCGGAGCCAGTCAGCAATAGATCTGTTTAAGTAGAATAACACCATTAAGACAAATGATTGAATCAAATTATAAATTTCTAAAAGAAACAACATAATCAAGAATATTAAATCACAAAATATTGTTATATTCAACTATTTTGTTAACTACATGATACATTCATTTTTTACTCTATCCTCCAAAAGAATAAAGGGCCTTTGAAGTCAATGTTTCATTTTTGTCTTTGTATCCCCAGTGCCTAGCATAGTGTCTGGCACACAGTTTTTAACTAATGCCTGTTGTCTGACTTATTATTACTGAGGGGAAAAGTCTCAGAACATTGAAAAAAACCTCTTGAAATAACCTCTCATTGCTTCCATTTAAAGTTACAATGACCTAATAAAATTGATTAAACTCACAGTAGATACTCTAGATAAATTTTCCCAGCTAAGGTAAAATTTCCCACAGTAAGGAAAACTCTTGCCCCATGTCAAAATTATCTGCAATGCATCTGATAAACAAAAAACTCTAACAATAAAGGTTTTATAGCCACCTATTATGTGCACTGCAGAGTACTAGCCATTGAGAGCAGTATAAAACTGAAAATATAGTTATTGCTCTTAAGGAGCTTATGATCAAGTAGGACAGATAATATTTGTACTCCAGATATAATAAAAAGCAAGAGGCCAATAGAAGGAAGATGTTTTTTCATTCATGAGGTGGATCAGCACAAGTGTTATGGGGAAAATAACATTTGAATTAGGCACTGGAGGATGGGTTTGAAAACAGGAAAGAGGTAGAGGAACAGTATAAGCAAAGTTGCTAATGATAAATTTTTTTTGGGGGGGGGCGGCAAGTTAAAACAGACTTATTATATTTGTATATAGGATAATGAAGCAGAATTTGGACTCATTTTAAAATAAGTGGCCTAACACTTAAAATAAATAACCTAACAACAAAACAGCTGTTTTGCTAAAAACATAAAACCATATAAGCACTGAAATTGTAAAAATTTTAGAACCTGGAAATTTGTAAGAACCGGACACTGTCAGATCTTTTTTATTAACATCCAAAATGTATGACCCATAGCTGAAATCTTTATAAATGATACTGTATTGGGGGGTTGATAATTAAGGATTCATCCATGGAACAAGAATTTAACGAGCTTTTTTTTCTGCTTTATGATTATAAATGTAAAAGGTTTTTCCATGCTTAGGAAATTTTTTAAAATGCAGATCTATAAATATCAATACCTGTTATTAGTTTTTAGGTAGATCATTGCCAAAGCAAGAGTTGCACCAGGACAAGTCACATCCACGTTGATTGTGTCACCTTCCTATCAAAAGATAATTTTAGAAGTCAATCCAACTCACATACATGATTTCTGAATTTATTTTCTGTTAAAAAAAATTTATTCTATATTTTGACTGGAATTATCTAGTTAATATATTCCCCAATTTATTTGTGCATCACTCATTCAAGAAATACCTATTTTCAATGGCTTCATGATAACATGAAAACTTAAGAACTAGTGCTTATATGCATTTTGATCTGCTTTACTTTAAAAGACTTACTTTAATTTGATAGCTTGGAGATTTATGTTTTTCTCTATGCATTCCTGCTTGAAAGCGCCTATGACCTCCAACCATATACTGATAAAGTTGCTCAGGTACATTGAGATCACACATGCCTATTAGGTTGCTACCATGCTTGAAATAAAGAAAAAAGAGATATTTTAAAACAAATCTTAAGTGATTAAAAACAGAAATACAAAGCATAACACTATATGAATTGGATATTATCAATGCTTGAACACTTCAGAAAACAAAACTTCAGACACTCTCTATATTGAAAAAAGAAGGAAACCTCAGTCATCTTTTAGTACAAACGCTTCCCTAGTACAGAGATGTATAGTAGAGGATTATTCATCTTTTTTTTTTTGTATCATGGACAAACACGTAATACTTTAAGGTTTGCAAAGAACCTTACAAATTATTTTTAAAAATCAAGTTGACAGACCTTAGGTTAAGAATTTTACTTATAACATTTCTAACAAGTGATAATGTAATCTTTTCATAATACCTCCAGTTAAGGAAAGGATTCACTGTAGCCCTTTACATTTTTGGTCCTATTAGTCTCCTTTACTGGTTTTTTCATTCATGTTATGCCTACTACCTCAAGCCTCTGTCCTAGGCCCTCCTCTGGATTTTGCTGTATACTATCTTATTTGGTGATTTTATCAGTTCCTGTGGTTTCATATATCTCTCTATGCAGATGATGCCCAGATTTATATAACCAGCTGTACTTTTTCTCTGAACTCTAGTCCTCTATCAACTTTAACTTAAAACATACTTAAGTTATTGATTCAGAGAAGATTTTAAACATAAAAAAACTAGTCAAATATAATCTCTGACTAGAAATAAGTCTATGTCCATAGCATGAAAGAATTTATACCATTATTTTATATATGTGTGCATGTGTACAGATACATATATTTTATTTTAAATGGATATATACATATATTTTGTATATGTGTTTGTGTATATACATTTATACACATACACCCACAAATGTGTATATACATACATACATATATAAACATTTGTTGTTCAGTCACATCCAACTCTTTTGTGATTCTATGGACCATGGCACACCAATACTGTCCACGTTATGGGATTTTCTTGGTAAAGATACTAGACTGGTTTGCCATTTTCCTCTCCAGTGAATTAAGGCAAACAGAAGTTAAGTGACTTGCCCAGGGTCACAAAGCTAGGGAACATCTGAAGATGGATTTGAACTCAGGCCTTCCTGACTCTAAGTCCAACACTCTATACGCTGAGTGCCTCTATGTGTGTGTATATAGATGTATGTATATACACACACACACACACACACACACAAACATATATATGTATGTACATGTAAATCAAACAGGAAAAGAAAAGGCTACTATGCACCTGTAGCAATAAACACCAGATACTTTTAGATATTTCGGGTTCTCTGCCCTCTCTGTGATGAGTGAAAATACCAGTCTGAAGTCTAACTATTCATACACTTTAGTTCTAGTTTGGGTATTCTGCCTTAGATGCCTTGAGCCTTTACCATCCAACTCCCTTCTATTGTTTTCTTATTGCACAGATAAACACTAAGCTTCAGTAAAGAAAAGACTCTTTAAATCACATAGTCCAAGATATCCTCCCATTAAAACCTTGGTACTTTTTAAAAACCTACAAATGAAGGGAGAATTTAGAATTAAGCTGTTAGAGTAAGACAGAGGAACTACAAAGAAAGATTCAATAAGACCAACTGCTTTAAGGGCTACATGTTGAAAGTAAGAAAGAACAGAGTGCTTACCCCCAAGCAAACCATGCCCAGTGCCAAACCAGCTGCTAAAGAGTAAGACTCCCTGTCAGTGCAATATTCCATTTCTGGACCTGGGGGACGCCCTTTAAAAAACAAGAAACAAATTTCAAACAGATCTTCTAACATCTTAACATTGTAAATAATTTTAAGGCATTAAATTGTAATAATTAGCAGAGGACTTAATATTGTTGATGACTAATGTATGACTAGTCAAAATTACTTGTAGATAAGTGAAAAATGATGCTCACCATGGCCAAATTATTAGTGAATGAAAACTGTAAATGATCCTTTTAATTGACAAATTTTGGCCACTTACAAATTCTGTCCCATGGAACTGTGAATTTTGAGGGAGTAGAAAAGGTAATGGAAAAAATTCAGTTATGAAAGATGCATTAGTTTTAAAGTTATCTCTAATGGTTTGTCTTCCCTATATTTTGTTTGTTTAAACTAAGACTTAAAATAATATGTATTTAAAGGTATTTTTACTATCACATAGCAATATCTCTCAAAAATTGTACCTAGTAACATAGAACACAGCCACTACTTGTAGGAAAAGATTATTTATAGCTGAAAAAAAGAATAACAAGCCCATCTATGCTGAAAATGTTAGCTACATGGGGCGGCTAGGTGGTGCAGTGAATAGAGTGCTGGCCCTGGAGTCACTTAACCCCTACTACCCTGCCTCCCCGCCTCCAAAAAGACCAAAACAAAAAAAAAAAGGTAGTTTGGAAGGGAGGCACTAGGAGTTATGAAAAGAAAAAATGAGGAATCAGGAAAAGTTTCATGAAGAAAGATGGTACCTATGTTGCATCTTAAAGGATGAGAGGGAATCTATCAGGTAAAGAAAAAGAGGAAGAGCTGCTGCAGTAATTTAGTCAAGAAGAGATCAGGGTCCAAACTAAGGCAGTGGTATATGTATGCAGAGAAGAGAACATACAAGAAACATTGTGAAGGGAAAATGGGCAAAATTTGGCAAGTGATTTGGATATGTAGGATAAGAAAAAGGGATGAGACAAAGGTTGTAAGCCTGAGTGATTGGGAGGACATTGGTACTCTCAATAGCAATAGAAAAATTCAGAGGGGAGGGTATGGGCCAAAAGATGAGTTTGGTTTTAGATATGTTGAGTTTAAAATGCTTCTAAGATACAGTTTGAAATGTCCAGCTGGAAGTTAGTGGTCTAAAACTGATTTAAAGAGACCGGGGCTGGATATATAGATCTGTGAGTCACGTACATGGAAATGATAGTTTAAAACCATGGCATCTGATGAGAAAGTATAGAGCAGGGATTCCTAAACTTTGTGTCCTTGAATTAAAAAAAAATTTTTTGCTATTTTTCAATATAGTTAATTTCTTTCAAAATTCTTTTTTTTTTTTTTGCTTTTTTTTTGGAGGGCAATTGGGTTTAAGTAACTTGCCCAAGGTCACACGGCTAGGTTTTTTTTTTTTTTAATTTTTGTGTGCATTAAGTGTCTGAGGCCGGATCCAAACTCAGGTCCTATCACTGCGCCACCTAGCCACCCCATTCTTTCATAATTTTATGTAGCTTATTTTTATTCATTTAAAAACATTATTGGAAAAGGGTCCATTGGGAAGTGAAAGGAATTTCCTTAAAAAGAATTGATAAAATATTTTTTAAAGAAAAAATAAAGGGCCATTATTCAGTGTTCATAAACCAGTGTGTCACAAACAAACTAAAATAATTCCTAGTAAAAAATGATAATATCAGAACTCAAGAATATAATGCTTAAATCAAATCTGAAAGGTTTTTAGCTATTGCTGCCTCTTCATCAGATATATTCTGGCCAAAAGAATAAGGCTTAAGTTAGTCAAGAAACATTTACTAAGCACCTATTATGTTCCAGGCACTGGACTAAGCACTGAGGATACAAAGAAAAAGAAAGGGAAATGTCCCTGCCTTCAAGAAGCTCACAATCTAACAGGGGAGACAACATGTAAACACCATGTACAAAATACAATAAATATGAAATAATCAACAGAGACTGGAAGGTACTACACATAAGGAGAGATTCAGAAAGACTTCCTCAAGAAGGTGATATTTTAGCTAGAACTTAAGAAAGTCAGTGAATCTGGGAGGCAGGGATGAGGAAGGAGAATATTCTATGCATGCAAGATAGTCAGTGAAAATGCTTGGAGTAGGGAAATGGATTATTTTGCTCAAGGAATAGCAAGGAGGCTAGTGTCACTGGATTGAAGAGTATGTGGTGGGGAAAAAGGTAAAGGGGAGGAAAGAGGGACCAGGGTGTAAAGTATAAAAAGACTAAAAAGTTACTATGTACTTTTGGTAAAATTATACATTTTAGCTGCATTATTTTAAAGTGATTTTTAAAGCACAACAATGGATCCTAACTATGATACCATATTTACCTCTTTAAAATATCCATCTTAAGATGGAAACTACAGGTTAACACTTGTAAACAAATTAAGTTATATATTCTTTTTTTTTTTTTTAAAGCAATTGGGGTTAAGTAACTTGCTCAAGGTTACACAGCTAGTCATTATTTGTGTGTGGGTGCTCATTTTCTGAGGCTGGATCCGATCTCAGGTCATCCCAACTCCGAGGCCAGCACTCTTACTCACTGTACCACTTAGCCGCCCCATAAGTTATATATTCTTGTATGGGGGGAAAAGGAGAAAGGAACTACGATTTCATTAGTGGTGTGCTCTCCTGGTGAGGAAATTCATTTTTACAATATAGGTAAGCAACTGCTCTACAATTTTAAATCTGAGAGTTGCCTAGGGAACTGAAGGATTACATGACTATGGGTCACATATTCAGTTATGTGTCAGAGACAAGACTTGAACCCAAGTCTTCTTCACTCCAAGAATAACTTTCTATCCACTATATCACATTCCCTCTGTATTATAACAGTCACAATATTCTGCTCCTTTAGCAACAGTAAGTATATAGTCACTAATAATACATTTTGAGAGTAGGCACTGTCTTTTTCTTTTCTTTGCATCCTTAGCACTTAGGACAGTGGCTGGCATACACTAGGTGCTTACTAAATGCTTGTTGACTACTTTTGACATTAGAAAAAAGTTCTAGAACTGTTTCATTCTCAACTAAACCTCTTACTCATCTTAATTTTTCTAACCTTACCATTATTTTAATTTTGATTTTGAAGGAATATGCTAATAAAGCCCAGATAAGATCTTACCAATTTCAGCCAGCAGAACTTCTGCAGTGTGCCTATGAGCTGTCCCTTGATAGACAAGGCCTATGCCTATCACTGCAGCCACTTGAACATTGTGAGGGACATCGAGTTCTGTTGAAGTTGGAGGTAAGAGAGCAGGGATATGGATGCTGAGAAGCCGAGTAATTGACATATCCATTGTGCCTAGTTTAGCAGCAGAAACACCAAGTAACAGTCCAATACTTGTCATCTCATGGCCCTAAAACAGTTAATTGATTAAGAATAAAGAACTTATGAGGGGAAAAATACACCTTTAATTCTTAGCTATTGAATTCACAATAAAGAGTCAAACAATACAGTAATCTTAAAGATGATCCAGCTTGGCACACTCTATGCCAGAAAATACAAGTGGATGCTAATGTTTCTCTCTTTCAAATTCAGATTCTCACCTTAGTCAAATAGTCATGTATATTAAGCGTAGCTAGCTTGGTAAGGTGCCCATTCAAGCCTAAGGCCATAAGAAAGCCTGCATATTCATTGGCCAATTCTGCATTCTTTGGCTTGTTGTAGACAATCCAAGCTGAGTCAATCTGGGAAGCAGGTGCTATTTTTAACCCAGCAGCAACACCATTGTGAAAGCTAGCCCAACATGCCATGTTGGGAGGCACATCAATATTTCCACTGTTAAGGTCCACAGTTGTGTTCCTAGGAGGAGCCCGTCCTATCCAGCAAAATAAAATTTAATATTAAAGATGGAAAATAAAAAATACCCAACATAAGCTAAATAGTTAAATTTAGCTCCATAATACACATGTTCTATATCACTAACCCCTTAGTACCTAAATTCATGTTAAGGTTTTATAAGACTTCAAAAATTAAAATCAATAAAAACTGTCTTTAACATCAGGGGCAAAGAGAGAATTAAACTAAAAAGGTTCCCTTTTGTTGAAACACGTGGAATATTCTATGATTGGTAACAAGTTCTTATATGTGAATCCGGTCACAAACACTTTATCATTCAGAAATCTGACCCTTAAAATAGGCTACCAAACAACAAGTCACTTCAACACTAAAGTTAAGATTTTATGTCAGAGCCAAGAATATAGTTTACATTACTATACATGATTAATGATAGCAGTGTTAATTCCACACATGCTGTCATGAATCTTCACTGTAGACAGGAAATATATTATCAGGTACAGGTATTAAAGGAGAAATAGCATTTTGAATGAGGAAAAAGATCTCTGCAATCCACTACATATGGAAAAAGTTTTAGCTTGATTATAGTACATCTGTGTTTGTGTGTGTGTGTGTGTGTGTGTGAGAGAGAGAGTGTGTGTGTGTGTGTGTGTGTGTGTGTGTGTGTAAAAGAGTGTTCACTAGGTTTTTTAAGAGTATGTCATTCACTGAATCTTAAAAGAGTCATTACTATGCTCAATGCTATGTAGTCCTTAACTGATGCCTCACCATGGTAAGCAGTGATCACTGGCTCTCAAATGTTATGATAGTGAAGCAAAAATTCTACCTCAACCTTTTAAGCTAAAAGAGGTTTTTAAAAATGAGACAGTGTTTATCTGTTGTCAGAGGACCAATGCTGAATTTCCATTTTTTTCCTTTGACCTTTATTTCATGCTTCTACTACTAACAGTCTAATATCCTTTAACAGCATGAATAAGTGTTCAGGTTAAAGAAAAGATAGCTAACATCACACTGTGTAAAGCAGCACAAAAAAGTGATCCAATTCAAAGTAGGCCTAAAAACAAATTTTATAATAAAGTTTAAAAATAACATTTAAAAAAACTGTCACCATTATCTGTATGGTCAGTAGAAAGGCAGTAAAATGAGTTAAACTGGTATCTAATAACTACCTATCAAATATTCTATTGATGCAATCAAACAATAAAGTATAGTGCTGGGTCTTCAATTTTCTCAGTCTTAATTAGACTGAGAACATATACCACTGTACATAGCACAAGCTAAGCCTTTAGAAATAATACAAATGTTTTACTGAAGATAATGAAACCATTTTTCTTAAAATATAACCATCTAACTGGTTTGAAACTGTTCCTAAAAATGTTTTTACCCCACTGTCAAAAACACCTTTCTGAATTCTGTAGATAAGTCTTTCATCATTACTATAAAACAGCATAATAGTATCATAAAATAAAAAAAAATGCTTTTGAAATGTGAGCCATTTCACAAATCACTGTTTTGGAATGGGTCTTTTGTATTTAAATTAACATTAAATAATACACAAATGAGAGATGGACTTATAGTCTCTGACACTTTTTCATTACTTTATTTAATAAGCACTAAAGTTTTATCACACAAAACATAATGTGTGTCATAAAGGGAAAAAAATGAAAATGTGTTTCTTTTGTTTTCAATCCAATTTATTCCAAAAGAACTCTTTGGGACATGTTTGTTTATAATTTTCTATCACTTCTATGAGGTCTACAACTTAAATAACCACTACAGAATATCAGAGTTGGAAGGGACCTCAGTGGAGATTTTGACCAGTTAGTCAAACCATACCTGAATTTCTTATACAGGACAACAAATGAGTGTTCATCTCCCCTTGCCTGGTGAACTCCAGTTTAAGGGAAAGAACTACTTTCCATTTCACTTTGAAATAGCTCTAATCATTAATAAGTTTTCCTTAACATCAAAACTAAATTTATGTCTTTGCAACTTCCACCCACTGCTCCTATTTCTGCCCTCTGGGTCAACAACATACCAGTTAGATTCAGTTTAGGAACAGGCAACGGTTCTGTTGGAACTGGATGGTATGAAAACAAAGTAAACATTCCTCGCCCCAAGGGAAGTGCCATAGTTCGTTGACACAACTGAAGCAACCTATATTGAAAATAAAAAGTAATGGTAGGTATGAAAAGTTAAAAAGCAAAAAATACTATAAATCCCACATGAAGGGGCTATTTTATGTAACACAACCTGGTGTTAGTTCACAATGTAGAAGGAATATTTACTCTCATTTATATACTCTAAGGTAGAGAATAACCAATCTTTCTTCTGTCCACATGTACTAAGTGAAAAGTTAAGCCTAATTAACCTCCAGTATTCACAAAGAAATATATTCTAAGAGTCTTAAATATATATCATGTTTTTCCTTAATTCTCACCTACTATAAGGGTTCAAATACCCAGTTAAATTCAACAAATTACACAAAGGGCCCAGAGGATACAAAAATATATAACACACAAGTAGCTGAGAATGTAATTAAGGGAAGAGCATACACATAAACAACTTCAATATTAAAGACGAGTATGTGATAAGTACAAAGATAAAATGTAATGAAAAATATCAAGAATGGTGTGAGTTTCAAGGCCCACATTAAAAAAAAAAAATAATTAATTTATTTTTAGTTTTCACAACATTCACTTCCATAAGATTTTGAGTTTTAAATTTTCTTCCCCTTCCTTTTCGCCCCTTTCCCCAAGATGGCATGCCACTTGATACAGGCTGCACATACACATTCATATTAAACTTATTTTCACATTGGTCATGATGAAAAGAAGAATTAGAACCAATGAGAGGAACCACAAGAAAGAAGAAACAAAACAACAAAAGAAAAAGAGAGCAACAGTCTGCTTCTATCTGCGTTGAGACTCCACAGTTCTTTCTCTGGATGTGGACAGTATTTTCCATCATGAGCCTTGTGGAGTTGTCTTAGATCCTTGCATCGCTGAGAAGGGCTAAGTCTATCAAAGTAAGTCATCGCACAATGTGGCTGTTAGTATGTACAATGTTCTCCTGATTCTGCTCATTTCACTCAGCCTCAGTTCATATAAGCCTTTCCAGGTTTTCTGAAGTAAGTCATGGCCCACACTTTAAGCATCCCAAATACTGGAAAGTTTTATTTCTTTGCTTTGAGGTTTTAATGAAGTTTTATTTCAGCTACTGAAGGAAAATAGTGCTTTGGCAGGTCTCAATTTTTGAATATTCCTTACTTACAAAGGGCCATCTTATCAATAAACTCATTACCCCTACTACCACCACTACCACTACCACTACTACTACTACTACTGAAACTCTTCCCTTTACCTTACTGTTAAGGACACCCAGAAATTCTGCCTCTTTGCTGCTGAGAACTCTTAGGCTCACTTGCCTTCTCATCTGGACTGGAACTCAAGGAAAAAACACAGCTCTGATTTGGCACATGAGATGGGGAAAGAAAATGGCCACCTTTATTGCTACAGCTATATTAGAGGAAAATATATTCTGTGAGATCTCACACAGCAACTGTGTTATGAAGGATAGTTATGTACCCTTAGCATTATTCAGCTATATAATGGGTAAGTTATCCTAGGGTGTTAACCATTTAAATCTTTGTTTCTAAGGCAAGATATATTATAAGCAACCGACTTAGAATCTTTTAAAATATAATTTGCTTATAAATCAGACACACTGCTTGAGTATCACAGGATCCTGAAAACTGTTCTTCAAATAAAAATGAGATTCCACATCTTAAACACGATATGCTTCTCCATGCTATATCTGTTCCTTCAATCCATTCAGAGAAATCATAAACTGAAACTACCCTGGGATGGGCTCAAGTTACTGCCCAATCTGAAATGTGCTATCAAGGTCAGGTGATATATATTTGGGACAGGGTCAGAAACCTTACAAGTTTACTAAATTTTAGAGATTCAATAAGCCTTAGAAATCATGTAAGTCTAATATTTTCATCTTACAAACAAGGAAACAAAGACTCAGAAAGGTCTCTCACAGTCTATAGCACTGCCGAGGATAATTATTTCACTATCACAGTATACCAGAAATAGTCTAGTTGTAATAATGGCAGAAATATAATTAAGAGGGGAGAAGGAATTAGAACAAAATTAGAAAAGGAGAAAAGATCAATGAATAGTTACAGAGTACCTATTAGATAGCACACACTGTAGCTATACAAGAAATATAAAAAGAAAATTAAAAACACCCTGAAATTGTACTTTTTTTATAATCACATTAGATACAGCTCAGCATTTCCTATATTAAAGGGCACATGTTGTAAGAGTTCATACTGAAGTATCAGAGCATCAATAAACAGAACAATCCTCACTTCTTGTACTTACTCATCTCCCTCAAGTTGCCACTCTTCCCCAACTCCTCTTTCTCTTCACAAACATTAAGGGTTCTGTTTTGCAAAACATCTTCCCTTTTGGAAAACTTGTTACATTTCATAAATGAACATCATGGAATGGGCAAAAGCTATGCAGACAAGCTTTTGGTGAGCCAGTGTTGCTGAGTTGGGCCAGTTAGCCAACTAACATTTATTAATCAGCTTTTACCAGGTGCTGTGTTGAATGCAGGGGATACAAAGAAAGGAACTCCAAATAATTTTTAAAAGGTTTCAGGAAACAGGAATGTTAAGATGAATATAGTCAAAATAGGTGAGAACTGCTTTTTGTTACTGATGGCTTTTTATTTTATATTGCATTCGTTTCTTAATTTACCCTCTTATACCTAATTAACTATCCCTTGCAATAAATACTTAAAAAGAAAAAAAAACAATTCAGTAAAACTGAAACATCAACAATGTCTGAAAGAACACACCCCTTCTGGTTATTTTCAAATGTGTTGTTCAGTAAAGAAATTGTGAAATTTAAGAAGAGTTTCAAATGTGGGCTTTTTCTCTGAAGCCACAGATCACCACCAATTAACATTTTGTTATCCTGTTCAAACATTATAGAAAGTTTTCTCATATTTTCTGAAGTATTTTATGGTTTTTTATTTACTACCCTTACATACTGCCTTCAGAATCTTTCAGGAGATCTATGTTCCTTATGTTTATTTTGTAAAGGTCAATTCTTTTGGCTGACATATAATTCATCTATTCTTTGAAAATTACTGTCTTGGGGGCGGCTAGGTGGCGCAGTGAGTAGAGCGCTGGCCCTGGAGTCAGAAGGACCTGAGTTCGGATCCAGACTCAGACACTTAACACACACAAACAAAAAAACCTAGCCGTGTGACCTTGGGCAAGTTACTTAACCCCAACTGTCCTCCAAAAAGAAAAAAAAAGAAAATTATTGTCTTATACTTTTTCTGGCAAATTTTCTACCACTTCTGTATTTCTATGTTTTAAATCTGTCACCTGCTCTTCAAGAGCTACTTCTTTGTAGAGATTCTCTACTGTGTGTTGGGAATTTTCTGTTTGTAACCTATCTTCTTTAGTTCTGCAGTGAGAACTCTGATTTCTGACTTAATTTTCAATCAATAAGCATTATTAAGAATCTACTTATATCAGGCACTGTGCTAGCCATTTCTGCTACACATACAAAAAAAGAAAAAGAAAAAATAAACGATTCTTCCTCTCAAAGAGCTTATTCAAATATGGAAGACAACAAACATATATATTGATAAGTACATATGAGATAAATATAGAGAATAAATTAAAAAACAGATAAATACAAGGTAATTTGGGAAATAGAGCACAAGCTTTCATGGAGATGGTGAAGTCTGAGGTACATTTTGAAGAGAAGGATTATATAAGATAGAGATAAGAAGGAAATGCATTCCAATCATGGGACAACAGTGTAAAGGCATGGAGAAGCGAAATGAAGCATGGATAAAGAACACAGGCTAGACTGCAGAATGTGAGAAGTTGAGTAACATTCAATAAGGCTAGAAAGAAAAGGTGGGAAAGAACATGAAGGTCTTTAAAAGATAAGCAAAAGGGGGCGGCTAGGTGGCACAGTGAGTAGAGTGTTGGCCCTGGAGTCAGAAGGACCTGAGTTCAGATCCAGCCTCAGACACTTAACACACACACAAACAAAAACCTAGCCGGGTGACCTTGGGCAAGTTACTTAACCCCAATTGCCCTAAAAAAAAAAGATAAACAAAAGCATTTATATTTTATCCTCAAGGCAAGGGGGAACCACCAGAGTTGATTAAGTATGGGAGTCAAATTTGTACTTAAGAAAAATCGCTTTGGCAGCAGTATGTAAGATGAACTGGAATAGGGAGAAAATTAAAGCAAGGAGACCAATCAGAAGGTTGTTACAACAATCTAGGAGAGAGGCACCTGAAATATGGTGGTAACTGTGAGAGGAGGGAGAAGGGGTTGGATGCAAAAAGAAGTTATGGGGGTAGAAATGGCAAGATTTGGCAACTGAAAGGATGCATACAATGAGAGAGTAATGAGTTCAAGATAATGCCATCATGATGAACCTGGAAGACTTGAAGACTTGGTGGTGCCTTGCATAGAAACAGGGAAGTTTAAACAATGGGAGGATCTGGCAGGGAAGAACCAGCAAGTTCCATTTTGGACAGGTTGAGCTTCAGATGTCTCCAGAACATCTAGCTGAAATGTCCCACAGGACGCTGGTAATGTGATGCTGAGGCTCAAGAGAAGGTACAAGGCCTAGATATGTAGATCAGTGAATCATCTGCATAGAGATTTTATTTAAATTCATGGGACCTGGTAAGATCTAAGAGAGACTTAAAAAGTTTTGTTAAAGTTTTATTCCTATTTGAAACAATTCTAGAGTTTTTTGTTTTCTTTTTTTGCTATGGTCTATGATCTCTGGGAGACTGTTCATTTTCCTTCACAGCATAATACTTGATCAAATTGTGATGTTCTTGATTATCCCTTTACTCGTTTTACCATTAGTTTTTGTGCATTTCCTTGTTGGTTTATTTTCTTGGGAGCTCTATGGGGCTCTCATCAAATTTTTACTGGGTATTCATCTAGGAGGTCTTCCTGACTCTTTTTTCTATTTGTAGTAGCTTTTTTTTTTTTTTTATCATTCTTGACATATACCCCCTAAACAGTTGCAGAGATACCTACAACTTGGCCTTAGAATGTCAGCTTCCTTATGCAGTAGAGTATATGGGCCTGGCTGGTTCTTTGTCCAGAGTAAACAGTGTAGGGAGAGGACTGACCACAGCTGGATTTCTAGTTCTTTCTTCAAGCACAGAAGCCCTCAAGTGCTTGCCCTCAAGCTGACAATGCACTGCTGCTAAGTTTCTCCTCCAGTTCTAAAATATTCTTTTCATGTGGCTGAACAGGATCAGTGTCTTCTGCCCTTTGTGATATGCCTATGTTGGGGAATAGAGGGAGTCCACATTGATGACAACTAGAAAGAATGGGAGGAATCCCCACAGTCTGACTTTGTAGCAAAAGTTTTCTAGGTCCCTTCCAGTACCTGCACCACATCCAGTGTAGGGAGTTGCCTAGGGATGGAGATGCTGACAGCAGTTTTAAGTGTCTTTAATTACCTAAGTTATTGGGGGAGGCTAGGTGGCGCAGTGAATAGAGCTCCAACCATGGAGTCAGGAGGACCAGAGTTCAAATCCGGCCTCAGAAACCCAATACTTACTACCACATGACCTTGGGCAAGTCATTTAGCCCTAATTGCCCTGCCATTCCCTCTCCAAAAAAGCAAAAAAAAAAAAATTATTTAAGTTATTTCATGAGGCTTTTACTTTGTGGGCTACTTCCTATACTTGTGCATATGCACTTTGTTGAGATTTTTAGGCCGGAGAAGTTTGTGTAAAATAACTACTCTGCCATCTTGCTGAAGATGTGATCTTGTAATTCTATCTCAGTATTTTTGAAAAAAAAAATGATGTTGCTTAGGGTAACATTAGACCATCTGGTGCAACAAGTACTCAAATCCATACACAAATGGGAACTGACCAACATATTTTATACCATAAATACGTACAAAGACTATAGTGTTTATGTATATGTATGTTTGTATTTACTTGTAAATAAAGTAATAAACAGGGAAATATGGAATTCAGCTTTTCAAAAGTAAACTCTATTGTACCTCAAAAAGGGCATGGTCTGGATTCCCAGAAATATTCCATGAATACCAATAGATATTTTGCATATATTTATAGTACCCTATGACTAGCATGAACTTCTAAAAGACATGCTATTTTTGGGGGGGGGATTAGGGGGGGAGGCAAGGCAATTGGGGTTAAGTGACTTGCCCAAGGTCACATGACTAGCACATGTTAAATGTCTGAGGCTGGATTTCAATTCAGGTCCTCCTGACTCCAGGGCCAAAGCTCTATTCACTGTGCCACCTAGCCACCCTGTGATACAGTATTTTTAAAAAATATCTCATTAATGTTGTAGAGATACTAAAAAACTTGCATACTCTAAACTAAAAGAATTACAATTAAAACTCAAATGTAAAAGACTGGGTGAAAGCAATGGCTGAAGGAACACTGTTGAGCTCACTTGCCTGTTTTCTTTTTCTTCAATGTATTCATGGTCATTAACTTCTGGCATCTGTACTACATTGACTCGGACAGGATGGGCACTCTGGAGAAGTCTTCGGACCTCTTGAACCCTTAAATCTTCACTCCATATCAGCGACATGACTTCCTGGTTCATATCATTCATGCCATCATCTTCCTCCTCTGCTTCAGTTCCTGAAGGCACATCTGAGGAGAGCACCTGAGCAACAGACTTAATGGGAACAACACAATAATGAGTCAGTCAGTAATCATTTATTGAGTGAACATTCAGAATACATGAGCACTGTACAGATTTCAACAGCAAAACAGGTTAACAAATGCTTTTAGAAGTACTTTCTATCGACACATGGGACAACTCTAGTTGAGGCTTCCATCCTCTCTCACCTAGATTCCCTGTCTCTCTTCTCCCCTCATTCCAATCCTTCATCCACTCTTCTGCCAAAGAAATTTTCCTCAATTAAAAGTCTGACTACATCATCCCTACCTCCATCAAAAAATTCCAGTGGTTCCCAGAGGATTTATGTTGTTTGTAAAAAATCCTCTCCTTGGCTCTGAAGATCCTTCACAACTTGGCCCCTTCCTACCTTTCCAGTATTCTTATGTTGCGCCTTGCTCTTCCTCAACACCTTGCTATTCCTCACACACGATACTCCAACTCCTGACTCTAACTGGTTTCCACTCTAGCAATATCATGCTTCCTCCAGTATAACACAACACCAGAAGTCTCATCATCACAGAGACTGTTTCAGACTTGGTATTCTAAACATCCTTTTGACCTCGTCGTCTTTCCCCTTTAATTGGAAGGCTGGAAGGCAAAGCACAAATCTCCTCCCACAGCCTCCCTTTATGGAAGGCTCAGAATTTTTCCTCTTCATTTCCCACCAGCTGAACTGCTTGATTTTGACTCCTAACAACACATCACAGTTCTAGGCATCCTCTGACACAGCCCCTTCTTCTTTTCAGCTTTGTTTTGTATATTCTCTTCCATCATTAAATTGTAAACTCCTTAAAGGCAAGGAAGCTCTTTTAAAGGCAAGGACTCTCTTTTTCTTATTTGTATCTCTGGCACTTAGCAAAGAGGCTTATGTTGCTGTTGTTGTTAAACTGTTTTTCAATCCTGTTTGACTCTTTATGACTTCAATTGGGATTTTCTCTAAGATATTGGAACAGTTTGCCATTTCCTTATCCAGTTCCTTTACTGATGAGGAAACTGAGGCAAACAAGCTTAAGTGACTTGTTCAGGGTCACAGAGCTAATGTCTGAGCCTGGATTTGAAGTCAAGAAGATGAGTCTTCCTTATTCTAGGCTATAGCAGCAAACACCCTAGCATACCCAGGATGGCTGCTAGCACAGGTTACTTTATATGCTTTTCTAAAGGAAAGAAACTAAAAAATGGGTTAACAATCTTACTTTAATCAAACATATATCATTTACCTAGTTTAGGGGAAAAAGTCAGCACCGTGAACTTCAGAGAAAATACAAACAGAAGCTACAAGCAGACCAAAAGTACACACAGAGAAACAGGCCAACAGACAGGGTTTCCAGATGTCTGACCATTACATCCATACCCAGTTAGTTACCAGAGAGAGAGAAGCACCAATTTCTGGCTTTTCAAAGCCGGGGGAGCAACAGCAGCCCAGAGTCTCATCTGGCCAAATCATACAACTCTTCCCATGAGTGAGCCCCAAAGCAAAACCTCAGGGTATATATAGGGTATATCAGGGTATATATAGCCTTCTCCAGGGTCAGAGAATGTCACAACCCTCTTGACCCACTGCCCAATCACAAAGTAACAAGGGGTGGGCGTTCTAGAAAAACAAGCCTCTCACCACAGGCTCCATGTGACCATGTTCAGCCTATTAGAGCACAGAGTATATTTTCAAATCGGGGAAGGTCCTCAAATTCACTTGAGGTTACTATCCATTTACATATTATATAAACATATAAGGTAAAGGCAGATAAGCACATATGAAAATAATGTAAAGACCTATCTTTATATAGATCGTCTGTACAATTTCTTGAATGTTGTCTCCCCCTTCTTTGAAGGCCAGGACCCTATTCTCAATCTTTGTATCTGTGGTGATTAGTCCTGTGCCTGATACACAGTTAATAAAAGGTTGCAAACTTTCCAGAATCAAAACTGTGTTTTCAAGGTAACTCAAAATTCTAAAAGGCTAGAAAAGCAGAATGTAAAGTCCAATCCAAAACTGCAGCTCAGTCTGTGCAACAGACCAACCTCGAAGAGACTGCATGTGAGAATATTATTATGAGATAAGACTGAAGAGCTAGGTGAGAGCCACACTGCAGTAGGACTTCTAAAACAAAAAACATATGGAAAGAAATTAAACACTCTAGTGAATGCTTTATCCCTTAATGGAAATTTCTTCTCTAAAATTAAATCTCAGTTGATGATTACTGCTATCAGCAATGAGCTTGAATACTAACAATGACAATAATTACAATAACTAGCACTTCAAGATCTGCAAAATGCTTTATAAATGCTATCTCATTTGATCCTCACAACAACTCTGGGAGGTAGGCACTATCACTATCCCCATTTCAAAAATGAGGAAACTAATGGTGGGAGAGATTTTAAGAGATTTACTCAACCTTATACAGCTGAGACAGTAAGAGGACAATTATTGAACTTACTGAAGTTTAATAAAAATCAGATCTGATAAAAATTTTGGCCTGTGTCAAAGTAGATCTAAGTCACATAAAAGAAGCCAAAACCCTATAAAATCTTTTTTTCTAAATGAACTCCCTAAGAACTGGGAACAAAATACGTATCTGTCCATCAATAGGGGAATGGCTAAACAAATTATAGTTTGCTTAACAGAACATTACTGCACTGGAAGAAATAAATAAGAAAATTACAAAAAGGTATGAAACATATAAATTGGTGAGAACCAGGAAAACAATACATACAATGAGTACAAGGCTGCTAGGCAGCTAGATGGATACAATGCTGGGTATGGAGTTGGGAAGATCTGAGTTCAATCCAGCTGAGTGATCCTAGCCAAGTCACTCAACCTGTCTACCTCAGTTTCCTCAAATGCAAAAAGGAACTAATAATAGCACTTACTTCATGGGTGTGTATGTGGAGGAGTGGGGAAAGGGTGTTGTGAGGATCATATGAGATAATATCTGTAAAGTGCTTGTTCCCATCCCCCACATATGACAATGAAATAGAACAACAAAAATTAAAATTCCATGCTATAAAATTATAAGGGTCAACCACTGTCCCAAAAAAGAGCTATGAGAATGTTTTCCCTCTCTTCTTTGCAGAGGTAAAGAACTAAGGATGTGGAACACTACATATACTGTCATACTTGGGGCTGATGTGTTGCTTGGTTTTACTGAACTGTATTTTTTTTCTCTTTTTTATTCTTTGGAGGTTCTCTGGTCAAGGCAGGGTAAGGGATATATGGGAAAATGAAAGCAATGTAAAAACAAAAATAATAAGTTTTTAAAACTAATTAACTTAAAATGAAGCTTACAACTGTTTACAATTTATTGCTGCAATTATTTTGTTATGTCTTGGCGAGTTCAGATAAATTCAAAGGGATTTAACACAACATTTTACTTGCTGTCATTCTTGGTACTTTTGTAAGGTATATAGTTCAGAGTATGGCACTTCTCCTTAAGAAACAGAGATGAAAACTAGTTTATAAAGTATAAAATTGTGTTCTCTGTTACTGGTATATATGATGTAATTTAGGATCCTCATAATGAGTGGAAGGTCAGTCAACAGACTCTCTGTGTACAATTGAATCAAACAGCTATTCTGTCTGAGTATATACAGCAATTTTCACCAAATAAACATATTTTACCATGACAAGTGCAAAAACACTCTTATTATAGTAAGTAGGAGAGGACATGCAGGACTTTGTGCTAGGGAAGTGACATTCTAGAGCTTCCCATCCAAATACTGAAGCACTCTTCTGGAGGTGAGGAATTTGGTTTCTTCCTGTAGTCTAGAGATTCTTCACTGTGTTTCATGATCTTCCACTGGTTTGTACTTGCAGCAAAATCCTTTCCTATTCCATCAGGCTTTCCACTCAAGGTTCCCATAGTCATAGTACCACTGCACCAAGATTTGGACAATACTCTGTGACTGATCCCCCTAGTCTCTTCCTTCCCCTGCTTCAAATATTTTAGGGTTTGCAAATCACTGTTATATCTATTTTCTTACTTTATCCTTACGACAAACCTGACATGACTAAGGCAAGAGTTATTAGCCCACCTTACAAATGCAGGAGCTAAGGCTTAAAGTTAAGTCTCTTATCTGTCAGTCAATAAACATTTATTAAACACCTACTATGTGTCAGGCTTTGTGCTAAGTGTTGGGGACACAAAAAGAATCAAAAGTCAGTCTCTACTCACAGGGAGCTCAATCTAACAGGGGGAGATGACACACAAACAAATATGTACAAAGCAAGCTATATACAGGACAAATAAGAGAGAGAATTAATTAATTAATTAAGAATTAACAAATTAAGAGAGAGAAGGCATTAGAATTAAGAGAGGTTTGGGAAAGTATCCTATAAAAGACAGGATTTTAGTTGGGATTTAAAGGAAGCCAGGGAATCCATTAGACAAAGATGAAAAGGAAGTGTCTTCCAGGCATGGGAGAAGTCAGATAAAATACCTGGAGTTGAGAGTAAGGTATAAAGAGCTTGGAAAGGTAGCAAGGACCTCTTGACCCCTCAGTTCTAGAGATTCCAGGCTAGCTCCCCTGCACTAGCCACTCTCTCCTCTTCTCCTCAGTTTGATCCCTCAGTGAGTGAATTCAATTCTATACTTTTCTTAAGTCCGTAGCCCACTTATCATATTGTTATTATGCCCAGTCAAGCCTCAGAGTTGGCTCATTTTTACCATTTGCTCCTATACATATGCTGCTGTTGAATAAAGGTAGAGAAAATTATGCAACTGTCCTAATTAAGTCCACCACAAATTTATGTTATAAAGCCTCTCCTGGGCCCTTAGATGTTTAGCAGCCCTCACTTTTTCTAGGTAATCCTACTATACCTCCCTCATCAATTATTCTGTTCTCTGTGGAAGCTCTTTCAAATATTTTCAGCCTTTTGGAAACTGCTCCTCTCCCACTCTCTCAGCTGAGAACTCTGTCTCATGTTTTACAGAAAAAATTAAGGCCATTCACCAAAGTGATTTTTGTAATGCTCAGGTGCAACCATGTCACCCATGCACCCCTCCCCCCTAATAAACTCCAGTGGCTTCGTTTCACCTCCCAGATCCAATACAACATTCTTTGTTTGGCATTCAAAGTCTTTCATAACCTGGCTCCTTGCTACTTTTCCAAGCTCTTTATACCTTACTCTCTGCCATGTACTCTTCAATCCAGTGAAACTAATCTCCTGGATATTACATATACTAGAAACTCCATCTCATTCTTGGTCAATTCAGATAAATTCAAAGGATTTAACACAACATTTTATTTGCTGTCATTCTTGGTACTTTCGTTAAGGTATGTAGTTCAGAGTGTGGCACTTCTCCTTAATAAATAGAAATGAAAACTAGTATATAAAGAGTAAAATTGTGTTCTCTATTACTGGGATATATGATGTAATTTAGGATCCTTATCATGAGTGGAAGGTCAGTCAACAGATTCTCTGTGTACAATTGAATCAAACAGCTGTTCTGTGTACATACTGCAATTTTCACCAAATAAACATATTTTGCCATGACAAGTGCAAAAGAACAGCCAGGATATTCACAGAAAGAGGTGGGAGAAGTACTTCAAAAGTAGGGAACTGAGTAAGAAAAGTGAGGTGACCAAGTCTGGAACTTTTCAAGACACAAATTTGGTCAGAATAGAGTAGTCCGGGCCCCACAGTATTTGCTAAGGCTTGAAAGGTTAGGCTGGGGCCATTTTACAGAAACCCTTGAAAACCAGACTTAACTTGGAAAGCAAATGGAGGATATTGATGCTTTGGGGGCAGTTGAGTGGCATGTTCAAAGTGGTACCCCAAGCAAGACTGATCTAGCAGTGCAGTAGTGTAGAGAATGGAAGGAAACTACTCATTTGGAGGCAAATAGTCTTAAGCAATGAAGACCTGAACTAGCATAGTTTGAACAAATGATTCATGGATCAAAGGAGAGAATGGATGCAAAGATAACTCAAAGGCTATGAGCACAAGTCAACTGGAAGACTATTAATACCAATGATAGAGATCGGAAAGTCAAGGAGAGAATCAAAATTTAGGGGAGAAATGATGAGCTCACTTCTTGGAAGTCAAGAGAAAGCTGTGGCCAGGTTTACTTTTGAGGCAAAACACAGCTGGTTCATGGTTTGATTGTAGCTAATAGACTGAGACCAGAAGAAAACAAAGTAATCTTTTTTTTTTTTTTAAGGGGGGTAAGGCATGGGGAGGGGGATTTCTTACCTAGAAAATCTGCTATACTGAACTAGGTAACCAGAAGGCTCCAAAATTTTATACTTTGAGCATAAAGACAGACTTCATGAGGCCTCAAGATAAAACAAACCACGCTGTTCATTATACTATTCAGAAACTGACATTGCCATTGATACAAAATTAATTAACTTCCATTGATAAATACTAGAGAACCTAAACTGGCTCAAATAGTTTTTATTGGCATTGTTGGTGTTTCTCACACATAAATATGGTCTCAATTTTTTTGCCAAAATTCATTCCTGTAAATCGGGCATCTTAGGAACAAGGGAGAAATGTATTCCCAATGAACAATAAAGTAGATCACAAAGATGACCATCAAAGCATTATAAAAGTAATAAAGATATTATGGCTAAAGTTTAATAATTTGAAAAGTAAAATAATGTTTTAAGTCCTAAAAATAGGTAGATGTATACTCACTGATCAGAAAAGGGATCCTGTAGCATAATTGGTAAATATAGCACATAAAAATACAACTACATTATTATCAAACACATTTAAACCTATTTAAAACAAATACTAGAATAAACAAATTAAGAATGGCTTTGCTTGCCTTTCTTGAAAGTCAGGAAAGCCTTTGGTGAGACTAATACAAAATATCTAACAGACAGGATCAAAGACAAGTATCACCAAATGAAGTGGTACAGAAGGAGAAGAGAAGAAGGTCCAGGGTAGAATCCTGAGGGGCACCTACAGTTAGAGGGCATGAGGAAACTACAAAGGAGAAAGAAGAAATGATGTGAAAGGTAGAAAATAACCAGGAGAGGGTAGTATCCCCAAAACTTAAGAAAGAAAAGAGTTATCAAGGAGGAGAGAACGATCAATAGAATCAAAGGTTGCAGATATGTCCAGGAGAATTAAGACTGAGAAAAGTCCTTTAGTTATGACAACTAAGAGAACATTGGAAATTATGGAGAGAGAAGTTTTGATGGAATGATAAGGTCAGAAGCTAGATTACAAAGCATTAAGAAAAGGGTGAGACGAGAAAATGGAGGTGCCTAATTCTGTAGCAAAATTCAGAAAGGAAAAATTTCAGTCTTGGAAGAATCAATGAATTTTTTTAACTATTGGGGGACTATTAATAACTCATCATAAATTACATAGCTAAGCAGGATTTCTTTTTAAAGGAAAGAAACAAGATCTAACAGACCTACAAGAGAAAATGAGAAGAACAAAGACTGCATACTTTTTTTTCCCCAGCACCTGAAAAACATATAGACACTAATCAGGCACTAAGCCAAAAAGACAAGCCATACAAAGACAGAAAAGCAAATCCTATACATTACATGTATGCAATACACGGTAATAAAACGACCGGTAATTAACACAACGAATAAAAGGTACAGGCAAAAGTGAAAAATAAAAAAATGAAATTAAATAAGACTTGATGAAAGAGAACAATAAAAAAAATGAACAAAATACATCTGCGATAACAGCTATATAAATCAAGACAATCTTTAGATATCACCTTGCACTTCACAGAATGGCCAAAGATTATAAAATCCAGCAGTGGCAGGCTATGGGACCCTGCCCGCAAGCACACTAATATAATACAGGCAGGCCTGCAGATCAGTACAAATATTTTGTAAAGTTCCATGTCTGAATATAATTTTAAAAAGTCATAAAACTAGGCATGTTTTTCAATTAAATAATTCAAAATGTTATTGAAATGAAATGAAAAAAATAATTTCTCCATATGAAAATCTTGAAAGCTGCTTTATTAATAACAGAAAAAAAATTCTAAAACCAGGGACCAGCTAAAGAAATTATATTAGTATCAGTGTAATGGAATAAAATGGTTTATCACCAGCAATCTTCTGGTACTTTTAAAAATGATAAATATGAAGCATATAAATAAATACAGAAAATACTTATATGAAGTAACACAAAGTAAAATCAATCTGACTAGAACAAGACTGACTACCCCTATGGCAAAGCAAGAAAAAGTCATATGTAGCAGAATTTTAAAAAGGCCTGAAAAATACACAAAAAACAAAAGTATTTTTGCTTATTTGTTAATTCACTCGATTCTACATTATTAACCATTAAACAATCATTTAAGGTGTGACTGATTACTCTCTATCTTTACTTATTTTTGAAAGTTTTACTTTTTTTTCCCCTTTGGAGGGGGAAGGTAGGGCAATTGGGGTTAAGTGACTTGCCCAAGGACACAGGGCTAGTAAGTGTTAAGTGTCTGAGGCCTCATTTGAACTCAGGTCCTCCTGACTCCAGGGCTGGTGTTCTATCCACTGTGCCACCTAGCCACCCCTGAAAGTTTTTAATAAATTTGTGCTCTTTACTAATTTAGAAAGGCTTTTTGGTATGATGTGTCCAGATTACTTTAAAAAACTATGCAAAATAATTTGAAAGATGCCTTCTCTTTCTCCCCCAAAATAAGTATAGTAAGTAATAGCATTCCAATTCAATCCATTGCCTTAGAGTTTTGCCCAAAGTTGGGAACATTCTTCTCAATAGAAGATGTATCACAGGACATAAATATCAAAGAATATATACCTTTGCCTAGGTTACAGTGTGAAATATCTGAGTGTGGACTAATAGTTGAAACTGAAGTTAAGAAGTTAAGTGTTCATTATCCTCAAATGATCACTGAGCTAAATATAAAGTTTACAGAATAGAGCTTATTTCTAATGAGTAATTTCCATTGGTGGTATAGACAATATAAATCTATACAATTAATCTCAGGGGTTCAGAAACTGGCCTAGAACAGATCCTGCAATGGGAAACTTATTAAATGAACTGCCACCTCTTATTTCTTTCTGTATCCTCTCCCACTATACTGTGCAGGAAGCTGACAGTGCCTTAACGTAACTTACTAGTGTAATTTAAAGAAGCCAATTTTAAGAATTATATTCTTAAAAAAACCTGTCATTAAACAGGATATCCTTTAAATATTATAAAAAATGGGGCATGATGCAGGTCACATTAAAATTTTGTGTTTACAGAAGAATCCTACTAAATTCTAAATTTAATCTGCCAAAAAGGAAAAAAAAAGTCTAAGTACAATACAAAAAAGATAATTTCATGTTAGTTAATGAGAAAATGCCCCCAAGAAAAATAATCTATACTTATAAAATTAATATTTTTATAATTAAGAAAATTATTTAACCTCTCTATAACTCTTTCCTTATTTATAAAATGACCTATAATATGCTATTAATACATCATTATTGATTTTCACTAGTAATTATATTAAGTGCTGGCAAGAGATTAGGGACATAGAAAGTTCTTAAGAAATAATTTTTATTCATCTATTCACTCTGTCAGTAGCAGGAAGTGGTGATTAAGCCGAGATGAATTTCAAGAGAGAGTGTGGATTCTAATCAATCAAAATGCTATGAAGCACTTAACTGTGTGCCAAGCAATGTGCTAAGCACTGCAGATACAAAGTAGGAGCTGCCAGATCTGGCACTCTGCCATTACACCCTTGAAAACTTAGGGTCACCTCCATGCTACAATAAGACATCTATCTTGATGGAACTTTAGTGGAGGCTATAAGTTTATAAAAGGAAAAAATAAGGCAATAAGAGAGGGAAAAGAAGAAAAGAACACAGTTATTGGTTTATGTAAATTTGCATTAAAAATTCTGAAAGGAATCTGGACTCCAAAAAACACCCAAGCTAACTTTACAGTACAGTACTGTGCTCTCTCTTTCTGCTCCTGTCCCTAGGCTCAGCGCTCTGCATTGCATCCCACCCTATAACCAGAAGTAATGCCTCCAAGTAAATGTTGAACTGAGGCATGGAGAGACCACCAAGAATCAGGGGCTTGGCTTGAGACTTTCAGGGTGATGAGAGAGATCTTTGCCTTGTTCCACCCACCTGTCCAAGGGTCTGGACCCTTTGTGTTGCCCCATCCTCACTTGTGTTCATGACCAGCCCTCACATGTCAGGGTGTCTACCCTTCCTTCCCCACCTCTACTGGCAAATTTACATTATGTAAATATTGCTTTATATAGATAAGAAATGTCTATAGTTGAAGTTCCTTTTTTAAAGGGTAAAATTTTTATAAATCTAAGTTGATTTTTCTTATCATTTAAAATTTATAACAAATTATCTACAAAGTATGAAAGATAAATGATTGAATATAAACTTTTCATTCTGTATACTAGAGCTCTAGCTACTGCTTTGTGATATTCAACTAGTAGCAAAATAACAGGAGAATGGAATCAAATGTGCTAGAATTTAGTTCCAGACATACCAAATAATGGGTACTCAATAAGTTTCTATAAACAAAGTACCTGACCTAAACCTTTTAGGGATGCAAATTTAAAAGGACAGAACACCTGTCCTCTAAAATTTATATAGTTAGGGATTTGGAGAGGAAGAGAGAGAAGCAAAGGCAAATAGGAAACATATTCACAAAAAAGTATAATATAAAGCAGAATGTGAAAACGTATAAGAGAGGAATAAAGTGCTATGGAGGTTCAAAAAAGTTAGAGATTGGGACAGCTAGGTGGCGCAGTGAAGAGAGCATCAGCGGTAGAGTCAGGAGGACCTGAGTTCAAATCTGACCTCAGACACTTAACACTCACTAGCTGTGAGAGCTTGGGCAAGTCACTTAATCCCCATTACCCTGCCTTCCCCCCTCCAAAAAGACAAAAAAAAATTTTTTTTAATTAAAAAGTTAGATATCACTTCTAAGATGATTAGAAAATTTCAAAAGGCAGAGCGATTATGTTGATGGCTAGTGAGCAAAGCCATTGAGGAAAAAAGAAAATACAAGTTCTATTTCAGTAATGGCAAGTAGTGGGAGTCTAAGGTAGGAAAAGAGGGATAAGGTGAGATGAAGTTAGAAAAAGAGGCACTGGCAGTCCATAAATATTCATTATATGGCCACTAAGCACCAGGCACAAAATTAAAGCACTAGAGATACAAATAAAGGCAAATTCAGTCCCTGGTCATGAGGTTCAGAACCTGTGGCAAGAGCACTGGCCCTAGAATTGCAGTACCCATCTGACACTTGTGCCCTGGGTAACCTTGGACAGGAACCAAAATCCTTTCCTGTATAAAATGGACCAAACTGCCTGGGAGAATTCTTCCAGCTCTCCTCTACCCTGAGAACTTACTCAACCTTGGGCAAGTGACTGAGCCATTTTTTCCCCAAAATGAAAAAAAGAGTCAGACCACAAGATCTCTCAGATTCCTTCAAGTCTTAAAATCCTATGATTCTGAACCACATTCTGCAAATGCTTTGCTGACCCCACTGTTCTGTTGACTCAGGAACAAAGAAAAGGCTAAAAGCTGTAACAGTGGTACATATTTCTTAGAATTTTCCTTATTGGGCATCACTTTAACTTTTTTATTCAACTTATTAGTAAAACAGGAACTCTGTCCCATCTGTAATATAGACGATAATCCTAAGTGGCTATTTAAAAATGTATGTTATTTTAAAATTGTAATTGTATGAAATCCTTATATATTAAATCAGCAATCAATGGAATGGAGGACTTTCAAGCATTCTTGATGAAACCAGAGTTGAATAGAAAATCTGACATTCAGATACAAGAAGCAAGAGAAGCATCAGAAGGTAAACAGGGAAAAGAAATCATAAGGAACTTATCAAAGTTGAACTATTAACATTCCTACATGGAAAAATGATAATTGTAACTTATGAAACTTTTCTCAGTATGAGAATAGTTGAAGGGAATAGAAATGTATGCATATGTGTGTGTATATATGTATACACACACATACATATATATGTCTATATCGGAGGGTATATGTACATATGAATACATATGTGAGTGTGTGTATATATGTGTACAGGTATACATAGACAGAGGGAACAGGACCAGCTGAATAGGAAGAGATGATACTTAAAAGGTGAAATTAAGAGGTGAGAGAAGAATATAATGAGAGGAGATGGAGAGAGATAGAATGGGGTAAATTATCTCATATAGAAGAGGTAAGGGAAAACTGTTACAATGGAGGGGAAGAACAGGAAGGCAAAAGGGAATGGTTCAACCTTATTCTCAATGAATTTGGAGGGATGATGGAAGGGACGGCAGACTGGGGGGTGGGGAGGGAAGTTGGAAGCACCCACTTTTGAAAAGGGACAGGATCAAAGTAGAGAATAGAACAAGTGGGGGGGGGGGGTTGAGATGGGATGGAGGGAAATATAGTCAGTCCTTCACAATATATCCACTAAGGAAATGTTTTGTATAGCTACACATGTACAACCTATATTGAATTGCTTATCTTCCCAGTAAGGGTGGGTGACAAGGGAGGAAGGGAAAGAATCTAGAATTCAAAGGTTTAAAATCAAATGTTAAAAAAAAAAATGTATATAGATATACATATTTATATAATTATTATTTTACATGTAACTGGGAAATAAGATATACTCAAAATCTTGTGGAAATGAATGATGTAAACTAAAAAAATAAAAATAAATAAACTACAAAAAAAAAATCAGCAATCAGTTCAATAAAAACCAATACTCACAGATTTCCCTTTTGGCAAGTTCCCTTCACAGGCTTGTTTGGAAAGATCCTGACGCCCAATCAAGAGACAGACAGCTTCTGGCCAATCTGAAGCAGGTTGTTCTCGGCAGTGATAAATGGCATCTCTGATTGGGAGAGCAACTCCAAAAGGAAGAGACTCCAAATCCCTTAAGGTGAAGCCTTACAGAGATAAAAAAGGGAAAAAAATATCTTCAGTAAAACATAAAACCCAATACTTATCTCAGCCTCTTGTCTATAACCAAGAAGATCTCTGAAAATATGTTCCAGAAGATCTCCCACAGAGAGATAAAACATGAGCACTTCTTTATGTGGATAGACCTCAAATGGTTTTTTCCCCTGACATCCTATATGACTACTACGCTTATTTTTTGGGGGGAGGGGGGAAGGGGAGAATAGGAGGAGTAGGGAAAAGTATAAGAGAACTATAAATATTGGGGTAAATTTCAGGGGACTTTCTACACAAGCAAATTAATTTTTAAAAAAAAGGCAAAACAAATTTTTGTTGCTGTTTTTAAGTTTAAACACTTTTCATATTATATTAATGCCAGTTAGTACAGTTTTTTATTTCCTACATAGTTTTCTCTCATTTTTAAAAAGAGAAATCTTAGAACCTTACTTTTCATTAAAATTTTTAATTAAAAATTAAATTAAAAACTGTCACTTATACTATTCCAAGGGTGACTAATAATCTTTCTAACTAGAAAAATGGAGGTTATCTCCTAGGAATCACAAGGCTTAGTACTCATCTGACTTCACCTCCCGTTTCCCTTACTGGATTACTCCTTTTTGCCTGCAACCAGGGGAATATTAACGTTAGAGCTTATAACAGTATCACCCAACAAGAAGGCTCAGGAAAAATGTATCAGTTATTAGAGATACTCTGATCCCTGTGGTCAATGACTTCAAAAGTGAATAGAGAATAGTTCCTGATCTCCATTCTAAAGATACCCTTCACCATCACCATTACAACAGTGTAAAAGTTTACTGGTATTATCACAGGAAGGTTCCTTGACCATAAGGAATGACCTTCAAAGTTGTTATGTGTCCCAGAGATTATAGAAGACTATGATAATGTCATGCAAAACAGCAGTCTTTTTGCTAAGTAAGTGCATCTTTTTATTATGCTTTATATTGTATAATTATCTCAATTCTGTGGAACACTCCCAAAAAAGTACTAACTAAAGCCTTTCTGACTTCTAGCAAAGAAATAGCAGGTACTAATTAAAGTAGATTCTAGAGCAAAAAAGTGTGGCTTTTTACTTGTTCATTGTAAGGTTAATATAAAGTAACAAAAAATGGCCTTACCTACATTAGTCATCCAGAGTACTAATTTTTCAGCTAGGCTATTAACAGGTGTACTATGTCTGAAACTAAATCTACAAAAAAAAAAAGAACACAACATTATTAAATACATCCATTAAAAAAGTAAGAACAAAAGCAACTCGTTTCAAAATTACCTGTTGTCATTTTGATCCATTTGACTCTTTTTTGGTGCTGAAAAGAAATAAAATGAAGTTACAGCATTTTAATCAAGTTGGTAAAGAAACATTCTGCTCAATTCCTATGTAGACAACTTTAAATTAATGCTCTTTTGCCAGAGGCTTTTAAAAAAACAGTTGGCAGAGCTACGGTCACTAGATGGGTGAACAGATAGGGACATGTAATGGGTTACAAGTGAGAATCCTGGTAACCCATTTTTACTGAACTGTAAGAATGGCCTTTCAAGATGTTTGCTTTTAAGTGGGTAGGAAAATGGATATAAACCAAAGGAAAGGATACTAACAATACATGAAAATAACTTATACATTATGAAAGGCTAAAACACAAAAACATCACTTAGTTTAAATGGATTTTCACCTTGCTGCCACCCTGTATGTATCCCTGAAGGAAAAGAACTGCTTAAACTCAAACATGCTGGTCTCCATTTCCCTTTCTTTGAATTGCTCTCTAGGTCTGGAATGTTCTTCCTTTCCTCTTCCACACAATCACATCCTCCCAGGAGACTTTCCTGATCTTCCTTTTAATAGAAGCATTTCTGGCACACCTCACATAGTATTTCATTTTAAACCTTTCTAAACAATTACTGTGCATTTTTAATATCCATATGTCCATGTGCCTTGATTCTCCTACAATGAAAGCTACAGAGAAGCAGAAGCTAAATCTCATCTAAATTTTTCTACTTGCCCTTAGGACTTAAACAGAGTGTTCTTTAAATAGTAAATGATTAATAAATGTTGGCGAATAAATTCAAATCTCTGAAAGTGTTGGTTGGAATGGCATTTGGAAAAGGATGGAATAGCAAAAACTTGGTAAATGGACCAAAAAAACAGCTTTGTACATTTTCTAGAATTTCCGTGAATAATCTGCAGTGATCACAAAACCAGGTCTTCTGGAGAGTAACTCATTAATTGCTAATGGCAGTGACCCAGTTCTGAACTGTCATCACAAACAAACAAATCTACATGATTTGGCCATTTTTGTGATGCTTCTTTGTGAACATATTGTTGGTGAAGTTCATACAGATGGGGGATGGGGGGTGTGAGGTGAGGGTCTTTAATTTCTATCCTTGCATCTTAGTGATTTCACAAGCTTCACCCAGCATTAGACTGTTCCTACTGACACTCAACAAATCCAATGGCACATATATCTGTTGTCAGCCTTTACTATTATTTGGTGAAGTGATGTCAGCTTGTTGCAAAAATATTTCTATAAGCTCTTTTTATGTGCTTATTGTATATTCAGAGAATGTCTATCAATCTTTTTTGGCAACTCTTTCTATAACTTCCTTCAGATGATGGACCTTTTGTTTTTTAAATATTATATCAGTTCTTGATAAGATACTTCCCAAATCTATTATGTTCTCTTTTACAGTTCCAAAAGTATAAATTAAGTATCTGTAAAGTATAAATTAAATATTCTGCAGCTCTTAACTGCTTGAAATGTACTCTTACCACTGAGCTTGGATTTCAAGATGCCAAATAGTCTCTGAAAAATTATGCCATGGCTTTCTCTTTTATAGCTTTATGCTTATTATAATTTGCCTGGAGACCAAAGTATTGTTCAGTATCACCATCTATTGATTCATTCTGATCTCTGGTTCAAGCTCCAAAGCCAGCACTCTATCCATTACTCCACACTACCTCTAAAATTGTTCTCAACATTACTATTGGCGGTACATTTTAAAAAGAGAATTGTTTTACGTGTGGATAGCAAATACTCTTAGGGGTTCTCACTCTAAGACTTGGGTCTTACACATTGACAATACGTGAATAAATATTAAGTGTGGAAATAGCCATAAAGTTTTGGATAATCAACATAACAAATGTGATATTGCAATAAATGTTGCAAAGAATTCGGGTAGTTTTCAATTATTTTCAATTACTGAATTGCTAGAATCCACTCTTTAGACGCCTGAGATTTTTTGGCACGCTACTCTTGCTCCTGAGTCAATATATTATTTTCTTCTAAGTATATTTATATATTTTTTGTGAATGCTGCGTATAAAGTACTTAAAGATGTAACTGGACTATACTTAGAGGGAGTCTATATTCTCACCTCTTGGTAATAGATATGTGATACCTTCTGTTAAAAAGAGATAGAATCAGACTATTGTTTGAAAGAAAACTGATCAAGTACTTTGCTCATGATTCATGTACCACAGTGTAGCAGGTGGGCCCTTTAACTGGCTCTAGTTGGTCCCTCTGCCTTCCAGTTTTATAGAGAAGCTGGGTTTCAGGCATCTCCCTTGACATAATTCTGCTGTCACTCTTTATATTAATAACGTACAAGTTTCCTGCTTCTCATCTGGTCGAAAATTTTTTTTCCTTTTTGGAGGGCAATTGGGGTTAAGTAACTTGTCCAAGGTCACACGGCTAGGTTTTTGTTTGTGTGTGTTAAGTGTCTGAGGCCGAATCCGAACTCAGGTCCTTCTGACTCCAGGGCTGACACACTACTCACTGCGCCACCTAGCCGCCCCTGGTTGAACTTTGATATTTCTTATGGTTGACCATCCTCCTCCTTCAGGTGTTGTGTCTCCTTGAATTTCTCTGCTTCTAAATACTCTGTGGCAAAGTTTTGACTTATGTAAAGTTTTTTTTTCTCTTTGTACTGTTTTTGACTCCTGTTTCTGATATACTTCAGTTTTTTTTAAGCAATTGGGGTTAAGTAACTTGCTCAAGGTTACACGGCTAGTCATTATTTATGCATGGGTGCTCATTTTCTGAGGCCGGATTTGATCTCGGGTCATCCCAACTCCAAGGCTGGCACTCTTACTCACTGCGCCACCTAGCCGCCCCTTTTAGGGCAATTGGGGTTAAGTAACTTGCCCAAGGTTACACGGCTAGGTTTTTGTTTGTGTGGGTTAAGTGTCTGAGGCCGGATCCGAACTCAGGTCCTTCTGACTCCAGGGCCGGCGCTCTACTCACTGCGCCACCTAGCCGCCCTCTATACTTCAGTTTTTTAGACTGCTTTTCATGTTTCTATTTTTTGTTGAATTTGAGAATTATGGAATTCAAGCTTTCTATTACAGGCAGCAGCTAGATATTATTATTGTGATGATTATTATTAATTATAGTTAACAATGGGGACATGTAGCACTTTAAAGTTTGGAAAAGTGCATTATCTAATTTGATCCTTACAACAAAAAATGACACATAGTCCCTGACCTCAAGGAGCTTACTTTCTATAGATTAGCATAACAGGACTGAATAATGATGTAAAAGAGGAAGGGAAAGAGGAAAATTTATGGAGAGGGGAGAAGACTTTCAAGCTTGGGGTTGAAGAAGTGGGAAGGTTTCATGAAGGAGGCTGGCACCTGAGTTGAATCTTGAAGAAAGATAAGGATTTTGACAGATGAAGGTGAGGAAAGAATACATTCTTGGCATGGAGAAATACTTATGGACAGAGAAAGAAGATAGAAGGCCAAGTCTAGGAAACAGATATTAGTCTAGTCTGGAAGGAGACAGAGTACACAAAAGGGTAACAATGTAAAATAAGTCTAAAAGGTAAATTGGAGCCAGAGAGAAGGAAACCTTAAGCTGAGGAATTTGTGTTTTATCCTAAAGGAAACAGGGAACAAAATAGTAAGCATATCATACTACCTGAAGTTACTTTGGATAAATATTGTGATGCTTCATTAGAAACAGCTCTCTCATCACCAAGTATGTAGAGTGCAACACTCTGCAAGGGAAAAATATTACACATAAATTTATTCCCATCATATAAAATCCATTAAAATAATATAATATTAAAAGATACATAGAAGGGAAAAAACCTCAAAATTTACAGTTTTCATTTTAATGTTCCAGTATTCAAAACGTATAATCAAAAATATATTTCAAAGCTTAGCTAATTGGCTAAAGTATCTAATTCACTGAGCTACCACTAAATGGTATCATGGAATTTTTTTCTCAAAATAATAGGGAAAATAGTTATTTCAGAGGATGAAAATCCATGCAATTCTAAATTCTTTCAATTTTAATGATATCTAAAAACACCTCCTATGTTTAAGACTATCAGATAAAGCATCAGATACAAACCTCTATATGTTTAAATCAGTTATCATTCTTCAACTGTACACGATTTAAAACTGATCTAAAATTCTTTCCCAGCTCTTACTTTAATAAAACTTTTTTAATGAACAAAATATAATGCTCAGTTCCTGTTCATAAGGGGTTTTCCCTTATGATGGTTCCATATCATCATAAGATTGATAACTGGATCAAATGCTTCAGAATGGCACATAAATAAGTGATAATTTAATTTTCTGTTATCATGTTACCAAACCAAACTTCCTTACTAATGTGTAGGTCACATTATGCAGCCTACAAAAAGGATTAACCTATAATGATCCTACTTTAGCTCAGAATTTTATCACCTTTTAAAAATTTCAGGGCTACTCTACATTGTTGATAAAAGCAACTGTATATGTGCCCAGAATTTCTTATTTCTCTTTTGGAAGTAAGCAGTTTTTACTAAATGACACTTAAAAAAATTTTTTTTCTAATGATTTTGTTGTGTTTCTTTAATATTCTGATTCCAGATTACTCATTTATAATATAGATTAAATATAGCATATCTAACTTGGTATCTGTTTGGGGCTTTGAAACACTGAGATACCTATTTAAAACTAACATACAAGTTAAAATTGTGATAGTACATACCAACACTATGAGTTTGCTTCGTTCACAGACTCCACATAGGTAAGGATAAGGTGATGCTCCTTCACCCTTCAAGCAAGAACTCAGCCACTGATATATACTTGGAGGCTCAGGTGTAAAAAATGAAGGGTGATGCATAAGTCCTATTTGGGCTTTAAAGTGGATGAAAATTTTAAAACACACAAAAGCATAGAAAGACATGCTTTTACTTTATTCTAAAACAAAAGATATGTACTATTTACCATAATGGTCAAAACGTGGTCCTCCATTTCCCCTACATTCAGCTTGTATAAAACTTGAATGTGGTCCTTTGTACCACAGACAAACTTATGCTTCCATGATTTCCCAAAGCAGAATCAAAATTGTTAACTATTTTGTTTTTGCTGGTAATATCTAACTCCATCACCCCCCTCAGTTCTTATGGGATAAATATATCATTGAGAAGTCCATCAATTCCCTTACATACCATGTAGGCAAGAGTTGAAAAGGATGAATACTGATGGAGAGAAGAGAGAGTCATTCTCCCAAAATCTGTACTTTGATCTGAAGTTCCACTTCCAATTTGTAAATAGATAATATCTAACCTATTGCTCAAAAGTACCATTGTGAGTGCAGTGGTGAAAGGTACAGGGGCTCATCTTCCTCAGTTCAAGTCTGGTCTCAAACACTTACAAGTTGTGTGACCCTGGCCAAGGCACTTAATCCTGTTTGCCTCAATTTCCTCTTCTGTAAAATGAGCTAGAGAAGGAAATGGCAAACCACTCCAGTATCTTTACCAAGAAAACCCCAAATGAGGTTACAAAGAGTTTGACATGACTGAAAATGACTCAACAACAAATAGTGGCAACTTGTCAAGCTGAGCATCATAGAATAGAAACATAGGCAGTATAAATAAAGGCAGGAGTACTATATCCCACAAAAGTGTAGGAATTCTTAAGACTTGCAATTTTGATAACATAAAGTAATTTAATTAAAAGCTAGAATGAAGATATATTACATGGTACTGAGTATTCAAAAGCATTTAGACCAGCTAGAATTTCACAGACAAAAACATGCTCATGAGCACTTCATATTATATGCTAAATAAAAAAAAAAAAGTCCACTCTAGAAAGGATGACACTTCCACTTATAAAAAATACCACATCTTATAAAACATACATCAAATTAATTTTTTTTTTTTGCACAAGTTTGGAAACAGTAAAATCTAGATTGCTGGTCCAAATACAAAAGAATTCTCTATGACTCCTATGTAGTAAAATTTTCTTGAAAACAGTTTTTCAAGGTCTGGCTCTGCTACAACCAGAGGACTCTTTTAAGCCCCTGTTAAACCTGTCACTGAAAAGAAAGAGCAAAGCTGATAGATGGGGTTCATTTAGCTGAACCTTACCCCATATATATGCTCTATGGTATGTTATATCACATTTCTAAAGTCCCTTGGCCCATTTTTTTCCTCAGAATCTCAAGTTAATGTTCAAATACAATGTGGTCATGGCAACACTGACCATGAGATTTCTCCACATTTATTTATTAACTTTAGAAGTCCAGGGAACAGTTAAAGGTGATGAACTGATACAGTCTATCATATTAATGACATTTAAAGAAAACTTAACTCTTGAACCAGTTTGTAATTCTTAATATTAAAGTCCCTTATGACTTCAAATTAAATGAGATGATATATGATAAAGCACTTCACAAACCTTCAAGCACTACATAAAATATTAGTTATTTTTAGTTGGTGCATCAGATACTGCCGGACTTGGACTTAGGAAGACCTAAGTTTGAACCCTGCCTCTAACACTAGCTATATGGCCCTGGGATAACCTCTCTCTGCCTCAGTTTTGTCAATCTGTTAAAGGGGACAACAACAGCACCTACTTCTGGGGTAAACTGTGAGTGCCAAATAGAATCACATATAAACGATTTTGCCACCCTTAAACATAAATGCTAGCTGTGTGACTAGGTAGTGCAGTAGATAGTGCTGCACTTGAAGTCAGGAAGACCTGCCTTGAACACTTACTAGCTGTGTGACCTGAGTGATAAATCACTTAATTGCTCTCAGTCTCCAATTCCTTATCTATAAAATGAGGGTAACAGCACTAATTTCTCAGGATCGTTGCAAAGACAAAATGAGATAACATTTGTGAAGCAACTTGAAAACCTCAGAACACTATATAAATGCTAGCTGCTCTTATTACTGTAATAAAATACACAGCAATACCACTGCTACCCTCTGCCAAAAAGGGTGCTGATGTTTTTCAAATTATCTATGAAAGCTTTGGCTTCACCAAAGTTCAGGTTTCAAGCATAGTATCAGACTTGCTTGGTGGGGAAAATCTGTCTCTTACACAGAAGTTAGATAACAGAGGGAAGGGATTCAAATTACACCACTCTATTTAAGGGCAACAAGATAGGTTAAAAATGAATTACAACAATTATTTTAGAAACTATAGGCATCGAAATAAGTTTAAATAACTTCTTAAGACATGAAAGGTATCTTAATTCATTAAAGATAATAATTACTAAGAAAAATGAAATCCAGGATTTGTAATAGTCAATCATAGAAATGAATACACTGACAACATGAGTCTTATAAATCAAAGATTCTGTTTAAATATAAGTAGCTTTGGTGTTTATCCATCATTAAGTCATCTGGGCAAAATGTACACAGGCAGAAGGGATCAGAAGCACATTTACAATGGTGACAAAAGTTTCTGAATTTGAGTTTCTAACAATGCTGCCAAGCTAAATCTTATGCAATTATTACCCCACAGTTACAGGAAGGCTTACTGAGAAAGATTCTGATAAATGACACACAAATGCCTAGGAAATCATTAATGCCACAGCAGCTTACCTTGATCAATTATGCATGTTTGTCGGGAAGTTTTCACAAGTGTTGGATAGTCTCTATAGTAATAATCTAAATATGGCTCCAACTGTAAATCCCTAAAACAACAAAAAATATAAAGAGAAAAGGAAAAGCTGTTACTCTCAAAAACATAAAAGACTTTTAAGTTCTGTGTGGTTTAAAGACACTTATTAGTTTGCTGCTGTTCAGCCATTTTTCAGTTTCATCAGGCTCTTTGTAACCTCATGTGGGGTTTTCTTGGTAAAGATACTGGAGTGATTTTCCATTTCCTTCTCCAGCTCATTTTACAGATGAGGAAATGGAGGCAAACAAAGTTAAGTGACTTGCCCAGGGTCACAGGGCTAGTGAGTGTCTGAGATCACATTTGAACTCAGGAATGGAGTCTTCCTGATTCCAGGCCCAGCACCTTATCCATTGTGCCACCCAGCTTGTCAAATAATCCTTGCCTGAATTTTTAAAGGAACAAAGGGAGGAAAGGCAACCAATCCTTTCTTTTTATAATGAAGCAAAATGAAGCAGGGCAGAGACTAACAAGAGTTTTGTCAAGATAACATGCTAGTCTTTGCAAACACTCTCTTTCAACAACGCAAAAAGTGACTCTGTACAGGGACATCACCAAATGGTCAATATCAAAATCTGACTGATTATATACTTTGTGGCCAAAGGTGGAGCAGCTCTATACACACAGTTAAAATAAGATCTAGGGCTGACTATGGCTCAGAGCATGAGCTTCATATTGCAAATTTCAGACTTAAATTGAAGAAAGCAGAGAAAACCATCAGACTATGTAAGTTTGACTTAAATAACTTCTCTTGTGAATATGAAGTGGAAGTGATGAATTAGATTTAAAGGATTAGATCTGGAAGATAAGAGTGCCTAAAGAACAATGGATAGAGAGGCTCGAAATATTGTAAAGAAAACAGCTACAAAAACATCCCAAAGAAAAAGAAGAGCAAGAAAGCAAAAGGTTTGTCTGATGAGGCTTTACAAATAGCTAAGGAAAGAAGAAAAATGAAAAGGAAAGGAAAAAGGGAAAGATATACTCAATGCAGAATTCCAGGGAAAAGCAAGGAGAGAGAAGGTTTTCTTAAATGAGCAATGCAAAGAAATAGAAGAAAACAACAGAATGAGAAATAAGAGACCTCTTTAAGAAAATTAGATATGAAGAGAACATTTCATTCAAAAATGAGCATGATAAAAGACAAAATTGTAGGAACTTAACAGAAATAGAAGAGGTTAAGAGGTGGCAAGAATATACGAAAGAACTATACAAGGAAGATCTTAACATCACCAGTAATCCCAGTGGTATGATTACTTATCTAGTCAGACATCCTAGAGAACAAAGTTAAGTGGGCCTTAAGAAATACTGCTTATGAGGTTAGATGAGGTGACAAAATTCCAGCTGAGCTATTTAAATTCCTAAAAGATGATAATGTTAAAGTGCTGCACTTACTATGCCAGCAAATTTGGAAAACTTAACAACAGTCACTGCAAAAGATCAGTTTATATCCCAATCCTAAAGAAGAACAATACTAAAGAAAGTTCAAATTACTGAACAATTGAACTCATTTCACATTCTAGCAAGGTTATACCTAAGATTCTGCAAATTAGGCTTCAGCAATGTGTGAACCAAGAATTACCAGAAGTACAGGCTGGTTTTTGAAGAGGCAGAGGAACTAGAGACCAAATTGTTAACATTCAGTGGAGAAACCAAGGGAGTTCCAGAAAAACATTTACATCTCCTTCATTGGCTACAATAAAGGCTCTGACTGTGTGGATCACAACAAAATGTGGCAAGTTCTCAAAGAGACAGGAGTACCAGATCATCTTATTAGTCTGCTGAGGATCCAGTATGCAAACCAAGAAATAACAAAACCAAACATGGAACTACTAATTAGTTTAAGATTGGAAAAAAAGTACAAGGCTGTACACTGTCACTTTATTTAACTTATATACAGAGTACATCATGTGAAATGCTGGGATGGATGAATCAAAAACCAGAATTAAGGCTGCCAGGAGAAACAACAATTTCAGGTATGTAGATGATACCGTTCTGATGCCAGAAGGTGAAGAATTAGGAAGCGTCTTAATGAGGGTGAAAGAGGTGAGTGTAAAAAGTGGCTTGAAGCTTAACATTAAAAAAAAATGCTGAAGATCTCGGCAATTGGTCCTATCACCTCCTGGCAAATAGAAGGGAAAAGAAATGGAAGCAATGACAGATTTTATATTTTTCACCTCAAAGATCACTGTGGATGCTGACTGTAGCCATAAAATTAAAAGATGCTTCTCCTTGGAAGGAAACCTATGGCAAATCTGGACAGCATACTAAAAAGCAGAGACATTACTTGGCTGAAAAAGGTCCAATGAATGCCTGTGAGAGTTGGACTATAATGAGAACTGAGTGCCGCAGAATCAATGCTTTTGAAGTTTTAAGAGTCCCTTGGACAGCAAGGAGATCAAATCAGTCAGTACTTTAATCATTTAATTCAGACTATTCACTGAAAGGTCAAATACTGAAGTTGAAATACTTTGGCCACATAAAACAGGAGTCACTGGAAAAGACCTTGATGTTGGGAAAGATAGAAGCAAGAGGGAAATGGGACAGGAGGGAATAAGATAGATAGAAAGTGTCATGGAAGCAGGAACATAAATTTAGACAGATTTCAGAAGACAGTAGAGGATAGGAGGGCCTGGTGTGCTATGTTCAATAGGGTTATGAAGAGTCAGACACAAATGAATGATTGAACAACAACTTGATCAATGCTCAAAACAATAGTATTTTAGAGCCTTCACCCAATACTTAAATCACTGCGGAAATTTCAAGGATTACATAGCCTTACCTTAAAGAAATGCTTTTCCTTTAGTAGCTCAAAGTAGCCCATTATACTAGTCTCATAACTGGCTCTGGCAAGAATTCAAAATGTACTTTAAGAGTATAACAAACACTGAAGGCTAAGCTCAATTAGAGAATAGTAAAAATACTTCTTACAACTGATTGATCTAAAAGCTGCAGATACTGTACAAATACTCTAATATAGGGTATACAAAATAAAGGGGAAAAGTGCTTGATTCTTGTTTGCGTAAGTTGCCATACACCATTCATAAAATTCTTAGGGTCAACATAAATTCATTTAAGGACCTTCAAGATAATTCTAACTTGCCAACAGTACATACCTTGCCAACTGAACTAGAAGAACAACAAGTGAACGTATTCCTTCTCCCATTAAACTATTCAATTTTAATTCCTCATAAACAAGATGAAGCACAAAAAAAATAGCAGGTATATGAGTGAAGAGAAGTGTAGAAGAATCCAAAGTAAGGTTATGTAGAACATCCTCTTTCACAAGTGAAACTTCCAAAGGATTCAAATGCAATGCTCTAGTCAAAAGATGAGACTCAACATTCTGGTGGTAGTCTGAATTTAGTAAATATTCCCAGTCCTAATCAGAGGAACAGAAAAACAGATGTATTAATAGTAAACCTAATAATATCTTTTATCCCCAGTAATCGCTTTTATTTTCATTAGTGAAAAACTAAATACTGACAACCAAAAAAAAAATCTAATTTATTTGTGACAATTCCAGTACTAGTAGTTTGAGATTGAACATATTTTATTCTTTTTGTTTTCTTCCAAAATTTTACTTTAGACTCAAATACCAGAATACAATTACAGGATGGAGAAAAGAAACAAAAATATATCATAAACTTAAAAATTGGGACTTAAATATAAAGTCAGGAAAAAAACATGTTATGTGCATTGCAGAACATAAGAGGGGATTCAAAATATGTAACAAGAGATTTTCATTTCAAGAAAGCCTATAGATAAATGATATTCATCGTGTTGAGAATTATCCATCTTTTCTTTGCTTCCTTGTGAGTTTTCTTTTGTTCTCTGCTGTGTACTTTTTCACTTTATTCTTTTTTCCCCTCCCCAAACCTTCCCCCAGAAGGCTACAATACAAGTTTAGCTGTTTCTCTATAGTTCTAGATATATACATACACTTATACATACATAATACATATATAGACATATACTTTCGCGAACCTATTTTACTTCTAGCCTTTGTTTTTTATGTATGATTATCTCGTTTCCTATAGCTTTTGCCTCCTCTACTTTACTTCTGCCCAGTACCTTGCCCTCCTATGACTTGGCTCCCTCACTCCCCTATCTTCCCATTCCCAAAATTCTAAACACCCTTCATACCCCTATTTTACCTATTCCCTCACTCTCTTCTCTAAAGATCCCTCCCTTGTCCTCTCCCCCCTTCCTATGCCCCTACCATTTTATTTCTTCTGAATTTAGAAGACTTCTATATTCTTTTAAATATATATGTATTGTTCCCTCTTTAACCCATTCCCAATGAAAGTAGATTACCAGAACTATCAGTCCTCCTCCCCCATTTAATTCCTCTGTATCAATTCTCCCTTTTGCACCTCAAATAATTACTCTTTTAAGATGTTCCTAAATGGTTTTGCTTTTAAAATTCCTATCATTCTCAGGTTTACCCCAATCTTTTTTTATAAACTACCCAAATATTGATAAGCATCTTAGACATCCATTTTACATACGTAAAAAATAAACAGTCTGTCCTTAAGGGTCCCTTATATTTAGTGCCTTATGATTCTTATATGTGGAATCTTCTATTAAGTTCAGGATTTTTTTTTTTTTGCCTTTTGGAGGGCAATTGGGGTTAAGTAACTTGCCCAAGGTTACACGGCTAGGTTTTTTGTGTGTGTGTGTGTTTGTTAAGTGTCTGAGGCCGGATCCAAACTCAAGTCTTCCTGACTCCGGGACTGGCCCTTTACTCATTGTGCCACCTAGCCTCCCTGGTTCAGGATTATTTTTTTTTTTAACAAAGTCTTAGAAGTCTGAGAGTTTATCAAATGTTCATCTTTTTTTTCATTCAGGATGATATTTAACTTTGCAGGGTATATTTTTGGCCGCAGCCCCAGTTCTTTTGTTCTTTGATATATTGTGTTCTAAGACCTATGGTCCTTTAATGTCTCTGCTGCTAGGTCTTGTGTAATTCTAATTGTGGCACCATCATATTTAAATTGCATTAACCTTGATGCTTTTAATATTTTTTCCTTGTGCTGGGTGGGTGTTTTGGAATTTTGATTATGATATTCCTATGACTGTTCCTCATAGGATCTCTTTTAAGCAGTGACTGATTTTTTTTTTTCTATTTCTATTCCCTCTCCCCCACCATTAAAATTCTTCAGGACAATTTTCTTTGATTATTTCTTGTATTTTTTTATCAAGATTCTTTTTCTGATTGTAACGTTCAGTTAGCCCAAATATTTTTAAATTTTCTCTTCTTGATCTATTCTACAAATTTGTTGTTTTTCTTATAAGATGTTTCACTTTCTATTCTATTTTTTCATTATTCATATTTTGTTTAATCATTTCTTAATCTCTTATAATATCACTGGTTTCACTTTGCCCAATTCTAATTTTCAAGGTGTCATTTTCTTTCTTAAGATTCTGAATCTCCTTTTCTAATTGGTTAACTTTCCTTTCATACCCTTCTTGTTTTTCTTGGGTTATTCTTATTTTCTTTTTTAGTTTTTCCTCTATCTCTATCATTTGATTTTTGAAGTCTTTTTTAAGTTCTTATATGAATTCTTTTTGGGCAGGTGTCCATTTGACATTACTCTTTGGGAGTTTTTTTTACTTCAATATCCTCCTCTGAGGATAAACCCTAGTCATCTCTCTTCCCAAAACAGGTTTTTATACCTGGATTCTTTCTCCTTTTCCTGTGCATTTTTTTTTTTTTTTTGCCTTTTTGGAGGGCAATCAGGGTTAAGTAACTTGCCCAAGGTTACACTGCTAGGATTTTATTTGTGAGGCCGGATCCAAACTCAGGTCCCTCTGACTCCAGGGCCGAAGCTTTACTCATTGCGTCACCTAGCCACTGTGGATTTTTTTGTGGTAATAACCTAATTATTTGTAGTCACCTCTAGCCCTGAGGTATGGGAAATGGTGCCTCTTGCCCATCTTCAGTTCTTCCTTTTACCAAAAGTGAAACCAAAGCGAAACTTCCAATCTCCTGTAAGTGCCCACAGTCAGTGCGGTCCCTGCCCCACTGCTTCTACACTCGCTGAGCATGTGCTGGTTCCTTCTCACTCCTGCAGCTCTTTGAATCACAGCTGGGTTTGGTGTTCCTGGTCAGCAGAAGTCCCAAGATTTTCCTGGGCTCAGATGCCCAACTCCCCTCATCTGAGCCAGGGCAACCTCTCAAACCAACTAACCCCAGAGCTCCTGCTTGTTGTTTAAGAGGCTAGTCACTTGCTATTAAAACTAAACATAACCTGGAGGGGTTTACTCTTCACAGGGACAAAACCTTGTCTTGGGATTTTTCTTTTCGTCTTCTCAAACTGTCCCTGGAGGACCCCAGCTATGCCCAGGTTCTTATTTATCTCCACCCATACTTTGTTTGCTCTAGGGAGCTATTTTAACTCTTTTGTGGGGAAAATCTTGAGAGCTTGGAGTTTTCTGACCTACTCTGCCATCTTCCCAGACTCCTCTCCTCTTAAACATATTTTACAGTATCAAAAAAATAATGTCAAATATGAACAGCCAAATAGTTGCCATGGATCACAAATATTATGACAGGTCGTCTTCAGAAAGCTTCATGGGGGGAAAATTCATCTACGGATAAAGTGATAAGGTAGAGGGACTGGGGTGTATCCTGCATCCAAAATAAAAGGTGCTATATAATAGTAGTTGAAACAAATGAGAAAAAGAGATTAATCTCTGGCTAGTTCTAAGTTATTATGATGCTAGAATATTACACTACAACAATGACCTGTGCTTTCATCAATGTGATGATTTTTTTCTAGTGAAGCTAGATCTAAACAAGTTGGTAACTTATAGTCTTAGGAAGATGCCACAATAATGGCCTCAAATGTAAAAAGTTTTATCAACTAGTTATTTGGAATATTGGATAGTAAATAATTCCTTTCATTTCCCCCCCTGAATTAAACTGCTTTAATACCAGACAGAGCCAGAGCCTCAGAGCCAGAACACACTGGTTTAGATTTTTATTTTTATGCTCGATGTAAATGGGGGTGCTATCCAAATAAACTTGACCCTATGGTAAGCATCCTAATTTTAAATAGGCACCTGTAGGCAGACAATGGAAACAATAAGATAATAAAAACTGATACCACAAACATCAGTGTGACTAATTAATCCATTAGCAATGAACCACAACAATTACCTCATCTGATCCAGTGTCCGAAGGTCTTGCTTTTTTGGGTGCAATGACTGGGGAAAGTGACCCTTCAAAGTCAAGCTGCAGATTACAACCCCCCAAAAGAAACAAAAATTCAAGTTTAATATATGATTTCATTAGAGGATGCTCAGTAATCCTTTTCTGTAGTTTATCAACTTAATATCAGTTTGATGTGGACATCATAATATCTTGTGTTAAGACAACCTCACCATAAATGAGTATTACATCATCTGTTATCACATGACATATCATGATCAAAATTTACAGACAGCATTTTAAGAACTCTTATATACCACCACTAACAGGTAAACTATTTTGTTTCAATGTACAGATAAAGAGACAGTCAATTTACTGATCAACATTTAATGAGTACCAATCCTTCGAGGAGAAAAAACACACTTAATGAAATAGAGGACTTTCAAGAATTCTTGATGAAAAGACCAGAACTGAACATAAAATCTGACATTCAAAAATAAGACTCAAGAGAAGCTTAAAAGGTAAACATTAAAAAAAAATTAATCATAAGGGATTCACTAAAGTTAAACTGCTTACATTCCTATATGGAAAGATGATACAGGTAACTGTTAAGAAATCTATCGGGGTGGCTAGGTGGTGCAGTGAGTAGAGCGTCGGCCCTGCAGTCAGAAGGACCTGAGTTCAGATCCGGCCTCAGACACTTAACGCACACACAAATAAAAAACCTAGCCGTGTGACCTTGGGCAAGTTACTTAACCCCAATTGCTCTCCAAAATGCAAAAAAAAAAAAAAAGAAAAAAAAGAAAAAGAAATTTATCATTATTAAGCCACAGTTGGAAGAAGTCTACCTACAAAGAGAGCATGAACGTGAGTCAAGCAAGTCGGGATGATCTCAAATAAATAAAATGAATGAATAACTAAATAAATATATGGGGGGGGGGGGAAGAAAGAAAAATGCAGCAGGAGAAGGGGAAAGGGAGAGATAGAATAGGGGGAAATTTTCTCACATAAAAGAGACACACAACGATGAGCTTTAATAGTGAAGGAAAAAATGGCTGGGGGGCAGGGGGAGGGTGGCAGTCAATGCTTGAGGCTCACTCTCATTGGAATTGGTTCAAAGAGGGAATCAACTCAGTTGGGTCTAGAAATCTATCTTACCTAACAGGAAAGTTGGAGGAAAAAGGGATAAAATATATTGGGGCAGGGAAGGAGACAGGGAAGAGGAAGAAAGATGATGAAAGGGAAGACAGATTATAGGAGGCAGTAGTCAGAAGCAAAACACTTTAGAGGAGAGAGAAGAATAAATAGAAGAGACTAAAATAGAAGGAAATACACAGCAATCATAACAGTGAATGTGAATGAGATGAGCTCATCCATAAAACAGAAGGACATAGCAGAATGGATTAGAAACCAGAAACAATATGTTGTTCACAAGACAAACACTTGAAACAGAAGGACACACATGAAGTTAAAATACAGTGCTGAAGCAGAATCTATCACACTTGAATTGAAGTAAAAGAGTCAGGGGTGGCAATCACAATCTCAAACAATGCAAGAAGAGACCTAATTAAAAGAGATAACTAGGGAAACATTTTGCTAAAAAGTACCATAGACAATGAAGCAACAGAAAAAAATTTATAGCAAGTTTCTCTGATAAAGGCCTTATTTCTCAAATACAGAGGGGACTGTGTCAAACTTAGAAAAATAAGACCCAGGGGTGGCTAGGTGGCACAGTGAGTAAGAGCGCTGGCCTCGGAGTTGGGATGACCCAGGATCGGTTCCCGCCTCAGAAAATGAGCACCCACACACAAATAAAAACTGGCCGTGTAACCTTGAGCAATTTACTTAACCCCAATTGCTTAAAAAAATTTTTTAAAAATAAAAATAAGACCCATTTCCCAAATGAAAAATAGTTAAAGGATATGAATAGGCAACTTTCAGAAGACAAAAATCAAAGCTTTCTATAGTCATGTGAAAAAATACTCTAAATCATTAATGATTAGAGAAATGCAAATTAAAACTCTGAGGTACTATCTCAAACCTATCAGAAATGACAAATGATGGATGAGATGAGGGAAAAGAGATATACTAATAAACTGCTGGTGGAACTGTGAATTAGTCCAAACATTCTGGAGAACAATTTAAAACTATGCCCAAAGAGCTATAAAACTGACCTCGGAATACCATTAGAAGGTCTGTACACCAAAGACATCAAAGAAATGGACTTAAATATGCAAAAATATTTATAGCAGTTCTTTTTTGTGGTGGCAAAGAACTGGAAATTGAAGGGATGCTCATCAATTGGGGAATGGCTGAACAAGTGATAGCATGATTTTGATGCAGTACTGTGCTATAAGAAACTACAAGGATATAGTTTCTGAAAAAAAAACATGGCAAGACCTGATGCAAAGTAAAATGAGAAGAATTGGGAGATCACTGTGAAATACCGTGAAAGACTTGGCTATTCTGATCAATACAACAATCCAAGGTAATTCCAAAGGATTCATAATGAAAAAATGCTATCCACCTCCAGAGAAAGAACTGACGAATTCTGAGAACAAATCAAAGTAATTTTCTCACTTTTTGGCTAATGCAGGAGTATGTTTTGTATGATTTCACATGTACAACTGATATTTGCTTGCCTTCTTAGTGGGAGGGAGCGAAATTTGAACTCAAAACTTTAAAAGAACAGAACGCCAAAAATAAATAAATAAATAACAGATTTGACTATTAAAAAATATTAATGAATACCCATTAAGCTACACGCTGTGAAGGGATAAAAAAATAGAAGGACAGAAAGATCAAATAACAGGCAAAAAAAATTAACATTATGAACCATAACTTCTAAAAGTGCCTGTTGCAGCTGCATCTAAAGCAAAAAACTAATAGTGGGAATTGAAACTATTTCAACTTTACAGCTGGCATTTTGGCAAAATGTATATTCAAAACAATGGAATAACAGATTGAGTATGCGCAGCTCAAGGCTCAGTATTCTCAAAACGGCTGCCAACAGGGTGAGGCATTACATAAGGGGAGGGCGGGGCAGGGCAGCATAGATGGCTCAGTGAATAGAGCACAGGCCCTAGAGTCAGGAGGACATGAGTTCAAATCCGGCCTCACACTTAACACTTACTAGCTGTGTGACCTTGGGCAAATCACTTAACCCCAATTGCTCTGCTTTCCCCCCCTCCAAAAAAAAAAATCTAGACTTGGGGAGAGAATTAAGATACCACTGATGGAAGCAGAACAATAAGACAAGAAGATGGCATAGCAATAGGATGATCATTCAGAAAACCTCAGGTCAAGTTCTGGATCTGACACTTAAAAACTACAGGAGGAAGATGGTGGAATAGAAACAGCACAGGCTCGGAGCTCTCACCCACACCACTTCAAAATCATATAAAAGGGGGACTCTGAACAACATCTAGAATTCCAGAACTCACAAAATGACACAGAGAAGCTAACCTCCCGCTGAGGACGGTCTGGGAGCCTGGCAGTAAGCCGCCAGTGCAGCCCTCTGGGAGCCGAGCCCATGTCCTCCTGAGTCTGAGGTTTTAGCCCCAGGGCAGGCCTGACCAGCAGCCGGATGGAAAGACTCCAGAACACCAGCAGCTGTGGCCATTTCCAGAATTATCAACACATATATGCCTAGGACAAAGTGAGAGGTTAGTGGCCTATGAACTTTGGGACTGGTTGGGAGAGCAAGGGGCCTCTTTCCCCTGGGGGTGAGAAGCCGCTGAGGAGTCGGCGCAGCTTTTGTCACATTACCACCTTGCAGCCTCAGCTCCTGGCCTGTAAACTGCAGGGGGATCCTGCAATCAGTCTGGGGGGGTAATCGCTCTTGCTTTACCCTTCTTGGATCTGGATTATGGTCTGGGGTAGAGGTCTTGGGGTGTGTGACCAGCTTGTCAGAGTGTGTGGAGGCTTCAGAGAGGCCACCCAACTAATACCTCCGGCAATTGGGAACACCGAACATTTGGTACGAAAGCTCCCCTGTCTGGTGGCAGAGTCCTACTGTGGCAACAAGACTAAAAGTCAAGTAATTGAGTGGCAACATGCCTAGGCAAAGGAAACAAAATAAACAGAAAAATTCAACATTAGACTCCTATTCTGGGGGCAAAGAGGATCAAAGCATGGAACAGGAGGAGGACTGTGGGGTCAGAAATACTGCACCAAAAGCCCCAAATGAAAATACAAGCTGGTTATAGGCCATAGAAGACCTTAAGAAGCAGATAAGAGAAGTGGGGAAAAAACTGGGTAGAGAAATGAGAAAGGATGCAAGAAAAATATGAAATGACAGTCAACAGCGTGACTGAGGAAAAGAACACCTTAAAAAATAGACTAACTCAAATGGCAAAAGAGGCTCAGAAAGGCAATGTGGAGAAGAATGCCTTAAAAAGCCGATTTTGCCAGATGGAAAAAGAATCTCAAAAGCTTGCTGAAGAGAATCATTCCTTCAGAATTAGACTGGAGCAAATGGAAGCTAGTAACTTTATGGGAAATCAAGATGCTATTAAGCAGATCCAAACAAATGAAAGAATAGAAGGCAATGTGAAATATCTCATGGAAAAACCACTGACCTGGAAAATAGATCCAGGAGAGACAATCTAAAAATTATTGGACTACCTGAAAACCATGATCAAAGAAAGAATCTAAAAATCATCCTTCAAGAAATTCTCAAGGAAAATTGCACTGATGTTTTAGATCCAGAGGGCAAAACAGAGGTTGAAAGAATCCACAGATCACCTCCTGAAAAAGATCCCAAAAAGAAAACTCCTACAAATATTGTAGCCAGGTTCCAGAAATCTCAGATAAAGGAGAGAATATTACAAGCAGCCAGGAAGAAACAATTTGAATATTGTGGAAACACAATCAGGATATCACAGGATCTGGCAGCTTCTACATTGAGGGATCGAAGGGCATGGAATATGATATTCTGGAAGGCAATGGAGCTGGGATTAAAACCAAGAATCACCTACCCAGCAAAACTGAGTATCATGTTTCAGGGGGAAATATGGTCACTCAGTGGAATAGAGGACTTTCAAGAATTCTTGAGGGGGGGGGGGCGGAGCCAAGATGGCGGAGTAGAAACAGCTCGTCCAAGCCTCTCTGCTCCCAGATTCTCCACAAACTATGTAAAAAAGGACTCTGAACAACTTCTGGAGCCCCAGCACCCACAGAACGACACAGAGAAGCTAACCTCCCGCTGAGGACAGCCCAGCAGCCCTGCAGGAAGGACCAGCACAGCGGTCTGGGAGCCGGCAGCGCGCAGAGCGCAGGAGCCGAGCGGAGCCGAGCTTAGGTCCACGTAAGCCGAGGTTTTAGCCCCAGGGTGGCAGGGCCAGCAGCCAGCTGGAGGAACCCCAGAACACCAGGAGCTGTGGAGACTCCAGAATTATCAACACAGACTTGCCTAGGACAAAGTAAGAGGTTAGTGTCCTATGGACTTTGGGACCTGTATTTGGGGAATGCGTCAGCTCCCTCCCCTGGGGGCTAGAAGCCGCTGAGGAGACGCCATTTTGTAGTTTTCAGAGGCATTTCCGGCTCCCAGCCTACAAATCGTGGGGGAGATCCAGCGATCAGTCTTGGGGGGTAATCGCTCTTGCTTTAACCTCTCTGGATCTGGATTGTGATCTAGGGTGGAAGTTGTGGGTGGGTTTACAGCTTGCCAGAAACGGAAGCTGCCCCCCACACGTTCGGGATGAAAATTCCTCTATCTGGCCTTAAAGCCATAGTGTGGCAACAAGCCCAAAAGTCAAGCAATTAAGTGGCAACATGCCAAGGGAAAGGAAACAGAAAAATGTAACCCTAGACTCCTATTTTGGGGGCATAGAGCGGGAAAAGGACTGTGAGGTCAGAAGTCCTGCTCCAAAAGCCCCAGGGGAAAACATGAGCGGGTTGCAGGCCATAGAGGACCTTAAGAAGGACTTTAAAAATCAAATAAGAGAAGTGGAGGAAAAATTGGAAAGAAATGAGAAGGATGCAGGAAAAGTATGAAATGAGGGTCAACAGCCTGACTGAGGAAACAACACCTTAAAAAATAGACTAGCTCAAATGGCAAAGGAGGCCCAAAAGGGCATTGAGGAGAAGAATGCCTTAAAAAGTCGAATTTGCCAGATGGAAAAAGAATCTCAAAAGTTCACTGAGGAGATTCATTCCTTCAGAGTTAGACTGGAACAAATGGAAGATAATGACTTTATGAGAAATCAAGATGCTGTTAAGCAGATCCAAACAAATGAAAGATTAGAAGGCAATGTGAAATATCTCATGGGAAAAACCACTGACCTGGAAAATAGATCCAGGAGAGACAATTTAAAAATTATTGGACTACCTGAAAGCCATGATCAAAGAAAGAACCTAGAAATCACCTCAAGAAATTCTCAAGGAAAATTGCCCTGATGTTTTAGATCCAGAGGGCAAAATAGAGGTTGAAAGAATCCACAGATCACCTCCTGAAAAAGATCCCAAAAGGAAAACTCCCAGGAATATTATAGCCAGGTTCCAGAATCCCCAGATCAAGGAGAAAAATACTACAAGCAGCCAGGAAGAAACAATTTCAATATTGTGGAAACACAATCAGAATAGCCCAGGACCTGGCAGCTTCTACACTGAGGGATCAAGGGCATGGAATATGATATTCCAGAGGGCAAAAGAACTGGGAATGAACCCAAGGGTCACCTACCCAGCAAAACTGAGTATTTTGTTTCAGGGGAAAATATGGTCATTCAGTGGAATAGAGGACTTTCAAGCATTCTTGAGGAAAAAACCAGAATTGAATAGAAAATTTGACATCCAGACGCAAGAAGGAAGAGATGCCTGAGAAGGTAATCAGGGAAAAGAAATCAAAAGGAACTTATCAAAGTTGAACTATTTACATTCCTATATGGAAAAGCAATATCTGTGACTGATGATATCTTTCTCACTATGAAAATAATGGAAGAAGGGGGTGTGGTCATATGAATACATATATGAATGTGTGTGTATATGGTTACAGTTATATATGGATAGAGGGCATAGGCTGAATTTGTTGGGAAGGGAGAGTACTCAAGGGATGAAATTATGAGGTGAGAGGAAAGTGGCAAGAGGAGATGGGGAGAGACAGGGTAGGGTAAACTATCTCATGTAGGGGAAGTGGGTGCAAAGGAGGGGGAGAATAAGGAAGGCTAAAAAGGCAAAACCACATTCACATTGAATTTGGTTCAGGAGAAAATGACATACATAGTAAATGGGATATCTCAACCTGCAGCAGGATAGGGGGAAGGGGGATGAGAGGAGGGATGATGGATGGGAGGGCATCCTTGGGTGGAGGGGAGGTTGGAAGTACCCACTATAGAATAGGGACAGGATTATGTAGGGAATGGACCAGGTGGGGGGTGGGATGAGTGGGAGGGAATTATAAGCAGCCTTGTACAATATATCTACTATGATAATGTTTTGCATAGCTAGACATGTACAATATATACTGAATTACTTATCTCCCAAGAAGGAATGGTTGACAAGGGAGGAAGGAAATGGATCTGAAATTCGAGGTCGTAACATTAAATGTTTCAAATATATATATAAATACTATTATTAATCCTCTTTTGCCTATAATTGGGAGATAAGATGTGCAGGCATTGGGACACAAAGATTCATCTTCCTCTAATGGAAAAGTCGATGGGGGTATGGGAGAAGGTATGGGAGAGAACAGATTGGAGGAAGAGATATCTTGTGGGACTGCTATTCTGGGAGGCTGGGTAGGGGAATAATGGGGGGGAAATGATTGTAACTCAAAATCTGGCGGAAATGAATGATGTAAAACAGAAGTTAATAAAGTATTTGTTTAAAAAAAAAAAGAATTCTTGAGGAAAAAACCAGAGTTGAATAGAAAATTTGACATTCAGATACAAGAAGCAAGAGATGCTTGAGAAGGTAAACTGGGAAAAGAAAACAAAAGGAACTTATCAAAGTTGAACTATTTACATTCCTACAGGGAAAAACAATAATTGTAACTGATGAAACTTTTCTCACTATGAAAATAGTTGAAGAAGGATATATGGGCATATGAATATATATGTGAATGTGAATGTGTGTGTGTGTGTGTGTGTGTGTGTGTGTGTGTGTGTACACATATATATATATATACACACATACATTCAGGTACACATAGATAGAGGGCACAGGTCAAATTTAATAGGAAGGGATGATACTTAAAAGGTGAAATTAAGAGGTGAGAGAAGAATATATTGAGAGGAGATGGGGAGAGACAGAGTGGGGTGTACTATCTCATATAGAGGAAGCAAGGGAAAATGGTTACGGGGGAAGGGAAGAACAGGAAGGCAAAAAGGCAAAACCTTACCCTCATTGAATTTGGATCAGGGAGAGAATGACATACATACTAAATAGGGTTTCTCACCCTACAGAAGAGTAGGGGAGAAGGGGATGAGAAGGGGGTCAATGGAAGGGAGGGCAGGCTGGGGGGGGGGAGGAGTTGGAAGCACCCACTTTTGAAAAGGGACAGGATCAAAGTGGGGAGTGGACCAGGTGGGAGGTGGGATGGGAGGGAGGGAAATATAGTCAGTCTTTTACAATATATCTACTATGGCAATGTTTAGCATAGCTACACATGTACAGTATATACTGAGTTGCTTATCTTCCTTTTAAAACCAAATTTTAAAAAAATATATAAATACTATGATTAATACTATTGTGCATATAATTGGGAGATAAGATGTGCAGCCATTGGGGCACGAGGATTTACCTTGCCCTATTGGAAAAGTTGAAGGGGGTATGAGAGAAAAGATGGGAGAGAGCAGATTGGATGGGGGATATCCTGTGGGACTGCTATTCTAGGGGAAAAATTGTAACTCAAAATCTGACAGAAATGAATGATGTAAACCAGAAGTTAACAAAGCATTTGGAAAAAAAAAAAACAATAACAGAACTACAGGACACTGTGCCTCGGTTTCCTAATCTATGAAGTTTATCTCATATTCTTCTGTGAGAAATGCTCTCTGTAAAGTATAGTTTCTCTATCCTGCACTGGAGAAAGACAAAAACAGGGTGAATTCCAATTCTGGCTACTATGTTTCCACTAAGAGCACATTACTTAGAATAAGTAAACAGCACAAATGGAGAAAGTGTTCTCCAGAAAATACCCTTGTATCTGGATGAGACAAGAACCTATGGCCTAAATGGAGGGTTAATCTAAAACCACCAATCAACAAACAAACATTTATTAAGCATTTACTCTGGGCTAGACACTATGCTAGGGCCTGAGGATATCAAGAAAACCCAAATCTCTTCACCTTATAACACATAGTTAAATCAATATATAAGAACTGACATAGCATTTGGAGAAAAGGAACTAGCAGCTAAAGGGACAAGGAAAGGCCTCCTGTACTCAGTAATACTTGAACTAAGTCTTAAAGGAAGCCAGGGTGCAAAATTAGAGTCAAATAAACATTTATTTGGAGTTTGTTTTGCTCTGTTCATATTCACTGACACAGTATTGGAATTTCTCCCTAACCATCTAATCCTCTTCAACTATCCTCTGGTTGAGGGGTGTGTGTGTGTGTGTGTGTGTGTGTGTATGTGTGTGTATCTGTGAAGCTAGAAGGACATTTAGAAAGAATTACTACAATTTCCTTCATTTTAGAAATGAAAAGTTAAGTGAATTCCCCATAGTTATATATCTACTTAGTTTCATAGTCTTTGCCCTTATACATGTCAACCTCAAAGGTCACACAATACAACACATACATAATATAACAAGGACCCAAACTAAGCACATCTGAATGGAGCAAACATGAAGAATTCCAACCTAGTGAATCCCTCTCAGATGTATCATAAGCAAAGCATCTATCAATGGACAAGGACAATTAAGATAAAACATGATGTTATAACTATGCTGCTTAATTAACTATGCAACTTAAAATAATTCTACCCAAAAAACTAAATTCCTCTTTCTCTGGATTTTTTACATAATAGATATGTCAGAAAGCTTTCCTTCTCACTGAAGAGTGATGGAAGGAAAAGTGGATAATGGAGTGGGTCCTCAACTACTCATGATAAGAAAAGGGAGAAAGGGAATGATCATTGTGTTCTCTTATAAATTTTGGCTCTTTGCCACAGGATGGAATACAGTAAGATATATATTTATGAGCAGGTTATCATAATTGAATAGCATATAACATTTAAAAAAGCTGAGAGTTACCTAAGGCAGCTTGTTTTCATATTTCAAAAGAACAGAATATTTATGTAGAAGAAATATAGTTTTGAGTAAGTTATTAAGTAAAACTGTTCTTATTTTCCCAATAAGATTTCTTCTCAAAGAATAAGAGCTTTTAAAAATATAGCTCATAAAGGTAACCCAGCAACATATTCATTTGAACTTATTCCTATAACTATTAGTCAATCAACAAACATGTATTAAGCCTTAGCACAGAGCCTGACACACCAAAGATACTTAGCAGATATTTAATGATTAATTGTGCTACACTTTAAATACCTCAAGGCCATATAATTGAATGTATTCTTTTTTTTAACTTTTTCTTTCTGTGCCATAAACAGAACTCCAAAACCAAAAATTGAACTGTGTATGCTTGTGGGAAAAGTGGCAGGGAAGAGTGTTTTTAAAGCATTATTAGTTATGATATGGGAGAAAGGCAAAGGGAATAGAAAAAGGGAAGAAGGGAAAGATAAGGAGAAAAGAAAGAAAAAAATCTAAAAAAGAGGAAAGGAGGGGTAAACTTTGATTTTCAGCATTGCTAGAGGCTAGGGTTACTGACAAGTAAAGCCCAAGATAAAAATGAAAAGAACTGTCTGTGAATGATAAATGTCCCTTCCAAACAGCCTCCTTTTTTTTCTTTCCAACATATGTAAATGAGTTTAGGATTGCCAAAAATGCAGGGTGTCTAAAGGCATTTATTTACTTTATAGCAATAAAAGTTTTTCTCCTGGGGTGGGGGGGAGAGCGGGCAGTTGGGGTAAGGTGGGAATGAGGCGGTTCTCACAAACCAGGAGCCTCCTAAGTGCATCTAAATGTATAAAGACAGATTGGAAATACTGGTCTAAAGAAAAAGGTCAATGGGATAAGAATTAGATGAAAACCATTCTAGGCTCTCTTGTGATACAAACTAGTAGTTTGATCCCAGACAAATAATGTAATCTATTGATGACTTGGTTTTCTCTTGTGTTAATGAGACTATTAACTGGCTCATCTTGTGAGGAATGCCATGAGAATAAAATAACATCATATGTAAAGGTACTTAGAAAGGTTAAAAGGGATCTTTGTAAAATCATTAAATTGTTTTCTACTTCTTTCTATTTGTAATAAATATAATTATTAAATTTTTTTTAAAAAAGAAAAAGCATTATACAAATATAGGGTATGATTTTGGATTTTTAAGTTAACTTTGCCCTAAACAACTTAGGCACAAGATATATAAACACAAGCAACAGTAAATTTTACTCATGCATCTGATTATTCTGGATAAGGTACATTTATTATTTAATTTACCTGACTATACTCTGAATACTGTGGTACTATTAACTATGCAAATATTATGCTGATACAAACATAAAAACATTGGAGAAAAAGGAACCTGACTTACATTACGGATCCATGCCAAACGGTCTGTGTTATAGCCCATCATATTCATTAGACAAGTTATGAATAAATTCCATTCTGAATGATAACTGGGTCCTCCTGGAGCATTGTGAACATTGTACCACTTGACAAGCATCTGCACAGCTATCTCTTTGGGTAGTATAGACTTGACAGCTTGTAAACACTTTTTTACTATTAGAAACAAAGGTTAGTTTTTAGTATATTTTCTAAGTATACATTTTTTTTCCTCCTCAAAGGTTTACTATTAAACTGTTTAACATATCAAAAACCAGGTATCATTAAAAAAAAAAACAACAAAATGAAAAATCACCAACTTAATGATCTCAAAGTCACCTACTAGATGGAAAAAAGTGGTTCAAAAGTAAGGTCTTCTCTCACCTATATTTTTTCACAATACTAAAGGCTACTGTACTCACCAATTTTAAAATGATTAATATAAAATATAACAAACTTTCCTTGATGATTTATCACACACACACGTACATGCACACATGCGCACAAATACATACACACACACACACACACACACACACACCTCCTTTCAGGAATTACCTCAACATAAGTGACAGATGATTAACAAATTTCTGCTGGAAGCCTATCATTAAATACTGCACAAAGCCATAAAGTAGTTATGATAATAGCTAGCAGTCATATGCTGTTCTCAGGCTTGCAAAAGGATGTTATCTCCTTTGAGCCTCATAATAATCTGGTGAGGTAGGTGCTATTCTCATCCTCATATTAAGAGGCATCCTGGTGGTAAAGTAGAGAGAGCACTAGACTTCCAAGTCAGGAAAACCGAGATGTGGGACTCTGGGTACATCACTGAACCTCTCTCTGCCTCAGTTTCTTCATATGTAAAATGGGAACAGTAGGTCCCACAAAGTTGTTAAGATCTAATGAAATAACACTGGTAAGGTCTTAAAACAGTATAAAACACTATCTTCAAACACGATAAAAAGGGACAGAGCTAGCAAGCATCTTCACAGAAGGATTTTAACGAGGGTCTCTCTAACTCCAGGTACAGCCTTCTGATCCATGCACTTATGCCACCTAGCAGTTTATATCTTCAGGGGTTAACTGAAGTATGAAGGATTTTCTGACCCTAATGTAAATAGTATTAGACTGCTAAATTGTTTTAATTTTGCTGATACTCCTTCAACTTTACTTCCTGTAACCTGTATGCCTTTCTCCACAAAGCCTACTTCTAATTTGCTTTGGGTTGAGAAATTAGATAACAAAACTTATTAGAAACAGGTATAAAATAAGCACAAGCAGAATCTAGCTAGTCTGGGCTCAATGGCCTCTGTGCTGGTCGTGTTCTGTGAAATGAGGACCTGACAAAGTTGAGCACTTGAGCTTTCATGCATTCCTATGTGATAGCTATGTTTGCACAGAGGCTCTTATTTCCTTGACCTATTCCCAATAAACAGTTGCCAAATAAAAGAAACATTAATGTAAGAAGACAGACTATCACACACTATGTCAGTGGAAGGAAAGCTTTCCAATGAAGAATCGTTCTATTCTCTACACCAAATTCAAGGAATCACATGATTCACTAATCTCTCAAGATGAAAAATGTTTTGAATCACAAAATCACTGATTTTCATTATTTTTACCATATTAGACATGCAGTTTCCTCTTAATTTATACTTTTAAGTAAACCTTTTCTACTGAGAATTCTGTTTACATTGCCAGATTGTCCCCTAGGGCTTATAAATATTCCCAGTTAGTATTTTCTAAACTACAGCTAAATAACAATATTAACAGAATGAGAAGATTCATTTAAAATTCCTCTGGCTAATTTTGGCTGTAATATTTTGTTTTTGTCAGCTAAGTCTATCATGTTTTTAAAGAGTCCAATGACAAGTGAATCTTTTTAATGTTTCAAAAGATAAATTATTTTATTAAGTACTCCTTGTACTCGTCACAGACTATAACTCTTCCACAGGTAGAGGATCACAGAAGTTTAAAAAAATGATAGGATAAAAAAACCCCTAACATCTGATAGTTTTCACAACTTAGCAATGGCATACTGGATGGAGTGCAAGACTTAGGTGTCAGGAAGACACCGAATATTGTCTCTGACACCTGCTAGCCATGACAGTCACACATCATTTACACCTCATAATTTCTCTAACTCTTTGTTTCTTCATCACTCCCTCATATAAAGGGGCTGATAATGACTGTAGTGCCTAATAGGGTTGCTGTGTGGCTGCTGTAGGATCGTGTAAATTGCTCTACATACATACCTTAAAGTACTATATAGAAGTCAACTATTACTGTTCATCATGACTTATTTATGTTTAATTATGTTGAAAGAGCTACTTCTTTACTTAAATTTAACAGTTAATAGAGTATTCCTTTACAAATGATATTATGTACAGAGCCAGGACAACTCTACTTTAACTGCCTCCCCTAAAGAAAAATTATTTTTGTTATACACATGAAATTAACATGAATTATCAAAGATATGAAAAAATGCTTCTCAAAAGAACTAAAAAATTATTAACAACCACAAGAATGTTCCAAATCACTAGCAATAAGAGAAATACAAATCAAAACAACTCTGAGATGTCATCTCATACCTAAAAAATTAGCAAAGATGATAAAAGATGAAAAGAATTCATGCTGGAAGCGTTATAAAAAACAGACACATCAATGCACTGTTAATGGAACTGAGAATCTGTCCAATCATCCTAGAAAGCTACATGGAATCAATGCTAAGAGTGTGACTAAAATACCCAGACCTCATGACCAAGTGATTTCACTACCATGTATACATACAAAATAGTAACAAAAGGCAACATCTTATACACAGCAAAATATTTATAGCAGCATTTCTTGTAATAACAAAGAACTATAAGCAAAATAAACGTTTATCAATTGGGAAAATGGGTAAATAGGTTGAATTCCAAATGATTTTAAATTAGTTGTTTGGAACTTAGATCATATCTTACCGTGTAACATTCTAAATAGCCAAATATGTTGTGATACATGAATGTGAAGGAATATTATTATAATATAAGAAATTATGAATTATATGAACACAAAGAAGCATGGGAAGACATATAACTATTGAAAAATAAAGCAAGCAGAACTAGGGGAAAAATACAAGTGATGATTACAACAATGTGAATGGGAAAGAATGACAAACAAATGGAACTAGATACTGGGAAATTAGATTAAAACTGGCCCCCAAAAAGAACCAGAAGACATTTCTCCATGCTTCTTTACTGTGTTGGGAGACTGAGAGTAGAACACTGCATATAATGTCAGTCTTTTCCAATATATTGTTTAGTTTTGCTGATTTTCCCCCCTCTTTTTTATAAGGGACTCTGGAAAGAAGGAAATTGGGGCAAGTAGGTGATATAAAAATAAGGATATGAATAAAAATTTATTTTGAAAAATAGCTAAAAAGAAATTAACATAATTTAAAAGTAACATCAAAGTGTTGAGTCCTGTGCCTGTTACACTTCAAAAGTTCTTCAAAACTCAAACTAACACCCAAAACATATTCTAACTACACTGCAAAAAGAACTTGCTCAAAATAGTTTTGAGAACAGATCTTCAAATTTCCAAAATGCCGATGTAAATTACAGGAGTATTAATATTGTAGCAATTACTCCAAATTATAAAGACAACAAACTAAATCGAATAGATGCATGAGTCTTAAATTAATTTCAATTCATACCTAATTCTGAGGTGGCAATTTCAGGAATGGTGATCCTAACCATTGAACCATTACTGAGTTCCTAGTAAAGTGAAGAGAAAAAAATATTAAGAAGCAAATATTCCTATTTATGATACATTCCCATTTACATACTCTTATTTAAAAATATACAATCCTATAAATATACATTTCTACTTATAAACATTTTCAAATCAATAAAATACAAACTAATAAATATCAGTTGCCTGTGCTATTACAAGGCACTGTTTAAGTAAGAGCCTTTATAAATCTGTCAAAACACTGAAAAGCTATTAGGATATTATTCTAAACATTACAAAAGCAAATATTTTAGTTTTAAAGGTCTATAAATATGCTCATTTTCTACATAATATTAAGCTCGCTTGCATAAATACTAGGCAAGATTTTGGGATCAAAGTATACAAAAGATCAGTAATGGTTCTTAAAATAGTAGTCACTAGACTCCTAAATTCTTAACTGTGTTGAATGCTCTAATAAAAGGGGGGGAAAATGTGCAAGGCTTAATTATAACCTAATTTTAAAAAATTTCTTAATAAACTCTTAGCAATATGATAACCCTTTCAAAATGTAAGGTGAAAGATCTTTATAGGAAAAAAAAGTTTTTTGGAGGCGGGAAGGCAAGGCAGTTGGGGTTAAGTGACTTGCCCAAGGTCACACAGCTAGTAAGTGTGCCAAGTATCCGAGGCCAGATTTGAACTAAGTAAGGTCCTCCTGACTGCAGGCCCAGTGCTTTATTCTAGAAATTTAAAATAAAACAAAACATGCTGAGCCATACAAGGTATTTTAACAGGTGAAGAAGTATAATAATAGAGAAAATTTGATTTGCCAGGATAAACTTCAAACTCAAAGTTTATCCTGTTAAATTTGAAACCATGGCTATATTTCTTTTTCAAGATCTCTATTCACAGAATACATACTTACAAGCGTTACTCTGTTGTGGACAGGATCTCTAACAGAGTGAATGTAACTTCCAAGTTGCTGAAAAGTACAGTCATCAATATAAGGAGAATCATGAAGTTTTGAAGAATCCCTCAACTCTGGAACTGGGGACAGCAGAACTACCTATAGGAAGATAAAAGAAAAAAAAATCAGTTCTTTGGAATGAAATCAGTTTGTAAAAAGCACACTAAATTTTTTAAGCCCGAGCAAGGCTTAAATCTAGAATCAGAAAATTTAGGTATGTAAGAAGGTTGCAACTTACAAACAGTTTGAATTCCAGGAGATGATTTAAAATCAGCTGTTTGGAACTTGTATCACATCTTATCATATGTTATAAATGGTGGATGGATTTCAAGACCTACTCAATGCAACCACAGAAGGAGGCACCACCCAAATGGCAAGGAAATACCTAGGCCCCGGGTGGTTTGTTGCTTAGATGAATGTACATTACGGGATGTTTTAAGGTTAAAGGTTAACTTTTTTTTTAGTACAGTGAGCAATTATATTTTTATAGGAGATAAGAGAAAGTACCATTAAAACCTCCAATTATAAGGTCAGTTAGATGGTGCAGTGAATAGAACACTGGCCCTGGAGTCAGGGGGACCTGAGTTCAAATTTGCCTCAGACACTTAATGCTTACTTAGCTGTGTGACCTTAGGCAAGTCACTTAACCCCAATTGCCCAGCTTTCCCCCCTCCAAAAGGCAAAAAACAAACAAACAAACAAACAAACAAACAAAAAACCCCTCCAATTATGAATCTATTCAAGGACTAATTTTAAAAGAGAAATAGAACAAGTCCCTTAACTCAGTGCTTTACAAGTTAAAATTATCCAAATATAATCTTTGCCTTAATTCCAGAAGGGATATTAGACTCAACTCCTGCATTTTTCTAGGTTTTTTTTACTATTAGAAAAATGCAATAATTCAAAGAATTAGATGGCTAATAGAAGCTCTAAATATAATGGTAATTTTGATCATTTCAGAATATATTTCTTACCTCATCCAAGGAACCAAGTGGTTTGCTTAGAGGCTTAGGAGTACTAACACTGTCCAGTGGAGTGCTAGGTCTTGGCATTGTGTTTGACATCGTCAGGGAAGGAACTGGAAGTCCAGGAATGAAAACTTTCCCTACCTTTTGTAAATAAACAAGGGGGAAAAATGTTGACTTTGATTATATATGATGTCATATAATTATAATCATATATGAATATGTTAAGACACACAACTTTCTTATCATCCTAAACTCTAGAATAGTCACTGAAGACAATGAATCATTTAAAATAAGAATGCTAATCTGAGTCTAGTGCTCAACTGTTAATGCTCCATTGTTAGAAGTCAAAAGGGGATAAGAATATAAAAACATTAACCCTTCTTAATATGATACTGATCATTTCTTAGTCTATCAGTTCTTCAAAAGAGCTATGATTCCAGTAGTGTAAGAGTACTCTCTTTGCTGATACAAATCAAAATCCCTCCACAGAAGATAGTTTTACAAGTTGCTGTGATCAAAACACTCATCACTTGCTGGCAATGAATTTCTCCAACTTGGCTAAGCTGGACCTCGGGTGCTACAGCCTCCGCATGAAGCCTCTTCAGTTTGATAAAATTTTCCAGAGTTTGGGGCTAAATGGCATATTCCTTTAGATCCCAGGGGTTCCTACCACACAAAAATAAGGCATTGGTAGAAAGATTTTAATAAAAGTATTTTAAAAAATTATATATCGAAGGGATCCTACAGCATTAGAAAATTATTTGGGTCCTCTTAGCTATCTGAGTTATGATGGTTTTCACTACATAGCACAGAATATTAAAAGTAACAAAATAATTTTGTAATTCCACAAAAATCCCAGCAGCTTATTTTATTCTTTCCCTTGCTCGAGTTGGCTGTTTCTTCTCTCATCAAATCTACAAAAGGTAGTATCCTGTTTCTTTGTGGGTAGTTACTTATAATATAAAAGGGCAAATACTCTGCCACAAGCATAATTAACACTATGATACAAAGCCTAAAAACAAGAAATAGTACTTTTGACTGAAATGTTGCTTTGTAAAAATGTACCTTATTAAGAAAAAAAAGTAAGGTAAAATGATGGGGGTTTAGGGGGAAATATACTTATGTGAAAAGTCTAGGTATCAAAGAGCAGAGATTCACCTTCCTCTAATGGAAAAGTCAAAGGGGGTATGGGAGAAGGTATGGGAGAGAGCAGATTGGAGGAAGCGATATCTTGTGGGACTGCTATTCTGGGAGGTTGGGTAGGGGAATAACGGGGGGAAATGATTGTAACTCAAAATCTGGCGGAAATGAATGATGTGAAACAGAAGTTAATAAAGCATTTGTTTAAAAAAAAATAGAAATGTACATCAATGGACTAGACAAAGAAGAATGAGAAATAACTGAATTTGATAACTCAGTGTTTGATATACTCCAAACCATAAATAACCAAAGAAAGAACTCCTTATTTGACAAGAACTGATAACTGGAAAAACTAGAAAACAGTCTGACATTAAGTCAAATTTACATGAAATGTGTTGTAAAGCACAATAAACTCAAAAGGACACCATATCTAATTTAAAATCATAGCACAAAAAACATTTAGAAGAGAACTTAATCAGATATTTTTCAGTTATGGAAAGAAGATTAATTCTTAAACAGAGGCTAGAGGCAATTACAAAAGATAAAATGGATAATTTTGATTACATGAAACTGAAATGCTTTTGCACAAACAAAATTAAGAGGGAAAGGAAGTGGTCAAATGGGAAAACATTTGTATCAATGTCTTTGATAAAAGTTTGATATACAAGATACACAGATAACAGAAATATCTAAGACCAAAGACCATTTTTCCATAGTAAAAGGATATGAACAACTCTCAAAAAAAAATTGCCAACTATAAATAACAACATGAAATAACAAGAGCAATGCAAGTCAAAACAACCCTGGGATTTTACTTCATACCTAACAAGTCTGTGATGAGAAAAGATGGGAAGAGTCAACGTGTAGGGCATGTGAAACACTAAGGCATTGTTTGAGGGTTCTACCATTTTGTAAACCAATTTGGAATCATTCAAATAAAGTGAATAAAATGTCTATATCCTTTGACTCAGATATTCCACTGCTAAACGTGTACCTCAAGGAGATAAATGACAAAATGGAAGGCTTCATATATGCCAAAACATTTATAGCAGCACAGCAGCAAAAAGTTAAAACCAAAGGAGTTGTTACCCATCACTTTCAGTAATGGTTAGACAGATCCATTAATGGAATGGAATATTATGTTATGAGAAACAATGAGGCGGCAGCTAGGTGCCGCAGTGAATAGAGCACTGGACCTAAAGTCAGGAAGTTCAAATTCGGCCTCTAAACAGACACTTAACGCTTACTAGCTGTGTGACCTGACCCTGGGCAAGTCACTTAACTCCAATTGCCTCATCAAAAAAAACAAAACAAACCTACTAACTCACCTGGCTTCCTTTAAGATCATTTAATTTTTTTTGCAGGAAGCTTTTCCCAGTTCCTCTTATTCTAGGTACTTTTCCTCTGTTAATTATTTCTTATTTATCCAGTACAGAGCTTGCTTTGTTGACTTTATTTTGCATGCTGTCTCCCCCATTACTGTCTTACTTTTCTTTTGAATTCCCAGCACTTAGTTAGCATGGTCCCTGGCACACAGTAGGTGCTTAACATTTACTGACTAAGTGGTCTAAGAATGTGAACAGTTCTCAAAATAAAAATTTAAAACTATTAAGTATTATTTGAAAGAATACTCCAAATTATTAATAGTAAGAGAAATAAAAACCAAAACAAGTCTGAATTTTTACCTGAGACCCACAAAATCAACAAAAATGAAAAAACATAGGTTAAGGTTTGAGAGGTTATGGAAAGTCAAGTACATTAATGCATTATTAGTAGAGCTGAGAATTTGTCCAGCCATCCTGGAAAGTAGTTTGGAATTATGCTAAGAAAGTGACTAAAATGTTTACACTCTGATCCAGAGATTCCATAATGAATTAGGGAGATCAAAAAAAAAAGCTTTCCAAAAGATGTGGCAGCTTGAAGAAAGCTAAGAATTTTAAAACCAGAAGCAAAGATGGAGTGCATTCCAGGTATATGGAACAACCTTTGTAAGAGCATGAATTAAAAAAAATAGAATGATGGGTTTAGGCCAGAACAAGCAGGCCATTTTGGCTGGGATGGGAAGTTGTATAGAGGAGAATAATGTGAAAAGTCTGGAAAAATAGGAATACTGTGTGAAATACTACAGATGTCAGATTTTTCAAATGCGATGATGGTTAACTTTGCTCAACTTCTCTCCCTTTTTATGCTTTTTAAAATTTTTTAAATAAGGGATGTCTCTCTGGGAAGGACAGAGGAGAGGAATATGTTGGAAAATGTAGGTGATGCAAAAGTAAAAGATATTTTTTGAAAACTTTAAAGAAAAAGATCTGGGAGCTTCAGTAGACTTCTCTGTTAATAGAAGTCAAGAAAGTTATATGAAAGTCATATAAGATAATGAACTATTAATCTACATTAAGAAAGATAGCCTTGGGGTGGCTAGCTGGCGCAGTGAGTAAGAGCACGGGCCTCGGAGTTGGGATGACCCGAGATCGAAACCGGCCTCAGAAAATGAGCACCCACACATAAATAATGACTAGCCGTGTAACCTTGAGCAAGTTACTTAACCCCAATTGCTTTAAAAAAAAAAAAAGAAAGAAAGAAAAAGAAAGATAGCCTCAGGGTGGCTAGGTGGCACAGCAAATAGAGCACTGGCCCTGAAGTCAGGAGGTCCTAAGCTCAAATCCAGCCTCAGACACTTAACACTTACTAGCCATGTGACCTTGGGCAAGTCATTTAATCCCAATTGCCCTACCTTCCCCCCCCCAAAAAAAAGAAAGAAAGAAAGAAGAAAGAAAGATAGCTTCGCCAGCAGGTGATAGTACCACCATATTCTACCTTGGTCTGACCACATCTAAAATACTATTTTTGTTCTGGACAAGCACATGTTAGGAACAGCCATCAGTACAGGGTAACAAGGATGGCAAAAAAAGTTCTAAGATCAGGTTTTGAGGATGTTCAGCCTGGAAGAAAGAAGACATGAAGAGAACACGGTATTTGTATTCAACTAACTGAAGGGGCTGCCAGGTATAAAAGGGATGATGAAGAAGACAGTTTAACAATAAATACTAAGGTAGTAATCTAACAAAAAGCATTAATGCAAATGCAACAAAGTACATACCCGAACCAATCCAGTGTATAGTACCAGGTTTCCATTGCCTTCTAGGACCAACATAGTATTAATTTTCTAAAATTAAATATAAAAAACTAATTAAGTTTGCTAATATGAGAAAAGTTGACTTTTTTAACTATGAAAGTTTAAGAAGGCCTAATAACTCAAAAATATTTTACTTGCCTCCACTGGTGCTGCATCTTTTGCCTGTAAGTTGGTGACAGAACCAAAGATCAACTGAGTTTTATCATTACTCTCTTGAAACTTTATACAACTAGATAAAGGAATTAAAAAAAAGAAAGTTTTACAATAAATTCAATGACAACAGAAATATATTTCTTCCTTAAAATAACAGTGACAAGAAAAAGGAAATAAAAAATCCAGATAACATTAAGTATGTTGAAATAAGGTACATTCCATGATTTCCAAAATATGTTTATATCGTAATCTTACTTGCACTGATCACATTTTTTCTTGTTTTTCTCTACTCTCTTTTTTTCACTGTCTCACAGCTAATTCCTTTACTTTCCCCCCTCACCACCAAAACAGGAGATCAAAGCATTAACCAGCTTACTATTACTAGTTGGTCAATATAGAATTGATAATAAAAATCATTAACCCTTGTAAACATCTCTTGTGAAACCTGGTGTGTGTGCTTTCCCCCCCTAAATCAAGAATTATGGAACTGGGAATAGTGCTGTACTTGGGAGCCCAGAAGATATGAATTAATCTTGCCTCAGACACTAACTGTTTAACTCTGGATAAGTCAAACTCTGCCAGTCTCATTTTCTCCATTTGTAAAATGGGAATAACAGCACCTATCATATGGGTTTATGAAGAGGATTTAAACAGATAATACATGTAAAGCAGAATTTAGAGGGCTATAGAAATATTACATACTTTTATTTTATTAAGAATATAGCTGAATTTTGTAAATTACATATCTTGTGGATTTTTCTTAAAAAAGCAGACTAGTCTATAATATTTTTGTTTCATTTCATGTAGAAATCTTGAGAGAAGAGAGGGCACAGGGAATAATCCAGTTTAAGACAATTAAATTATTTTTCTAAGTAGTTAGTGATACTGGTATAAAATTATTGACTTAAACTAAAAGTTTATAGTACGAAGAAGAAAATCTGCCTTTTCAAAGATGCTGGCCCTGATATCAGTGCAGAAAAGAAACCAACTCAAATCAGAGGACCTGGGTTCAAATCCTCTCTCTGGCCTGCTCTATGAGGCCTGAGACATGTCACTAAATTTCTCCCATCCATAAAACAGAGTCCTGCTCTCTTAGTCTATGATCTTGTTATGTGCATTCTAAGAGAAAATTTCATTATTTCTTCAACACAAGATATTTTGCTATTTGTTTGAATATATGGCTACTTCACAAAATATAATTTAATTTGTAGAAGAAAATGAATTCAATACTCAAACTTAATTCAAGGATTGCCAATTATCCATAAAAGAATTAAGAGATTATTTTGTAGGGGTTAGTAAATAAAAGAGAAAGGCTTAATTCCATGTCCCATAGATTGTCGACACATAAGTTTCTGTGGTTTCCCTATCACACTCACATTGACCTGAAAGTTCCCTAAAAGCTTCAAATCTCCTTTCAAACAAACTGCTTTTTTGCCACATCTCCCCTACCTTATATTTACAGAGTTGACTGTTTGAATCTAAATGGAAGACTTTATATTTATCCCTACTAAATTCATTTTATTTAATGTGACCCAATATTCTGGCCTTTCAAGATCTTTTATGACCTAAAATATTATCCAACATACTCTTCCTGTTTTGTGTCACTTGTGAATTTTTTTAAGCAGGATATTTATGATTCGATAGAAATGTTAAATAGCACATGTCCAAAAAGTGAAAGAATGTCAGAGCACTCTGCTGAAGAACTCCTTCAAAGGTGACCCTGAACTTTGGATCTGATCATTCAACCAGTTCTGAACATACCTAAATTACCTATTTCTATTTTTTCTTTCTTTCTTTCTTTTTTTTTTTTTTTTGCTTTTTGGAGGGAGGGAAGGCAGGGCAACTGAGGTTAAGTGACCTGCCCAAGGTCACTCGGCTAGTCCTTGTGTTAAGTGTCTGAGGCCAGACTTGAACTGAGGTCCTCCTAACTCCAGGGCCAGTGCTCTTCTATTCACTGCACCACCCAGTTGCCCTGAAATTGTCTATTTCTTTTCCTTTTTTTTTTTTTAATTAAACAAATGCTTTATTAACTTCTGGTTTACATCATTCATTTCCACCAGATTATCAGTTACATTTCCCCCCCATTTTTTCCCTACCCACCACCCCAGAATAGCAGTCCCACCAGATATCCCCTCATCCAATCTGGTCTCTCCCATATCTTCTCCCATACCCCCTTCGACTTTGCCATTAGGGCAAGGTGAATCTCTGAGCCCCACTGCCTGGACATCTTATGAAACATTTAATTTTAAAACTTCGATTTTCAGATCCATTCCCTTTCTCCCCTGTCACCCACTCCCTCTGAGAAGATAAGCAATTCAGTATGTGTTGTACATGTATATCTATGCAAAACATTACCATAGTAGATATATTGTAAAAGACTGCTTATATTTCCCTCCCACCTGTCTCACCTCCCACCTGGTCCATTCCCTACTTTGATCCTGTCCCTCTTTGATAGTGGGTACTTCTAACCTCCCCTCTCCCCAGAATGCCCTCCCCTCCATCATCCCCCTCTCATCCCCCTTTCCCCTACTCAGGAGAGTGAGTGAGGGTAAGATATTCCATTTAGTATGTATGTGATTCTCTCCTTGAGCCAACTTCAATGAGAATATGCTTTTGCCTTTTTGCCTTCCTGTTCTTCCCCTCCCCTGCAACTACTTCCCCTTACCTCTTCTACATGAAATAGTTTGCCCTACCCTGTCTCTCTCCATCTCCTCTTGCCACTTTCCTCTCTCACCTCTTGACTTCACCCCTTAAGAATCATCCCTTCCTTGGGGCGGCTAGGTGGCGCAGCGAGCAGAGAGCCAGCCCTGGAGCCAGAAGGACCCGAGCTCGGATCTGGCCCCAGACACCCAACACACAAACAAAAACCCAGCCACGTGAACCTGGGCAAGTCACCCAACCCCAATTGCCCTCCAAAAAAAAAATAATAATCATCCCTTCCCATCAAATTCAACCTGTGCCCTCTATCCATGTATACCTGTGAACATATGCCATGTACCCTTCTTCAATTATTTTCATAATGAGAAAGGTTTCATCAAACACAGTTATTGTTTTTCCATGTAGGAATGTAAATAGTCCAACTTTGATAAGTTCCTTTTGATTTCTTTTCCTTGATTGCCTTCTCAAGCATCTCTTGCTTCTTGTGTCTGAATGTCAAATTTTCTATTCAACTCTGGTTTTTTCATCACGAATGCTTGAAAGTCCTCTATTCCACTGAATGACCATATTTTCCCCTGAAACAAGATACTCAGTTTTGCTGGGTAGGTGACCCTTGGGTTCATTCCCAGCTCTTTTGCCCTCTGGAATATCATATTCCATGCCCTTCTATCCCTCAATGTAGAAGCTGCCAGGTCCTGTGCCTTTCTGATTGTGTTTCCACAATACTGAAATTGTTTCTTCCTGGCTGCTTGTAGTATTTTCTCCTTGATCTGGGGATTCTGGAACCTGGCTATAATATTCCTGGGAGTTTGCTTTTTGGGATCTTTTTCAGGAGGTGATCTGTGGATTCTTTCAACCTCTATTTTGCCCTCTGGATCTAAAACATCAGGGCAGTTTTCCTTGAGAATTTCTTGAAGGATGATTTCTAGGTTCTTTCTTTGATCATGGCTTTCAGGTAGTCCAATAATTTTTAAGTCTCTCCTGGATCTATTTTCCAGGTCAGTGGTTTTTCCCATGAGATATTTCACATTGCCTTCTATTTTTCATTTGTTTGGATCTGTTTAATAGTATCTTGATGGGGCGGCTAGGTGGCGCAGTGAATAGAGCGCCAGCCCTGGAATCAGAAGGACCTGAGTTCGGAGCCGGCCTCCGACACTTAATCCGCACAAACAAAAACCTAGCCATGTAACCTTGGGCAAGTTACTTAACCCCAATTGCCCTAAAGGGGCGGCTAGGTGGCGCAGTGAGTAAGAGCGCTGGCCTCGGAGTCGGGATGACCCGAGATCAGATCCGGCCTCAGAAAATGAGCACCCACGCATAAATCAAATGACTAGCCGTGTAACCTTGAGCAAGTTACTTAACCCCAATTGCTTTATAAAAAAAAAAAAATAGTATCTTGATTTCTCATAAAGTCACTAGCTTCCATTTGCTCCAGTCTAACTCTGAAGGAATGAATCTCCTCAGTGAGCTTTTGAGATTCTTTTTCCATCTGGCAAATTCGACTTTTTAAGGCATTCTTCTCCTCATTGCCTTTCTGAGCCTCTTTTTGCCATTTGAGTTAGTCTATTTTTTAAGGTGTTATTTTCCTCAGTCAGGCTGTTGACTGTCATTTCATACTTTCTTGCATCTTTTTCATTTCTCTTCCCAAATTTTCCCCCACTTCTCTTATCTGCTTCTTAAGGTCCTCTATGGCCTGTAGCCAGCTTGTATTTTCATTTGGGGCTTTTGGTGCAGGAGTTCTGACCTCACGGTCCTCCTCCATGCTTTGAGCCTCTTTCCCCCTAAAATAGGAGTCCAATGTTGAACTTTTCTGTTTATTTTGTTTCATTTGCCTAGGCATATTGCCACTTAATTACTTGATTTTGGGGCTTGTTGCCACAGTAGGACTCTGCCACCACAGGGGAGCTTCCGCCCAAACGTGGGGTCTTCACAACTTCCACCAGTTGGGTGGCCTCTGTAAAGCCTCCACCCACTCTGGCAAGTTGGATACCCACCCCAAACTTCCCCCCCAGACCACAATCCAGATCCAGGCAGTTTAAAGCAAAAGTGATTAACCCCCAGACTGATTGCTGGATCTTCCTACTGTTCGCAGACCAGGAGCTAGAGCCACTACTGATGCTGCAAAATGGCTTCTGTGCAGCTGTCTTCAGCAGTTTTTTGCCCCCAGGGGAGGAAGCCATGTTTTCCCCAAATACTGGTCCCAAAGTCCATGGGGCACTAACCTCTCATTTTGTCCTAGGCATATCTGTGCTGATAATTCTGGAATCGCCACAATTGCTGGTGTTCTGGGGTTCCACCAGCCGGCTGAAGGCCCGGCCGCCCTGGGGCTAAAATCGCGGACCTGGGTTCGGCTCTGCGGGCTGCTCTGTCGGTTCCCAGTGCACTGTGCTGCCTGCTCTTAGAGCACTGCGCTGGCCGCTCCCTGCAGGGCTGCTGGGCTGTCCTCAGCAGGAGGTTAGCTTCTCTGTGCCGTTCTGTGGGTGCTGTGGCTCCAGAAGTTGTTTGGAGCTCTCTTTCACATTGTTTGAAATTTGTGTGGGGCAGAGCACATTGGAAATGCTGTTTCTACTCCGCCATCTTGGCTCCGCCCCCCGAAATTGTCTATTTCTAAGGCAATAACCAATCAACCAGTCTAGTAACCTTACCAAAGAAGGAAATGAGGTTTAGTTTGGTTTTCCTTTTTCTTTCATGAAATAATTCTATTTTGGGGTTTTTTTTTGGGTGATCTTCCTACAGACATTTAAAATAGAAAATCGTGATCTGCTGTATTGAAGTCTTTTCCTTTATAACTTTCTCATTTTTTCAGGATCAATAACTTCTTTAAATAGGTTGTACTTACAGCAAGTAACTTGCTCATAATACTTTCTAATCTTCATTTTCTTCTAATCTGGTAATCTTAACACAGATCTAACCAAACACATAAACAGCTGTATACAAATAACTGATTAACAGATGCTAGGAACAGTAGAAACAGATACAAAATAATTTTCTCTCTAATCAGTCTGTTTTTTTTATATTTCTTAGTGTCCACCATGTCTAGGTTTTCCAATGCCCTTTTTTTTTTCAATGCCCTTCTTAAAGAAACTATTCTAACGTAAAATCATAAAGCTTCTAAGCAATTTCTAAGCCTTAGGTTTGTTTCATTCTTTCTTAATCCTAGACAGTATTTTTCAATATAATTTGTACCTATTGTACCTAAAAATTTTTTATCTATTGTACCTAAAAAATCCCCTATTGCCTACTGTAATGGAAATGCAGATTTGAAGATCTTCCCTGCCTCTAGGCCCTTTGATTGGCTTAAGAGACTTTGATTGACTTAAATGACTCCAAGAACCTTCTTTAATTTGAAAGTATACTCTGCCCTCTAATAGGCTGAATGTGGTCACATGGAGCCTGTGATAGGAGGCTTGGTTTTCAGGAATGACCACACCTGATGCTGTGTGATTGGGCAGTGGGTCAAGAGGGTGGTTACATTCTCTGCGCCAGGAGAAGACTATATAATCCCTGATTTGAGGCTTTGTTTTGGGGCTCACTTTGAGAAGTGTTGTGTGATTTGACCAGGTGAGACTCTGGGAAGCCGTTGTTGAGAGCCCCCCGGCTTTGAAAACCCAGATGTTGATGCTTCCCTCTCTGGTAACTGTGATTTGGTATTGATATAATGGTTGGACAGTTTGGAAGCCTGTCTGTTTGATCTGTAAGTTCTGCAACTCTGAAGTTTGGGGTGCTGACCTTTTTCCCCTGAACTAGGTAATATATGTTTGATTAAAGTAAGCTTGTTAACCCATTTTGAGTTGCTTTCCTTTTGAAAAGCAGATCTAAGAACCTGTGTTAGCAGTCACCCTGGAGATATTGGGGTGCTTGCTGCTATACCTACCTTTGCAATGAAGTCAGCAATTAGCAACAGGTGTATATATGTATAGATGAAACCAAGTCTGCCTAATTTAAGGAGGACCTATGAGCTAATCTATTTACCTGCAAATTTCCTTTTGTCTTCAGGCTTCATTACAGCAAGAATATCAGTCTTAATATGGTTCAGTTAATACAATACCAGCTTCTTGTTTCTTGCTCAAGAATCTCCCATTTGAAGTGACGAGTTAAATTTATATTATAATAAAGTTCTAAAATTTATCTAATTCTTAGTGTCCTGCGCCACCTCGTCTATAATTATGTAGATGAAAAATGAAGCCATATAAGACTACATTTTTTAAATTTGTTTTGTGAGTTGATATGCTTTGCAAAAAAAAGAAAGTACTTCTCTGTTGGCTGAAGTGGTTTCTGGGCTATTTTAGTCTCCTCATTAGAACAAGTGATTTACGTCAGTTAAATTTCTTTAGGGAATTCTTATAATCTGTGTCAGTGTTTGTTCTTCCATCTATTTTCCATTTTTTTAAGAATCAATAACATAAGCAGGTCAGGTTGAAGTGGTGTTAATTACACAATGTATTCTCATTTTTATTCTTATCAATTTTATATGGATTTCTATTTTGCTTTAACAAGGTGGCCCGACTATAGAGAAAGTTAATTTGGAAATGACTTCCACATCAGCAAAAGCCATTTCCTGTCAAAACATAGAAAATTTCATCTTTTATGTCCAACACCTCAAAATTCTTGTTGAAAGGAAGTTGTCATGATACTTCATAAAACTAGCTGCTTTAAATCTCTCACATGCCTTTCATGAAAACACGAGGAAGAATCATGCAACATTAGACAGTGTGAGGAGTTGTGATTTGTATCAGTGGAAGAAGTTACACTCAATGAAAACAGAGACCCAGAGTATTACTCTAAAGGATATCAGTCAAAGGTGAGTTAAATAACCCACAAAAACTATACTTTTTTCCTAAGAGGCCATTCTTATTGAGACTGTTAAGAAGCACAATGGTTTAAAATAAGCGAAGATCCATTCAAAAGTACTACAGAACATGGAATCAAAGAACTAAGTTCAAGCTCTTCCACAAACAGTAAGCTCTGCAATCCTGGGCAAATCATTTAACCTCTGCCAGCTTTAGTTTCCTCCTCTGTAAAATGATAATAATACCATCTACCTCACAAGATCACTGTTATGATCACATGAGATCATATATATACACAACGCTTTGCAAAACTTAAAGCACTACATAAATATTAGCCATTATTATGTACAAACACAGACAGAATTATAATAAAATTGACCTGGAAGAACAAAATCAGAAATCTCAAAAGAAATAATGAAACAAAACAAGGGGACCCAGAATTATCAGATCTCAAGTGTTACAAAGCAATAATGATCATTTGGATATGATACTGGTTTAAAAAAAGAACCGATCCATGGAACAGCCTAGGTACAGGAGATCCAGACACATCAGCACACAGTGGGGTTTGATAAACCTAATGAAACAAAACACTGGGATAAGGACATACTGTAGGGGCCCTTTAAGACTTTACCTGAGTTCTGTGAACTCACAGAGAACTCAGGATGGCAGTGCAACTCAGGCTGGGTCCAAGAGGAGCCTAAGGAGTATGTTCTGCCCTATGAACCATGTCCTGTTACACAGGTTCAAGGATTGTGGGGTACTGAGCATGTGCCACTAACAGGAGAGCACTCCCCTTCCGTGATGAGCCTGTTGCTGAGGCACGTGAAGGGGCAGAGTTGGGAAAGGAGATAAAGGGGCAGGGAAGGAGGGAGAGGGAAGCAAGGTTAATGGAGACGATGTGAACGAGGAGAAGAATAAAGATGGGCAGTACACTCCACCCTTGGTGTCGGTCTCCTTTGTCCAATCCAGAGATGTCTGAAAGGTCACAGGGGTGACCAGAGAGGTACCGAAAGGTCATGGAGGCGACCAGAAAGGTATCTATAAGCGCTAGCCCAGTCCATTGGGACTGTACAGACATACTAGTTAACAAAAACTGCTAGGAAAATAAGAAAGCAATCTGGAAGAATTAGTAGGGCTTATATCAACATCTCATACCACAAAAATCTCTAAACAGATACATGATGTAGGTGTAAAAGGGGGGACTAGTTCATGACAAAACAAGGGAAAGAGAGAATCATAAGGGATAAGAAGCACAATTTTGGTGAAATAAAATGCCTTCGTACAAACAAAATCAATAGGGTTGGAACATCTGTGTATACACATATGCATATATATATACATATATACACATATATACATATATATGCATCTTGGTTTTGATGAAAGGAAGTGGGAAGGGTTAGGGTTAGTAACGCTAGGGATACAAAAAAAGAAGTGTCAATAAAACACTGTTAAATACACAGAGGACACCAAGAAGGATGAAGACTTTCAGAGGGTGACATACTAAATAGCTCTGAGGAAACAGGAGATGCGATCTGCTGTCTAAATCTACTTCATAGGCTTGTCATGAGAAACAAATGAAATAATGTTTTGGAAAGTTCTTTGAAAACTTAAAAGTATCACACAAATGATAGGTATACAAGTGTCTATGTGTATACAGCAGAATATTCTGAACTAGAACCCACAGCTATGCCCTTGTGTGATGCTCACTCCACTACAGCCTCTAAGCATTTTAATCAATAACATTAACAACACAAATTTTTACAAAAAAATTTTAAATAACTAGGTGGGAGGACTTCTGACATTTTTATGGTCACATGTTCTATATTTCTCATAAAATTCACACCCATTAATGTTTCTTATGGATTTATACTTTTAAAACTAAAATCAACCTTGGAAATACTCTCAACACCACCCCCAGATTTCCAGATGAGGAAACAGATGCAGAAAGGTCAGTCAAGTGATTTAGCCAAGGTGACAAAATCTACTCAGAGTCAGAGCCAGGCTTAAACCTAAGGACACCTGGTTCAAGAATCTATAGATTACACTAGTGTAATGATTTCCAAGATTTATGAATTTATAGATTTTATCTATCCCCTTTCAATCAACAGAATATTGATTTGATGCCAATATCTGTGCAGAAATATCAGTCATTTCTATAAAAACTTAAAATATACATATACACACAAACACACATATATACACATACATATGCACTTACCGAAGCTGGAGTTGGGATTCTACTAAAAAACACAAAAACTTCTGGCCACAGAGGTCAGATGTAATAAATACTTTTGAGGCTGGAGAATTTTTCTCTCTAAAAATATTGAAAAGGAAAAAAAAACAATTGTCAGCACTGTGTTTTGGTCCAGATCATTATTTAAATGTACAAGAAAGATAGATATTCAAGAAGGAATGTGGCAGGATCAAAGAACCCTGATAGGCAAAACAGATTATCTACTCATATTTTCTTTAAATGTGTTTTAAATTTTCAAACACAGAAGAACAAAAAGGTTATTTTATACAATATATACTGCCTTAGGCAGCATATATTGTATATGTAATTTTGTATGTCATTTTTACAGTCTGGAATTTACATAATTTATAATATGTAAAATTTAAAATTTCCCACACTGGAATTCATATTCTTCAAATTATCTTAAGGAGTTTATGGGGGATAGAGAAGAGAGCTACTTAATATCACAATCTTGAAACCAAAACCTATCTCTTATATCCAGTCTCTCTTCTAGCTCTCCTCCTCTCCACTCTTTCCTACCAGGTCCCTTAAATTTGACCCTTACTCCCCAAAAGAGAAATTGGTTACATTTATCTTCTTCAGTAGCTGCAAATACTTACTCTTAGACCATGGGTTTTTAATCTGGGGTCTGGATAGACTTCATGGCATCTAGGTTTAAGGAGTAAACTTGGATGGGGGGAAAACATCTATATCTTAATTTTCACTGATCTCTGACCAAAATTTAGTATTTTTTCAATTATTTAAAAATATTATTCTGAGAAGGGGTTCACAGTCTTCACCAGACTGCCAAAACAAAACCATAACACAGCTAGGTGGCACAGTGAGCACAGTGTTGGCCCTGTCTGAAGGACCTGAGTTCGGATCTGGCCTCAGACACTTAACACACACAAACAAAAAAACCTAGCCATGTGACCTTGGGCAAGTTACTCAACCCCAATTGCCCTCAAAAAATAAAAAAAAAATTAAGAACTCTTGTGCTACACCTACAGGCTACTGTTTTCAGTCACCTTCCTCCATAAATTAATAGCATTAAGATTACTTTTAATCACATTCCTCTAGCCCAATTTCCTTGATCCCAATATCACACAAAGGTCTACTGTTGGTTTTGTCTGGTTTGTTTTGTCACAGGGAGTAAAGGAAAGAGAAAAAAGGGTCAGAGTATGAGCAAGAAGCTATAGGGCTCTTCAAGAATGTTTCAGTAGGGTAAAACTTAAGAGTCACTGATTTAATACTGGCACCATTGTTAGTGATGACATTTTCCTTCAGATCAAGTATCTGTCTGGAAAATAGGCTGGCTCTCAGCCATAGAGGAGGTGAAAGTTTTACTACAGAACCATATATTACATTTTGATAAATATACCTGCACCAATATGTAAAATTTAAAAGGTCCTAAAAAAAATTGTGTTACAGCTTAAAATCACAAATAACATAATAACTATCATATTTTTACGGCTTTAAGGTTTACAACGCACTTGCCTTACAGCAATCCTAAAGGTTGAGAATACAAGTAAAAAATACTTATACTAAAACACATAAGGTCAATGTGAAGATGTAACTCTCAGCATTACAGTTCAGTTAAACAACTACTAAATGTCACAGGCAGGATTTGAAGACAAGTCTTCTGTTACACCAAAATTGTTTCTAATGTACACAGAATTAGTCAAAAAGAATTAATAACATATGGTACAGATTAAAAATTAAAACTATTTAAAATCAAAATAAAAGTATATCTTAACTATGGATAATACAAAAATCTTTCCTTCCTGAAAAAAGCTATTTAAAGAAACAAGTCCATGTAGCATTATTTGAGCTCATATACATATCTATATTATGCTTTCTGGCTTTATGACTGTAACTGACTCATCCTCTTTCTTTTATTTGTAGAATGAGGATAGTAACTCCAGCCCTATCTACCTACCTTATAGGGTTGTTTTGAAATAAATGCTTTATAAGCTTTAAAGTTCTAAGGAAACGTAAGTTACATAATTAAGAAGATAAAAAGCAAAGCAAAAAGCACCAAAAGTAAAACAACTTAGGTATGGAGACTGGGCTGGGGGTAACAATTTAAACGAGTCCTCACAATCAACTCGGGCACTAGCAAATGACTGGCAGAAAATATAATTTCAATGACACGCCAGTTGCCATCAAGGCCCTATCCCAAACTGCTAAAGAGGCAGTTTCCTACCTCCCTCTTCCTCTCAGGTTACCCATCCCTTTCCACCCTCTACTCATAGGCTACCAGCATTCTCATGCTATTCTCCAAGGTCCAAAACTGTATCTTCTACTTTGACCTACCTTTGCTCTGTCCCCAAATTTAAAATGATCCCTTTCTCCACTTCCCTAGTTCCAAATTAAGGAAGCTAAAGGGCATTATCAATTAGAGTCCACTTGTCTTAACTAAAATAACATCAATGTACATGTCAATAACTAACGTTCTGTCTTCTCAAGAGTTATTTCTCACCCAAAGAAAATCTAGTTAACCTACTTCAATCTCCAACTTGGAAAAGGAAACAGTTTTCAGTAGGATGCTCACTGCTGTTCCTTGACAACTAGAGGATGCTCCATATCTCTCACTCCTACAATCTCTAATCAGTGTGCCAGGATGTTAAAAACCTGGAATCAGCACTGACTGGCAGTAAGTGACCATGCCACACAGGGCTCCCTAAAAACGAAAAAGGGTTTTTACTGGTGTCAAGTGTATGTGGACACAAAACGAAGGCAAAGACCAAGCAGAAATGCAGAGTGCCTCCTGAGGCGTACACTACTCTTATGCCAGTGACTTCAGGAATACCGTAACTGGAATTTAGTTTCACTTAAGTTAAGACCTGAAATTCACAAAAGTAAAACTTACTAGACATAACAAATAAAAGACAATCTTCCAATCCCCTTCCTTTAAACTAAATATTACGACCCTATGAGAAGTAGTCAACCTATTTTCCCACAAAGGAAAAAAATCTCCCATCCTGGCAGTCCTCTCCGCCGCGTTACGATACTGAACAGAAATCCAATAAGAAGAATCATGATCTCACTGTGGTTTTTTTACAACAATCTGAGTGAGGAGAGGTTAGTTGGCTTCCTCCTCTACACAGCTATTCATGTATGTAAGTATGCATTCACATGTCATTAATGCTTAACAACTACTATCAAGGCAATAAAACACGGTGTTTCTCCCAAAATGACTGCAAATATAAACTACAAACCTGGTATTGCTAATTGCTTCTGTCCATAAGTGGTCAATACAAAGTTCTGGAACAATTGGCTCCATTTCTGGTGCAAGAAAGGAGTCATTAGAAGTGCTATTTGGAGAATGAGAAACACTCTGCCTCTTTGGAGACTGATTATGGCTTGAAAAGTTGAATCTCTGCACCCCTGAGAATGAGTGTACTCCTAAGGCAGGAGAATGAGAACGACTGCAAAACCAAATACACAATATCAGCAACAATAATGGATTATCAACACAGAGTTAAAAAATACATACAGTAACATCTTCTAGTACTAGAGTATTTTTAGTATATTTAGAAATATCAAGCTAGTGCCCTCCTGTACCAACTTAACAACAAAGTATCTACATACTTCTTGGGGAGGAAGGGGAGAGCTGTTCTATTTTCTGTTTTTATTTAGTTGGCTAGCTAATTCTATAATCAAAATAACTTACCCTGGTCTGAACTATGATGATGCAATCTACCATATTTTTAAATTATACATTTGCCAATAAAAATTAAAAAGGAACAAAACCAGAAAATTCCAAAATACGCCAAACAGTGAGGAATTATTAAAACAGTAAAATTATTAAAACAGATAAATGTTGAATAAGTCTCTTCCTACAAGCTCTAAATACTAAGGCCCTATAAGATGTAGTCAACCTATTCCCCACAAAGGAAAAGACTCTCCCATCTTGGCAGTCCTCTGCTATCTTGTGATACCGAACATAAATCCCATGAGAAGAATCATGATCTCATTGTGGTTTCTATGACAATTTGAGGAGAGGTTAGCTGGGTTCTTCCTCTACACATGTATGTATAACATTCCATCGCAGCATGATTTTGATATTGTATAATAACATGAAGCAAAGTTTCAATTTTCCAGTGCACATTTTCCCTGGGATTTGAAAAGTCATTTACCACAAGCACCACTAGCATTTACCTAAGAGCTGCCATGTTGGAAATAGAAGGTGAACGAGAATGTAAACTGGGCGAGGATGTTGACCGACTCTGACTGTGAATGGAAGAATAATTCTGGAAAGGTGAAGTCACAGGTGAATCTCCTTTTGAGAGACTTCTGAGGTGGGCAGTTAGGGAGCTGCTGGTAGCCACATGCTGTGGAGTGCCCCCTTGCTCTGAGAACTTTAAAACCACATTCTGTTCCTTAATTTAAAAAGGAAAAAGAAAAGGAAAAAAAATGATACCAAAACAGTCATTTCTTTATAATGAGACTAGATGGATTTTTTGAGTATTTTCTTTTATAAATAAATTTATTAATAATAAATCTCAGAGTTAAATAATTTATATCTTATACAGTACTTTTCCCACAATATATCTCTCAGGTAAGTAGTACAATTAGTACTATATTACATTATAGTAGTACAATTAGTACTATATTACATATTTTTGGCTTGTCAGAGGTCACATGACTAAAAAGTGGTAGAAATAAATGTGAACCCAGGTCTTCGGACTCACAGACCACTCTTTCTGCTGAAAGGCAGCAATGTCACAGGTGATTCCATGATAGGCTTGGAACCAAAAAACTCAGATTTGAATCCTACCTCTGACATTTATTAGCTGTGAGATCACAGGCAAGTCACAACCTCTCACAGCTTCAGTTTTCTCATCTGTAAAACTAGGATAATAATAATGCTACCTCACAGTGTTATAAAGGTCAAAAGAAACAGCATATAAAGTGTTTTACAAAACTTAAAAGTACTATTCATCGGCTACTATTAGAACACACAGCTGTGCAACATATCTCAGGAAAAAAAATATTTCTCACATTCCTGTAATATAAGCAGGGGCCAAGGATTACTAATACTTAGAATTTGGCAAATACTGACTTGCTTTTGTATCCCTACCTCTGGTTTCACTCTGCGCAGAATCCAGAGAGAATGTAAACCCTGAACAGCATCATATGTCATTATGATGGAAGGGTCAGCATTGAGAAAAACAATTTTCATTGCACTATCTGAAACATACTGTACCCTTGATGTTCCAAAAAGACCTATGAAGAAAGGAACAGTAATAATGAAAACAGAGATTCAACTAATAATCAGTCACCAATCAGATACTTAACTAAAAGATATGGGAGCCCTATCTTAAGAATCAAGATTTATGGAAGGGAGGGCAGGCTGGGGGGAGGGTGGGAGTTGGAAGCACCCACTTTTGAAAAGGGACAGGATCAAAGTGGGGAGTGGACCAAGTGGGAGGTGGGATGGGAGGGAGGGAATTATAGTCAGTCTTTTACAATATATCTACTATGGTAATGTTTTGCATAGCTATACATGTACAGTAAATATATGCTGAGTTGCTTATCTTCCTTTTAAAACCAAATTTTTAAAAAATATATAAATAGTATGATTAATACTATTGTGCATATAATTGGGAGATAAGATGTGCAGCCATTGGGGCACGAGGATTCACCTTACCCTATTGGAAAAGTTGAAGTGGGTATGGGAGAAGAGATGGGAGGGAGCAGATTAGATGAGGGGATATCGTATGGGACTGCTATTCTGGGGTGGTGGGTAGGGGGAAAATGGGGAAAAAACTCTACTCAAAATCTGATGGAAATGAATGATGTAAACCAGAAGTTAATAAAGCATTTGGAAAAGAAAAAAAAAGAATCAAGATTTAAAACCATTAAAAACACATAAGATACATGGACAACTGAGGTAAGGAATATACAATATAAAATTTTAAAAATTTAATATATACTTTATGCTATACTTTTAATATTCTTACTTCCACAGACTCTCAGAAGTAGAAAAAGTCTCAGGTAGCATCTGAAACTCAGCAGATATCAAACTGAATGTATTATCTATCCCCAAAATCCACCTTCTTCTAAACCTCTCTAATTCTGCTGAGGGCTCCCTAATTCTTCCAGTTACTCAAGTTCACTACATCAGTGTCATCCTCAGGTATGCATTCTCACTCTTTCCACATTTCCAATCAACTGTCAAGCCTTGTTACCCTTAACCTCTTTCACAGTCATTTCTCTCCCTTAAGTGACACAGGCCTGGATCACCTCTCAGTAGCCTCTTAATTGGTCTCCCTGTTTCTCTCCCCACAGCCATCAAAATGATCTTCACCAACAGTCAAATACAAACTCCTCTAGCATTGAATGCTTGTTAAAATATTGTCCTAAACTACCTTTCCTACCTTATTACATACCATTACTTCCCTCCATGCATACTATGATTGAGCTTAGGAGTTTTTAAATCAATTTTTTTGTGTGTTACAGATCCCCTTTGACAGTCTGGTGAATCAATCAATAAACATTTATTTAAGTAGCTACTATGTGCCAGGAAGTCTATGGAACCTTACTCAGAATAAAGTTTTTAAATGCATTTTAAAAAACATGTAGGATTACTCGACAGACCAGTGATAATGGGCTCCCAGCTCGTTCCTCACACATGACATTCCTTCTCCTGACTAGATATTTTTCACTGATTATCCCCCATTCCTGGAATTCTCTCCATTCTCATCTCCACCTCCTGGTTTCTTTCAGGTCCCAGATAAAATACCACTTTCTACAAGAAGCTTCCTCAATTCTCCTTAATGCTAGTGCCTTCCCTATAAGATTATCATCAAGTTATCCTGTATGTAGCTTGCATGTGCATAGTTATTTGCAGTTTGCACAGCAACTGTTTTTTTGTCCTTTTTTGTAGATCAAGCACATAGTATAATCCTGGCACATAGTAGGTGTTTAATACTCACTGACTTGACTCTACAGCAGAATACTACAGGACAAGTATCTCTCCAATTCTTCATGTTCTGCATTTTTTTTTTAAGTGAAGCCTATAATTACATTAGTTTTCTAAGTTGCCATAGCTGTACTGTTGACTCATACCAGTCTGGCAATACACTAAAAAAATTAGACATAATTTCTACTTAGTCACACTTCTCCTATTTTATAAATATGAGATTGATTTTTTAAACTCAACTGAAAAGCTTTACATTAACCTCTATCAAAATCATCTTATTAGATTTGGTTCAATGTTCTAGTTGAGGGGTTGGCAAATTATGGCCCAAAGGTTAAATCCAGTCCACTGTTTTTTCTATGACCCAAAAACTAAGAATGGTTTTTACATTTTTAAATACAACAGAACTTTATTTTGAGATGCTTAGTAACCCTTTAATAAAAGGTTCTAGAATTTTGTTAAACTCTAGAAATTACAGTCAAGGTCACTGGCCTATAGTACAGTTTTAGACTCTATTCTCTTCTCTTTTTTGGAATTCTAACATTTACGTTTCTTCAATCCACCAGTACCTCTTCTGTTGTCAATGACCTTTCAAATGATCAATCCAATGGTTCAATAATCACATCTACAATTCTTTTGGATATAATTCTTCTGGACCAAGTGACATTAAATTTCCTGATTTATCTTGACTATTGGCTACCAATTAACCATTTTTCCTCTGTTCTTTCTAGTTCCAAGATCGTTATCTTTGGCCATGACAACAGAAGCAAAATAAGAATTAAGTTACTCTGGTTCCTCCCCATTATCAGTTTTATCATCCCTCCCATCTCCAAGCAGTGGATGAAATGATTTCTTCTTTAAAACTCATCTTCTTGACAATATAACCCTTCCACCCAAAGTCATATTTCATTATTCTTAGCTTTCTTTGCCTACATTAGCTGGCTCTGGGCTTAAGAAGGCCTGATACCATTCTTACAGGACCATGTCATGCTTTAATATTCACAGTTCGTTATCTAGTCTTGCTTCTATTTCTTCTGTATCTTTTCAAAATTTGAGTTGGTTTGTGAATTCTCTGAGCATACACACATATATTTAGATAAAGGGTTCTTAACCATTTTTTGTATCATGAAGCCCTTTCACATCTGGTGAAGCCTAGGAACCCCTTCTCAAAAAGAATTTTTTTAATTCACAAAGAAAATGATCAAGTACAGCTAGAGGTGAGTGAAAATAAAGTTTTAAATTTTTTCCTATTCAAGTTCACAAACAGCCTGAAATCTATCTGTGGAACCCCAAGTTAAAAATTACTTCAAAATATTTCTTATTTTTATCCTAATCAAAACTGCTTCTTTTGCATCTAAAGAATTTTGTCCTTGAAAGCTTCTGGACTGACTGATTTTCTTACAGGACATCAGTCTATAAAATCCTACTCATCTGATCTCTGAATCTTTTGAAATATACACCCTCGATTCAGAAGAGCAAGTCAAGCTATTTCCATTTTCTTCCTCTTCGCTACTGCAAAATCCAAGATGGAACAGTCTCTTCAAATTAATGTTCTCATCATTTTCATCCACTTCAGAAACCAGATTTTCCATGTTTACTAAGAATGTGATCCAGAATATAATTTTCCTTGATTGATTCTTCCACCTTTTGAAGAATGAAACTGATGCTAATGCAAGTCAAGAAATAACTATTTTGTGAGACAGCCCAGCCAAGATGGTAGAGTAGCAGGAAGAAGTACAGTCAAACTTCTAGAAAATACACCAAATGGAGTCCTGATCAGAAAATCCCAAGAAAAAAACTCAACGAAGTATTTTTCCATCTCCGGTCAATATAAGGAGACAGCGAAGTCTACACAAAGCCTTCTAATTCAAGGAGTGAATGACGACTTGCTTGTGGCTATGCATCTGGACAAGAGGTGCCAGATCTGGTACAGTGGGGGCCAAACCAAAATGGTAGGAACAGGTGTCAACAAGCAGCTTTCTCACTCACTACACCATGGTGAGTAACAGATCCAGGGCACTAAGGAAAAAGCCCAGAAGCAAAAGCTGTGTGACACTGACCCTGAACGATCCCTAATACAAAATACAAAGTTATAAGTAGGGCTGCAGGAATCAGCAAACAAAAAAGAATCCCACCATTAAGAGCTATTATGGTAAAAGGGATCGTTAAGATGCAAACCCAGGAAAATAAAAGGATTCCAAAATTTATATAAGTAATGTTCAATCATTTTTCAGTCATGTTTGATTCTTCATCACCCCATTTGGGATTTTCTTGGCAAAGACATTGGAATGGTTTGTCATTTCCTCTTCCAGTTCCTACAGATGAGGAAACGGAGATAAATAGGGTTAAGTGACTTGCCCAGAGTCACACAGCTAGTAAGTGTCTAAGGACAGATTTGAACTCAGGAAAATGAGTCTTTCTGATTCCAGGCCCAGTTGCCTAGCCACTGCACCACCTAGCTGCCTCCTTATATAAGCAAACCTTAAAGAAAAAACTGGACTATTCAATGATTTCTTGAAATATGTGTAGTGTCATATTTTTGATTATGGCTTTTATGTTGTCTAATGATTCTTAAATGATATGCTTTCTAGATCAGTTTTTTTATACATGATCCATTATACTTTTTCTGGGGGTGAGTCTTTTGACTTTATTTCTTGTTTCATGGAGTCATTAATTTCTTTAATCTATTCTAATTTTCAAGGATCCTATTGCTTCCGTAAGGTTTTGATCCTATTAAATCTTGTTCCATTTCTTTCTTCTGTAGCTTTCATTTGTTCCATTTTTTCCCCTAGTGCTCTCATTTCTTTTCCAATTTTCTCCTTTAGTGTTCACATTTCATTTATAAAACAATGCAGGAAGGAAAACAAAGCTTAAGCAAAAGTTCAACTAAGATTCCTAGATTTTTTTTAAAAAGAACAAAATATTTTATAAATCATTGGACTACATAAAAGCCATAACCTCACATATTTCAAGAAATCATAAAATACAATTGCCCAGATCTCTTAAAGCCAGAGAGCAAGATGAAAACAGAATTCACCAGTCATTTCCTGAAAGAAACCCTGAAATGAAAGTTCTCAGGAACAGAATAGCCAAAATCCAGAGCTTCCACTTCAAAGAAAACTGCTGCAAGCAACAAGAAAGAATTCAAGTACTGAGGAGCCACAGGAAGGATAGGATTTAGCAGCCACCACTACAGAAAGAGCAAAGAGCTTTAGAATACAGCATTTCAGAAAGCAAAAGAAACAGGCACACAACCAAAAATAACCTACCCATCTAAACTGAGAATTACTCTACAGGGGACAAAAATAGACCTTTAATGATATAGAGGGCTTCCAAGTATTCATGATGAAAAGATGAGATTTGCACAGAAACTTTGAAATACAAACAGAAAAGTCAAGGGAAACATAAAAATGTAAATATGAATGAGAAATCTTAAGGAACTAAACCATAATAAACCTTTTACAACCTAATACAGGCAGAGGATACTAGGTCTATGCTTCAAAGAAAGGAGAAAAAGAACTACACGTACAAAAACATTTACGGCATCTCTTTAAAATGGCTTTGCTTTTGGGGCAGCTAGGTGGCAGTGAATAGAGCACTGGCCCTGGAGTCGGGAGGACCTGAGTTCAAATCCGGCCTCAGAAACTTAACACAAAAACTAGCCATGTGACCTTGGGCAAGTCACTTAACCCCAACTGCCCTCCAAAAAAAAAAAGGCTTTGCTTTTGTCAGAGACAGAGTTCAAGAAGATGTCTAGAAATTCCCCATTATTACTATATCATGTCTCTGTCCCAGGCTTATGATTCATTTTCCAAAATCCTCATCTATTTCATCTTTCTGTCTTGGCAATCTATAGAATACTCTAATGATTTATATTGCTTCTACTTCTGCCTCCATGGATCTTTACTCAAATGCTTTCCACTTTTCTTCCCCACTATGTTCCAATATTTCTTTAAATGAAAATATACTCTTAAAATGTGTTATTCTGCTCTTACTCCCTATCTATTCTGTTTTCTCTGAATAAGAGTGAATAAGAGCCATATTCCCTTTACATGTCTCATCCCATCAACTCTCGGTGATACTTATGAGGTCAAAGTGGACTCCTCACATTGGGATCTCTAGTTCACCTTACTCAATACCTATACTTGATGCACCTGTGTGCCCCAGGTTTTGTTACTGGCCTTCTTGCATTTTTTCTCTTATAAATTTACAGATATCACTACTACTGTTCTTACTATACTATAACTATTTTTTCTAGTACAGATTATGATCTCCTTAACTAAACTTGGGTTGAGAATGGTTCAGATAGTCTATCCTCATTTAAAATAAATCAAAATTTCAAAATGTATACTGGTGACCTACTATATACCTCAGTCATTAATTTTAAAAAAAATTCCCTTACGGTCCATCAATCTACATGAATGAATTTTTCTAATTTCCAGTTGCTCCCATTGTTCTGCCAATTAGGCCATCTCTATTTAACTCATTCCTTCTATCAGAAGGCTGCCCTCTACCAGGACCAGTCCTGCAGTACTAACCTATCTCTGATATACGTACAAATCATTTGGTAGGAATGCAATGGAATATTACTGTCAGATCATAAATGTCAACAATTTCTTTAAAGGTTCACTCTTTCATTCAATGTTTATTAACTGCCCCCTACACACAAGTAGTATATTGGTGATGGATGAGGTACAAAAATAAATAAGTCATTGATACTTCCCTCAAAGAGTTAATAATCTAATCAAAGGGGATGATATGTACAAAAAGTAATATTATGTGAATCAGAATATAAGTGAACTGAAGAAGTTTCAAGTACTATAAGATTAATTAAATCTATCTTTCTACCCTGGGTAACTTTTTAGTATTGTTACTACAAAGTCTTCCTTTGTACCTTTATAGTAATTCAAGCCTATGTGAGTACATTTAAAATTTCAGAGAGAAATATCTATAGAGACATGGAAGAAGAAAATTCTAACCCCAAGGAAAAAAAAATGAGAGAATGGAAAACAAGGGAGAATAGTATGCTTCCAAAGTATAGGCTGAATGTTTAATATCTTATTTTTGTTGTTAGTTTCACAATATTGCTAATATCTATTCAAAGAATTATTAACTTCTATAACTATTGATTGATAGATTCTACTGAGGTTTGGTAACCAACCAAATCATTAACATTCATGATTTCCTCATGAGGAAGAGCCTAATCATAGATTTAAAAAATTAATATTTTAATAGTATTTAATCTTTGACTATAGTCATACTCTGATGCCTCACTGGGGATGAAGAGAACTCTAGGCTCTCCAAGGATCAGACAGAAGTTGAAAAAATTGAAGTTCTCACCAAGCAAAAACAGTCTAATTGTATTTCAGAGTCAAAGACATATCTAAGAACTAGCTAAGTTCAGAGATATCACCAGAAAGCTGGCCACAAGGTGATAAAATATTTCTGGCCCAAAATTCAAGAAATCATCTCTTAAAGTCTTGGGAAACACTAACGTAGAGCAAGCACACTAAAAGATTACAAATGTTTTAAAGCATTCAAGTACATGTCTACTCTATCACCTAAACATGACTTTTTAAAATATTTTCAAAAATAAGTTTTAATGTTCATTACTGTAGTTTCAATGAGTCATCTCCAGCTCAAAGTAGAGCCACAAAATTTACTTACCTCCAGATTTACAAACAAGAGGAGTTATTTCATCCAGTGGATGCAGCATACTGAACATAGTAGGTAAAGGTTCTCTAGCAAAAAAAGTAAGAAAAATTCAATGAAATGAGCACCAAAATAAATATAACTATATTATCAGATCGTATATATACTAACTTTTTCCTTGTAAAGGACAGCTCTAAATTATAAGATCAGTCAGAATTATAAGGCTCAAATTCCCCAGCAGATGTGGGCAAAGGATACGAATAAACAGTTGTCAAAAGAATAATTAATATGAATATATTAATCACTACATGACATAATGGTCCAAATTACTTACAATAAGAGAAATGCAAGTCAAACCAGTCCTGGCAGTTTTATCTCATACCCAGAAAACTGGCAAAGATGAAAAAAGATCAATGTCGGAAGGGATATTGGAAAGGCAGGCATACTAAAGTATTGCTGGTAGGGCTGTGAAATAGTTCGACCATTTTAGAAAGCAATTTAGAACTATGTAAATTAAGTGATTTAATTGTTTGTAATCTCTGACCTACTGGGCTTATACCCCCCAAAGTGGACACTGATATGAAGGAAATTGCTATATACACCAACATATTTACAGTAATACTTTTTGTGATGGCAAGGAATCAGAAACCAAGTGGATGGATGCCCATCAATTGGGGAATAATAGTAGCACATGCACACAATGGAAAATTACTCTGCTATAAGTAATGATGAATATGATGAATACAGAAGTATAGAAAGATATACAAGGACTGATGATGCAGAGCGAAGTAAATAGGATCAAAAAATAATATAGACAATGACTACAACAATGTAACTAGGAAGAACAACCACACATACAAAAAAAAAACCTAAAGCAACCCAAAAGTGAATGGGCATGTCTCCAAAGAAAAAATATGAATGGACCCATTCAAACTCCTTCTCAGATGTGGGAAGTACACAGGTATTGCTTATTACATGGTTTTCAAACTTTTTCAGTGTTTTAGAGACTGTGCTGATCTTTTCTTCTTTCTATTCTTCAATCAAAACATTTTTTAAAAAAGAAAATGATTGCTGCAAAATCATAAAGAATAAGCTTGGCCCCAAACAGAGCTATGAGAAAACAACTTCTCCCCACTCTGTACAGAAATGAAGGGTGGAAGAGAGAAGGTACATGGATGTGAAACACTGCCTATGTCTGATTTTTTTTAACATATTGAGAAATTTTACTGATTTTTCTCTTCTTTTTTTCGTTAAAAAAAATTATAAGGGAGGCACTGTGACAGGAAAGGAATGCAAGGGAAAGTACATGTGATGTAAAAATGACCAATAAAAATGAATTAAAAACAAGATTATGGTTCCAAAAGCCAATTTTCCTTTACCTATTCTAGTGCTTCTACCCTAGTTACTATAACTTTTTTCCAGTCTACTATCACCCACCACCAATCCCTTCCAATCTTCATATAATTCCAGAAGCATATTTTGGGGGATGTTCAGACCTATGATTTCATCAGGGAGGGAACTCCTGGTGTTCCCTTCAAAGCTTACAACTTATAGTCAGAGAGAAGTGTCTGAACAATCAAAGGTTATATGACTTGCTCGTAGTCACAGCAAAAGCAATAACTGAGTCCCTGTTTTCCTTACTCCTAGTCTGGCCTTCTATCTAGCCTACATTACTAACTATGCATTACAGTTAACCATTACTTAATGTTTGTTGAGTTGAATTTAAAATGGCCCAGTAAGCAGTAGTCAGAACTTCAGAAGGAAATTAATAAATGAGAAAAAAATCCTTTATTCTACTAAAATCCCTTAGTGAAACTGCTTCCACTAAAACTAAGATTAAAAACCATAATTTCTTGGGGGCAGCTAGGTGGCGCAGTGAGTAGAGTGTTGGCCCTGGAGTCAGAAGGACCTGAGTTCGGATCCAGCCTCAGACACTTAATGCACACACAAACAAAAACCTAGCCGTGTGACCTTGGGCAAGTTATTTACCCCCAATTGCCCTCCAAAAAGCAAAAAAAAAAAAATCATAATTTATGTAAGCAACTTTTCTGTACTAATCAAAATATTAATGTTTAAAATGTATCTTCTCAAAAGGTAGGAAATACACACATATATACTCAATTTAACTAAATGAGAAATCTTTAGGGTTTTACAGTTTAAAGACAACTTTCTTTTTTTTGCTTTTTGTAGGGGGAAGGGCAAGGCAATTGGGGTTAAGTGACTTGCCCAAGGTCACATGGCTAGTAAGTGTTAAATGTCTGACGCTGGATTTGAACTCAGGTCCTCCTAACTCCAAGGCCAGTGCCCTCTTCACTGCACCACCTAGCTGCCCCTAAAATGAACTTTCAACCACTTTTTTTGTCTCCTCCTTTGCCCTTTGTAAAAGCTCAAAAATCGAATATTTAAAAAAAAAATTACTGAGCCAAGCTAGAAAGGCTGAGGCTGGCGGATCACCTCAACTCAGGAGTTCTGAGCAATAGGGCTAAAGCTAATCAAGTGTCTGCACTAAGTGTGGCACTAATATGGTTAAGTCACAGGACTAGAGAACTAATAGGATGCCCAAGGAGAGGCAAATCATCCAAAGTCAGTAAAATAGAGCAGGATAAATTTTCTGTGCTAATCAGTTTTGGTATTGGACCCATGAGTAGCCACTACACTTTTAGCCTGGGTAAAATAGGAAGACCCAGTTTTGGTGGGGGAAAAAAAAGGCAACTTAATAAGCACCTATTATGTGCATAGTATTTTACTAGGTGTTATACATCCTTGCTTTCAAAGAGTTTACAATGTAATTAGGAAGAAAAAACACAGACACAGTGAAATAATAATACAAAGCAGCAAATGATTAAGTGACAAATGAAAGGAATGGTCAATAAATGCATATCTGTAAATGTTCTACCCCAAATTTGATTTTTAAGAAATTTTGCTTTATAACAGTCAATAAAAAAAGTCAAGGTGAAATTCTTCAATACATACCTGGGTGGACTTGGAGGTACTTCATGTGCAGAACTGCTTCGTTCAAACAATAAACCGTATTTGGTGGGCCAAACATTTGCCACCTACCAGTTGGGATGGGAAGGAGGAAAGAAAAAAGTTAACAAAATAATCTTGGGGTTCTAACAATATGTTAGAGCTTTTTTTCCCCTACTCAATAAGGACACAACAAAGGAACTACATAATTTCTATAATTTTTTTTAATTTGGTTTCCCTAAGGATGAGATGGTACTTGTACTCTCAAAATCTCAAAACTAAAACCAAGACTCAAAATAGGACACTGCCAAACTTTCAGAAAAACATGAGGTATCAGAAAAGAATACCATCTAACATCTAACCATCTAACAAAGTACAGAAAGGAGACACAGGATAAAGAGGTAACTTTATAGCAGCATAATTCCTTAATATAATCAAAATTTATTAACCTGATCTAAATTGACAAATGTTTTACATTCAAGAATGTTTATTTCAATCTCATTAATACTATTGTTAATCTGTAATTGCTCAATTGGAAATGAAAAAATAATATAATCAATAATTCATTCAACTTCAATAATTCATTCAACTTCAAAACTAAAATGGCTTAGAGTATAACTATGATTCAATATTTTTAAATTCACCACACTATTTTTTCCCTCATAACAGATGAACAAACCTTAAGTAAATGGAATATAATCAAACATTATTTTCACAAGATCAGTATTTATAATGCTGACTATTAGTATGCAATAGTTTACCATAAGACTATCCACAAACTGAAAATATCTGCAAAAAAATGAAAGCTTTAAGCAAATTTACCTGAAAAGGTAAGGAAGCTATATAATCCTTCCCCTCCATACTATGCACATTTATGCAAGAACTTTGTAATATGCATATGCATTTTTCTATCTCATTGCTACCTGAAATTAAAGAAAACATAAAGATTATTTATAAAATTCTTCTATACTTTCTTTTCAATCTACAAACAGTTGTGTTATAAGAGAAAAATTACAAATTAATTTAGGTAGAAGAGAATGTGTATAAATAAATAAATGACAGAATATAGTCCAAGAAAAAATAAAGTTTGAAGAAAGGAAACTTACTGTCATCTTTTTCAGGTTTGTCCTGCGATATAATGAAGTCACACCACAATGCCTACAATCAAAACAAGTATGTTTACTAAAAAAAGAAACTGATAATTTAGGAATTTTTTTTCTTTCTTCCAAAGACCTTCATTTGTAAAACTAAAAAAGAAAAACAAAACTCTCCTGTACAATCATTTAGGATGAAATTTTATTATCTCTATTTTGTCCCCCAAACAAATCTTTATCTTAAAGTCTATGTATTCTGTACCCTAATTAAGGTCCTAGAAATCACAATAAATATACTGAGAAGAAATACTCTTCTACAACTCTTCAGTTTCCAAAGACAGTGTTTGGGATGGACTCAGAGCAATAATTAATTAAAAGTGCTGCCTTTCTTTTTAAAAAATATTAATTTATCCCTCTCCCAACATCTGCCCCTCAACGAACAATTTTTCTTAAAAAGGAAAAAAAAAGCCTTATAACTAATATGCATTATCTAGGAAAAGTCGTTCCTATACTGACTATGTCCAAAAAAATGTATACCTCACTCTACATTTTAAATCCATCACCTCTCTGGCAAGAGACGAATTGGCCTTCTTTCTTAAAAAGCAAAGAGGAAAAACGAGCAATACAATGTATGGCACAGTGGATTAACAGCTTGCCAGATGAGGTGAACATCTGGCTTCTAAATACTTGCTGGTTGGGTAACCAAGATAAGTCACAGCAACCCAATGCCCAAGAGATTGTCTAAAGCCTACATGCTCACTCCATGAAAATGCTGATCTGCACAAAGAGAGAAAGTACCTCACCAGACCTCTCTAAATCAACACAATCATGGATCCAGTCAATGAATAAATAAATCTAAGAAAATCATATTGACCATCACTAGTATAAAATTCCTGGAAAGTGAGGAAAAAATAGGTAAAGTGAGGCTTGTCAGGAATGAACGCTACAAGAAAACATAATTATATTTGCAAAAGAGTGTTAATGAGAGGAGAAGGAAAGGAGTAAGCAACTATACAGTGGCCACTCTGTGCCAGGCGCTGTGCTAAACACTTTTTACAAATATTAGCTCATTTGATCCTCATAAAAACCCTCCAAGGTATATGCTGTTACTATCTTCATCTAACAATTGAAAAAACTAAGGCAAACCAATTTTATCTGTGTAAAAGAATACTAATGTGGAAACTCCCTTCATCACTATAGATAAGCAACCCACCTGTAACTTAGAAGCTATATCCTAGGAAGTTGTTTGAGGCATATTCAGATCAAGTGACTTGCCCAATCACACAGCTAATAAACACGAGAGGTAAGAATTGAATCCAGGTTTTCTCAACTCTAAGCCCAACACCAATCTACTGTCACTGTTAGTCAGTCATGTCCAACTCTCTGTGACCCCACTAGGGGGTTTTCTTGGCAAAGATGCTGGAGTGCCATTTCCTTCTCTAGCTCATTTTATAGATGAGGCAAACAAGGTTAAGTGACTTGCCCAGGGCCACAAAGCTAGTGTCTGAAGTGGGATTTGAACTCAGGAAGATGAGTGGTCCTGATTTCTGGCCCAGCACTTTATGCACTATGGTACCACCTCACTGCCCTTTAACCTACTGAGTTAAGTTCAATTCCAAAGGAAGAAACTTCACAAAATTTTATAGCTGGGAAAAGACTTCACAATTATCTAGTCCAAACTCCTTATTTTGCAGATTTAAGAACTGATTCCCAGAGGAGTGCTTAAGATCTGAAAGCTAGTCCTAGTCAGAAATAAGAGGTGAATCCAGGTCTCCTGAAATCTGCAGAGCTAAACAAGAGAATCACAAGAATCCTGTCATCAAATTACAAACTGAAAAGACATTAGGGGTTATAATAAAAAAATAAAGCATCACCATGGATTAAGCCATTTTTCTGAAACCCAAGATTATCTTTTGTATTTCTGGAAGTCCATTTAAAATTTTATCTAAAAGAGAAAAAAATGTTAAGACCTGAACCTCTGAAAGAAATTTGTATCCTCTATGAACACACAAAAAAGAAGTGTAAACAAGACATAATATAAAACAAAATAATATAACCTTTTATCGGTAGCACACATTAAAATTCATAGCTGCTAGAATTCCTAAACTATATAAAATATTATGCCCTATACATTTTGTATTATTACTGTTACATAAATATGAATAAAATTAAAAATTTGCTGAGGCAGGGTTTAAACAATAAGTGGTAAGTGATAAAACTGAAATAATTTCTAACCTGAAGAACAGGACTATCCACTGTAAAAGCTTTATAAACAGCAGAAGCCTGACTTTTACTTCCTTTGCTCCAGATGACCATATTACCAGCCACATACAATTCTTCATCATATTCTACCTCTTCTCCAACATCACTTACACCTTTTCTTAAATGCCAGCTTTCCTGAAAAGAGATTTAGAAAATGGTTATAAATTCTTCTCAAATACTGCCTTTAAAAATCTGTCCCATTTGATTCACTAATTAACAGAGTAAAAAATACTCTTAAGACTAACTACTACAAACAACCACAAAATTCTTACTAAGGAAGACAAAAATTGTGGACATAAATCCTAATATTTTAGCTATACCATAGAAGAAACTTTATGAGAGGGAATTTAAGATTTTACTCATACTAAGCTTTTTAACATTTATCTATGGCTCTGCTAAACAAAAAATATGAATATAGAAAAAATACTGCCCAGACCCATCATCTGCCCAGACGAGAAACATGTAGGAAACTGCAGAAAAATAATTTATATGCAATGATGTTGATATTTTGTTTCTTTTAATAAAGTTTAAGATTTTTCACAGTCAAGATCATGTCCAGGGGCGGCTAGGTGGTGCAGTGAGTAAGAGCACTGGCCTCGGAGTTGGGATGACCCGAGATCGAATCCGGCCTCAGAAAATGAGCACCCACACATAAATAATGACTAGCCGTGTAACCTTGAGCAAGTTACTTAACCCCAATTGCTTTAAAAAAAAAAAAAGGTCATGTCCAATTTTTCCTCCATTTCCCCATAAATAATTAGTATGGTACTATATAATGTATCTCAGATATTTGCTGAATGAGTGTGCATTAGTGAGCTTAGATGATAATCAACTGAACATGACTTGGTAAAAAGCATAATCATAACCAACCAAAATACTAAGAAGTTTGACCTCTGGGATACAAATGGGAAAAAAAAGACTAAATCTAAGTCTGGAGTTCTTAAATCTAAGTCTGCTTTGTGTCATGGGTCCCTTTGGCAGTTCCATGAAAAATATGGACCTTCTCAGAATGTTTTAAATGAACAAAGCAAAACATAGTGTTACAAAAGAAAACTAATGTATTTATCACAATTTTTTTAAAAACTAGTTCAAAAACTTCAGATTAAGAGCTCCTGATTTAAGGGAGGTTTTTAATCTCCTATTTCTTAATAAAATGTCTATCACCAGATCTAATAACTCCTGTCCTAGAAATTGCATGTCATTTCTCAGTTTGCATGCAGGTTACCTTGGGTAATTATATTATTCTAGTTTTCCAAAATATAACTGGAAATTTAATAGAACCTTCTGTTTTTCATGGATTGTAACCTCCTGAAGGGATCCCACCAAACCAGCAGCTCCATCAGAAGACCACAGCTCAGATGCAGGCTGCAGCTGCCGAAGTTGAAGATTCAGCGCGTTAGGGTGGTGCTTGCAGTGATCACGGCCAAAAGGAACAAACTCCTGCAAATCCCCTGCTGCAATCATCGTTACCTTCTCTTCATAGATGTTCGACATGGGTTCCAAATATCAACATTATTTCTGCATTAAAATAAAAGATACATCGGTCAATTTTCAGAATCAAAGCTAAATAAAAATACCACAAAGATTATGCAGAATTACTTATGGATCATAATTGTGTATACACACACACACACACACACACACACACACACACACGAGCATATACAGATCTGATTCTCACAATCTTCTAAAAAGTAACTTATTGATTCTTTACATACAAGGAAAGCCAGGTCCAGAGACTGACTTTTCTGTAGTATCAAAGACTAGAACGTCTACCTCAGGACCCCTGGCCCTGAGTTTTCTTTGAACTGAAAGTACACTCAATTGGTAAACAGTTGTAGACTAAACAAACATATAATATGGATTCTCTTGGTCTACTCAAGATTCTATCAGTGTAGGAACTCCTAGGATGGAAACTTTCTGCATTGGTAAAGATGAGAAACTCATCTTTATTTTCTAGTCTTAGAGCAGTACTTAGAACACTTGAAGGTTTAGTGACTTACTAGTGGTCTCACAGTATATGTCAAAGACAAGGATTGAAACCAGGTCTTCCACACTCATATGCTGACCCCTCTATTCACTATGCCTATTATTCACTAGCGACTTTTTGCTCTGCTTTATGGTTCCATTAAATTAAACAGGTTTTATAAAAGCTCTTCTATAATAACTCACATTTATAAAGCACTACAGAGTAATTTCCTCACAAGCACCCTTATAAGTACTATCACTATACATGTTACAAGTCAAGAAACAGGCTGAGATTGAAATGATTTGCCCACAGGCACAAGATATTAAGTGGCAAAGCCCAAATTTGAACCAAATCTTCTAAGTTCAAGTACAGTGTTCTTCTACAAATGCACAGTCTCATTTTTTTCTCTGGGGTTTAGAATTTTACAAGATATGTAGAATACATTTAAAGATCACAGGTATGAGACCACAGGCTAACTTTATCTGCACCAAAAATGTGACTAGTGATTTGTTGAGAATTGCCAAAAATTAACAAAAAAACTACAGCTTCCAGTTGATGAAACTGTCCTAATTAGAATGATTATCAAGTAATCTGTTGATGTTTGAATATAATTCAGCTGTGCTTTATTTGTCCCCTTTCCCCCTTCCCTAAGGATAGAGAAAATAAAGCTATCCAATTTACTGACTACAAAAGCTTTCGATAAAGTTTACCTTTATATAACTAGCAATCTTATTTAGACACACAAGTGCAGTCAATTCTCTACCAGCACAAAGGGTAGAGAAGCAGAGCACAGCTAACTCAAAACAAGTGCTAAACTTAAAATTACTTAGGATTAGGTTTGGGAAGTGATTTTGCTCCCAACAAATTTATTTTCCTAATTTTTTTTTAATTAAGACAATCTATTGTAGCGTAGTCTGTTTCATAGATTCTGACTGTGTCAAATCATGTCCCTCAAAACATCAAGTATATTCAGTATAATGTTGGTATCATATAGTCCATAAGATGGGTGCTTCTTGCCCAACAACTGCAACATGAATCCAATATTAAGCTAAATTACATTCCACAAATACACACTAAGTGAGGACAGGAAAAAAATGACAGGGAGCCACTAAAAACAGTACATAAAATGTATCATTCAGATAATATGGAGTTTTCTGTATACAATGCAAATAAGATTTTGACAATCACCAAGTAGCCTACATAAACTCCTTGACAATCCCAACAAAAATGTTGAGGCCATTTGTCCTTTAGGTAATGTGTTGTACTGCACAGACAGAACCAAATAAAATTCTCTAAGTGAAGATAATATCATATTCTCAATTCAAAGTATAGTTATACCTTCCCCAGTGACTTTTTCCATTGCAGTTTTGATATATCTTGTTTTGGCATAAGAAATTAAATGGGGACTTGGGGGGAGTTTTGCAGAAGCCTCAGATGACATGAGAAGACCAGCAGACAACACAGAAAAAGTTTAGAAACTCAGAATGCACAAAATAAATATATATTATTGTATAATATCAACATAATTTATCTTCTAATAATTCAGACTTCTTTCTTGTATGAAGGGAGGGCCAAAAATTTTTATGTGAATTTTCCAGATTGCAGGGGAGCCATACCCCTAACCCCAGGATGTGGAAGGATAACTGCAAATTATCTCTCTACTCAAACTAAAAGGCAGCATGACACTGTGGATCAAGAAGTAGCCTTGGAGTCAAAAAGACTAGGATCGAAATCTTGCCTCTGACACATAAAAGTCAACACATTTATTATATACTTTGCATGTGCCAGGCACTGTGTTAAATGCTAGGGATAGGAATACAAGCAAAAAGGACAGTTTCTGTCCTCAAGGAGTTTACATTCTAATGGTCAATAACACATAATGATGTGCTAACAAGCAGGTGAAAAAGGGTATCCATAGGGGAGGCTTGATGGCATCTACAGAGAATAGAGGATGGTTGGTCTGGGTCCCTCTTCAAGCTCCAGAAGAACTCCCTAACAGAAGAGAAAGGGAGCTGCAGGGGCAGAGGGAAAAGGCAGCTAAAGCATGGTAGCAAAATGTGGAAGGAGAAGCTTGGCTGCGTCAAATATCTCAGTTTTATAAGGTTTACGGTTTGCATAGCACTTTATAATCTCAACTGACCACATTTTATGTGACCATAGACAAATCACAGGTAGTGAATTATATACAAATTGCCTTCCTCCACTAGTGCAGGGAATTTCCATGCCAGGAATTCTCTGAGGTCTGCATTTTAACTCAGTCTATTCTAACTTGTTCTGGAGTTCAATAATATTGACCAAATTTGGGAATAGGCTTAAATTTGATTTTTGATTTAGTCCCTGATGATATTGTACTAGATCAGGGATTCTTTTTAACGTGATGGACACCCTTGGCAGACTGCTAACATCTAAGGACCCCTTCTCAAAATGATTTTAAATGCATAAAATAAGATACATAGGCTTACAAAGGAAACCAATTATACCGAAATACAGTTAACAAAACATAAAAAAAAAAAGTTCACAGACCCTATGTTAAGAATTCCTGGTTTAGATCTCTTCCAGCTCTAAACTTATGATCCTATGGGGGGGGGGGGGAAGGTAGCAGATAGGTAGAGATGTTTTCAAATGGGCCTATCTTCTGCATTTTAGTGTATTTAAATGAAATTTGGCATGAATCAAGATTATAAAATAGTTATGATTGCACTGAATAAGGTACAAAAGTGAACAAAGCAACAAGTTTATTCAGCACCAAAGTTAAAACGCTCATTCTTATCACATTATCAATAAGGTACTGATACTGGGGTACTAAGCAATCCTCCCCTTCAAAATAAAATATTTAAAGAGATTGGGGGGGTGGAATACAATGTAATAGGTTTGACATGGACATTTTCAATCCCACTGAAAAGTGCTCCTCCATTAAAAAAAAATTTGCATGTTCAAATGAGATGTATTTTAAAGTGTTTTGCAGACCTCAAAGCACTACAAAGCTGTTAGCTATTATTATAAATTCAAGAACTGTCTATGGTAAAATCAGAAAGTGATTATAAGTCAGATTATAAATCACAGAACCTACTTTTTTTTATTAATTGCTGGGAAAATATTTTTTTTTATCTGTTATCAAGGTGGTTTCTGATCTAAGTGGGATGTAACCTGATGAACTGGTTATCAAAGCTACATCAATTTTCAAATAATCTTGAAAAAATTAGACAAACACACCCTCAGACTTCAAAAGTTTGAAGGGAAACGGAAAGATTAAAACACCTTTCTCATAGCTTTTCATTATGTTTACAACTCAATGAAACATTATGGAGCACGGATAAGAGTAATGGACTTGGGAGCGGCACCGGCCCTGGAGTAAGGGGGGTGTTAAGACACCAACCTGTGCCAAGGAGGCAGGAGATGGGGTGTCTGGGCTGAGGTCAGTTTGGTTTGATTGAATAGTGCTTGAAAACTGAAAAAATACTCCTGCCAAATATGATATATGCATGCGTATGTATCTCATATCTTTATCTATATATGGAATTTCGGTGATCCTGTGACCAAACCAACAGCTATGTGGAGAGAAGGCAGAACTGCTGGAGGGGGAGGGGTGCCTCTGGGGGGGTCACTACTGAAGGGGAGAGGTACTTCTAGAGACACTGAAGAGGGAGCAGGATGGAAGCGTAGTTGTTGCAAGTTTCTTCCCTGCAACCTTCACTCGCACTGGCTGGGGTAAACACCTGCCTGCACATACACCTCCCCCAAAAAAACTTAAAACAATTTAGGGCAAGGCCCAGTTTCCTCCCACGAGGCGACACTCGCCTTGACTGCTTCAAGGGGCGAAGCAGGGCAGTCCGGGGAGTCTCTGCTCCGTGAGACCCGGTGCTCCCCACCCCCGAAGCTAAATAAATGGCGGGGCCGGGGCCGTCGGGGTGAAAGAAGTCTGGCGGGAGCACCAAGGCGAGCCCAGGGCACCGAGAGGAAGGGGAAGACGCAGAGGGGCACCCAGGCCGGACCCGGCGGAGGGATGGCCCCGGAACCTTCTGGGGGGCGCGCCCACCTGAGTGACCCAGGAAACGTCGGGCGCTGCCCCTGCTGTTCCCCGGAGACGCGGGGACCGGGGCGAAGACGGGATCGGGCAAGCGGAGCGATGCGTCGCGGTGACTCTTCGGCCGCTACAACTTCTCATGCCCTCCCCCTCTCCCTCCCGAGCTGCGGAGGAAGCGGTGGCGGTGACGGAGAAGGCGGGAGGGCGACGCGGTGCCTCTCGTATCCGGGAGGGCTGAAGACCGAGCTGGCGGGCGCGCGAGCGGCTTGGGCGAGAGGTTCAAATGGGCGCGGCCATCTTGGATGTCCCGTCATGCCCCGCGCCCAGGAGGGGCGGGGCCCTATGAGGAGACTCCGCCCTCTCTCTTTGCCCTCAGCGTCGCGTCTCGAGCCCCCTAGATCTGCCTAAGCTGAGGACTGGAGGGAGCTAGCGAGCGAATGAGAGAGGAGAGCGGGGGGCACACCAGGGCCTCGCGGACTGAGCCTCCTCAGCATCCTGCCGGAGTCCTGGTCCTCCTACCCGGACCCTGAAAGAAAAAGAAAATTGCGAAAGCGATACTCCACTCTGCACTGGAAAGCAGCCCCTTTGGTCTTTTCGCTTCTTTGCATTTATTGGGGGGTTGTTGTGATTGGTTTTCATTTAAGTGAAAACTAGCTCCACACACAGATCTCTTACCTTCTTTTTTTTTTTTTTTTAAGCAATTGGGGTTAAGTAACTTGCTCAAGGTTACACGGCTAGTCGTTATTTATGCGTGGGTGCTCATTTTCTGAGGCCGGATCTGATCTCGGGTCATCCCAACTCCGAGGCCGGCGCTCTTACTCACTGCGCCACCTAGCTGCCCCTTTTAAGGCAATTGGGGTTAAATAATTTGCCCAAGGTCACACGGCTAGGTTTTTGTTTGTGTGGATTAAGTGTCTGAGGCCGGATCCGAACTCAGGTCCTTCTGAGTCCAGGGACAGCGCTCTACTCACTGTGCCACCTAGCCGCCCCCTCTTACCTTCTTTTGAAGCTCTTAAGACCTTCATAAACTGGCTCCAGTGTTACCCTTATTTTATTACTTTTGCAAACAATTTATATAATATTGGAATTAATTGGTCTGTGAATGTTTGGTAGGATTCACTTATATCTTATCCTTGATTTTTTTGTCTTTAGGAGTTCATTTGTAGCGTAATCAATCCATTTTTTTCTCATATTAGGTTAAGTAATTTATTCCATTAATCTATGTAGTTTATATTTTGATAACTATTCATCCATATCTTTTAAGTTATCAATTTTGTTGGAATGTAACTGGGAAAATTTCAGATGATTTTCTTTATTTCTTCAATTGCATTGAATTCTACCTTTTCATTTTCAACATGAACAACTTTCTTTTCCTCTCTTTTTAAAAATCAAATTAGTTGTTTGAATAATTTTTTAAAAGTTCAAATTTTCAATCTGGTGATGATTTTTATTTCCATTTTATTCATCTTTCCTTTGATTTTTCAGAATTTTTTCTCTGATATTTAGTTAGTGCATTTTGATTAGTTTTTGTTCCAGTCTTTTTTATTTCAGGCCCAATTCATTGATTTGTTGTGTCTCTCTTGATGAAACTATTTAGAGATATAAATTTCCCCCTGACAACTACTTTAGCTATGGCCTATACATTTTGTTGAACATTTTGGAGAAATTTTTTTTTCTTCCTATAATTTGTCCTTTGACCCACCAGTTCTTTATAACTAATTTTTTTTTTATTAATTTTGAATCCTTCAAACACTTTACTGAGTATAGTTTTTTTTTACTGCATTGTGCTCAGTAAATGACATGTTTAGTATTTCTACATTTTTGCATTTTTTGGCATGGTCTTTACACTCCAACATATAGTCTTTTTTTTAATAAAGGTACTATGTAAGTTAGAAATATATCAGTTCCTCTGAAGGGGTGCCCACCAATTGGGGAATGGCTAAACAAGTTGTGGTATATGAATGTAATGGAATATTATTGTGCTATAAGAAATGAAGAGGTGACAGATTTCATAATTACCTGGAGAGACTTATACAAACTGATGCTGAGCGAGAAGACTAGAATCAGAAGAAATCTGTATACAAGCACAGACATACCATATCTGTGATGACCAACTATGACAGACTGGACTCTTTTCAGCAATGCAGTGATATAAGTTAATCCCGAAAGACTCAAGAAAGTGAGAAATGCACCATCCAGAGATATAACTAGAAAGAACTGAACCTGAATCCTGATGGAAGCAAACTAAATGATCTTGTTATTTTCATTGTTTGGCTTTATTTCTTCCTTACCATCTTTCATCCCACCTAGCACAATACGCCTTTGTAATTGGAATAATGTCTAATATGAATGCATTTGCAGATCATATACTGGACTATATGCTGTCGTGTGGGGAGGGGGGAGGGAAGTAAAGGAAATTTGAAAATCAAGGAACTATGGAATTGAAACTTGTTAACTGAAACTAAACTAATAAATTAATTTAAAAAAAAAAGAAATATATCAGTTCCTTTCAATTCAGTAATTGCCAAAGATTTATCATCTCTAATTTTTAAAAAACTATTTTGTGGTCTTTGATTTCTCTTTTGTCTATCTTTGGTTATATTTGTCTAAGTCTGAAGGAGGCATGTTGAGATCCCCCACTATTATAGTTTTACTGTATTCTTGCAATTCAACATTCCTCTGAGATGCCATGCTATTTGGTAAAATATATTAAGTACTGATATTAATTCATGTTCTGTGGCATATTTAAGCACAATGTAGTTTCCTTGCTTATCTCTTTTTATCACATCTATATTTTCTGTAGCCTTATCTAAACTCATGCTTGCTATGCCTGTTTCTGTTGTTGTTCAGCTGAAGCATAATAGATTTCATTTCAACCACTCATTTTAACTTTATGTGAATCTTTATGATTCAAGTGTGTTTCTTGTAAACAGTATATTGTTGGATTCTGTTTTCTCATCCATGTTACTGTCCTTTTCCATTCTATGAGTTAGTTCATTCTATTTACTTTCACAGTTATGAATATTAATTATATATTTCTTATATATTCTATCTTACCGCTTTTCCTCTCTTATTCTTGCCAACCTTCTTTACTAATAAGGTGATAAAAGAGAGGGAATTTGCCTAATATTTGGGATCTATGAATGAAATGGACTATTTCTCCTCTGTTGCTCTTCTTTTCTTCCCCTATTCCTCTCCTCAATCCCAGGTATTTACTTTTTTTTCCTTGCCTTTTAATACCTCTTCACATTACTCTCCCCAATACTGGAGTTTGTTTTGGTTTACCTGTCCTACCCTCCATTTTAAACTTCTCTTTGTTAGTCAATAAACATTTATTCATCTCTCCTTTGATCTTTCAAAATTGTATCAACCAACTTATTAATTATTTGATTAATAATTAATTATTGTATTATAATTAATTAACTATGCAATTAAAATATTAAGTTCTACTAGGTGACAGGCACTGTGCTAATTGTTGGGGATTTTTTAAAAAGGCCAAAGACAGTACCCATCCTTGGGGAGCTTACAACCTCTCCATTCCCTTTCTGTGCCCTTTATTACCCTTTGAGTTTAATGTATTTGTGTGTGTATGTGTGCATGTATATGTGTGTGTGTGTGTGTGTGTGTATTCAATCTTCCTCTGTCCAGTAGAGATGAAAGTGAAATTCATGAAATGCCTGTCCCCCCCACGACTTCTGTGTTTAAATACTTATCTTATGCACCTCTACTATATAATGTTTTTGTCCCCCTTTCCCTTTCCTTTATTTCCCAGTCCCTCCCATTTCTGTCTCCTTTCAATGACTTAGAGATATTAGAATTCTGAGAAGACATTTCTTTTCATCCTTTTATTAAAGTATAAACAATTCATCCCAACACAGTCCTTTCCAATTGAAGAAATATGCGTGCCTTTCTGTGTTTTTCTTGGCTTTTGCATGTCCACTTCAAAAATTTCTACTCAGTTTAGGCCTTTTCATCAAGAATATGTGGAAATCCTCTTTTTCATGATAAATCTAGCCTTTTGGGACACCATATTCCTATCTTCTCCTTTATAACAGTAGCTGTTAAGTCTTATATTATCTTGCCTCTGGCTCCTTGAATTTGATTTTTTTTTCTTTTTGACTGCTTTTAGTATTTTTTCTTTAACCTAAAATCTCTGGATTGTGGTTATGGTGTTCCTTGGAGAGTTCATTTAGTGGTTTCTTTCATGAAGTATACAGTGGATTTTTTTTTTCTATTTTCACTTTGTCCTCTGGGTTCTCAGAATTTTCGCTTATGATTTCTTCAAATATGGGATCCACATTTTTATTTTTTATCATAATTTTCAGAGGGTCAGATATTCTTAAAATATTTGTTCTTGACCTGTTTTCAAGGTCAATTATTTATTATATTTCTTACTTTAAAATTTTTTTAAATCTTTTCATTTTGTTTCAATGTTTGTTTTTTGCTCTCACATTAAGTCTTTATTTTTGATTTGATCCATTCTAATTTGCAGGGCCTTCAATTCTTGTGTAAGGTTTCTCACCATCTTTTTTTTTTTTTTAAATCAAGTCTTTGCTATTATTTCCTCCCTAGCTATTCTGTTTTGTATATCTTGTTTCATTTCTTCCAGGAACTCTTGTAATCCTTGAGGTCGGGATTTTTTTTTTCTCTGAAGCTCCACTTGGACCTTTTGTGGGACTACTCTTCTCCAGAGTTCACCCATTGGGCATCTTTCAATCCAAAATATTTCTTAATAATATTTCATGTTTTCTTTGGTTTACTCATATCTGCCACCTTAGATTCTGAGTTGGGGGGCCTGAGCTTTGGTCAAACTGTACTCCTACATCCCTAGATGATGTGGGCAGACCCTTCTTAGGCCTTGTCTCCTATTATGGTTTAGACCCAGGCTTCCTAAATGCTGGGTTAGACTGGGGCTTCCTGGATGCTGCTGAGGACCTTAATTCTGCTGTGGTGTGGATCCTGTGTGGTATTGCCACTGAGACCTTTTTTCTCTTGCTGCTAAAGGGAACCCAGGTTTCTGTACAGGATCTTTTTCTCTTTATCATGGGGCTCTGGAGCTGATCCTGTACTGAGATTTTTCCTTGAAATATCTAGGGTCCTTCCCATACTGGGGTCTTTCTTTTGACAAGGGGCTTTGTGATCATTAGAAGACTATCTCTTCTATGAGGTTTTCCCCCTAAAATGATCCTTACTTTGCTCTAATGCTTGGCATAACTTTATGTGAAGGAATTGTGAAAGATCTATGAGATGTAAAAGGACTATGAAATATACTATATTATTTACTGTTATGTCAGTTATATACCTATGTCACTTCTTATGTCAGTGACCATAAATATATTCTCTAAAAAGGTATTTGTTAAGTGTCCATACTAGTGCATAAAAGTATCTATAATGATTAATTTACAAATTGTTACCATTGATAAACATAATGTTCTTTATTATCGTGTCATTTCCTTTTTTTAAGATACCAGATATGGTTCCTGGTATCATCCATCTCACCATATTGCTTTTTTATTACACAATTTGAAATTGAGAAAGATTATTGTAAAGAAGATTGTTGTAAACACTATGCTAGTGTTTGTTAAAATGACCCTTTATTTTGCAACCTTACCAATACTGTTGTTGCTACTCTAAGATGTTGTCTGATTGATACAACTTAAAGATCTGAGTAGCATCTGAGTGTCTTTGCTGTCTAGGAGAGGTAAGTGAGATTTGTTTACTTTTTTTAAAAAAGAAAACCAGGGGTGGCTAGGTGGCACAGTGAGTAAGAGTGTGGGCCCCAGAGTTGGGAGGACCGGGGATTGGTTCTGGCCTCAGATACTTAACACCCACACACAAAAACTGGCCATGTAACCTTGGGCAAGTTAACCCCAATTGCTTTAAAAAAAAAAAAAAAAGAAAGAAAGAAAACCAATTTTAGTTTCAGTCCAATATATATACAAAGGCCTAGAAAAATTCCACCAAGTGGTATAGTTAGAAAAGCCATAATTCTTATGAAAGGAACCTAACTGAATCAACCCCAGACAGTTGGGAATGTTCCTTGTCATAACAACTAGAGCAATACAGAAAAATTTCTCTTCTCATTGATGATACAGTTTATTTAACAGACTGAGATACTCCAATGGGACAGAACAGTTCTGTGAGGTCCAGAATTTCTTGAATGACCAGATGTGAGCCTGACCTCAGTTATGAACTGGCTAGGCAATTCAAGGGATCAAGAATCACTCCTGACCTAGCCATGAAGTTATGTTTGGAGGTTTTCAGAATGAGGATACAACCACTCATAATGTACCTTCCATGCCCATGGTCCCACATTAAGGGAATCTGAACCCTGACTCAGGGACCCTGTGATGTATGGTAATTATACCCCTATGAGAGCTTAGTTATTTCATAATAAGTGTTGCTGCAATAACACCAGATAGTCATTATAAAACAGGTAATTAATGGACTTCCTGACCTTTAAAACCCTCAGTCAGTTTTACTTCTATTTTTATTTTTTTTCTCAATTACATGTAAGCAAAAATGTTTAACATTTGTTTTTGTTAAATTTTGAGTTCCAGATTCTCTCCTTACTTTGATCTTCTTCCCCTCCTTGAAAAGGCAAACAATTTGATATAGATTATTGTAGCAGCAAGCACCCCAGCATCCCCAGGGTGGCTGCCAACACAGGTTCTTAGATCTGCTTTTCTAAAGGAAAGCAACTCAAAATGGGTTAATAATCTTGTTTCAATCAATCAAACATATCATTTACCTAATTCAGGGGGAAAAGTCAGCACCCCGAACTTCAGAGTATATAGATGTTACAAGCAGAAATTACAAGAAGACAGAGAAACAAACAGATCAAGCAGACAGGCCTCAACTGTCCAACCATTATATCCATACCTAGTCAGTTACCGGAAAGGGAAGCATCAACATCTGGGTTTTTCAAAGCTGGGGGGCTCTTGATGGCTGTCCAAAGTCTCATCTGGTCAAATCACACAACACTTCTCAAAGTGAGCCCCAAAATAAAGCCTTACATCATTGGGGTGGCTAGGTGGCGCAGTAAATAGAGCGCTGGCCCTGGAGTCAGAAGAACCTGAGTTCGGATCCGGCCTCAGACACTTAATGCACACACAAACAAAAACCTAGCCGTGTGACGTTGGGCAAGTTACTTAACCCCAATTGCCCTCCAAAAAACCAAAACAAAACAAAACAAAAAAATAAAGCCTTACATCAGGGTTTATATAGCCTTCACCTACCTGGCTCAGAGAATGTAACAACCCTCTTGATCCACTGCCCAATCAAAAAGTATCTCCTGAAAAACAAGCCTTCTGCCACAGGCTCCAGGCGCACTTAAGGCTATCAAAGGGCCTAGGGGCAGGGAAGATCTTAAAAATTTACATTCCCATTACAATTATACATGTACAATCTTGTAAAACATTAGACATACTGCAAAAGAAAAAAGACCAAAAAAGCAAGAATAATAAAAATTTTTAAAGTATGTTTCAATTTGTATTTAGATGGCATCATTTCTTTCTCTGGGAGTGGATGGCATTTTTCATCAGTCCTTCAGAATTGTTTTGCATCATTGTATTGCTGAGAATAGTTGTCATTCTTAGTTGATTATTGTACAATATTGTTGCTATTGTGTACAGTGTTCTCCTGGTCATGCTTATTTCACTTGGCATGTATCAGTTCATATAAGTCTTCCCAGATGAAAGCATCTTGCTTGTCATTTCTTATCACACAATAGTATTCCATCACAGTTATATAACACAACTTATTCAGCCATTCCCCAATGTCTAGTTCTTTGCCACCATAAAAAGAGCATATCTGCCAAGAAAACCCCATGTACAGAGGCCCATATGGCCATAAAGAGTCACACACAACTGAAATGACTGAACAGAAACAAGGATAGATATTTTTGTACATATAGGTCCTTTTACCTTTTCTTTAATCTCTTTGGGATACAGACCTAGTAGTGGTATTGCTGGATCAAAGGGTAAGCACAGTTTTATCGCCCTTTGGGCATAGTTCCAAATTTCTCTCTAGAATGGTTAAATCAATTCATAACTTCAGCAATGGTATATTAGTCTTCCTATTTTCCAACATTTGTGGATATTTTCCCACATTTGTGGATATTCTCCTACATTTGTCATATTCCTTTTCTGTCATCTAAGCCAATCTGAAAGGTAAGAAGTGGTCCCTCTGAATTGTTTTAATTTGCATTTTTCTGGACCCTGAATACAGGGAAAGATAGATTTTTATACATTAAAAAACAGTTAATTGAAGAAGACCAATTAATTAAAAGAAAACAATCAGGATACAAAATTAGATAAAGTGATTTCTAATTGGAGGAAAGATTAGGGATTTCCCAACTTGAGAAGGGGAGAGTGAACAGATGCAGTTCCCTGAAATTGGGAAAACAAATGTCCTACTCCCCCCAGGTGTCTATATTTAGTCAAAGGAAGATGGAAACAATAAATGTTTGACCAGTATGGAACCATCTTAAAGATAAGTCATATGGGTTGCTTGAGGTGTATAATTGTGATAAAACTTGCATCAATCTTCAGATCTGACCAGGTTTCTAGTTGCATAACTTAGGTCCTTAGTTAAGTATCTCTAAGCATCAGGGAGAGGTGGCCCACCTTCCAGCCATGCAAGGCTGGATTCAAACAAAGAAATAAAGTTTTCTCACAGTTTCTACCATTGAAAAAAGTTTTCTCATGAAACAGAAAGTGTACTTGACCCTTAATTGAATAGAAGGGGGAGTGAGCTAGCTCCAGAATTGAGTTACAAGATAGAGTCAGTGTGGTTGTCAATTCCCACTACCACTTGCTGTTTTAATCCCCTCAGTTCCCTCATTTTCCTCAAAGCTAGTACCAGATTGTTTTGATGAGTATTGTTTTATAATATGGTTTGAGATCCAGTACTGCTAAACCACCTTCCTTCACATTTTTTTTCATTGATTCCTCTGATATTCTTGACCTTTTGCTCTTCCAGATAAATTTTGTTATGATTTTTCCTAGCTCTATAATTTTTATTTTGGTAATTTGATTGTTATGGTCCTGAATAAGCAAATTAACTTAGGTAGAATTATCATTTTTGTTATATTAATTCAGTCTACCCATAAGCAATTAGTATTTCCCAAGTTGTTTAGATCTGACTTTATTTGTGTGAAAATTGTCTTGTAATTGTGCTCATATAGTTCCTGGGTTTGTCTTGGCAAGTAGACTTCCAAGTATTTTATATTATCTTCAGTTATTTAAATGGAATTTCTCTCTTTTCCTCTTGGACTTTGTTGGTATTATAAAGAAATGTTAAAAAAAAAAAGGAAAAAAAGAAATGATGATTTATGCGGGTTTATTTTATATTCTGCAACTTTGCTAAAGTTGTTAATAATTTCAAGTAGTTTTTTTTTTTGTTGATTCCCTAGGATTCTCTGAATATTACATCATATCATATCATATACAAAAAGTGATAGTTTTGTTTCCTCATTGCCTGGTCTAATTCTTTTGATTTCTTTTTCTTCTCTTATTACTATAGCTGGCATTTATAGTACAGTATTGAATAATAGTGGTGATAATAGGCATCCTTGCTTCACCCCTGATTTTATTGGGAAGGCTTCTAGCTTGTCCCCATTACAGATAATGTTCACTGACAATGGCTTTAGATAAATACTACTTATTATTTGAAGGAAAGATCCATTTCTTCAAACAATTTCTAGTATTTTTAATAGAAATGCATATTATATTTTGTCAGAAGCTTTTTCTGCATCTATTGAGATAATCATATGATTTTTGTTATTGATATGATCAATTTATGCTAATAGTGTTCCTAATATTAAACCAGCCCTGCATTCCTGGTATGAAACCCACCTGGTCATAACATATTATCTTTGTGATATATTGCTATAATCTCCTTGCTAGTGTTTTATTTAAAATTTTTACACCAGTTTTCATTAGAGAAATTGGTCTTTAGTTTTCATTCTGTTTTTGCTCTTTCTAGTTTAGGTATCAGCACCATATTTGTGTCATTAATTAACTTTCTCTGCTTATTTTTCCAAATAGTTCATATAGTATTGGGATTGATTATCTTTGAATATTTGGTAGAATTTACTTGTGAATCTATCTGATTCTAGGGATTTTTTTTCTTAGGGAGTTCATTGATGGCTTGTTCAATTTCTTTTCCTAAAATGGGGTTAAGTACTCTATTTCCTCTCTGCTAAGATGAGCAATTTGTATATTTGTAAATATTCATCCATCTCACTTAGATTGTCAAATTTATTGGCATATAATTGGGCAAAATAGCTCTTATAATTGCTTTAATTTCATCTCCATTTGTGGTGAATTTACTGCTTTCATTTTTATACTGGTACTTTTGTTTTCTTCTTTCTTTAAAAAAAAATCAACCATCATTTTATCAGGGTTTTCCCCCCATAAAACCAGCTCCTAGTTTTGTTTATTAGTTCAATGTTTTTCTTACTTTCAATTTTGTAGATCTCCTGCTTGATTTTCAGGATTTCCAATTTGTTACCTAATTGGGGCTTTCTAACTTGTTCTTTTTCTAGGTTTTCTAGTTGTATGCCCAATTCATTGATGAGCTCTTGCTCTATTTTATTGATGTAAACATTTAAAGAGATAAATTTCCTCTTAAGTATTACTTTGGCTGCATCCTATGAATTTTGGTGTATTGTCTCATTGTACAATCCTCAAATTTCAGTGTGTACTGAATTTGAGATAAAGATGCAGTTGTAGTACAAGACAAGTACTTAGCACTATGCCTGGCACAAAGTACGTGCTTAATGGATACTTTTAAAATTTGATTTGACAGGATTTGTTGGACTGAACAAAGAATAGAAAGTATAATCTCTTGAGAATTATAACTATATTGGAAGAACAACTATAAATATTCAGATTATCTATTCTTAATAACTATAATTAAAGGGATCAGGCTATCTATTTACCAGTTGGCCAGCAGAATAAAGTTCTAATTTCCTTTGAACTGGAACATTTTGATCTCAGAGAGCTTTGTTATTCTTCAGAAACTTCTACCATTCAGGTTAAAAAACTGGAGACTAGAGTATGTTTGAACAGTAAATTTTATTTCTATTTAATTCTTTGCTTTTTGCATCCCGATTCAAGGCAATGTATTTGGTATACTGTTATAACATCCAGAATACTTCCTGTTACCTTATTGTTTTGCTATATTTGTTGTATTAAAGAAAAAATGTAGAAATCCAAATCTTGAACCAACTAGAATAATGCATCTTGATGCTAATTAGCAGGCATAAAATTAATCCTAGAATTAATAAAAATGTATAATGCTTCAAATAATTGTGTTGCAAGACAAAAGGGGGAATCATAGAGACATATTAACAACTTTTCTGTTTCTCTAGATATATTCAGAAATAAATATTTCTATGGTTTAAAAAATATTTCCGGACTTGTGTCCGAAGGTAGGTTATCTTTCTCAAAAATTTTCAAGGATTTTTTCCATGAATCTCAAGTTAATAGATTAAGGGTAGAATCTAAAATTATAATAAAGAGTACCTCATCATTATCTCCCCCTCCTCGATCACTACCATGTCATAGAGAATTGTGTAACTCAATGAAACTATGAGCTATGCTATGCAGGGTTACCCAAGACAAGTCATAGTAGAGGGGTCTGACAAAAGATAATGACTGAGGAAGAAAGTAGCAAACCACTCCAGTTTCTTTGTCGAGAAAGCCCCATGGACAAGCATTAAAATGATAAAAGATATGACACTGAAACATGAGCACCTCAGGCTAGAAAGTGTCCAACATGCTATTGGGGAAGGACGGAGGACAATTACAAGTAGCTCCAGAACTAATGAAGAATATGAGCCAAAATCAAAAGGAAGCTCAGCTGCTGATGTATCTGGTGAGGAAAGGAAAAGTCCTATGTTGAAGGTAGGGAACCTGCAACCTTGAGGCCACATGTGGCTTTCTAGGTGCTTGGGTGTGGCCCTTTGACTGAGTCCGAGTTTTATAGAACAAATCCTTTTATTAAAAGGGTTTGTTCTGTGAAGTTTGGATATAGTCAAAGGGCCACACTTAAAGACCTAGAGGGCCACATGTGGCCTCGAGGCCAAATGTCCCCCATCCCTGTCCTGTGCCATAAAGATGAATATTGTATTATTAATCAAGGTAAGCTGGATGTGGTCAAATAGGAGATAGAAAGATTAAACATTGACATCTTAAGTGTCAGGGAACTTAAATGGATGGGAATGAATTAATTTAATTCAGGTGATCACTACATATACTATGGGCAAGAATCCCTTGGAAGAAATGGTGTGGCCCTCATAAGGCAGTGAAAGGGTGTGAAATACAGTACCAAGGTATAATCTCAGAAATACCTGAATGATATCTGTTTGAATCCAAGACAAGCCATTCAACATCAAAGCAATACAAGTCTATGCCCCAATCACTGATGCCAAAAAGACCAAAGTTGATCGCTTCTATGGAAACCTATAGTATCTTCTAGAAACAAGATTTTAAAAAATCACATTAGTCACATTAGAAGGCTAAAGGAAATCAAAAGATAATTGGCACAATAGACAAGTTTGGCCTTGGAGTACAAAATGAAGAGGGGCAGAGACTAATAGAGATTTGTCAAGATAATTTGCTAGTCATAGAAAACATTCTTTTTCAACAACTCAAAAGGCAACAATACACATGTACATCATCAGTTAGTCAATATTGAAATCAGATTGATTGTATACTTTGTAGTCAAAGGTGGAAAAGTTCTACTCAGTCAGTTAAACAAGACCTGGAGTTGGCTGTGGCTCAGATCATGAGTTTCTTATTGCAAAATTCAGATTTAAATGGAAGAAGGTAGGGAAAACCATCAGATCATAGGTATGACCTAAACAACAACCCTTAGAATATAAGTAGAAGTGATAAACAAATTTAAGGAATTAAATCTGGTAGAGTGTCTAAAGAACTACGGACAGAGATTTGCAGCATTGTAAAGGAGGCAGATAAAAAAAACGTTCCTATAGTAATGTATGGCTGAGAGTTGGACTGTAAGGCAAGGGGAAAGATCAAGGAAGTAACTCAGTAGTGACTATTGCTACAGAATGTTAATAGCATGTTGTGACAATTTCATTGTTCCAGATTCTTAATAATCTTACCTCAAATCATCTTCAGGTATAGAATTTCCAAGAGTGTGCAGAGGGATTGTTTGTACATTGCTCTCTCTAGGCTAGAAATATTTGGATATAGAATGTTAAATTAAATAAAATTATTTCTAGCAGACGTGCTTTAAAACAGAGCACAGTATTAAATTTTTTCTTTAACTCTTATTTTTTTGTCATGAAGCTCTAGGTCTAGGTCTAGCATTATTTAAAGATAAAACCTGTGAGATTTTTAGCATAACTCTATCAGAGAAAAAATGTTTTACTTTTTATTAGAGTGATCACTTACATTTTATGGATCTCCTTTGGAATATATATTAGAGTACATGAACCAAAGTAGCTCAGGATGAAAGAGCTTGGATAAGATGTGATCTGCACCGTTGTAGGGAGCATCCACACAGATGAAATCACAGATCTGTTAAAGTTGAAATGTAATGGTCTATATAATTAAGTAGCACATTTCAATTCTACACTGTGAGCAGTTTAATAATATAATGCCATTTTTAATTTTAGTCTAGATCTATAACCATCTATAACCAGTATAAAAACTCCTGCTGATACAGATGAAGATAAGCAACTATTTAGTTCCATGACTTATGGTCACAGAGAAAGTATGTGTAAGGAGCAGGATTTGAACCCATTTCTTCCTTTCTCCAAGATTCTAAATACTCTACCCACAACTTCACACTGCCAAATTACAGACTAATTAAAAAATTTAAATCCCGACAGTTCAATAGTCATTTTTCTTTTACCTTTTCCATAGGCATAATCATGGTGGAATTTAGAAAAACTAGAATGATTATAAGCATGCTTAACTCTTTCATCTAATTGGAAGATTAAAATTTCCAACTTATTTGTAGAAATATATTTTGTCTTAATGCCCCAGCAATATTATTTTCCCCTTACAGAGCTGGTATTTTCTCAGATAGTGTGACCCTGAAAGCCTTTCTGCTTCAGGCTGCTCTTTTCCATAGTAGCAGAAAAAGTGTTCACCTTGTTGAAAGGATCTGTAGTCCTGTCAATATCACCTTGTGTTCTTGGATGTGGTTAATCTGTTGATAAACCTGAACTAATTCCGTTTGTTTTCTTATATTTGGAATGGAGTGGTCAACATTTCACATATCTAAATTGTATTGAAACCCTGAAAGATTTACAGGCATTTCAGAATGACTGCTTTTCCTTCTTCACTTTTCAGATTTTTTCTCTTTGTCTCTTACCCCATGCTTCTTCCTTCCTTCCTTCCTTCCTTCCTTCCTTCCTTCCTTCCTTCCTTCCTTCCTTCCTTCCTTCCTTCCTTCCTTCCTTCCTTCCTTCCTTCCTTCTTTCCTTCCTTCCTTTTCCCGCCTTTCTTCTTTCTTCCTAAATCTCACTCACACTTGATTTATTTTCCAAAAATCATTTTATATTTCTTGGTCTCATATGTGTCCACTTGGTGTCGCTCTTTCCATTCTGGTATCATTTTTGTTTCCGTAGTAAATTGAATTGTAATAGAGATAGGAAATAGTTGCTTTTCAGTTTCCCTAATCCATTTGTTCCACAGAATCACGGAATGTCAGAATTGGAATTTACCTCAGAGGTAATCCAATATAACTCATGAATCTCCTCTAAATATTCCAAACAAGTAGTCATTCTGTCTTTGCTTGAAGACTGCCAATAAAAAGATGCTCCAGAAGCAGCCTATTCCTTCTTTGCATTTCTCTAGTTGTAAAGTTTTCTTTATGTTAAACCTAAATTTCCCTTTTTTTCAACTTAAACCAATTGTTCTTAGTTCTGTCCTCTGAAGACTAGAAGAACAAATCTAATCCTTCTTCTATAGTATTATCCTGCTAATACTTGAAAATAGCTATCATGTGATCCCTACATTGATGGAGTCTAACCAACTCCAACTAATCTTCATATTATATGAGCTCAAGGTCCTTCACCATACTTGTTGCCCTCCACTGGACACAGAGCTAAAACTAGTATAGGGACAACATCCCTAGTCAGTCAGCTAGCCCTGGGCTGCCATCTCCCATAGACATACCCTTTGGTTGTCAAGCCCTGACTTCTCATTGGAGCTGGTCATACTGGGTTACACCCACTCTCCAGGCAAACCATCTGACCTGAGGTGCCCAAACCATGCAGGACCTTTCCCTCTCCACCTCCTGCCCCATTAATGTGGGAACAGCTTGGGTGAACAATTCTGAAATTCTGTAATGTCTGTCATCATCATCATCATCATCATCTCCTCCTTTTCCTACTCCCCTCCTCCTCTTGTATGTATTTCTATCTGTTATGGAGACAGGGCATAATATTCATCACTTACTTTGGTTGGAATAGGATAATTTCATCAATTTATTCAACCAATACTCACCCTTAGATTTTTGTCTCCAGCATTTAGGACAGTGGCTAGTACATAAAAACTGCTTTAAAAATGTTTGTTGATCGGTTTACCAGCTTTTTTGCTAAATGTCTCAGTTTCTGTTAAGATTTTTAAAAATTCCACTTCCCTCAGTGTAGAAGCTGCCAGGTCCTGGGCTATTCTGATTGTGTTTCCACAATATTGGAATTGTTTCTTCCTAGCTGCTTCCTTGATCTGGGAGTTCTGGAACCTGGCTATACTATTCCTAGGAGTTTTCTTTTGGGGATCCTTTTCAGAAGGCTATTGGTAGATTCTTTCAACCTCTATTTCCCCCTCTGGGTCTAGAACATCAGGGCAATTTTCCTTGAGAATTTCTTGAAGGATGCTTTCTAGATTCTTTCTTTGATCATGACTTTTAGGTAGTCCAATAATTTTTAAATTCTCTCTCCTGGATCTATTTTCTAGGTCAGTGGTTTTTCCCATGAGATATTTCACATTGCCTTCTATTCTTTCATTTGTTTGGATCTGATCAACAGCATCTTGATTTCTCATAAAGTCACTAGCTTCCATTTGCTCCAGTCTAATTCTGAAGGAATGATTCTCCTCAGTGAGCTTTTGAGATTCTTTTTCCATCTGGCAAATTCAGCTTTTTAAGGCATTCTTCTCCTCATTGCCTTTCTGAGCCTCTTTTGCCATTTGAATTAGTCTATTTTTTAAGGTGTTCTTTTCCTCAGTCAGGCTGTTGACTGTCATTTCATACTTTTCTTGCATCTTTCTCATTTCTCTTCCCAATTTTTGCCCCACTTCTCTTATCTGCTTCTTAAGGTCCTCTATGGCCTGTAGCCAGCTTGTATTTTCATTTGGGGCTTTTGGTGCAGGAGTTCTGATCTCACAGTCCTCCTCCTGTTTCATGCTTTGATCCTCTTTGCCCCCAAAATAGGAGTCTAAAGTTGCATTTTTCTGTTTATTTTGTTTCCTTTGCCTAGGCATATTGCCACTTAATTACTTGATTTTGGGGCTTGTTGCCACAATAGGACTCTGCCACCAGACAGGAGAGCTTCCAGGGTCTTCACAACTTCTGGAGGTTGGGTGGCCTCTATAAAGGCTCCACCTGCTCTGGCAAATTGGATACCCACCCCAGGCCTCTGCCCAAGACCACAATCCAGATCCAAGCAGGTTAAAGCAAGAGCAATTAACCCCCAGACTGATTGTTGGATCTCTCTACAGTTTGCAGACCAGGAGCTAGAGCTGCCACTGATGCTGCAAAATGGCCTCTGTGCCGTGTTTCCTCAGCAGCTTTTCGCCCCCAGGGGAGGAAGCCTACATGTTCCCCAAATACTGGTCCCAAAGTCCATAGGGCACTAACCTCTCACTTTGTCCTAGGCATATCTGTGCTGATAATTCACTACATTAGCATTTTTAAAAGCTACTTATGAAATCTGGAATAAAAACTAAGGGAATGAGGAGCAGGGAATTTTTCCATAGGATGTATATGAAAAGGTAAGAGAGATGGAACAGTCAGTCAAAGAGATGTTAAAAGGGTAGCCCTTGAGAGTAATATTGACAGGAATCTCTATACATTCCTATGTAAGTTTTAGAATGTAAATCTCCAGAGTACAGGCACCATTTTCTTATTTCAAACTAACTTTAGCCTGACCTTTAACAGCATGACTATAATGACACAGATATTTGATGATTTTAACTGTGTCTGAGATGCCAAAGTACAGTATTTTTTCTTTATGTGACCTTTAAACTATGTTGTTTACTTCAGAAGACATTTTTAATTGGAATGCTTGAACTTTAGCAGTCTACTAAATGTAGATTTTCTATTAATCCCTAAAAAGATTCTTTCTGACAACCAGGCCTAGCACATTCTAGCCAGGAATTTTGCAGCCTTGCCAAAATATAAGATCTCAAATATTTCACAGTAAATCTGTTGTGTTTGAAAAAAAAAATAGGTCAACTACCAAAATCCAGCATGAAGGGAGGCTAGCAAATAGCTTTATCATTTGCTCTGTACTTGACTAGTGGGATGTGTTGGCTGTCTTTTTTCAGAGTTATGGCTTGATCTAGAGCCAGATGACTTGATTTATATAACTGCCCTTGTAGGCAAATAAATAAAACCTTAAATAAAAAATTTGTTCCCCCAAAAAGTGGTGCTAAGATTCTAATGACATAAAATCTGTTCGGTCTACCTTTAAATTGGTTTAGGTCTTCTGGTGATCCTGGACAATAAAAATTTGCATTATATTAATTTTGTTTCTGGTATTGTAACTATGACAAGGGTTAGAAAGTCTAAAAATGGGATGAGCTGGGTCAGAAGGTAATAAATTCCTTGTTACTTGAAGATATTCAAGCAGAAGCTGATATAATTCAAGTAAACAAACAACAAAATGGATAGGTCATTGGACTAGGGGGTAGGGATAGAAGGATGGAAAAGAAACAGTACCTACTGTCAAGGAAGAATGATGGGGAAGTAAACTCTAAATCTTAGAATTTAGTAAAATTCTAAAAATTTTAGAAATATTTAAAAAGGCATTTTAAAATTATCCCAGTTTGAAACATTGAGACTCATCTGAAAGAGAAACTGATCAGCCTTTCTTTCACTATCAATTTCTAAACAAAGTCCTTTCCCTCAGATCATTTATAGGAAGGCCTCCTCCCTGGATATAATTAGGATCATGGTCTGACAAGGATATAAACCAGAGCCCCTTGATTGAATCACCTTAAGGTAGTAGAGTAATGATCTACCTACAAGCCCTGAAAGGAACAGGATATTGATCAAAATGAGATCTCTCAGTCACTTCTCATCTATCACCTTTGACCAGCTAGAAGTTAGAGTCTTGAGGGGGAATGGTCAAGAGGGATTGAGTGGATTTAGGAGGATAATTCCCTTAGATGAAGTAGAATGTTGATTCTAAACTGTGGGACTACTTTGAGATTTTCATTGCTCAAGATCCCTATAAATGTTATTTCAAAATGTCTTGTGCTAGAGATATGTCTGATGGCATGAGGGGATTATTTCAGTTTGGACAGTTCTCTCTCTGAACTAAAAATGCTTGAATTTGGAAAAATGATAAATTAGTCAAAATTGTTTCTGCAGGACTTATTCCTATAACATAGGGTATGGTATTAATATGTTTTCTTTAATACTCCTAAACAGAAGATAAATATTCTGGGAGGGTGAAATAAGGAAGGAGAATAATTCAGCATCAGAGATCATTTGTGTGAAGGCACAAAAGTAGAAGATAATGCTGAGTTTTGAAAACAACCTTTAGTCCATTTTGGAAGGAGCATAGAGAATATAAAGAGGATTGATGAAATATGACTGGAAAGTTCATCAGATTAAAAGTATGAAGAGCCTTGAAAACAAGGAAGAGGAGTTTATATATTTTGTCCTAGAGCCCAGCACTGAAGTTTTGATTTGTTTGGTGCTTTTTGTTTGTTTTTTGAGTGGAGGGAGTGATGTGGTCGAACCTATGACATAAAAAAGATTACTTCTGCAGATTTGTGGATGTGGGAGAAACTGGAAAAAGGGAGTCAACTTGAGAGGCTATTACAGTGTTCAGGGGAGAGGTAATGAAAGCTTGAACTCCAGGGACTGTCTAGGTGAGTAGACATAAGGACACAGAAAAGAGAAATGCTAAGGAGATAGTTGACAAGAGTAGTCAACTGATTGCACATGTGGGTAGAGATGAAAAAGAAGAAAGAGTCGATGATGGCTTTGATGTTAGAAACCTGAGTGATTTGTGAGGATGGCATTATTTTCAACATAAGAAAGTTTAGAGGAAGTGTGGGTTCAAGGGAAAGATGATAAGTCCTATTTCAGCTTTGTTTTATTTGAGACACCAATGAAACATATTGGTGAAAATGTCTAGCAGGTGGCTAGAAATATGAAACCAGAGTTCAGGTGAAAGATTAAGGATGAATTTTGGATTCATCTGCATAGAAATGATTACTAAACCTTTTGCATCTGATTAGATCACTGAGAGAAAATGCAAAGAAAGGAGGCTCAGAACAGAGTGTTGGGGAACAACCACAATTTAATAAAGGGGAGATGGATCATGACAGGCATGTTAATACAGAATCAATCAGAGAAGAATAAATGAATTGCCATGTAACAGTGAAAACCCCATTAAGACTGGATAGCATGGGTTCATAGTGTAGTCAGTTAGCACATGTATGACAACCATTGTGTTTACTGATATGAGTAAGAGCAAGTAGTGTAGATGACCCAGGCTTGAATGGCAACAAACCAAGCAAAAGGTGAAGAACATTCCAAACTTAAGGAGAAATATATAAGCAAGTGATTTATAGAGTCAAGACCACTTTTAATACATATTAAAAAGGAGACTTATACTTTACATAGAAGTTAAATTAGCCTCTAAGGCAGGAGTATAAAGGTAAATATTTAATATTATTATTTATTGGGGGAGGGGGAGAGAATTGGGCATGATACACTTTACTTTTTGGAGGGCAATTGGGGTTAAGTAACTTGCCCAAGGTCACACGGCTAGGTTTTGTTTGTGTGTGCATTAAGTGTCTGAGGCTGGATCTGAACTCAGATCCTTCTGACTCCAGGGCCAGCGCTCTACTCACTGCACCGCCTAGCCGCCCCAAGCATGATACACTTTAAAGCTTAATCTGCATTAGTAACATTTCTCTATCACTTTCATCTGTTTTAGCAATTAATAACACAATAAATCAAGTCCCTATTTGTAGTGCTTGCCTATTTCTGAGGTATAAATGCTCACACTGAAAATTTAACAACTGGCATTGTTAGGAGCTGATTCCAGCACAGCCCTGCTCTAAGAATCCTTTCCATTTCTAAATCCTTTGATCCTAAGATGCTAAGTGTAGCCTTCCTGGGAGTTGTATTTCTTTCTTCTTAGCTTAGAAATAGAGAAAGCTTTGTGGGACCAGAACTGGAGGGTGAAATTTTCTCCACTATATAGGGAGTTTAAATCTCATGGAGAGAAGGAAAAATAGGCTAGATTATGAACTGTGCCACAAAGATTTATTTTCCCTTAAAAAGAATAATGCTTTTTAGCACAAAGAAGTGGTTCCTCTTACAAAAGTCTATCCCTCAAAAGTGGAAGACAACCAATTTAGCCAAGATCAGTGAAAACTATTTTTCATTTGGTATGTCTATACCCTCCTTGAAAAGATATAATCAGTCAAGTCAATCAAGAAATTATCTTGATTAACTCTTTATATATCCATTTCTAAATTAACAGAAAGTCACTTAGGAGGGATCTTGATGGCTATCTTGTCCAGCTCATATCTTAGCAAAAATCCTCTTTACAGTGGACTAGACAAATGACCATCTAGCCTTTGCTTAAAGATCATAGAAACCAACTATTTTCTGAGTAAACATCTTTCCTGTTTAGTGACTTCTAATTGTTGGAAAGTTTTTTCCTTTTGTAAAGCCCAAGTTTGTCCTTTTTTGCAACTTCCAACCACTAATCCTAGCTAAGTCTGGTATCCTGGCCAAGCAGAACAAGTCTAATCTCTTTTCTAGGTGATAGGCCTTCAAACAGTTGAAGGGAGCTACCATGACATCATAAATCTTTTTTTCCCTCCACATTAAACATCTTCAGTTTCTTCAACTGACCTTCACATGTCAGACACATTTATTAAGTGCCTTCCATATACCAAGAACTGTGCCAAGCCCTGGGGATACAAAGAAATACAAAAGACAATCAATCCATGCTCTCAAGAAGTTTATAATCTAATAGAGGAATAAAAAAGAAAAGGAAAAGGAAAGGTTAGGGAGGGGAGGAAGGAAGCTACTCAGCAAGTTGCACAATAGCAAAGTCCAGAAGAATGTAGCTGGTGAGAACTCCCCATTCACCACCTCAATTCAGAAGGGGCATCAGAACCAGAGGATTTTGATGAAGTGTGAGTTGCAAGCCTGAAGTGATCCTGCATTGTACTAGGTGATAAAGATACAAAGACAAAAATGAAACAGTTCTAACTCTCAAGAAACTTACATTCTCAAGGTGGCTAGCTGGTGTCGTGAATAGAGTACCAGCCCTGGAGTCAGGAGGACCTGAGTTCCAGCCTCAGACACTTAACACTTATTAGCCGTGTGACCTTGGACAAGTCACTTAACCCCAACTGCCCTGCCTTCCCCCCTCCCAAAAGCAAAAAAAGAAAAGAAACTTAAATTCTAGTGTGTGGATACATCATGTACAAAAGCAAGTAAATACACAAATATATGAAGCCCTACTTTGTGATACCAGAGAGAGCTCAGTTGGTCACACAGGTGTTCTTAAGCCTTTCCCTCGTGTTGTCTCTTCTTGTCTACTCCTACTTCCAAGGGAGAGGGTCACCTATCTGCATAGGAGGTGCCGTCATCTGTGTGGCAAAAGGTTCATACTCTGTAATTTCATCAAGTAGAGTTTTTTTGGGTCAGAAATTCATTTGATCCCCTAGTTTAAAACAGTGCACACTAAGATCCCAGAAATGCCTCCTATATATTGAAAGGAACCCATAGATGAGAGAGAGAGAGAGAGAGAGAGAGAGAGAGAGAGAGAGAGAGAGAGAGAGAGAGAGAGAGAGATTAACAATACTTTTAATAAGTTCTGGAGATCTTTCTTTAGCCCTAGTATACACTCAGGTATATTATGAGGCTCAAATGTGATAATGGATATAAAACACTGTTTTTCCAAACCTTAAATGTCAGTTATCATCATCATTATCAGACTCCTGTCTGATGATCATTTCTTTCCTTGAGCCATCTACTAGACTCCTGCTGAGCTCAAGCAATGTTTATTGAGCAATACAGAAGTGTGTTGGTAAATATTTAACAACCAGGTCCAAGCAATGTTTATTGCGCAATCTAGAGGTATGCTGGTAACAACTAGGTTCAAACAATGTTTATAGAGTAATACAGAGATAATCTGGTAAATATTTAATGCCCAGGCTCTCTGGAGGGGGAAAAATGTATGCACATATATTTAAGTTTATTCTGCATTATTAACTTTCTTAAGTCTAGAAATAAGTAAAACAATAAAAAAGCCCTAATTTTTTTTTAGCAGTTTCTGAGGTGTAAATATTCACACTGAAAATTTAACAGTCCTCTCCAAAATTCTAGAGCTGACTCTAGGACCATCTATTTGTCTTTGAAAGTGATTTTAAATTACCAAATTCCTCAGTTAAATCAGGAACAACATGTCACATCAGTTAGCATGTGGTATAAATGTAGAGATATAGTATTCCCTTACTTTCTTCCTGCTCACAGTTAACTAATATGTAGAAACCAGAGGGCAGACATGAAAGGATAAAGAAAGGAAATTTAAACGAAAGTGTAGAGAAGGAGATAGAGCCCAAACCTAGATTTTCCTCATAACCCCAAATTCACCTAAAAAGAGGAGAGAGAGGTTTAGATATGCAAAATGTTGGATATGCCAATTTACTGGTCCCTTTGGTGGGGAGATTTTTTGAAGGTTTTTGGGTGGAGATTCAAACAAAAATCCATTGAACCACTTTTACTTAAGAGATCCTGGGCATCAAATCATCCTGATATATGTGTATATGTATATAATATGTGATTTATGATAATTATATACAAATGTTTAATTAAATGTATAATGCATTTATATATTGAATTAAAATTAATAGTAACTAATAATTAAGTTAATATCAGATGGGGAATGAGATGTATTATGGCTTGAATCCTTATCCTGGGGAAATCTCTTCACTTAGAAGAGGTATAAAACAGGAGATTATTGTCAGGTCTCCATGTGGAAACAATATCAGAAAGAATTTAAATTTACTACAAATTTATTTAGTAACTATGCTTTTTTGAGCTCTGACCTAGATTCTATATGAGACACACAATATATGACCTCCTATAGCTTATAGTCAAATAAATAAATATGAAAATATAGAAATCATTATAATATAAAGTGATATATGGTAAATATATCATGAAGAACAAATACATAAAGTATAAACACATAGCAAACAAATGTACAGTATCTAAAAGTTAACATTAACTTCAGAGCTTTAACAAGGAATCTGGAACCTTAAGGAAATGGGGGGAAGGATAATCCCTAAGGGAGTTCAGTCTATGCCTCTGTAAAGGTTAAAGGGCAATTCAGGTAAGCACTGGGAAAGATAGTCAATACTCCTGTGCCTGTTTGCTGACCTATAACTTTGTTCCCTAACACTTTCCACAGGGTCATGGGCAGAGGACAGATAATTCTCACTGTAGGGATTTGTAGGGCATTATTTATAAAACATTCATAGGGATTATTTATAAAATGAATCCAAGGCATGGAGCCACTAAAGACTGATGATTGTCAAGACCATTGACAAACCACCTGAGAATTGAGAGAGAATATTTATTGGAAGGGGCAGCAGACATTCTAGACCAGAACATGCTGTGATAAAGGGAGTCATTTACGGGTGGGAAAACAGGAATATAACAACAGCACAGTCACAGTGACATGGTATTGCAGTTAAAATGAGAAACACATTTGGGGCAGAGGGATGGTAATAGTATTTATGGCTTCTTTTGCAATTAAGTTAAGAACCACAGTAGGGGTATTCATTGTCATCTGTGCAACTTACTTGCAGTGTATCTTTTTTAATTAAGTGTCAGTCTTGTGTCAAAAATTCTGACCTGCTTTATGTAGGCATTATATCTCTTTTGGTTTGAAGGCTAACTCAAGAAATGTGAGAGAATCTCTGTACTGAGTAGCCCAGTAAGCTGTCATTGGAGCCCCTGATTTGCAAATATGTTGGCCACAATGTATCAGAGAGAAGTTTGACTAAAAGAAAAGAAAAAAACCACAGAAGTTACATAAGACAAATCACTGTAAACCTAAGTCCAACATCTCAAATGAGCTGAGGAAGACAAGGGATGCTAAAGTTGAGAAAGAAGGGGTTTTTTGTTTTTTGTTTTTTTTTAAAGTTCTATTTGGTGAAGAAAGAGGATCAAAGAACAGATAGTATTCTTGCTGGGGATGTCTGAGAGGGTGTGATAACTGACAAAGAGAAGGCAAAGCTATTTGTTATCATTTTGTTTTCTCTGCAAAGGAGAATGGCCTTTACCCTGGAAATGATAGAACAACATGATTAACAAGGAATTGACAATAGAGGTAAGTAAAGACACCCTTTAACTGTCCTTGAAGAATTCATCACCTGGCCCTGATGAACCTTGGTTCATCATTCCTTACTTCCTGAAATAACTGGCATATGTTATTTCACATATTTAAGTCACTGGCCTTGATATTTGAAAGACTGCAGAAAACAGAAAGGTACCATGAAATTGAAAGATAAATGTTCTAATTTTCAGAAAAGGGAAGAGAATGGAAGCTGCACATTTGACTGTGGTCTGCAAAATTGACTTTGATTCCTGGGAGACTTCTCAGAAAGCTTTATTGATAAAGATGATTTGCGAATCTCTAGAAAGGGAAGTTGTGTGTAATGGATTCATCAAGAACAAGTCATGACAGACTAACCTCATTTTCTTTTTGTATAGGATAATTAGACTAATAGATTAAGGGAAGGCAGCTTGACTAGATTTTAGCAAAGTTTTTGATAAATTATCTTATGCTAATCTTACAGAGAGGATGGAGATATTTGGATTAGAATGAGATAATAAATCAACCAGATGGATTCATCCACAACTGGCTGGATGACCAGGTTCAAAGAGTAGTTGTTAATGTTTCAATGTCAGTATGGTTGGAAGACTCCAGTGGAGTGCCCAAGGGATCTGAGATTGTTCCTGAGTGGTTTCAAATTCTTGTGAATGAAAAAAAAATTATTGTGAATATATTAGATAAAGATTTTATCTAAGGGAAGATAAAGACTTCCTCTAGGTCAGGCCTAGAAGGCATGTTAATCAAATTTGCTAAGGCTGGGAAGGATAGGTAGCATACTGGTTCACAGTCAATATCCTAGAGGATTGGGGCGGCTAGGTGGCGCAGTGAGTAAGAGTGCCAGCCTCAGAGTCGGGATGACCCGAGATCAGATCCGGCCTCAGAAAATGAGCACCCACACATAAATAATGACTAGCCGTGCAACCTTGAGCAAGTTACTTAAACCCAATTGCTTAAAAAAAAATATATCCTAGAGGATTAGAGTATTGCACTGAATCTAATAAGATGAAAATCAGTAGGCATCTATTTAAAGTCTAGCAAAGAATCAACTAGATGGCACAGTGGATAAAGCTTTGGATCTAGAATTGGGAAGTCTTAAGTTCAAATCTGACCTCAGATGCTTACTAGCTGTGTGACCCTAGGCAAGTCATTTAACACTTTTCATCTGTATAATAAGAATAATACTAGCAGCTACCTCCTTGGGTTGTGATGGGGATAAAATATAATATTTGTAACGTAATCTTTGTAAACTATAATGCAAACCTCAGAGCTATATACAAATACTAGCTATTTTTAGGCACAAAAAATCAATTTCACAAATATATGGAGGAGGGACAGTTAAAAGGCAATCTGAAAAAGATCTGGGGGTTTTAGTGGACTGCAAACTCAGTCTGAATCACAGTATGATGTGATTGAAGAAAAAAAATGCTAGTGTGATCTGAGGGTTGCATTAAGGGGAACGTAGCTTCCAGAAATAAATAGCTTCACTGTATTCTACCTTCATCAGATCTCATTTGTAGCATTTTGCTCAGGTTTGGGTGCCACAGTTTCAGAATGACATTGATAAGCTGAGAAGGGCCAGAAGAGTGCAACCAAAATCATGAAGGTCCTTGAGTTCATGACATATGAGGATTGGTTGAGGGAACTTTGCATGTGTAGTCTAGAGAAAAGAAGACTTACTGGGACACGATAACTATATTCAAGTATTTGAAAAATTCCTCCAACAAAAACATCTGATCAGTGCTACAAGCAGAATAAGCAGAATTTCCATTTCAAATTATTTTTCAATGGACAAACATTTTCATGTTTATATAGGGATATTTCTCTCTCTCTCTCTCTCTTTTTTTTTTTTTGCTCTTTTTTTTTGGGGTGGGGAGGGCAATTGGGGTTAAGTAACTTGCCCAAGGTCTGGATCCGAACTCAGGTCCTCCTGACTCCTGGGCCAGCACTCTACTCACTGCGCCACCTAGCCACCCCTATAGGGACATTTCTACCCAAATCTCCTGTTGTCTATGACAGACCAGTCTAAAGGCATTTTTTTTTTTTGGTGAAGATGGGGAGCATCTATAAATAATACATGTGATAAAGACTTAAAGAATATTTAGCTTAGAAAAGAGAAGACTAAGGTGAATGTTGGGCTCATAGACTATTCTAGTTGACAGGGACCTACCATGACATCTAGACCAGTTACTATCATTTTATAAGAAAAATGAAGTGTGTCCAAGGTCAAAGTTTTTTGAGGGAGGGTCTGGACCAGTAATTTCTTTGCTGGAGGGAGCTCCCAGTGACGAAACTCCCTCTACCAATGCAACAATTTTGCAATTTATAATCTTTGACTATTGTGTAACATACAAACAGTTAGGAATGGGCAGAACCAGGACAAGAAGCCAAGTCTAATTCCTAGTCCTCTATTTTTTCTTTCCACTATAATACTCTGAACATTGTCCTATTCTGCAGTGGTAGTAGTACTAGTTGTTGTTTTTTTGTTTTTGTTTTTTTTGCTTTTTGGAAGGCAATTGGGATTAAGTGACTTGCCCAAGGTCACCCGGCTAGTTTTTGTGTTAAGTGTCTGAGGCTGTATTTGAACTCAGGTCCTCCTGACTCCAGCACCGGTGCTCTATTCACTGCACCACCTAGCCACCCCTTGTTGTTGTTTTTTAATTTCTGGGAAAGGAGGATCTATACCATTCTGTTCTAACTGCTGCAATTTAAACTGTTTTTTAAAAATTTCTTTTGTTTCTTTCCTATCCTAGTTTGGCAACTTTCTCATTACAAGTGATGCTCTTCTTGTTAAATAACCACATCTGAAATTTTTCACAAAGACAAAGATGGTAAAAAAAACATTTATCACTTTAAAAATTCACTTGTAATCTGTTTCTTGATTAACTTTGAAGTCCCCCTTTGACTTTCTTCAACTGAAGATTTTTTTCTGTTGACTTTGCATCTCTAAAAAGCTATATCTCATTTCCTGATCCAGTTCCTATGGAGGGACTCTAGAATTATTATTATTATTTTTGCTTTTTTTGGAGGGGGGGAGGCAGGATAATTGGGGTTAAGTGACTTGCCCAAGGTTATACAGAGAAGTAAGTGCTAAGTATCTGAGGCTGGATTTGAACTTGGGTCCTCCTGACTCCAGGGCTAGTACTCTATTCACTGAACCATCTAGCCACCCCTAGAACTGTTCTTGATTCTATGGTATTGGTTTGTGCTACTGGGTGATATGATCTGTCTTGAGTTCCAAATTTTGAACTACTTCCTTTTAATTACTTATTAGCTTTCTGTGATTTTGGGTCAAGTCAACTTGGCATCTATATATTCCTTTACTTTTCTATCAATAAATTAAAAAGCATTAAGTACTTAGTATGTGTCTAGTATTATTGTTGTTGTTTGTCCTTCATTCCCAAAGAAGACCAATGACATCTGGAAGGTGATGTTATGATTTGCAAGTGAATTGGATTTAAGTGAGGCATGGTTGTGTAAAGATACGTGGTAAAATATGGACCAGGATGACTAGAGATAAATCCAGATGCAGTGGGAGACCTTGACCTTTTTTTTTTCACTCAGTACTATAGATACAGAACCAAAAGTAAAACAATCCCTGCCCTCAAGAAGCTTTAATGCATTTTTAAGCAAAAGGTTACTGTTTCTGTCTTACTATAATGTGCTGAAGTTCCTTTTCTTGGAAATGTGAGAGTTTTAAAAGAATTGAATTCATTCTTTAAAAGGAATGAATGCTAAATTAGAAAATACTTTATATAATATGGAAGATTTAAATAATACTTAGGATCATAGAAAGTTGCAGGGGAAGGGATCTTTGAGATGATCTAGTTCACATTACTTTTGATTATTTTACAGATAAGGATCCTGAGGCACAGAGAAGTAAAGTATCTTACCCAAGGTCATCTTATAGCTACTAAGTGGTACAGCTTGAATTTGATGGTAGGTCTCTAGTGAAGTGATCTTTTATTTATAGTATGCCACCTCCTAATTTTGTAGTGTTTGAGTATCACAAAATTTTTAAAATAATAGTCTTGAAAATAAAACATGGTAGACAGGGAAGCAGAGTAGTATAGTGGGGTAGAGCTCTGGACCTGGTGCTGGATTTAGAGTATGAGGATCTGATCAAATCACTTAGGCTTTCTGGGACTTGGTTTCCTTCCATGGCCAATCACTTGGCAAGAATTTATTAAATATTTTTTTATGTATCAGGTACTGTGCTTATGCTAGGGATACAAAGGAAGGGGGGGAAATCAGTTTTTGCCCTTGAAAAGGGCCCATTCTAATGGGGCAGACCACACACAAATAATAAGATAAATACAAGAAATGTGCAGAATAAATGGAAGGGAATTTTAGAGGTAAAGGCACTAGTAGCTGGAGAGACTGTTAAAAACCTCCTGCAGAAGGAAGCATAGGATCTGAATCTTAAAGGATTCCAGGGGAACTAAAGTGTGGGGTGTGAGGGAGAACATTTTAGGTTTATGGGGCAGCCAGTGCAAAGATGAAAAGATGGGGGAATGTTGTGTTCAAACAACAGTAAGTAGGACAGTGTAGATAGATTACAGAGTGGAGAGGAATAAAGAATAAGAAGATGTGAAAGGTAGGAAGGCTCTGTGATCCTAAGCCTTTGACAAACTTTATGAGCTTAGTAATTACCTAACCTTCCTGAGATTCAATATCATTATGTATTACTAAAGACTCTTTATGTACTTCACAGAACCATTATGAAAATAAAATTAGATCATATAAAGCATTTTGTAAAACTAAATTCCTATGTAAGTATGGGCTAGAATTATGTGGTTAAATGTCATGTCTTCCCAATTGATAAATAGTCAAAGGATATGAACAGGCAGTTTTGAGAAAAAGAAATTAAAACTTTCAACAGGCATATGGAAGAATGCTCTAAATAACTAGTAATTAGAAGAATGAAAATTGTTATTATTATTATTTTGCTTTTTGGAGGGCAACTGGGGTTAAGTAACTTGCCCAAGGTAACATGGCTGGATTTTTGTTTGTGTGTGCCTTAAGTGTCTGAGGCCAGATCCGAACTCAGGTCCTTCTGACTCCAGGGCCAGTGCTCTACTCACTGCGCCACCTAGCTGTCCCTAAGAATGAAAATTAAAGCAACTCAGAGGTTTCATCTCATACCCATCAGAGTGGCAAAGATAATATAACAGGAAAACTAGAAATATTGGAAGGGATGTAGGTCACACTATCGAACTGTTGGTGGAGTTATGAATTGTTTCAACCATTCTAGAAGCAATTGGAAACTATAGCCAAAGGTTATTAAACTTATCTTATCTATTGACCCAGCAATGCCACTACTAGGTCTATGCCCTCAAAGAAATTAGAGAAAGAGGGAAAAGATTCATGTGTTTTAAAATATTTATTGCAGTTCTTTTGTGTTAGCAAATAACTGGAAACTAAAGGGCTGGGGAATGGCTGAACAAACTGGGGAGTGGCTGAACAAATTACCATATATGAATGTGATGGAATAATATTATGCTGCAAGAAATAATGAAGGGGATGGTTTCAGAGAAACCCAGGAAAACTTGGTTGAATTGGTACAGAACAAAGAGAACAGGGGGGCGGCCAGGTAGCACAGTGAGTAGAGGGCCTTGGGCAAGTTACTTAACCCCAACTGCCCTCCAAAAAAAGCAAAAAAAAAAAAAAAAAAGAACAAAGAGAACAGAACTAGGAGAGTAATTTACACAATGATAATATTGTAGACAACCAACTTTAAAAGACTTGGGAACTCTGATCATCACAATGACCAACCATCATTCCATAGGACTCAGGATATAACATGCTACCCATCTCCTGATAGAGAGGTGACAGATTGAGACATTTTTCCTACGTGGCCAATGTGACGATTTCTTTCTCTGTGCCTTGTCTTGTGCCTTTCTCTCTTTTTTTTACATGAGCTTTGCTTTTTTTCTTTTTTTAAAGGAGGGGAAGGTAGGAAGGAGAGATAAATATCTGTCCATTTAAAATTTTTTTGATTTAATTTTAAATTATATTGTATGATTTGTCCTTACCACAACCCCGTGACATAGGTTTTATTATTATCCCCACTTTCCTGAGAAGGAAAGTGAAGTAGACAGAGTTGAAATGACTTGCTGAGTCACACAGCAAGTTTCTGAGTCTGAATTTGAACTCAAGTCTTCCTAGTTCCAGATCTAGCACTTTATCCATCACACAATTTAGCTACCTATATTTAATTTCTATATACTTGAGCACTGTTTGTACAGCTCTTTTTATATTGATTATTCATTGTTATCTTTTCATGTCTTATCTCCCCAACTAGGCTGGTTGCAGTGGGAAGGAGTCACCTAATCCAAACCCCTCATTTTATAGACCAGGAAACTGAGGTTCTGAGCGTAAGAGACTTGGCTTTAGATGGGAAGGAACGAGTAGCAAAGACAGAATCCTGACTCCAAAATCAAGGCATGCTCTTCCGTTACATGCAACGCCCTGATCTTGTGTCTTTGTATTCTCCTTGCTCCTGTACCCATTCGAGTATGCCCTGTCAAATCAACAAGCATGTATTAATCTCCTGCTTTGTGCCAGGCAGTATACTGAGCACGGAGTATACAGAAAAAGGCAACAGATCATTCTTACTCTCAGGGAATTCGCAACCTATAATAAGTGAGTATTTGTTGATTGATTTTTTTAAAATATATTCTTTTTGAAGGTAAAAAAACTGCTTTTCTTTTTCTTCACTTAAAATAGGTCTGGACGCAGTGTCCTGACTGACAGGTCCACCAACAGTATTTTATCCTCGGGCAAAAAAAACGCAATGGGGCTGAACCAGATTTCCCTGGGTAAAATCTGTCTGGCCCTCTACTTGCTCTGCTCCCACCCAGCTGAGGCTGAGTGCCAACCGCTGAGTTGATGCTCAGCCCCCTTTCCCGCCCCATTTCCTCTGCTCCCCCCCCCCCAGCCCCCGCCCCTTTCAAATTCTTAGGTGGCTGCAGAGTGGGAGTTACAACTTCAGAACTGAGCATGCTCAGTCGTAGCCAGGGCAGGTTTCCCTTGGGCGCAGTAAAGTTTGGTGCCTAAACCTGTGGCTCCAGTCTGGCTGCTTGCCGCAGGCGCTCAGTGTTCCCTACCCCTAGTGGAGTAGATCCGGAGTGGGCGGCTTAAGGTGGGAGTGAGTATAGGGGGCTTAATAGTTACTGAAGATGACTGGCCGCGAACTTCTCTGATACCCCAGCTCTTTCGTCCAGTGCTCCTCTGAGGGGCCTCTCTAGCTGTGAGCCCCCCTGATCGGTCCCTGCAGTCCTTCTTGGCAGGCGGATCTCACTTTTTGGTTGGCCTGGAGCGAAGCTGCGCAGCTATGGAGCTGGGCTGGAGGCACCGGAGACTGCTTGTTCTCGTCCAACTGGTCCTCACGCCAGTCTTTGGAGGAGGTGAGTGCAGGGGAGCCCGGAGTGGCGGTCAAGCTTCGGCTCCAGGTCCAGGTGTGGGGGGCTGGGAAGGAGCGTGCTTTGCCTCTTGTTTGCCGTGTGTGTGTGTGTGTGTGTGTGTGTGTGTGTGTGTGTGTGTGTGTGTGTGTGTGTACGCGAGCACAATGTGTGTGTGTGTGTGTGTGTGTGTGTGTGTGTGTGTACGCGAGCACAGGCGTGCTTTTGTTTTCAAACGACTCCAAGCTCCTCCCGGAGTTTTGCTTCCTTCCTTCTTTTCCTCTTACTTTGGTATTTTGTGATTCAACAAGGTGCCTGAACATCGTAGGCGCTTCACAAAATGCTTATTGGTTGATTGATTGCTCCCCCAGCACACCCACATCTCGGTGTCTCGTCCCCCCATCTCCTCTCCCTCCCCTACTTCCACTCCCCTGGGAGCTTGGGGTTCCAGAGGAGCGCTCACTGTTCTGTTGCCTCTTTACTTTGAAAATTGTCTCACCTGATAGCATCTTCCCGGGAGCGCCCGGAATTTCCCACGGGTGATATTTGTCCTTAAGATCATCATAGAAATAAAGTAAGGGATCTCAAAGTTGTGGTCTAACCCTCCCATTTTACAGATAAGGAAATTGGAGTTCAGTATAGTTAAGCCGTTTGCTCCAGGTCACACTAGTAAACAGAGGGCAAGCTGTATTATTTATTAGCCTTTTTTCTTGTGAGGTAAGGAAAGGGTGAGAAATATTCCTTTTCTTTCCCTCTATCAATCTTCATCCCTTCCCTTTTATTACTGAGAGTGAATAACTCCTAAAGAAATCTGCAGAATCCACCTTAAAAGTCAGAGTCATTGCAGTGGCCGCTAGACTGTACAGGCAGACACAAAACCTCCCTAATATTTTTTTCTATCTTTAAGCCCTAGGCTGTCCGGGGAGAATTTGGAGACCAGTAACAACTTATTTAAGGTTGAGTAATGCTTCAGTTAGGAATAATAGAATATAGTTAACTGATAAGTTAACAGTTATAGTTTTATAACTGCATAGGATGGGGTGTGTGTGTGTGTGTGTGTGTGTGTGTGTGTGTGTAGCTCTTTTGATCTGAATTTTAGAGATTTTGTTAACATATTTTTCATATGAAGAAACTGAGGCCCAAAGAAATTTCATGATTTTAGCAAGTTTAGCAAAGCTGAAACATGCAGAATATTTACAGAGTAACCGAATAAGAGAAGTAGAAACTCAACCTATATCTAAACAAATTCCTTCTACATCATGTCTAAGTGGCCATCCAGCCTTTTCTTTTAAAGATCTTTTCAACATATTAGACTTGATGTTAAGCAAGACCTTGGTTCAGATCATTCCTCTGACAGCTGCTAGTTCAGTCAGTCAATAAACATTTATTAAACACTTACTATGTGCCAGGCACAAGTGCTAAACAACTCACTTATCCTCCCTCAGACTCACCTTTCTCACCTGGAAAATGGGATTAATAAAAGCTGAAGCATCTACTTCAAATGAGATAATGTATGTAAAGTATTTTCACAAACTTTAAAGTGCTATATAAATAGTTCTTATTTTAAAGCCTGCAGTGAAGAAGAACCCATTACCACTAGAAGCAACTCCTTCCACTTTGGTATAACTGTAATTATTAGAGAGTTTTTCCTTACCTGAAGCAGTACCTCTGATTTCAAATTCAGTATACGCTCCACTATGCCTCAGCTGTCTCTCTATAAAGAATGCTTAATAATGTTGAGACCACCACCTACAGTAGAATGAAGTCTGGACCTTGGAATCAGAAGATCTGGGTCCCATATTTAACCTTGAATCACCTTGAATTTAACCTTAAATCACCTTGTGTGTCTCAATTTCCTCATTTTTTAAATGTTTATACTGAAATTCATTGTAGACTTTCCCATATTGAACACTGAAACAAGGTAATGATGGAATCCATTATGTCTTTGGCTTTCTTGTTGCAATGGCACAGTTCAACAACTTTTCTAAATATGTTAGCCTCACCATCTCTAGGACTTTGAGAAGAGTTACTTACAGCCTACAAAATCATCAACAAAAAAACCCTTTAGCTTTTTTTTGCTAACTGAACATATACCAGACATTTTTCCTTAGCTAAGTGGTTTCTCTTCCTGTGCCACATGTGGTTTCCATCTCTTTTCATGATGGATGTGGTTAGATTCGGGGTATAGCTACAAATGTTAACTTTTATGCTCCCAGATGATGTTGAAGCAGTTTTTAGGAATCCTTGGAAGCCTTAATTTGTGATATAAATTCTGTATTCTGAAAGAATTCTGAATAGTATCTCTTTTTGCATATGCATTACCTGAGACTAGACTCTTTAGTATGAGGAATGTGGCAGTTTTAGAATTCAGGAAACTTAGCTGTCCATGGCATTTAAAGGCAAACGCTTAAAAAAAAAAAAAATATATATATATATATATATATCCAAGCAAAAAAGCAAGCTTAAAGAAATCTGAACTTTTGCCCGAACTTTCAGATCAAATCTGCCTTAGACATCAGCTGCATTGGGCTGTTGCTGAGACTGAACCCAGACAACCTTGGAGTAAAATGCCAGAACTGAAAATAAATTAGTCCTAACTACGGGAACATTGTTTTAAAGAGGGAAATAAGATGATTATAAAAGAGGGAGGGGACTTTGTCTTTTGTTTTTAATCAGCAGTAAAATCTCCTGCACATGATAACAGACTTTGGTTTGATAACCACTAAAGGCTTTGCCTAGATCTAAAGGATAAAGGGAAGTTCTTATAAATTGAATTTTTTAAATTGTTTTTTTTCTTGTAACTGTTAAAGCAAGATATTCTCAACCTGAGGTCCATGAACTTGTTTTTTGTTTTTTCTTAAATATTTGTAACTATATTCCAATATAATTGATTTCCTTTGTGATCCTATGTATTTTATTTTATTCATTTAAACACTGAGAAGGTCTGTTGCTTCACAAGACTGCCCACAGGGTTCTATAGCACAAAAAAAAAGATTAAGAACTCTTGTTAAGGGGCGGTTAGCTGGCGCAGTGAGTAGAGAGGTGGCCCTGGAGTCTGAAGGACCTCAGTTCGGATCCGACCTCAGACACTTAACGCACAAACAAACAAACAAAAACCTAGCCATGTGACCTTGGGCAAGTTATTTAACCCCAATTGCCCTCTAAAAAAAAAAAAAAAGAACTCTTGTTAAAGCTCTGGTCTTTTGAAAAATCTAAAGTATTGTTTCCTTTCTAAAGAAGAGAAGGACATTCTCTCTACCAAAGTCTAAGGGGAGAAAATCATGTCAGGAAACATATTTAAAGGTAGAAATTGGGCCATGCAAAAGTAAGGTTTCCCCTAGTTCTAAGATGTACATTTTGCTAATTTATTTGATTTGCTATTGAGGTGAAAAGAGAGGAGAAAGGAAAAGGTAGAGCCCCCAGGAGAAGACTAGATAAATGACATCCATGGAGCATTCAAAAATATTATTTTAAAAATTGGATTCATCTTTCACCACCAGACTTTTAATGGGATCAGTTAAACAAGAAAGAGATTAATTGGTTTTCTTTGCATTCCATTCTCTTCCCAATGACTTGTAGGGAGACTGCTGATAGGCAGACACTGGGTAGAAAAGAAGGTTAATCACAAACTAGATAGTTCCTGAAAAGTGGTAGTCTTATCTGTTTGTACTGTTAAACTCAAACTTTTAAAAGCGATCTGGAGTTTCTTGAATGAATTTCTCTCCAAAACTGGATTGTATGCAATCTAGTACATAAAATACTTTGATGCCCACCTAAAGCACTACAAAAAATATACTTAATGATTTGAGATTTGGAAAATGTCCCCACACTTGAGAAAACTGGAGCAATCTGAGGTGTTGAAAAATTAAGGGTGGTGACCACTAGTTTGGCTCTAAGGTTCCTACTAATTGTCACCAACTAGTAGAGTAACTGAGAAAAAAATTGAGTCCATAGGTAAAATAAGTTTCCCTTTCTCTAATTTTTATTTTCATTGTCTATACTGTAGTTCTTCTGCTTTTAGTAGTCTTATATTCAGAGAATTAATCTTTCCCAAATGCAGAATGTATCAGGATACATTATGAACAGTCTGTTAGTATGGAAAGAGTGCTACCTTGGTAGTCAGAAAATCTAGATTCAAATCCTCCTCCTACCTTGTGTGACCTTGGATAAGTCCCTTAATCTCTCTTGGTATTAGTGTCAGTTTCCTAAGGGACTAAAAGCTTTCTAAAACTTCGTAAGAACTCAGAAAGTGGCTGTTCATTGTGAAAACTGAAGGCTTGTGGTTAATCATGAAGAACTTTTTTTTTTAATTGCAGAGAAATTATTAACTACTAATGTTTCTCTGGGCAAACTTTTTCTTAGACAAAATGTGTTAAAGCCATTTCTTCGTCCACCAAAATGTAGCTGGCATCTAAACATGAAGTAAGGAGGCCTTCTTGATATGATAGACAAGCAAATCAGTAATCCAGTAAGGACCAGAACTTAAATAGGAAAGTCTCTTCTTAGTTCACCTTTGTTTTGTTTGTTTCAAAACAGGTTTTATTTTACCTGCCAGAAAATGCAAAAATTTGTAGCTAAGCCTACAAACACTTAGCTCACTTTTTTTTTTTTTAAAGACTAATTCTGGGTCTAAGACTCTAGCTTTGTACCCATGGATGAATCACTTAACCTCCGTGGGCCTCAGTTTCTTTATCTATAAAATGAAGAGATAAGCTCTTTGCTTGTAGAGACTATCTGGTAGTTGTGTTTTTGTGTCCCCTGGGTCTAAAGCATTTCCTGAAACATAATAGGTACTTAATAAATGTTTGTGTATTAATTGACTAGATAACCTTTCCAATAGAAGCCTTCTATTCTAAGACTGGAGAGCCTATAATCATTTTCTTTATTCTGAAAAAATATTTTGCCAGTTAACTTATAATGTCACAGAGTCAGCAAAGAAATGACTTAGAAATGGTAGCTTTGAATTTTATGATTTCAGGAAAAATAGGTCATTCCAGAATTCAAATTACAGAGGAAAGTCATCAAGTGGGTGTGAGTTTCAAAATAGTTATTTGTGATAAAGTTCCCTTAAAGCAGTAGCAGTGTCTGAAAAGCCACCAGTTTTGTTTAGTTGTATTTTTTTTACAACTCCTTAACCAGCTTTGCTTGATGTTTTAAGCTATAATGGTAGCATTAACCATTGAGAAGAGGGACAGCAAAGAAAAAAAAATTGAGACAATTATTAAACAAAGAATGGTGGTGTGAAAGTTTCATTTCCAGAACTAGTTTAGAAAAAGTCCTTACTTCTTCTTGTTCTATTAAACCCTTGCTTTGAACTATCTTGAATTTACAGACCAACATTCTTGAAACATTTTCAGCCTGACATGTTCCTGTTAACAAAATTCAAGATGGAACTGGGAAATTCTCCAGCTCAGTCAAAGGCCCTTGAAGCACTGAACTGAATTATTCAAAATTAGCACCCATGCAGTACTACTCTAGTGGCTTTTCATGTGCTTTTAATGGACTTATAAATGTAAAGCTAAATTTGGTCCAAAGTAATTTTTTTGCCTAAATTATCCATATAATTACTGGCCTTCTCCACTTTCCTAACCCAAACTACATTTTCTGAAGGAGGATATTCAGTAATGAGCTAAGATAGAAAACCAGAGAGTCTCAGCATGTTAAATTTAGAGAAGGTTGGGGCTGGGATGGTAGTGTGGTAAGAGTTTTGGGTGATAGATAGAGTGTCTTGCTGCCTATTGCTTAAACTTTTCCTTCAGTGGGTAGATTTTTCTGTCTTCTGTCTTAGAACAATTAACGTCTGCACTGTTTGGACCTACTGTTGATGTTTTTCTCTAGAGCCTTCCTTCTTTCTTCACTATTTCTCCTGCTTGCTGAGCCCAAAAATGCATAATAGGAAAAGCAAATTGCATGATATATTGCCCTTCCCTCTTTAGAAAAGTTATTTCATCTTTCAACATCTATAAAAAAAGGGGGTTAGATTAATTCAGGAATTCTTAACCTTTTGAATGTGATGGACCCACCTTTATTCTTGTGATGCCTATGAACCCTTAGGATAATGCTTTTAAATACATAAAATATATTGGATTATAAAGAAACCAATCTAATTGAAATAGGTATCAAAATTTAAAACAAACAAACAGCTAGTTCATGGACCCATGATTCCTTTAAATTCTAAGTTTCTTTGGTTCGTGGGTATTTGAACAACTCTAGGAATTCAGCAAATAGGCTATTTGAGACACTTGTTTTTAAATATTCATGTCCTTAGCTGCAGCATCAGTTCTGAATTTTGTTACATGAACTTTTACTCTATCATTCCTCTAATTTTGGAGTCTGGCTTTACACTGGGTTGATAGGGTCAAAATTGGTTTCTATTTTTTTCAATCATCAAGACTCTAGTACTATTATAGTTTTACTGTTTTGAGTCTCTGTTTTCAAAATCTTTATATTATAAGGAGTGGAGTATATGTGTTTAAAATGATCTAATAAGATATAGCATCAAGATAAATAGAAAAGGCAAGGGTATCCCTACCAGTGTTCATATGCTTTACAATTACGGTAGAAGGAAATATTGTTATGTCATGTGGTGGATTTAGAGCCAGGAATGCCTGGGTTCAACTCCTGTTTCTCACATTTATTGGGCAAGTTGTTTAACTTCCTTGGGAAGAGTGGAGTCAGAAACAGCAACAGCAATGGTGGCCTATTACTGAAAATTTGTGCTTCTCATGACCTCATCATCGATATGGTTTTCTGTTTACCTAAAAGCAAAAACACTTTATGGATGCACCCTCGCAGCCAATATTGGCATTTAATAGTCTATGTCATTTAAAGAGAAGAGATGGACCAGATTCGAGAATGATGAAGGTGATGTGTGGCGCAGAGTACTGGATGAATTATAGACTTATCCTCTCCAAGCTAAACATTCAAATTCAACAAAAATTATGGTCCTAAGGTAGGATGACTACTAGAAGACTTAATGTCAACAGATAAGAGTACTTCTCCAAGCATAAATGGTTTGTTGCTGACTTGGAGGGAAAGCTGAGCCAACACACTGTTGGGAACAGTGGAGCAGAAAAGGAGTGGGCAGCTTTCAGAGATTTGCTGTGCAGCGCCACATTTACTTGTCTGGGCCAGAACATTTGCAAACCTCAAGACTGGTTGATGAAAATTATGGGGAAATTCAGAAGGTGGTAAATGAAAAATGAGAGCTCTACAGGTTTACCAGCAGGATAGTTTGTCCATCTCTAAGAAGATAAGTACTTTAAAAGTACTTTGACTTCTTCCAAAGCACTTTTATGATGCTCTGAAGGCTATTTATGGGAGAAAGACTTACGGTGCTTCTCAACTACTCAACACTAATGGAGCCACATTGATTAATGATCCTGGAGAGATGGACTGAACACTTCTATAGTGTTCTCAAAAGACCATGATCAACCAGTGCTGAATCTATTGACTGTACCTCAAGTTGAAGTCAATCCCTCTTTAGCCAAACTTCTAACTGAAGAAGAGGTTTTGAATCCTATTAGACTCCTCTCATGTAGCAAAGTGCCTGGTTCTGATTCTATTCTAGCTGAGATTTACAAGTCAGGCAGTCCACTGTTCATATAAAAGCTGACTAAAATCTTCCAGGTTATATGGCAAGAGGAGGTTATCCTCCAGGAGTTAAAGGATGCCTCCACTGCCCATCTCTATAAAAGAAAAGGAAATAGGTTGTTCTATGCCAATCACAGGGCATGCTCTTTCTTTTTTTTTTTTTTAAAGCAATTGGGGTTAAGTAACTTGCTCAAGGTATACACGGCTAGTCATTATTTATGTGTGGGTGCTCATTTTCTGAGGCCGGATTTGATCTTGGGTCATCCCAACTCCGAGGCCGAGTTACTCACTGCGCCACCTAGCCGCCCCTTTAGGGCAATTGGGGTTAAGTAACGTGCCCAAGGTTACACGGCTAGGTTTTTGTTTGTGTGGATTAAGTGTCTGAGGCCGGCTCTGAACTCAGGTCCTTCTGACTCCAGGGCCAGCGCTCTATTCACTGCGCCACCTAGCCGCCCTGGGCATGCTCTTTCTTAATCATTGTTGGTAAGATTCTTGCCAGGGTCCTCCTTAATAGGTTGGATATACATATAGATGATGAGGTTGATGTATGCATTGCTAGCACTAGGTTAGTATTTGGAAGGCTCTGAAGAAATATGGAGAGAAAAAATATTGGACTCTATTAAACTTAAGGTCTTCCATGCCATTGTGTGGAACTCACTGTTGTATGCCTGTGAAATCAGACAGTATAGCAGCACCATGCCAGGAAACTGAATTGCTTCCACTTGAATTATCTCAGGAAGATTCTGAAGATCACCTGGTACCTGAAGGTACCAGACACTGAGGTCCTTTCTTGAACTTAATTGCCAAGCATTCAAATGCTGCAGAGACCACAACTCCAATAAGCTGACCATGTTGTTCAAATGCCAAATAAATGTTTACCTAAAAGACTATTTTATTGAGAACTCACACAAGGTATGCACTCACAAAAAAGTGATGCAAGGACACTCTCACAGTCTTTCTGAAGAACTTTGGAATTGACTGTGAGACATGGAAGACACTGGCACAGGACCTCCCAGCATGGCATGACTGCATCAAAGAAGGCACTGTGCTCTATGAGTGAAGCCGAATTGCAGTAGTTCAAAAAGAAACATGAGATGCACACATTTGAAAACATCTTCATTCCAAATGTTCATACAAACTATTTATGTCCCACATGTGGTAGAGCCTTTTGAACTCGTGTTGGTCTGATCAACTACAGTCAGACACACTATACCTTGACCTCAAAATGGTGATGTCATTTTGATCCTCTTCAATAAGGAAGGACAAACCAACCAACCAATAAGATGTAGCATTAAGATAAAGAGAAGAGACAAGAGTATCCCTACCAATATTCATATGCTTTACAATTGTGGTAGAGGGAGGTATTGTGATGTCATGTTGTGGATTTAGAGTCAGGACGACCTGAATTAAACTCTTATTTCTAACATTTATTAGCTATGTAACTTGGTCAAGCCATGTAACCTCTCTGTGTCTATTTCCTCATCTACAGAAATGGAATTGGTCATACTATAGTTACCTTCTTCATAGTGTTATTGTGGAACTCAAATATGATAATGTATGGAAAAAAGCTTTGTAAACTTTAAAGTGTTGTATAACTTGTCTTGCTCCCTGGCCTCTCTAGACAGCTTACCTTTGTGGCTATCTTATCACCCTGCCCCTTCAGTTCTTGAACTTCAGTCCTTGATAATGTTTTTGCAAGGGGTGTATGGTACCTCTCACTATAATGGTAACTTTCCAAACCAAACTGCTTCTCCCTGGATACCCACTGGCCTATGTGAATTCTTTTCCCTCTGCTCAGCACAGTGCTTGACACAGATACTTGCTCCTTCCTTCCTTTCTTCTTTCCTTTTTCTTCCTTTTTTCCTTCCTTCTTTTCTTCCTCCTTCTCTCTCTTCTTTCCTCCCTCCCTCTCTTCTTTTCTTCCTCCTTCCTTCCCTTCCTTCTTTTCTTGCTCCTTCCCTTCTTCCTTCTTTTCTTTTTTTCCTTTCTTGATTCTTTCTTGCTTCTTTCCCCCTTCATTTCTTCTTTCTTTCATTCTTTCTTTTCTGCCTTCCTTCCCTCTCATCTTCTTTCTTTCCTTTCTCCCTCCCTTCCTCCCTCCTTTCCTTCCTTCCTTTCTTCCTCCTTTCCCTCCCTTCTTCTAATGAGGAGGGACTTCACCTGAAATCTTCCTTCCAACTATAACTTTCTATGATTCTTTGAGCAAAGGGAACTGTCTGAATTTAGGCTAGTTGTTGAAAAAAGCAATGAATCAGAGAAATGTACAATAGAAAGTCTATACTCTTAAAAACACTAATCTTGTATGTATGCACTTACTTATGCATAAACTTTAAGAATGGGGATTCCATGTCTGATAGTTTTCTCTTTCTTGATCCCCTAGGTTCATAAATTTTAGAGCCAGTCAGACAACCAACAAGCATTTATTAAGCACTTAAATCCAGGTACTGGTTAAGTGCTGTGGGCACAAATACAAGCAAAAAGAAAGATTTTCCCCACCCTTAGGGACAGGGCATTTATTTTAATAGGGAAAATAACACATCAAAAGGATCTGAAAAGAGAGAAATTAGAAATAAGTTTGTTCCATCCTTTCATTTTCAAAGTTAAGGAAACTAATACCCCCCAAAAGTGAAGAAGTTTACCGCAAAGTCACATAGATAGAAAGTAGCAGATGCAGGGCTCCAGTTTTGGTCTTCTGATTCCAAATCTAGCCCCCTTTTTCCTGCACCATGCTTCTTATACTATCAAAACCCTGCTATCTTAGAAGTCCCCACTTAGGTGCTACCGCTTCTATGAAGCACCTTCCTTGATCATCCAAGCTGAATGTATTGATAACAATAGCCGATTTTAGAATAACAATGCAAGTTTTGCAAAATACTTTCCTCACAACCACTCTGTAATATAGACAGTACGAGTATAATTATCCCTATTTTATAGCTGTGGAAACCGAAGCTTGGAGAGAGGTTGTGACTTTCCCCAAATCACATAACTAACTGTTCATTGGAGGAGTCATTTGAACCTAGTACTTCTGCATCCATGTTTGTTCTTTTTATTATATGGTACTACAGTTGCCTGTGTATTCTTCTAGGAGTCTTGGTTAACATTACTCATTTGACCTTTGACATTTTTATGCACATGACTTGTCTTATATTGTGTAGTTCCCATGCTGGAGCTTTCTTGATGGGACAAAGGTCACATTTTCATGGGGTTTGGGGGTGGGGCTTATTTTGTTTTCTGACTCATCTGTCCCCATCCAAGTGAGACTTTTTTCCAGAAGAAGTCCCATGAGTTAGTCTGACTTAAGTGCCTTCTCTCAGGTGGCATCTAGGAATATAAGTTTATGGCACTTTCCTAGAGAATAGTCAAAACCTCCTTTTACAAGTATTTCTGCTTACAAAGCTTGAAAAACAGAACTTAAATGCAAGCTCACAGATAGCCAAAAAAAAAAATCTTTCCCCTTTACTTTTCCCTTTATTAAAAAGTAACTGCTGTCCTGATTCTTTGCTGTACTAACCACTTTCTCCCTTAGAAGAGACTTACGGCTCTTTTAGAATGGATTACCCAGGGCTGGCATGAAGCTTTCTTGTTCTTTCTGGCAGTCCTGTGGTTGGAATGCCTCCAGGTCCTTTAAGACTTTCTGTTCCTTGAGCAGGTCCCACAATCCCTTCCTTCCTTCTGCAACACAAAGGGTCTCCTTAGGGACTTTGGTGACCTTTACTTGCTTTATTCTGTCATCTTTATTTTCTACTCAAAGTATGCCATCCCAATTTATTCTCTTTCTCAGCACCTGAGAAAAATGTTCCTCAGACTTGCTTATCAGCTCCCAAAGAGTCTTTTGAGAGGATTCAAAATGACATTCATATGACTTTTTCCTTTGCCCTTTCTACTTTCCATTTCTTTTGTAAGGAGAGTGGTCCCAGTTATGCAAATCATCATGGGGCTTATATGATCCTCTGAAAAAAATATTAGAAGCAACAACATCATTTATAATATCAAAGAGTGGGTCATAGTTCACATGTTTAAGGAATGACTAAGGTAATTATGATATATGAATGTAATGGAATATTATGTTATAAGAAATGCTACATATGAAAAAAACACAGAAATGTGGGAAACTAAGTGGTGTAGAAGACAGAGCAATAGATGTAGACTCAGGAAGGCCTGAATTAAAATCCTTCCTCAAGTACTTATTAGCTGTGTTACCTTACATAGGTTGTTTAACTTACTTCCCAGAATTGTTATGAGGCTCCAATGAGATAATATATACAAAAAACATTATAATCCTTAAAACATTGTTATTATTGTATTTTATTTTAGGAGGCTTATATTATGCAAACTGAATAAAGTAAAAACAAACCATCCTACTTTCTACAACTATGTAAGGTGCTAAGTATACAATCTGGAAAAGATTCTAGAAAAGATATTAATTTTTTAAAAAAGGTTCCAGTAGTAATTTTGAAAGAAATTATTTTGTTACTACCTTATAAGATAATTTGCACTTAAAAATTTTTTTCTTAGCAAATTTGAAATATTTGTGTCTGCTTAATACTTATATTTTCTTTAGTAGTTCAAATGATGAGAGGTATATAAAAGTGAATGAGATTCCTTGGGAAGATAGAGATTCTTCTTACTTGGAAGTCTTCAAGTCAAGACTGGGTATTGAAAATGTTGTAGGAAGGATTCTTAGTTAAGTACAGGTCCCTTCAAGGTCCCTTCCGACTTTGAGGTTTTATAATCTTTGATTTTCCAAGGGAGGAAGAAGGATGGAGTGTTCATCTTTAGGCAAGTGCCTTTTTTTTCTTAGAATTCAAAATTTTTCCTTTTGAAAAATATATTTTGGGGGCAGTGAGGTGGCACAGTGAGTAGAGCACTGGCCCTGAAGTCAAGAGGACCCGAGTTCAAATTTGGCCTCAGACACTTGACACTTACTAGCTGTGTAACCTTGGGCAAATCACTTAATCCCAATTGCCTTGCTTTCTCCCCCCTGTCCTCTCCCCGCCCCTGTCTGTCTGTCTGTCTGTCTGTCTCCACGTGTGTGTGTGTGTGTGTGTGTGTGTGTGTGTGTGTGTGTGTATAGCTGCTGTCTTATTTCTACATCATGATCACTTCCCATCCTACCTCATTGCTTTTTTTTTTACCACTACCCTTATAACAATGAAAAACAATTGAGCAAAAACATAAAATATAGAAGCCTTTTCTAATAATGTATAAAGAATATTCTGATTTAGGAATCTCCCATCTTTCAGCTATAAAGTTGGAGGTATGTTACATTATCTCTTCTTTAGGACCTTCATTGGTTTTTCCATTACTTAGAATTCAGTTTCCTTTTAGTGATTTTCTTTTCATTTATCTTTGTTATAGTCACTCCTCATATTGTCCTCTTGGTTCTATTTATTTCACTCCATATCCATTCATATAAATAATACCATAACTTTTTAAGTCATTCCCTAGTCAGTGACTATTGACTATGTTTCTACTTTGTTACTACAAAGAGGTCTGCTAGGTGGTTTGCCTGTGTCTTCTATATGCTGGAGGTATATGCCCAGGTGTAGGCTGACTGCTGAATCAGAGGATAGTGAGTTCAAAGTAAATAAATAAAATAAAATTCAAAGTAAAAGGAATAAATGCTTGTTTTGAGGAGAAAGGTACTGACTTGAAAGGATGATATTCTTGCAGACCCTTCTCCTAGAGGGAAAGAACAACTACTCAATGTCTTCAACATAGGCCATCAATAAATATTTGTTGAATAAATTAATCATTCAATCTAGAGAAATTTTAAATACTGAACAAGGCTTTCTTTTGCTGTAACTTAAGCTTTATCCTTTTGATTTAAATCCACTCATTTTCTTCACTATTTTAATTTTGTTTTCTGTTCTCTCATTATAATTGATGTTTTTCTAGTTATGTGATTAGAATTGAATTTTTTCACTGACAAAGTTTATGAAAAGCATTCAAAGTAATTTCATTTCTGCATTAATGATGATAACTACTTACATAGTTCTTTAAGGTTTGCAAAGTGTTTTACATATATTTTCTAATTTAATCTTCACAACTATGTGAAGTAGGTACTACAGGCATTCCTATGCTGTCTTTACAGATAAGAAAACTGAGTCTCAAACAGATTAGATGATTGATTTGCTCATGGTGAAATAGCTAAGTATTAGAGTTAGAATTTGAACCAAGATTTTCCTGCCTCCAAGTCAAGCCTTTATCCATTGTTCTATGATATATTCATATGGTATCTGCTCTCCATTTTCTTTTATCCTTAGGGAAGGTTGATTGAAAAGCATACTGAGGGGTGGCTAGGTGGCACAGTGAATAGAGCCCCAGCCTTGGAGTCAGGAGGACCTGAGTTCAAATCCAGCCTCAGACATTTTACACTTATTAGCTGTGTGACCTTGGGCGAGTCACTTAACCCCAATTGCCCCTCCAAAAAAAAAAAAGCATACGGAATGTGGATCCTAAAGAACAGGATTTGAATCCCCACTGTACTACTTACTCCTTGTATGACCGTGGGCAAGTTAACTCATCTCTCTAGAGCTTAAGTTCTTCGTCTGTAAAATGAGAGTGTTAGGCTCTATGACCTCTCACAGGCTCTGCTAAATCTGGATCTTATGTACAAGGTGCTGTGCTGGCTAGGTATTGTAAAGAACGCACATAAGATAGTGGATTTGCAATACATCAAGCTAGTGGTCTCCAGTCCCCTCTTTTAGCGTCATATATAGGAGGGGAGACTAGGTCTTAAAATTTAAAGGTCAGATTTTAAACTGATAGGGAAGGGAGTAAGATTCATTTGTGCTTTTTCCCTCCTTTGGAAAAAAATAATATTGACTTCCCCTTTCTAAAACCTGTCATTTCATGGTCTCCCTCAATTTCTTCTACTGCCAGCCTTTTCTTGACTCAATGGCAAAATAGATTTTCTGTACCTTCGGACTAAGATTATCCATGGAAAGTTTTACACCGAAGGAAAGGAATGTTTGAGAAAGTCATGACTTCATGGAGAGCTATAATGAAAAACATTCTCTATCTTAATAGGTGGAATCTTGCTTCAGTAAATGACATATTGGCATATTTATGCCCTCTTGGGTATATTTTTTTCCCTTCACACTCAGCTATTTAAGGAGCCTTTCTGAATCTTTGGGAGTACATTGGATCATAGGTCTAGAACTAGATGGGACTTCAGAGGTCATCTAGTACAACTCCTTTATTTTATAGGTGAAATTGAGGCCGAGGCTGGTTCAATGAACTGCCTAGGATCACATAGGTAGCATCAGAAGAGGCATTTAAACCCACATGCATGGTGGCTCCCAATGATCCATACATATTTTCACTAACAGCTCCATGTTAGACTTGGAAGTCAGAAGGTTTAAGTTGGAGAATATTCTCTAAGACTTACTGGCTGTGTGACCCTGGAAGGTCATAGAAGTTCTCTGAGCTTCAGGCACTTTATCCATAAGATGGGGATGATAATACTTGTACTATCTATATTACAGCATTGTTAAGAAAAAACCGTTTACTGTGTGATATTATTTGGGCCATGGCACTTTTGAGATCCAATTATCATGGAGGCTAGGTGTTGCTGTCAAATCTCCTTGGCAAGAATGTTTCAGGTGTAGGTGTAACATAAGGAAAGTTCTCTTTAACAAATCTTTCCCTGTGTCTGTAAAGAAAAAAAAAACACCTAAGAAGGTATGAGGTCAGGCCCTGGCGGCTGAATCTAAGATCAAGGCCTATCTGTGGTTTTCTTTATGCCTCTCTGTGACCACTTCCCACTGCTGTTAGGATAGCAGCTTGTCTTTTTAATTTTTATAAAATTAAATGGTTTATTAAAACTTAACAAATATTGAACATTATAACCAACTGTATTTGCTAAATAACTATATAAATGTAGTTAATTTTACCACATTAAATAGCATAACTCTGTCCTTTTTAAAAATAATTTGATTTTCTTAAATTCCGAACTTAAACACCAACTGAAATAAGCATTTCCATATACATAATAGAGCAGAAAAAAATAGGATTGTACATGAAACTACAACCCTCTATTTTGAATAGCTTGCTTTTATTTTAAGTATATAATAAATTCAACAAATAATTACCGAAGCTATTCTGCTTATAATTCTTTCAGGCCTTCCTTCTCTTCCATGCATTTAAAAATGCTGTAGTGTCCCTCTTTTTAGGGAAAAGGGGGAATTGAAACTAACCTTTCCCTATCCCCTGTTCTCTCCCCAGTGAGAAAAAAAAAGAGAAACAAAACCCGTTTTAATAAATATTCATAATCAAGCAAAACAGATGAAAATATATATTGGAAAATATAAATATATCTTATTCTATCAGCTCTCAGTAAGTAGGTAATGTATCATCATCAGTCTTCTGGAATAGTGATGGGTCATTGCATTGATCAGAGTTCTTGAGTCTTTTAAAGTTCTTTTTTCCTTTACAGTATTGTTATTGTATACATTTTCCTCCTGGTTCTCACTTCACTCTCTCTCAGTTCATATAAATCTTCTCAGGTTTGTCTGAATCCATCCCTTTCATCATTTTTTAGGAGGAGTAGCATTCCATTACATTCACATATCATAATGGTTTTAGCCATTCCTCAGTTGATGAGTACCCTGCTTAGTTCCCAGTTCTTTGTCACCATAAAAGCAACTACTATAAATATTTTTGTACAAATGGCCTTTTCATTTTCATTGATTTTCCTTTATATGATTGTGGTTAGTGTGGGCTTTGTCATTCCGGTGTTTTGTTTTGTTTTTTCTTCTTTGCATTATTTCATAAAAGTCTTTTCAGATTTCTTTGTATTCCTCATACTGGTTGGTCTTAATTGCACTGCTGTCTTCCATTACGTTAATGTAGCATGTTATTTAATTGTTCCCTTATCGTGTAACTTCCATTATTGTACTCCTCCTAGTCTGGTCTTGACTGCTCTGTCCCCCAGCCTTGGGCACAAACCCTTCTTCCCTGTAGCTTATCATATGAATGGAGGATGGCCTTGTAAAACAGACTTCATTAACAATGAAGGAAAATTGATAGAGTAACATAATTTGCTGATTAGTTATACAGTCATAAATTACTGATCTGATTTTTATCCCTAGCCCATAACAAGTCCTCAATGAGTGCCTTGTGACTTAACTGACAATAGTGTTTTGCTTGGTTGCTTTTCTAGCCTTGGGTCTTTCCAAGCCAGCACAACTGCACTCAGGCAATCTTCTTCCTCTCACTCGCATGTGGAAGCTGCCCTTTGGACCTCACCTTGTCTTGTCAAGAAGCAGGTCTCTCTGCATATTTCTCAACCATTTATAAACCGTACCACCCTATGAATTGTCCCCCTCAATTCCTTTTTAACTCTCATATATCCCTTGATGTTTTATCTTCTCTTAGAATGTAAGCTCCTTTAAGGTAGAGGCTGACTTACTGGATTATTTTTGTATCCTCAGTGCTTATCACCACATCTGGAATATGATAAGTACTTAATTGATATTTATTCTTTTATTAATTTTCTGAATGAATTTCATTCATTCATTATTCTTTCATTCGTGGGACTTTTGGCCAAGTCAAATTTACCATGAGACATCATAGTAAATTGGAAAGAACACCAGATTTGCATCCAGAAGACTTTGGTTGGAATTTGCCAATTACTATGGGACCTTGGGAGGCAGCTGGGTGCTGCAGTGGCTAGAGTGCTGGGCCTGGAGTCAGGAAGACTCTTCTCGAGTTCAAATGTGGCCTCAGACACTTACTAGCTGTGTGACCCTGGTCAAGTCACTTAACCTTGTGTGCCTCAGTTTTATAACCTGTAAAATGAGCTGGAGAAGAAAGTGGCAAACTACTCTTGTATCTTTGCCAAGAAAACTCCAAATGGGGCCACAAAAAGTCAGACACAACTGAAGAACACCTTGTTGTAGTGGACAGTGTGCTAGACTTGGAGTTTGGATTTGAATTCTACTTCTAATACTCTCTGTGTGTCACCTTTGACAAGGTACTTTAACTTCCAGAACCTCAGTTTCCTCATTGCTAAAACTGAATTAATACCTGTGGTTTCTACCTCACAGGATCATTGCAAGACAAATGAAAAGTGCTGTGTGGACTTTAAAGCATTGTATAAATATTTCTTCTTCCTTTTCATTCAGTTTTGTCCCCAAGGTTCTCTCCTGGATCCTCTTCTCTTTTTCCTTTATATTATTCTGCTTATTGATGTAATATCAGCTCCCATGGTTTTACTTATCCTCTCTATGCAGGTGATTCTCCGATTTATTTATCCAGCCCCAGCCTTTCTCCTGATCTGCAGTCTCTCATCTTTAGCTGCCTACTCGGCATCTTAAATTCAATATGTCTGAGACTAAAATCATTATTTTTCCTTCAAGTCCTTCCTTCTTCCTAACATCCCTATTATTGGTGAGGGCACCACCACCCAGACTTACAATCTAGGTGTCATTTTTGACTCCTCTTGTATCCAGTCAGTTACCAAGTCCTAGGGTTGCTACCTTTATTACATCTCTCACACATGCCTCCTTCTATCCTCTGCCATAATCCTGGTAGGGCTGGTATGGGGCTTGCTACCTCATATTTGGACTACTACAATATCTTGCTGGTTGTTCTCCCTGGCACAAGTCTCTTTCTACTCCAATCCATCCTCCACTCAGCTATCAAAGTGATCTTCCTGTAATGCAGATGTGACAGTGTTACCAAACTCCATCCAGCCCCTACTCAATAAACTCCAGTGACTCCATATCACCTCTAGGAGCAAATAGAAAATCCTCTGTTCCACATTCAAAGCCCTTCCAATCTTCTTACGCCTAACACTCCTCCCCACTACCTAGTTGTCAGTATAGTGACATTGGCCTCTTGGCTATTCTTTGAAGAAGATATTCCATCTCCTGACTGTGGACATTTTCACTGGCTATCCTCTATGTCTCCCTCCTCATCTTCACTTTCCAGATTCCTTTAAGTCCCAGCTAAAATTCTACCCTCTATAGGAAACCTTTCCATCTTTTCCATCTTAATTCTAATGCCTTGGCTTGGTTATTTTCACTTTACCTTGTTTGTACACAAATTATTTGTATGTTGTGTCCTCCATTAGACTGAGAGCTCCTTGAGAGAAGGGACTCTTTGTCTTTCTTTGTATCTTCACAATTAATAAAATGCCTGGAACATAATAGGTGATGAATAGATGTTTATCGACCGAAAGCTTTAGTTACTCTGGCATTCCAGAATGTAAATGTATATGGTATCAATGAAGAGTTTGCCAGGTCTGTGATACTATTTTCCATTACAACAAACAGAGGAGAACCATATTTATTTCAAGGAAGGTGGCTTTTTTTTTTTTTTGGCTGTCCTAAGCCTTGGGAGTATTCTCTTTAAATGTCTGATCTCATTATAGTTTCTAAGTCTCTGTCCAGAATGATCATTTTCACAAGTAAGAACAAGTTGTCTTTAACAGAGAGCTTGAGAATATTAACTTCCAATTAAACCTTTTGAATGCTGTTTTGTTTTGGTGTGTTTATTGTGGCCCTTGCTTAATGAATTCTCTGAGAGCGATCAATCATCACAGTCCCCAAGGCATTCCATAAGACAGTTTCAGGGCTGCTGCCACAACTGAGACTAGAGATGTCTTACTTTTAGATGTTTTTAAGGTTTCTTAATTCAGAGTATCAAAGAGACACAGGATTTTAGAATTAAAAGGAACCTTTGATATCATCTAATATAACCTTTTTATTAATAGAAACTGAGGTCCCAAGAGGTCAGTGACTTGACTAAAGAAACACTGACAAGAAATGGAAGAAACAATAAATCAAATTTAGGTCCCCTTGTTCAAAAATTTTCTAGTCAACAAAACATTATTAAGCTCTTGCTATGTGCCATGCACTGTGCTGAGCACTGGGAATACAAAGAATGCTCAGATGGGTAAAAATCAATTTCACTCCAGTGCTGCAGGTTGTAGCTTATTCATACTGGCCCTTCCTGAATTACCTTACTCTAAGTCTCCCCAAAGTTCTCCACTCTGGGAGTCCACTCAGTGTGCTAGAGGCCTTCCTTGTTTTCTCCTGACATCTGGAGGGTACTGATGGAACTGTGGCCATCTATATCTATCTATCTATCATCTATGTATCTATCTATCTCTCACTCTTACCATTGTGAGCACTTCATCTTCTCTCCCTATCATGCAGCTTCTCAATATTTCTGTTTAGTCATTTTTCTTTAGACTTTTTTGTTGGTTATATGTGGTAGGCTTCTCACACCTACCATGAGCCTTCCCGTTGTCCCCTGTGTGATACTGATTTTTAGTTTTTCAGAGGCAGTGATAGTCTGTGTGTCACTGCATGCAATTTTTGTTGTTCAGTCATTTCACTCACGTTTGACTCTTTGTGACTCCACTTGGGATTTTCCTGACAAAGATACTGGAGTGGTTTGCCATTTCCTTCTCCACCTCATTTTACAGATGGGGAAACTGAATCAAACAGGGTTAAATGACTTGTCCAGAATCAAATAGTATTGAAAGATAGGCCTTTGCTTATATGGGAAACTTGGGGTCAGTAAAATAACTTTTTTTTTTTTTGCTTTTTGGAGGGCAATTGGGGTTAAGTAACTTGCCCAAGGTCACAAGGCTAGGTTTTTTTTGTTTGTGTGTACGTTAAGTGTCTGAGGCGGGATCCGAACTCAGGTCCTTCTGATTCCAGGGCCAACGCTCTACTCACTGCGCCACCTAGCCGCCCTAAAATAACTTTTTAATTTCCCCAAAGCAATCCACTCTTCCTCCTCTTGTTAAGGTCATAGCCCACTCATTGTCAATCTTTACTGTCTGTCCCAGATATGCTTACTCTTTACAAACTCTGTAGTGGGTCAGTCTAAATGCATGTTGCTATCTGGGCATTAGATATTCTTTATTTACTTGGTCTTTCCTGTTTGGATATGGACAAGCCAAACTCCTTGGGAAATTAGAGATCTCTTTCAAGAGTCTCTTCAATGATTTGGGGTTGAATGTAATCAGGACAATGTTATCTGCAACTGGAGTACACTGCTATCCACAGAAAATTTTTCCTCAACCTGAACTCTGCCCTGGATCTCTTCTATCACAGTGGCAAATACTTTTGGCAAGCACATACCTACCATTTTCTGACTTCAGTGATATTTATTATCAGAGGATCATTGAAGAGGGTTATTTAAGATTTTCCAAGGAATCTTCAATGATCTTGAAGTACAGATGAGATACTTTTTCTAAAAGAGCCTATAAACTGTTTTCTTCTACTTTAATGACTTTTATTACTCAATAAATTATAAGTATAGTGAAGTCTTATATTATCTGTATCTTTCAGGCAATTGTGAAATGGTAAAGAAATGGTCTAGTGTTAAATATGATTTCTTGGAGCTTGTTTGTTTCCTAATAGCTTCAAAGAGATGCCCATGATTTGTACAAAGGTGACTGTCATCAGGATTTTGTATAGAGGTGAGAATAGTCATATAAGACAGTAGTTATAGCTATTCTCTGCTACTTTTTTTATTATTAATAGGGTTTGAGTTTTTTCCATGCTTTTGGTTTCTTCCCCTTCTTCATATATCTTGAATATTATTACCTCCCTTAGTAACTTCACAATTTTATTGTCTCCCTGTGGTTCTGATTTTATACATACACATACACACATACACATACATACATACATACATACATACATACATACATACTACTTTTCCTGTTTTGGGTCTCTGTAGAGACATTTCTACCTCCAAAAAACACATCTGGGACTGGAATGTTAGATTCCAAGTGTGATGGATCTGTTATGCTTGATATAGAAGATACTTTCTTTTAAAGATTTTTGGAAGTCTTTTCCATTTTTCTTCTCTTTGTGAGCCTTCCATGTTCCTACTCAAAGGCCCTTGGAATGACTTTGCTTAGTTGGTTTGTCTTGTCAAGCTTTCTTAAAACTGGTCTGACTGTCCTTTGCTTCTCTGATTTATGAGACCATACTGTTTGTAATCATATATTATCCTTCCTTGTACGATTTTGCATATGAGTTTATGATTCTAACCCACTGTTGCCTTTGGCAGACATGTCTCTGTGAATAAAATAGATGGTGATTTAGTTGCTTTCAGGGCTCTTTTGGTCTCCGTGGTGTGGCAGTTAATATACATTGGATAAACATCTGGATGAAATCATAGTTAGTACTGATGTCATTTCTTTTGCCCATTTCTCATTTTTATTTCTAATAACTGATTTAAATAATTCAAGATGATATAAATTTATGACATTTTTCTCATTATTATTTTTTGTTTGTTTTTACTAATTTTCATCTCTAATTTGCTAATTCTGAATTCTGATAAGGTGATGACTGTGCCCAGACAGTTAATGTAGAGATAATTCTCATAACAATATCTTTTCCTGCTAAAATATAATTTATTTCATTCTTTATGGAATCATTGGCTACTCACTAGGATTAATAATAGCAGTAGCATCTTCCTCAAATGAAGTAATGTATGTAAAATGTTTTGCAAACTTTGAAGTGCTTTGAAGTTATTATTTTGAAACCTCTGGTGAAGGAGAACCATCACCACCTGAAGCAACTTGTTCCACTTTTGGAGAACTATAATTATGTCTTGCACTACCAATTCTTTTACTTAAGGAAAGGTTCATGACATAGAGGCCTCTCTGCCATGGAAAGGTAAAGAGTAATAATTTGTTCTTTTGCATTATTTAGTTATTTGAGATGTTGATGAAAACATCATTTGAAATTATTCAGAGAACAGCAAAAAAGTAAGTTAATTTTGCTAAAGTGGTAGTGGAAAGACCCACCTATTTGGAAGTCAGAAGATGAGGTCTGCTGTTAGCTCTGCCATTATTAACAAATTGACAAGTATCCCTTGGCAAATTACCTTTTCTCCATTAGGCCTTTTTATGTATTTAAAGGAGACTTTAAATAGAAAAGATAGACAAGAAAGGTCAAATATACAGAAAGGTCTTGGTTTTTCAAACATTTGAAATCTTGATATATATAGTTTTATTGTTTGAAAATGTTTTTGCTCTTGGTTATTGGTTATCATACCATTTGTACTAAAACTGAACTATTGCTCCTTTGATAGGTGGCATGGTTTAGTGTAAAGAATGCTAACTTAGAATCATAGAACCTGAATGCAAATCTCTATTTTCCATCTACTGCCTATGTGACCTTGGTCAAGTTGCTTAACATTTGTGGACTTCAGTTTCCTTATGTGCGAAAAAGAGGAAGTTGGACTAAATGGCCTCTAAGGTCCTTCTAAATTTAGATCCCTGATCTTATGATTCTTCCACCTAGATCTAAAACAAAACAAATCAAAACTATCTGAAAATGGGAATCAAGGCACAGAGTAAACATCTTGTAGTCTAAATCTGACTTCTAGGTACATGGACCTGACTCAGTATGTATACTTGATAAATTGGCTTAGAGGAAAGGGTTAAGACTAGTTATTGGTCCTAAATATCCGAGGTTTTATTTCTAGTACCAGCCCTGTTCTGCTAATATTCTTCCTGCCTTGAGAGCCTTGTATACATCTCCCCTCATCTCTCCTCCCAGGTTCTCAGGAGTTTGCCCAATTCCATGATGAAACAAAACAGTAGTTGACTTATCTTCACATGTAGATACCAACCAACTATACCCTGTGTGATATGACAACTGAGTATGTTAATGCTTTTTCTACATTTTGGAATGGGAGAAATGAATGACCTATTTCTTTCCTGAATCAAATTGTGACCTGCTAGTGGCAGTCTCTGAACAGAGGTGGCTTACCCTCTACAAGTAGTTCTTCCTGGTGTCAAAGGGACAAAGTAGATGATTCAAGTTCAGGGCCTTTACAAAGTTAGGATTCTTTTTGCTTTTTGGAGGGCAATTGGGGTTAAGTGACTTGCCCAAAGTCACATAGCTAGTAAGTGTGTCAAGTGTCTGAGGCTGGATTTGAACTCAGGTCCTCTTGACTCCAGGGCCAGCGCATTATTCACTGCACCACCTAGCTGCCCCACAAAGTTAGGATTCTTTTTATCTATCTATCTATCTATCTATCTATCTATCTATCTATCTATCTATCATCTATCTACCTATTTATTTACTTATTTATTTATTTATTTGCTTTTGGAGTTTTTTTTTTTTTTTTGCAATTGGGGTTAAGTGACTTGCCCAAGGTCACATGGCTAATAAGTGTTAAGTGTCTGAGGCCAGATTTGAACTCAGGTCCTCTTGACTTCAGGGCCAGTGTTCTATTCACTGCACCACTTAGCTGCCCCCAAAGTTAGGATTCTTTTTTTGTTTTTGTTTTTTTGTTTTTTCAGTGAGCTTTTGAGATTCTTTTTCCATCTGGCAAATTTGGCTTTTTAAGGCATTCTTCTCCTCATTGCCTTTTTGAGCCTCTTTTGCCATCTGAGTTAGTCTATATTTTAAGGTGTTAGTTTCTTCAGTCAGGTTGTTGACCCTCATAATTTTCTTGCATCATTCTCTTTCTCTTCCCAATTTTTCCTCCACTTCTCTTATTTGGTTTTCAAAATTCTTTTTAAGCTACGCTATGGCCTGTAACTAGTTCATATTTTTCTTGGAAGCTTTTGGTGCAGGAGTTCTGACTTCTCTGTCTTCCTCCTCTTTCATGCTTTGATCCTTTTTGTTCCCAAAACAGGAGTCTAATGTTGGATTGCTCTGTTTACTTTGCTTCCTTTGCTTGTTCATGTTGCCAGTTAATTACTTGACTTTTGAGCCTTTTGCCACAGTAGAACTATGCTACCAGAAAGGGGAGCTTTATCCCAAACTCTGGGTTTTTTTCAGCTGCCAGAGCTATTAGTTGGGTGCCCCCTCTGAAGCCTCCATGTGCTCTGATAGACTGTTCACGCACCCCAGGACCTCCACCCTAGACAGCGATCCAGATCCAAGCAGGTTAAAGCAATAGTGATTACCCCTCAGACTGGTTGCTTGGTCCCTCTACAATCTGCAGACCAGGAGTTCTGAAGTAGCTACATGGAGGGGTGGAGCCTTAGCTGCTTCTCACCCTGGGGGAAAAGTCCTTGTTCCTGCAAAGTCTACACTGACCTCTCACTTTGTCTTTGGCATCTGTGGGTTGCTAATTCTGGAAACTGCCACAGCTGCTGGTGATCTTTCCAGCAGGGGGCTGGTCAGGCCACTCTGAGGCTAAAATCTACAGCTCTAGTGGGGCTGGGTTTGGCTTCTCAGAACACTGTGCTGGCCCCTTCCTGCTGGACTGTCTTCAGAGGAGGGTTAGCTTCTCTGTGTCATTTTGTGGGTTCTATACCTCCAAAGTTTGTCTAGAGTCATTTTTTACATGAATTGGAGGAGGTGGAAGCCGGAGCCCCATGGAAGTCCTGTTTCTACTCTGCCATCTTGACTCTTTAGTTTTTTTTTAAGAGCAAATTCAAAGACCATCTCACTCTCCTTTTCTCCATTGGAAGTTATACAAATTTAGGGGCGGCTAGGTGGCACAGTGAGTAGAGCGTCGGCCCTGGAGTCAGAAGGACCTGAGTTCGGATCCTGCCTCAGACACTTAATGCACACACAAACAAAAACCTAGCTGTGTGACCTTGGGCAAGTTACTTAACCCCAACTGCCCTCCAAAAAGCAAAAATAAAAGGAAGTTATACAAATTCTAAACCAGATAGGAAACAGAACTGTAGATATCACAAAGCAAACTGGGGAAATTCTTAGAATGCTAGATAAAAGCTGGCCCAAGCAGTATTGTAAAGCAGGCAACATCCTTCTACCATTCTTGGCACTTTAACCTCAGGTATCCAATGCTTTAGTGGTGTCATACCCAGACTTGCCCTTCCTTGCACTATATCTGTTTCCTACCCTCATTATCAAAATTTTCCTTGTGCATTCTGGACATATTTGTTCTTTGAAAGAACCTAATATATTAATTCATACAAATTTTTTACTTCATTTGCATTTTTACAGAAAATTATTCTTTTTACTGTGAAAGATGGATTTTGAATGGTGATACTGCAGGCATCATTGCTGAGCAGAAGCTTTGGGTATGGGGAAGAAATTTCAGATCTTCCCTAAAAGCCCCTTTAACCTGTCAAGGTTTGACTTTATACCAGGAGGCAGTTGCCAAGGGAAGAAAAGTGTTACATCAAGGCCTGCTCTTGATGCCAGAACCAAGGCTGAAGGATCTGTGGCTTTTGGGGTGAAAAAAGGAAAAGAAGGAAATCCTTGGGCTAGGTAAGCATTAACATTTCCCTAGGAATAGCTGGAATAGAGCATTTCATACAAAATATCTGGTTCCTATTGAGAATAACAACTATAGGAAATTACTATTTTCAGAGCTGAAGTTTAGGTCCTGATGAATAGCTGCTTTGTACTGGCCTGCATTTAAGGCATAGCCATCAATCCCCTAATTATCATTAGGAAAACCATACACATTGTAGATTATTCAGGAGTCTCCAGTATTATTTTTGGGTCCTGCATACATTTCTGTGGACATTTCCTTGTGGTAGAAATCAAGGCTTTGGCTGAGAGCCAACTGGGTGAACCCTCTTATCTGTAAGTTTTGTTTATTCAACTGAGTACTCTCCACCTTATACTTTTTAGTTGACTGTGTTACATTTCTGTCAGATTCCGGTAAGATCCTCTTTCCTCAAGCATGTACCTTATGGTGAATGTAGACTGTAAGCTCTTGGTGAGCCGGAATTATTACCTTTTGTTTTTTTGGGGGGGGGAGGAGTTGGTCTTTGAGTCTTCAAACCCTAGTATTGTGCTTTGTGTATGGTAGGCACCTATAAATGTTTATAAAATTTATAAAATTGAGTTAAGATCAATGGAAAAGAGATTAAGTTTTTACCATGGTAGAATTGAGCTATTCATGCTCACAGGGTTTGTTCTTACATTCCTTCATCCTCTCTACCTTTTTCCATCTTCAAGGTACAATTTCAACATTGAGCTCAAATAATAGCTAGTAGTGTAATATAGCACTGTTTGCATTTAAAAAGTTGTAAGGTTTACAAATATTATCTTTAGAAATATTATTTCATTTGATCCTTGCAACTACTCTTCTAGGTAAGTGTTTTTGTCCCCATTTTACAGTTGAGGGACTGAGGCAAATGGCAGTTAAGTGACTTGCCCAAGATCACACACTAATAAATGTCTCAGGCTTGGGGGCGGTTAGGTGGCACAGTAGAGTGCCAGCCCTGGAGTCAGAAGGACCTGAGTTCGGTTCCGGCCTCAGACACACACAAACAAAAAACCTAGCCATGTGACCTTGGGCAAGTTACTTAACCCCAATTGCCCTCCAAAAAGAAAAAAAAACAAAAAACAAAAAAACTCATGCTTGAATTGAGCACAAACCTTCCTGACTCCAGGTCCAGTGCTCTTTCTTCTGCACCATCTTGTTGTCTAGATGAATCAGAACACTTTCCTTGATATCTTTCTTCCTTTTCTCTCCCAGAGAAAGTGAATGAATAAATGAAGGAAGGAATAAGCATTTATTGTCAGCCAGGCTGGCTGTTTACTAAGGCTCTGTACTAAGCCCTGGAGATACAAATATAAACAACCAAGATAGTTCTCTACCCTCTTGGAGCTTATATTCTAGAAAGAGAAGATAATATATAGGCAAGTGTTAGCCAGGAAGGAGTGTTCTGGACAGAGAAAAGAGAGGCAATGATGATTGGAGGTAGAAGACAAATAGTTTCTAGGAACTGACTTCATAGCATTGATTTGATTGGTCTTCTCAGAGTTAGAATTGGAAAGAGTTGCAGGAAGGAGGTAGGAGGACGAATTAATGCTAGACGGCATGGTATGGAGCTGGCAGGGAGAATGGTGGTGGGCCTGAGACCTAGGGAGAGGAAGGGAAGACCCCAGGGTCTGGTAGTGAATGGGGTGGAACCTGGAGTGACAGACAACACAGTACAAAGAGCAATGTTTTCTCTTCTCTTCATCTTCATAACATTTTGTGTCTACTTCTTTTATGATCTTTGTCATCCCCCCTTTCATATATAACAACAAACTAGCCCTGGCCGAGGGGATTGGGGAGGGTCTCTCCCACTGAGTGGCCCCAAGTCTGGAGTTTGTTCAGCTCTGGGGGAGCCTGGGTCAAGAGAGGGGTCAGGATCTACTTTTGTCCTTGTCTCCTGTACCTGCCATCCTAGGGTCCCAAGGAAAATCCCTTCTGGCTTAGATTTGGTTCACTTGTGGCAGGCCCTTTCATTGGTCAGAGCTCTAAACTTGTGGCCACTGTGTAAATTCTTTTCCTTGTTCTACTTACTGCTCTCAATCAGTTCATAAATTTTCCCAAGTTTCTTTGAAATCTTCCTGTCTTTTTTTTTTTTTGAGGAGGAAGGCAGGGCAATTGGGGTTAAGTGACTTGCCCAAGGTCACACAGTTCATTTTTGTGTGCATGTTAAGTATCTGAGGCCAGATTTAAACTCAAGTCTTCCTGACTCCAGGGCTGATGCTCTATTCACTGTGCCACCTAGCTGCCCCCCTGTCTTTTCTTAACATGCAATAATGTTCTGTTACATGGATATACCAAAGATTTCCATCCATTCTCTGATTAATGGGTATCTATTTTCTTTCCATTTCATTGCTACTACAAAAATGCTGCTATAAATATTTTTGTATATTTGGAACTTTTCTTTTTGTCCATGATATCCTTTGTGTACATTTGTATTAATGGTATCATTGGGTCAAAAAGCATATAATGACATATAATGACATTTTTAAAAAGGATTATTTTGTTTTCCTCAGTTACCTGTAAAAACAATTTTTAACATTCATTTTTTAAAAATTCTGAGTTCCAAATATTCTCTTTCTCTCTTACCTCCCCCTTCCCTGAAACAGTAAGCAATTTTTTTTTAAAAGCAATTGGGGTTAAGTAACTTGCTCAAGGTTACATGGCTAGTCATTATTTATGCGTGGGTGCTCATTTTCTGAGGCCGGATCTGATCTCAGGTCATCCCCAACTCCGAGGCCAGCGCTCTTACTCACTGCGCCACCTAGCCGCCCCTTTAGGGCAATTGGGGTTAAGTAACTTGCCCAAGGTTACACGGCTAGGTTTTTGTTTGTGTGGATTAAGTGTCTGAGGCCGGCTCCGAACTCAGGTCCTTCTGACTCCAGGGCCTGCGCTCTATTCACTGCGCCACCTAGCCGTCCCTCAGAGAAATGACTTTTTAAGAAAATTTATTTAATATTTTCCGCAGTTACATGTGAAAAAAATTTTATATTCATATTTAAAACTTAAGAGTTCCAAATTCTCTCCTTTCTTTCCTCCCCAGCACCCTTCATTGAGAAGGCAAACAATTCAATATAGGTAATACATGCATAGTCATACAAAACACTTCCATAATAGTCATGTTGTGAAAGAAAACAGACAAAAAAACTCAAGAAAAATAAAGTTTTTAAAAATTATGTTTAATTCTGCATTCAAACACCATCAGTTCTTTGTCTGGGAATGGAGAGCATTTTTCATCACAAGTCCTTCAGAGTTGTCTTGGATCATTGGATCATTCTCAGTGCTGAGAATAGCTAAGTCATTCACATCTGATCATTCTACAATATTGCTGTTACTTAATACACAGTACATTTCACTTTGCTTCAGTTCATATAAAGCTTTCCAGGTTTGTCTCAGGACACCCTGCTAATTACTTCCAATAGTATTCCATCATAATCACATACCACAATTTGTTCAGCCATCCCCTAGTTGATGGGCATCCCCTCAATTTCTAGTTCTTTGCCCCCAGAAAAGAGCTGTTATAAATATTTTTGTACATATAGGTCCTTTTCCCTTTTTTTAAAATCTCTTTTGAGATACAGACCTAGTAGTGGTATTGCCAGCTCAAAGGGTATATGGTTTTATAGACTTTTGGGCACAGTTCCAAAGTGCTCTACAGAATGGTTAAATCAGTTCACAACTCCAACAGTGCATTAATGTTTCATTTTTCCTGCCTCCCCTCCAACATTTGTCATTTACCTTTGTTGTCCTATTTGTCAATCCAATAGGTATAAGGTAATACTTCAGAACTGTTTTAATTTGCATTTCTCTAATCAATAGTGAGTTAGAGTATTTTTTCATGTGGATATGGATAGCTTTGATTATTTCATCAGAAAACTGATCATATTTTTGATCATTTATCAATTGGGAAATGGCTCTCATTTTTATAAATCTGACTCAGTTTTGACTATATGTTTGAGAAATTAAGCCTTTATCAGAGAAACTTGTTTTAAAATTCTTTCCCAGTTACTATTGCTAACTGTATTTCTGTAGCAGCAAGTACCCTAGTGTCCCCAGGGTGGCTGCCAACACAGGTTCTTAGATCTGCTTTTCTAAAGGAAAGCAACTCAAAATGGGTTAACAGTCTTGCTTTAATCAATCAAACATGTCATTTACCTAGTTCAGGGGAAAAAGGTCAGCACCCCGAACTTAAGAGTATACAGACAGAAACATTTCAAGCAGACAGGTCTCCAGATGTCCAACAATTACATCCATACCAAATCACAGTTACCAGAGAGGGAAGCATCAGCATCTGGGTTTTTCAAAGCTGGGGGGCTCTCAATGGCTGCCCAGAGTCTCATCTGGTCAAATCACACAACACTTCTCAAATTGAGCCCCAAATCTCACATTAGGGTTTATATAGCCTTCTCCTGGGTCAGAGAATGTAACAACTCTCTTGACCCACTGCCCAATCACAAAGCACCAAAGGTGTGGGTGTTCCTGAAAAAACAAGCCTCCCACCACAGGCTCCAGGTGCATTTAAGGGAGGGGCAGGGAAGATCTTAAAAATTTACATTCCTATAACAATTTCCCTCCAGTCTATTCCCCGAATTTATTCTATACTCCTTCTCCTTTCACCCTGTCCCTCCTCAAAATATTTTGCTTCTGACTATCCCTTCCCTCAATCTGCCCTCTCTTTTATCACCTCCCCCCTACTTTAATCCACTTCTCCTCCTACTTTCCTATAGGGTGAGATAGATTTCTATACCCAATTGAGTGTGTATGTCATTCCTTCTTTGAGCCAATTCTGATGAGAGTAAGGTTCACTCACTCTCCCTTACTTCCACCCTCTTCTCCTCCACTGTATAAGCTTTTCTTGCCTCTTTTATGTGAGATAATTTACCCCATTCTACCTTTCCCTTTCTCTTTCTCCCAGTACATTCCTCTTTCACCCTTTAATTTTATTTTTTTAGATATCATCCCTTCATTTTCAACTCATACCCATGCCCTTTGTCTATATATCCTCTGAGAAGTGACATTCTTAATGTAATAATGCAGATTGAAGCAGTGTGACATAGTGGTTAGAGGGTGCTGGACCTGTAGACCAAAAGACCTGGATTCAAGTCTTACTGCTTATACTTACTGACCTTGGGCAAAGTTCCTGAACTTCTCTGGAGCTTGATTTTCTCATCTGTAAAATGGGAGATGGGAATAGAGTAATTGGTCAATGAAGTACCTTTCAGCCCTAAATCTGTGGTCCTTTTCTTTGGAGACAGCAATAGAATAGTGAAAACACACACACACACACACACACACACACACACACACACACACACACACACACACACACATACACACACAACATACACACTCTGGATTTGATGTCAGGGAATCTGGTTTAGTCTTATTTTCCAATAACTACCTGTGTAACTGTGGGCAAGTCACCTCACCTCTCTGGGTCTTAGTCTCTTCATCTGTAAAATGAGGAGTCTATAACCTTTTTTTTTTTTTAAGCAATTGGGGTTAAGTAACTTGCTCAAGGTTACACGGCTATTCATTATTTATGTGTGGGTGCTCATTTTCTGAGGCCGGTTTCGATCTCGGGTCATCCCAACTCCGAGGCCGGTGCTCTTACTTCGCCACCTAGCCACCCCGAGTCTATAACCTTTAAGGTCCATTACAGTGCTAAGTTTAGGATTTATTATTTTTCCATCTCAATTTTAATTAAAGTGAGGTGTACCTATATTCATATAGGCATGGACTTTTACTGAATGCAATTTTTTTTTTCTGAACGCTTATCCCAATAAGGAACCACATAGTACCTCAGTTATATACCTTAGTGCTTTATTAAAAAATATATATATATATAGATATATAAGTAGAAGAATATTTGCATTTTTCAGTCAGAAAATACTCTGAAAAATGAAAATGCCTTAAAAAAGAAATAAGACAAAAGGTTCTTTTGGCATGGCTAAATCTTTTCACCCAAATAGGCTCATAAATTGATCCAGTGTGTAGTATGATCCAGAACTGAAAGTTAACAGTATGCCTAGTTGCTCATGTTGAAATTAGCTTTCAAAGAAAGCCTAGTGAGTTTGAAAGATTAAAACCCCATGATATGGAACTTTAAGGGCTCTTTTTCTTCTAAAAGTCTACATAGAAATATGAGCAGCAGCTGGATGCAATTTGAGGATGATTCAAATGAAACCTTCACCTCTCTTCTTCTCTCTTTCCACATGGCCATACCCCATGCAGAAAGATGGAGTTGTGTCAGAGGATGAACTTTATAGAGGTACCTTCCTCAAGGTCATTCTTCTTTTGTAGAGTGCCAGCAAATTTAACCCACTGGGGCCAAAGTGTAGATCTTTTAAAGAAAATTTTCTTGTCCATTTTAGGTTTTGATAGACAGTAAATGTAAGACTTTTGCCTTAATTTTTTTTAAGTTGTTAAAGTTATCACCATAATGGGCCCTTGCTATCATAATACCATCTTTCACTTGCTATTGGAACATTTCAAGGATCACTTTTTTGGCTCTGTGTTGTTTCATATTTTTTTTATCAGTTACTTTAATAAAGCTATATAGATCCTTTCTCATTTACAGATGACACAAAACTGGGAGAAAATACTAATATACTGTGTGGTTGATCAGGATTCCCAGAAGATTAGATTAGATCAGATTATATTACTGGGCTGAATCAAATAAGATCAAATGTAATAGGGAGATTAATTTTATTTTAAAGTTGATTTTTAATAATAATAAAAGCGAGACAGAAGATCCCCAAGATTAAATTTAAAAAGTGGATTTTATTACCGAGGAACACTGCGGGACTGTTGGGGTACATGGTCACCCAAATCAGACAGCTCTTTGGCACAGACAGTATACAGGTTTTATAGAGGTTCCATAGCCAGGTTATGTAAGCTGAAATTACAGTGATGTAAGCTGAAACTCCAATGATTGGTCAGTGTATACTTGAAACTACAATTAGTGATTGGTCAGTATACATTTGAATCCCCCACCGGCTCGAAACCCTAGGCTGGGTCTTCCACCCACAGATCAATCAAGGGTAAGCAAGGGGTGGGGGTTCTGCCTATTTTACAGATTAAGCAAGGTGGCGTTCTCTGTTTTACAAATCAATGAAGGAAAGGTTGGGCTGCCTGTTTTACCACAAGGAAGGGTGAGTGGATTTGTGTCTGACATTCAGGAAGGGCAAAGTGACAAATCAATGGGGGAAGGGCAGAGTGGAGCTGGGTCCAACAAGTTAAAAAAAAAATCAACTTTAAAATAAAAATTGGTGAAAGGAGAAAGAGAATAGAATAGATGTGGGGAATAGGGTGGAGGGAAATTGTTATAGGAATATAAATTTTTAAGATCTTCCCTGCCCCTCCCTTAAATGCACCTGGAGCCTGTGGTGGGAGGTTTGTTTTTTCAGGAACACCCACACCTTTGGTGCTTTGTGATTGGGCAGTGTGTCAAGAGAGTTGTTACATTCTTTGACCCAGGAGAAGGCTATATAATGATACAACATGGTGGAGGCATGACCATATTATAGATTTTTTCTGAAAAAAGATGTAGGGTTTTAGTGGCTCATAATCTCTCTCTCTCTGTCTTTCTCTGTCTCTGTCTCTGTCTCTCTCTATATATATATGTATATGTATACAATATGATTTAGCACTAAAAAAACCTAATATATTAGGTTGCATTAAAAGAAGCAAAGAGTCTTTGACTGGAGGAAGGATGGCTCTACCACCTATTCTGCTTTGATTTGGCCTGGTCAAACTATATCATCATCATCATAATGAACATTTAAAAGTGCTTTATATTTTTTTCTCTATATTTAGCTTTGTGTTTAGTTCTGGGAGCTACATTTTAAGAAGGACTTTGATATATAAGAATCAGTTAAAAGAACTGGAGATGTCTAGACTAGAACAGGGGGCAGCTAGTTGGTACAATGGATAGAGTGCTAGAGTCATGAGTTCAAATATGACCGTAGACAGGAACTAGCTGTATGACTGTGGGCAAGTCACTTAACCCTGTTTGCCTTAGGTCCTCATCGGTAAAATGAGCTGGAGAAGTAAATGGCAAACCACTCCAGTATCTTTGCCAGGAAAACCCCAAATGGGGTCACAGAATTGGACACAACTGAATAGCAACTCAACAATACCCTAGAATAAAGAAGTTGGGACTTTGGAAAAGACTTGGTAGCTGTCTTAAAGAGCTTTCATGTGGAAAAGGGATTAGATGTGTTTTGCTTGGGCCCAGAGGGCAGAATCTGAGGGAGACGTTACAAAGAGACTGATTTTTCCCTTGATACAAAGAAATAACTGTGCTAGGAATTAGGGCTTTCCAAAAGTAAAATGAACTGCCCCTGGAGGTCATGGATTGCCCCCTTACTCTAGGCTTTTAAACCAGGGCTGGGTGACCACTTGTTGAGAATCTTGCAGAAGGAATTCTTGGTTAGCCACAAGATTAGATTAAATGGCCTTTTGGAGCTTTAATAGTACCTATGTTTGTCCAAAGCCAACACTAAGCATTTGCTCATATACTGTCTTGAGGTCCTTATTAGTTTATGTGTGTTAGTCTTATCCTCTCAACCACCTTATAAGATTCTTAAGGACGTGGGCCTTTTCTTCTTATCTCTATATCCCTCTTATCAGACAATCAGTGGATCAACCAAAACCATTTGGTTGATTTCAGCCAGATATAGTTTTGGATACATATGTCCAACCAAGATCAGAAATTTTTTTTTTTTTTTTGCTTTTTGGAGGGCAATTGGGGTTAAGTAACTTGCCCAAAGTCACACGGCTAGGTGTGTGTGTGTGTGTGTGTGTGTGTTAAGTGTCTGAGGCCAGATCCAAACTCAGGTCCTTCTGACTCCAGGGCCAGCACTCTACTCACTGCGCCACCTAGCCGTCCCCCATCAGAAATATTTAAGAGTAAAGAATAGAGGTTTTATTCTTCTCTGATCCAGTAAAGCGTAAAGGGTAACACTGTGGGCTTTGTGATGATTCAGTGGTCCACAGCTTTAAGCAATTTTGATTTTTGGAGGAAGATTTCTGCTAAATAGAAATCAATAGCATATCCTAAAGGATTCTTTTTTAGGATAATGGACATTTTCCTGATAAAGTGTTTATTTTGATGTTTTTTCCCCCTTTCCTTTCGGAGGTGACTGGGAAAAGAAGCAAAATTGTGATTTCATAGGCGTGAGGAACTCCTTGCCAGGGTCACATGGCCTATATGTATCAGAGGTGGAACTTGAACTCAGGACTTCCTGATTCCTAGGGCAACTTTCTAGTTCCTCCCCCGGGTCCCCTTGATTTACCTGAAGGACTGATTACTGATAAGTGTGATGGGGAAGGGTGCTTCATTAACTATCTCTGCTAATAAAATGACCTGCTGTTTTCAGCAATTCCTTTTTGAGGTTGAATCTAGATTCATTTAGATTTCATCTAGCCCACGCCAAGGACTTGGGGTGCTTATATGAATCTTGGACCATGGGGAGGAATATGGCAGTGATATTGATAATGACAACCAGCTTGGAGACGAAATCATAAGGGCCTTCATGATTGACTATTAACCACTTGAGACTGATTAGATACCGGCCTAGAAAATAATCTCCCCCTCAGTTCTCTCTCTCCCCCCTGTCTCATTCACTCTGCCTCTCTCCCTCCCTCCCTATTAGACAAGATATCAAGCACAGGAGGCTTTAAGGGAGACATGTGGAGATGTGTATATTGTTCCTGAATATGAGTACTCTATTTCATTTCTCTAGCAAGTTTTTCTTAGGTGGAGAGTTGAGAATGAGAATCAAGTAATTATGCCATTTTCATCTATTTCAGATAATCTCTTTTGGGGACTCCTATGAAGTATGATAAGGACTGAGTTCCTCTTCCCTTTCCATTCTTATTTTGCTTGAGACTAAACTTGGAACAAGCAGAAACAATCAGATCCCCCAAGAGCATTGTTTTCATTCCTAAATAATCTGACATGTATTAGATAATTCATTAATAAGAACCACTGCTCTTTGATCAATGGATTTTGAGATGCTGTGGGGCTGGGGACACTAGAGTTGACAGATGAAAGGAACAAAATTTCAGACCCTTAAAAATCTCCACATAATACTTCTGGCTGTGAGAAACTGGTAACTTTTAAAGTTTATCTAAAAAACTAAGTTGTCAGTTAGTGAAGTAGCATTAATTGAATGCCCTGCTAAGTGCCAGGAACCTGAACTAGGCATCGAGGATACAAGGAGAGTAAAAAAACCAAACAAGCAAAAGAAAACAAACCAGTCCCTTATTTCACGAAGCTCCTAGTCTAATGAGGGAAACAATATGAAATCAACTACATACAATCAAGATATATTCAGGATGATTTGGAGGTTGTCAACAAAGGAAAGGTACTAGGATTAATGGGGAAACAAAATAGATGCCCATCAACCAATGTCACCCATTGCATCTTGTGCCATCACCAATTGTCTTGACTTTTGTAACTCTGGAGGAGAAAGTAAGGTTGATGACTTTTTTGAGCTCTGCCTCATTTAAATCCAATTTATACTGAAGTCAAGACATTACCTTTGTGATGTTATTGGTCCTCTTTGAGGACGAAGGATGAGCAACAAATGCCCTTCAAATTGGGGATTGGTTAAATAAGTTGTGATACATGTTTGTAATGAAATATTACTGTGGTATTAAAAACACCCAATATGTTGATGGATGAAAGAGTAAAGGAAGCAGAGCTAAGAAAACAATATACACAATGACTACAATGATATAAATGGGGGAAAACCACGAAAACATTAAAAGCAAGTGTGAAATTATAAAGAATAACCATGACTCAAAAGAAGAGATGTGAAAAGATTCCCCCACCCATCCCTTTATAGATGAGGGAGGTGTACATATTTTTAGACTTTTCTTATGTACATATCATTTACACTTATTTTTTTTCTCTTTTCTTTTTTGTCCTTAAAAATACTATTTGTCACATGGGATGGCAGTGGGGAAGGGAGGGGGAAGGATATTGGGAGAAAATATGGAAGAACCAGGAAAAGATTCTTGTGGAGAGTGAAATTTTGACTGAGATAACCAAGGAGGTGGAGATGAGGAGGGAGAGAATTCCAGACATGGGGGATAGCCAGTGAAAGTCTCCTTCCCTTAGCACCCCACAGTGTGATGAGCTCTCAGAGAATGAAAGACAGACTCAGTCTTAGTCCATGAAAAATAGAAGTGCCTTCCTATAAGTAGTTCAACATAGGCTACTTTACCCACTATTGTTAATAAAGCCCTGAGAAATGAAACTAATGCAGAGGTCCCCAGGTCTCTGGGGAAAGGATAGAGGTTAGGTGGTGTTAAGGAAGAGGAAGGTGAGTAATCTCTAGGGGATTACTGTGGAATGAGAAAGGACAAAAGAATTTTAATGACTGTCCCCCAGCTTTGGTGCTGCTGAGAAACAAAGTCATCAGTGCCAGTGAAAGGGCGCTGAAACAACTGGAAGGAAAATGAAGTCATTTGGTAAAACTGCTTCTCTCTTACAGTCACATTTTCCACCAGGGAGGGTGGGGACACTGGGCTATCCTGCCAGAATGTCCAATCCTACATCCCATGCCACCTTCTTGGGGTGATCCTCTCTGATACTCCCCTTATCTCTTTTCCCTATAGACCATAGATTCTTTTTTCCCCAATTTTAACCTATTTTTTTCTTTTTAAAAAAATTTAATTATTTGCTTTTATTTTTAACATGTACTTTTACAAGATTTTGAGTTCTAAATTTTCCCTCTCCTTTCCCTGCCCCCTGCCTTAGACAGTGTGCAATCTGATATAGGCTATATGTGTATAATCATATTAAACATTTCTATGTAAGTCATGTAAAGAAGAAGCAGAACAAAAGGGAAAAACCACAAGAAAGAAAAAAAAGAGAAAGAGAGAAAATAGTATGGTTCAATCTGCATTCAGACTCCATAGTTCTTTCTCTGGATGTGGATAGCAGTTTGCATTTTTAGTCTTTTGGAGTTGTATTAGATCCTTGCATTGCTGAAAAGAGCTAAGTTTATCAAAGTTGGTCATTGCACAATGTCACTGTGATTGTATAAAATGTTTTCCTGGTTCTGCTCACTTCACTTAACATCAGTTCATGTAAGTCTTTTCAGATTTTTCTGTAATTTCTCTGCTCATTCTTTCTTCCTTCCTTTCTTTCTTGGAGGGTAGTTAGGGTTAAGTGACTTGCCCAAGGTCACACAGCTAGTTTTTGTGTTGTGTCTGAGGTCAGATTTGAACTCAGGTCCTCCTGACTCCACAGCGAGTGCTCTATTCACTGTGCTACCTAGCCACCCCGCTCATAAAATTTCTTATGGAAGGGTAGTATTCCATTATATTCATACACCATAACTTGTTCAGCCAATTCCCAATTGGTGGACATCCCCTCAATTTCCAATTCTTCCCCCAAAAGTTGCTATAAATATTTTTGTACATGTGAGTCCTTTTCCCATTTTTATGATCTCTTTGGGATACAGACCTAGAAGTGGTATTGCTGGATCAAAGGGTATGCACAGTTTTATAGCCCTTTGAGCCTAGTACCAAATTGCTCTCCAGAATGTAAACCATAGATGTTTTTTTTCTTTTTGGAGGGGTCAAGGCAGGGCAATTGGGGTTAAGTGACTTGCCCAAGGTCATATGGCTAGTTAGTGTTAAATGTCTGAGGCTGGATTTGAATTCAGGTCCTCATGACTCCAGGGCCCATGCTCTATTCACTGTGCCACCTAGCTGCCCCTAAACCATAGATTCTTAACCTGGGGTCTACACAGACCCCCAAGGATTCCATAGATTTCAGGGTAGGGTCTGTAAACCCAGATTGCAAAAAGCTTGCTTATTTTCAGCAACCTTTGGTTTTCTTTATAATTATATATATTTTATTTTGTGAATTTAAAAAACACTGTTCTGAAAGGGGGTCATCCGTGGGCTTTACCATACTGCCAGTGATATTGAACTGTGAGGTTTTATTCCCTTGGCAGGGATAGATTATGCTGAACCATCAAGACAAATAACCTCTTCCCTTTGTGAGCAATGACCTACATTTACTCAGTCTGTGGTTAGGTCTGTTTCCATGTGACACAATTTTTCTCCCTAAGAAGAAGCTCCCTTGCTCATGTAAGAATCAAACTTATGTTACTAGTATATAGAATCTTAGAAAGTCAGTTGGAAGTTGGGATCACCTAATCTAACCTCTCATTCAATATGGAATCTTCTGTAATACCGTGACAGATGATCCTTAAACTTTAGCTTGAACACTTCCAATGGTGGGGCCTTAGTACCTAACAAATCAGTCTGTTGCATCCAATATATTTGTCAATAGTTGTGGTTAATTAGGACATTCTTATTTTGAACTGAAATCTATTTCTCTGTAGAGATCCATTGGGACTACTACGAAAAACAGGTCTAAAAATTCCTGTTCCACATGAAAGCTTTTCACATACTTCAAGGCAGTAATCATGTTTTCTTATGCCTTCTAGGTTCATTTGATTTCATTATTGGAAGGAACTCTAGAGATTATGCTGTTTTAGGATCATAAAGGCAGACATATTTTAGATCTCAGAGAGATCTGAGGAAAGCATCAGGTTCAGGAGAGTCCTCTGACTTCAGGCAGGTCAGATATGAGTCTTATTTTATAGAATAGAATTAAACAGAAAGAAAACCTAGATTGGTTAAGTGCCTACCTCTGGGTAAAGACCACCACATTAAAGAAAGATAAATTCTTTACTGCTGTTAAGAAAGACTGAAAATATGTTTTTTCCCCCAGATTACACTGAAGTGGAACAAGAAAGAAAACCATACTTGACACCCACAGAGCCTCCTTCAGAGATTTCATCAGCTAATTACAAAGCATCTGATACTGGCCTGCTGTTGTCTGGGAATCCAAGCACAAGATATGCAAAGACGCCTGAGGGAGTGCCTGAAAATGCAAAGAGCTTATTATCTCTTGCCTTTAAGCACACAGTAGGACATATAATACTTTCTGAACATAAAGATATCAAATTTAATTGCTCAATAAGTGTGCCCAATATATACCTAGACACTGCAGTTATCACTTGGTGGAAAGATGGGAAGGAGCTGCTGGGGGCTCATCATGTGATCACACAATTTTACCCAGATAATGAATTTACAGCAATTATTGCAACTTTTAGGTAAGTGTTTCTTTCTCCCTCCCTTTCTCCCTTTCTTTCCTTCTTTTTCATTTCCTTCTTTCCTTCTCTCCATCCTTCCTTTTTATTTCTTCTCTTTCTATTCCTTCCTTCCTTAATAACCCTCCATAAACAACAAAAGAAATCTTTTTAGAGTCCCCTTCTAGGGTTGTATGAAGTTCTGCCATCTTCACTTCCATTTTCATTCTTACTTTTGTAGGTGTTTTTATAGCTGTACATACAAAATAAATTTTGCTGATATTGCTCTGCATTACTTACTATGTTTAGGTGTATTCTATGCTTGAGATTTGTGATTTTTATGGCATCATCATATTCCAGTGGATAGAGCACTAGAATCAGGAAAATTCATCTTCCTGATTTCAAATCTGACTTCGGACACTTATTAGCTCTGTGGCCCTGGGGAAGTCACTTAACCCTGTTTGTCTCAGTTCCCTCATCTATAAAATGAACTGGAGAAGGAAATAGCAAACTACTCTAGTATTTGCCAAGAAAACCCCAAATGTGGTCATGAAGAGTCATAAGTGACTGAAACAACTCAAAAACAACAACAATATTCCATTATGTTAATATACTTAGATTTGTTTATTCTCCAGTTGTTTGGAAATAATGGTTAGTTCCACCAGTTATTTATTTATTACTCTTAAGAACTATAGCATCTCTATGTGTCTACGGGCAGGTTCTTTTTTCCTTTTTTGGTGTTTCTGGACAGAGTCCTAGTAATGGTTATTCTGAGTATGATTGATTTTGTGATTGATCAGTATTTGCTTATTGATCTATAAAACATTTGTACCTGGGGCGGCTATGTGGCGCAGTGAATAGAGCGCCCGGCCCTGGAGTCAGAAGGACCTGAGTTCGGAGCCGGCCTCAGACACTTAATCCACACAAACAAAAACCTAGCCGTGTAACCTTGGGCAAGTTACTTAACCCCAATTGCCCTAAAGGGGCGGCTAGGTGGCGCAGTGAGTAAGAGCGCCGGCCTCGGAGTTGGGATGACCCGAGATCAAATCTGGCCTCAGAAAATGAGCACCCACACATAAATAATGACTAGCCGTGTAACCTTGAGCAAGTTACTTAACCCCAATTGCTTTAAAAAAAAACAAACAAAACATTTGTACCAGCCTGTAGTCTTAACCACAGTGTTTAGTATTCTGGTTTCCCCATTACTTCACCAATACTAATTTTTTGGGGGGAGGGGCTATTTTTGCTCTTATAATAAGTGCAAAGAAATATCTTATTAAGGTAGTCTTGATTTCAGAATTTCTTTGCTTATTAAGAAATTTGATACCTTGTGGCTATTGACAGTTTGCATTTCCTTTATAAGTTATCTAAAAATATACCCTATTCAATGGAACAATGGTTAAAGGGCATAATAGGATTGTCACTTAAAAAAAATTAATCATAAGGTGATAGATTTTAAGCTGAAAGTAACCTTAGAAGTCATTTGTTCCATATGAGGAACTGAGGTGTAGTAAAGGCACTTGTCCAAGCTCACCCAAATTGTCAGTTACAGAGCTGAGATTCCAAGCCAGGACTTCCAAATTCAGACCTCTTTCCAATATGCCACACTACCTCTTAATGGCATTTAAAAATACTAAATAATTTCTCATTTAACAACTTTTTCTTTTTAGAGAAAATTAATAAATTAATGTAGAAATTAGAGGCAGTTGGTGGCACAGGGGTTAAAGCCTAGAGTTAGGAAGACCTAAATTCAAATTTGGTTTCAGACACTTACAAGCTGTTTGACCCTGGCGAAGTCACTTAACCCTGTTTGTTTCAGTTTCTTCAACCATAAAATGGGGGTGGGGGTAATAATAGTACCTTCCTTGCAGGGTTGTTGTGAGGAACAAATAAGATAATATTTGCAAAAAGTACTTAGTATAGTGCCTAGCAAAAGTACACTGCATCAGCTTATAAATGAAGCTCTTTTCTTTTTTTATATTAGCCTAATGTTTCTATGTATATTTTATGCTATAGATTATAAAAAATAAAATCACCAGCCTTTATAGAATACAAATCACTACAAGCCCACAGTAGGGTTACTTCTGACAGACAGTATACAGTGATTCCATCTCTTAATCAATTTATCTAACACCTTGGTTTTCAGATTCCTCCTGATAATGTTAAATGACTCCAAGTCCCAGTTGTTTGATTTTCTATCTTTATACTACTCTACTTTGGTTTGGTATCAAAAAGCAATTAATCCAGGTTGAGTATTAAGGCCTGTGGCAATCAACAAAGATGGTGGATTTAGAACACTTCTTTGTTCTTCATATCTGTTTTCATTCAGTTGAGCAAATATTTGTTAGGTGCCTATTTAACAACTAAAATAAGGCAAACCGAGGCACAAAGTTCCTCAATTTATTAGTAACGCATGAATTTACCAATAAATAGGATCTCAACTTCCCCAGTAAGGTAAGAACCCAAATGAGGGGGACAGTTTTATTTCATAGGTTTTGGGAGTACAGAACAAAGAAAAAAGCATGGTGAGTATATCATGGGATTGAGGACAACATGATTGGTTACATAGCTGAAGTACAGGGAACAATACAATTGATTGGAAGTAGGGAACTGAGGGGCTACCAAATAACCCCTTCTTTTCCTCCTGTGACTTAAGAAGTGTTTATTCTTTGGGTCCACCTGCAGGACAATGGCCCAGACTTCTATGGATAGCAAACCAGACATTCTTCAAGGGTAGCTTGGTGGTATAAAGATACTAAAGCCCAACTCCCTTGTGGCCATCTATATCTCCCAAGATAGCAGAATTCCCTCAGGCAAGAATAGAACATTAATCAGCAAGAGAACTGAATTTCTAAACTTAACTCTTTATAGACTAGCTGAATTTTTTACTAAGTTCAGAGACAGCCATGACTTAAGCAGTTATCAAACAAAATCAATTAATTGTAAATAGGATCAATAAAAAGATACAGAATCAATCTTGATCATTTCACCTACTATGTGTAAAGCACTGTTCTGGGTGCTGGGGATACAGACTAAGAAGCAAAACAACCTGTATTCAAGAAGCTTAATTCTATTGGAAGAAGGGATGTAGCATGTACATAGAGGAGTAAAAACAAAAAGTATTTACAAGGTATTTATAAGTGGGATAGAGCAACAACACCTGGGAGTAGGTGATCACCTCCTGCAGAGGTGGCATCTGAGCTAGGGATGTCAGTGTGGCAGTGAGGAGGCATGGGGATCTACTTGTGAAAAGGAATGGAGGTGGGAGATCGATTATGGTGTGTAAGGAGGTAGGTCAGTTTGACTAACAGAATACTTGAAGATATAGAAATAAGCCTGGAAAGATAGGTGGGAGCCATGTTTCTTTATATGCTAGGTTGGTGATTTTGTATTTATTTATTCTGGAAGCTTTGGAGATTCACTAAAATTGTGAATAAGAGAATGATATGGTCAGACCCATATTAAGAACATTCATTTGGAGGATGAATTTGTGAGAGGAGAAATAGGAGGCAAGGCAGCTAAATAGGAGGTTTATGGTAATAGTCCAGGTGAGAGGTAATGAGGACCTAGGTTAGTATAGAAGTTTTGTGAGTGGAAAGAAAGGAGAGATGGAAGCCTTGTGAGAGAATAGACAAGGCTTGGCAACTGATTGACCATGGGAACTAAGGGATCAAGGATGGTTCTGTGATTGTGAACGGAGAGGACTAGATGGATGGTACTTAACCATTTCATTCAACATTTAACAAATTGTAGGTCATTTAACAATGAACAAAAAGAGATTTACTTAGCCATAGCAGGGGAAGGATATTCTGCAAGGATATACATCAAGGAAGGGAAGAGAGGAAGGGAACAAGCATTTATTAAGTGCCTGCTATATGCCTAGCATTTATTAAGTACCTGTTATGTGCTAGGCACATAGTAGGAACTTTGTAAATATACTAAGCACTTTACAAATATTATCTCATTTGATTGTTACAACACCTGTGATCCCTATTATATATTCTATTGAGGAAACTGAGGCAGATGGAGATTAAGTGACTTGCCCCGAATCACAATAGCTAGTAAGTGTCTAAACCACATTTGAACTCAGATCATCCTGCTTCTGGGCCACTGCAAGGTGATTCAACTGAAGTTCCCCTGCCTCTGAATTGCTTGTTATGGTCTGCCTTTGGAGCTTCCCTCGTAGTTATTTTTTTAACTCAGACAATCAAAAAGTGATGTCAAGATCCTGAACCTTCAGTTCCCTGAGTCAATTAAATCTCAAAAACAGTTTCAATACTTTTTAAGAAAAAAAAAAACAAAACAAACACCCTAGCCTGAGTTGAAGGAGGAGTGGGAAGTTTAGGATATTGTTCCCTCCATAGTTGAGTTCGTGGGGAACACATAAAGGAGTTATGTTTTGGCTGTGTGGGAAGTTAAGAGGACCCAGCTGGTGGTAACATGGGACTGGAGTTTAAGTTTGGGAGGGAGAGAGGGAAATTAGTAAGATTAAGCTAAATTCTCACATTTGAAGCTTTACTTAATGAAGACTTCCAGAAATCTGCCTTTTTTCATTGCAACACTTTCTATTGTCCTACTATACCTTTTGGGTCTTTTGGCCAGGAACTTTTTGCTATGACTTACCGGTCAGAACCTTTTAAGGTAGACAAATATTATTTTGCTTTTATACCCACTAACTAAAACTACAGAGAGGAAAGAGCCCTGTAAAGCAGAAGCCAGAGAAGTTTCTCCATAATTACTCCACCAAGTAATCAAAATATAATTTTCTACAAAACAAAACTTTCTGCTTGTTGTTCTTGGACTTGGTCCTTGGTACAATCTTATGACTATCAGAGAAAAAGCAGGACTGAAAAGGAAGAAAGATATAAAAAGATTTTTAAAAACTTCTATGGTTCCCTTATTAGGAAAAAACTGAGAACTACCACCATCCTAGTAATCCTATAGCATATTTTCTTTTGGCATTTCCATTGGTGATTGTTTCTTGAGATTGTTTTTTTTTTTTAATAAGTAGTAGGATCTTTTAATTGCTGTGAAAATGACACAGCCTTTAGCCAGTCAATCAGCAAACATTTATTAAGGGTTTTCTATGTGCCAGGAAATGTCCTAAATGTTGGGGATACAAATGCAAACAAAAAGAAAGACAGTGCCTGCCCTCAAGGAGCTTACTTTTTAACTGGGGATGAAAACTCATAAAGGAGAGCTGAAAAGCAAGAGTCAGGGGGGAGGTGGAGGAATGAAGCAGGAGCATTGGTGCTAAGCCTAGAGAATGATGGATGGCTGGTCTGGGGACTTTCCCCAGAATGGAGGCTCTGGGAAGAACTTCCCAATGGGAAAATGAGTTCATAGAATTTACCTTTGTAAATTGTAGCAGCAAGCACCCCAGCATCCCCAGGGTGGTTGCCAACATAGGTTCTTAGATCTGCTTTTCAAAAGGAAAGCAACTCAAAATAAGTTAACAAAGTTACTTTAATCAAACAAACATATATCATCTAGTTCAGGAGGAAAAGGTCAGCACCCTGAATTTCAGAGTATACAGACATATCAGATAGGCTTCCAAACTGTCCAACCATTATCAATACCAAATCACAATTATCAGAGGGAAGCATCAACATCTGGGTTTTCAAAGCTGGGGGGCTCTCAAGGGCTGCCCAGGGTCTCATCTGGTCAAATCACACAACACTTCTCAAAGTGAGCCCCAAAGCAAAGCCTTAACTCCTGGGTCAGAGAATGTAACCACCCTCTTGACCCACTGCCCAAACACACAGCATCAAGGTGTGGTCATTCCTGAAAACCAAGCCTCCTAGCACAGGCTCCATGTGACCACATTCAGCCTATTAGGGGGCAGAGTATATTTTCAAATTAAAGAAGGTTCTCAGAGTCATTTAAGCCAATCAAAGGGCCTAGGGGCAGGGAAGATCTTCAAATCTGCATTTCCATTACATAAATTTGTAATGTTTCTTTGTAATGTTTCACCACCTTGAGTATTTTGACTAGTTATGTCAGCTGAACAATGGTCTTGCCTAAAAACTTTTTTTTATTGAACTAACAGGTTTACATAATTGAATATATTGAACAGATCTCTCTTAGCATTGTATTGCCATAGCCTGAGTTAAAAAACTAAAATATTATTTTATGGCATTAACAGATTAATAAAGGCTAGATTAAAAGTCCCAAATATTGTGACTAGTTAGGAAATTCAGCAAATTAGCTTTGAATGACATGTGATTTAAGAAGGGCCTGAGTGTTCAAAGAAGAAAAGCATCTGCTTGTTAAAAACCCATTCATTCATTCATTCATTTATTTATTTACATTTATTCACTTTTATAAGATTCTGAGTTCCAAATTTTCCCCTCCCCTCTCCAAAGATGACATGCAATCTGATATAGGCTATCCATGTGCAATTACATTAAACATATTTCCACCTTAGTCATATTGTGAAAGACAAATCACAATGAAATGGGAGAACCACAAGAAAGAAAAATAAGAGAAAATAGTAAAGCAGCTGCTTTTGAGATCTTCGTGCCTTAGTACCTTCCATGGGAACGACTCACTTGGTCTATTCCCAGAATAAGAAATTTCCATTTCTATTGGGACACAAATGTAAAAGAAATATGATTCTGGACTCAAAGAGTTCAGTCTCCAGGGGGAATAGAAATGCTGAGCCTTACATAGGGATTTTGCACTTGTGCAAAGGGGGCAGCAGTGGTTCTCCACCACCAGTGTCAGTATGGCTGCTGTGGGGAGGGAGCTTGGAAACAAGGATCAAAACCATGTGGGAGAAGGATGAAGTGCATATCACCCCTCTGGCCCTCTCTGCTACAAGAGTTGCACCAGGGGCTGCTAGGTGGCACAGTGAATAGAGCACTGGCCCTGGAGTCAGGAGTACCTGATTTCAAGTTCAGCCTCAGATACTTAACACAAAACTAGCCGTGTGACCGTGGGCAAGTCACTTAACCTCAATTGTCCTACCTTCCCCCCCTCCAAAACAACCAAAAATAAAAAGAGTTGTACCAGCGATCTTTTCAGTGGTCCTACAGTGGATGAGCTCACATACTAGTACTTTTTTGTCTTTCTTTTTTTTTTTGGTCCTTTGTTCTTGAAGAGGACCATGACATTAGGGAGATGATGACATGACTTGCGGTTGACTTGGATTTCAGTGAGGAAGGCTGTGCAAGGTCACCAGCCTCACTTTCTCCTCTAGAGTCATCTGGGTCCAGTGACTAGATATTCATTAGGCTGACTGAAGATGGCCCAGGATGTTGGTACTTTTACTCAACTACAAAAAAGTATTTTATCAACCTCTGCTTCATCTGTAGAACACTAAGTATGAGATAATAATAGCAGAAGAATGACTTGTTTCAGAACATTTCTTTCTGAATTCCACTGAAAAAGATGAGAACAGGGGCAGCTAGGTGGCACAGTGAATGGAGTACTGGCCCTGGAGTCAGGAGGATTTGAGTTCAAATTTGACACTTAACACTTACTAGCCATGTGACCTTGGGCAAGTCACTTAACCCCAATGACCCTCCAAAAAGCAAAATTAAAAAAAAAAAAAAGATGAGAGCAACAAGACACCAAGAAAGGGTATGAGTCAGGATCTCAGATGACGTAGGGACTGCCCACATCCATTAGATCAGGCAACTGAATGTTTTATGCACTAATAACAGCAACAATAGCTATGAAATAATAAATAACTCAGTGTAGTATAGTGGAAACTCTTGTCTTAGTTCTTGTTACTGGTTCATAGCAGAATTATAGGAAATTAGCAGCTGAGACACCATCTGGGGAACAAGTAGGAATTTCATGAACAATGGCTATCAGCTGGAGAAAGATGGAGTAAAGCACAGGTGGAGAACACTGACATGTGATCCTTACTCCTTTTTTCCTCTTACAGTCCCTAGTGTTCTGCGAGAGTCAGCTCAGATATTACTTCTTCAAGCCTAAACTCATAGGTCAAGTTGCCTGCACTCTCTCTCTCTTCATATCATTCTGTATTTACTTATCTGGATGTATGTGTTATATTACTCTCCACCCTTCCCCTCACTGGATATAAGCTCCTGGGGGCAGGGATTATTTTATTTTTGTATTTGTATTTCTAGAGCTTAGCACAATGCCTTGCACCTGGTAAGTATTAATAAATATTGAATTGGATTTGATGGTCATTCCTTCAGTTCCCTAGGGTTAGTGAATCCATAGGTACAAATCTCCATTCAGAAAATGAGAGTTGTTGCCATGAATATTTTAATCTGGGTGGCCATACTGAGTCATTTATATTTTGGCAGGCAAAGGAATAAAAATAATGTTATCTAAGAGCTGGCATTTATAGAGCATTAAGCTTTGCATAGAATTTTATATATGTTTTCTCATTTGATCCTTATGACAATCCTGTGAAGTCGGTGCTACTACTATCCTCATTTTATGGATGAAGAAATTGAAGTAGAAAGAGCTTAAGTGACATGTCTGAAGTCACAAAGCTAGTGTCTATGGCAGGATTTGAACTGAGGTGTTCAAATGTTTTTTGAATTGACTTCTTGACTCCAAGGTCTACACTGTATCAGCTGTACCACTGAAATGACAATGGCTGATAAATGTGAATTTCTCTACATCTGTCTTATTATACTGACACTTAGATAGCACTTCTTTCTTTAAAAAAAAGTTTTATTGATGGATTTTGTTTTCCCATCACAGTCATTTTCATTTGATCTTAGCCTCAATAAGACTAAGAAGTGGTTTCACTAAACTTGCCCTTGAAACAAAGAAAAACAGTTGAGCAAAAACCAACTAGTAGTGACCCTCCTTCTCTTCTTTAGAAGTAATTTCCAAAGACAACTTTAAAGAGGTTGAAAACTTGGGAAATAGAAATAAATAGCATTCGAATGACAGTGCTTCTTCCTATTTGTCAACATAGAAAACTCTGTGGGGTCTGTGTAGGATTTAGAAAATGTAGAAGAGGGAAGAGAAGACAAGGAACTGAAAGTTTCAGAGCCATACCCACCTTGTCAATTAGTCTTTCAATTAATGTCTCATTTCTGTTGTGGGAGATCTTACCAGTTACTATTCTGTGGTGGGGACACTCGATAATCTAGGGAGTAAAGATCTTGTTCTGTTCTGTTTTTTCTTTTAAGCATAAGCAATGTGAAGCGTTCTGATAATGGGTCCTACTTTTGCAAATTAAGAATAAACAGTGATGAAGTTGTATCTGAACCCATCTACATTGAAGTACAAGGTAAGTCAAAAGACAAATGATTGAGAGAATAGGGCTGCTCACTGAAGGCCCTGTTAGGATCCTCTGAAGTAAAGACTTTGGGTATCAATACCCCCATTTTCAGACAGAAAAAACATTTAATAAACACTTATTAATGTTTTCTTCTATTAGACAGTGAGCTCCTTAAAAGTAGAGACTGTCTTTTGCTTTTCTTTATATCCTGAGTGCTTAGTACAGTGTCTGACACATAGTAGGTGCTTTATAAATACCTATTGACTTGACTACTATGGGCCAGATGCTGTCCTTTGCTGCTCTGGGGATACAGATAGTAAGGCACTGTATTGAAAGAACACTCTAAACAAACAAGACATGGAGAGGGAGGAAAGACACCCACAATGGGGGAGGGGGGGAATTAGGGCTACCTGGCTGGGAAGTTAGCTGGAGGACTGGATCTGGGCACAATTAAGTGAAATCTCTTGCCAGAGATGGTTTCATGGGCAGAGTTCAGGTTTTTCCTGGGGAGGGAAGTGGGGATAATGACCACAGAACAGACATCATAGCTTGAACAGGTAAGGAAACTGAGGTATAGGTTAAGGGATTCATTTACCTATGGCCACACAACTAATCAGATCTGAGATTTGAGGCAAGATTTTTCCTGTTTCTAAGTTGAATGCTATTTCCATTGCAAAATGAATATCTCTGAAATGGCTTTCATATTTACTTGTCTGCTGTTAACCTTTGTTACCTTTTTGGTGCAAATGCATATCTGCTTTTTTAGCATTTTTCACTACTGTTTGTTTACCATTTACTAATCTCAACTTAATCTTAAAGGAAATGAAACACAAAGTGGGTGAGTATCTTTATTGGGTTCAGATTGATGTTTAGTCATTGACTCCTGTCCTTTCCCTAAGATCTGAAGTCATGTTCTTTGGTTTTTTTTTTTCCAAGAGATTCATTTTGTTTTGTAATTAAAGCAAGAAGTATTTTTTCTCATGGAAACTTTTCCTTGCTCCCCATTCTTCTGAGAAATTACTTAAAGAGTTAAAATATATTTATGGAATATGATTTTTTTTTCTTTTTGGTTGGGTAGGAGAAGGATTAGCAAAGGAAAAGGGGAAAAGATGTGTAACCTAGAGTATTGCCCAAGACTGACCCAATAAAGGAAAGATCACCTTTGAGGATTTGGAATAGCTTCATCAGAAGGGTTCTCCATAGTTTTCCACCCATCTGGAAAAATTAGAGGGACTTTCATTTGTCAAGATGCCAGGGTAGGAATTAGTCATTATATCCAAATAGCTTTGCATACATTCTTGAGTCTCCAAACAACTAATTTTCCAACATTCCTAGGATATCAAAACTAGAACCAGTGAGTTATTCTGATCTCAAGATAAAAAAAAACCTTAGAAGCTTTTGGATCTGTTCAATTTTTAGCACATGTACCAAATATATATCCACTGGAATGCTTGGAGGTATTGCTAAGCTTCTGTTTTAAATGGCCCCATATTTGGGTTTCTAGTGGGAGGTATTAACTTTTTAGTTGTCCAAATGAGATAATGTATGTAAAAGTGCTTTGAAAGTTATAAAAATGCTATATAGGTTCAAGGTGACATTATAGAATTTCTATCCTTTGTTCCTAATTTTGCCTCCTCCTCCTCTTCCTCTTTCTTCCTCTTTCCTCCTGTCTTCCTTCTTTCTTCTTCACTTCCCTATCTTAATCCCACTACTGATCTGCATAAGAACTTTGACCTGCTCTGTTTCTGACATGAGCTAATTTGTCCCTCTTTAGATAGCCTGGTGGTTCCTTACTCTGCTTACAGGAGGTTTCACCATATGGATGCCTGACTTAGCTTGAACATCTGATCAATTTAGCCCTCTGTAGCTCAGGACTCCGAAGCTCAAGCGATCCACCAGCCTCAGCCTCCAAAAGAACAGAAATTATAGGCATGTTACCACCATGCCTCACCCCTACTTCTTTCTACCAGTCCTCATATAGTGAGAATTTCAGGGCTTCCACCATCATGATTACCCCTCTCTGAAAACTTTGCAGTTCCATAATGATGATGATTATGATACTTATTATAAGTCACATATATAAAGTGAAAAGACTAAAACTGAACATAAAAATGAATATGCTTTTTCTTTGAATTTATGTTTATTGTAGTAAAACAAAAACCCTATGATTTTGCATAATAGCTGTGAGCTAAAAATATTTTAATGCTTTCTTATTACCATTCTTTCAAACTATTTTTTCTTACAACTTTTTTTTTTTTAGCATTTTAATAAATCCAATTACAAAACCTTTGGAGAACTTGTATAGGAAATAAAATTGCGGTGTAGGTTGACTGGTAGGAATTATCCATTGTGTTCTTAATAAAATTTTATCAGTTTCAGTGAATCTTCTCCCAGGCCTCAAGAAGGTTGTAAAGAAATAAAATACTTTTTTAATAGAAATATTTTCCTCAAGACCTTTTTCTTTCTGTTTTTTTCTTAATATTATTTTTTATTCTCTTTTTAAGGACTTCCTTATTTCACTAAACATCCAGAGAACATGAATGTTAGCAAAAACACAGCTTTCAATCTCACCTGTCAGGCAGTGGGACCTCCTGAACCTGTCAAAATTTTTTGGGTTCGAAATAGCAACCGTGTTACCAACTTGCCAGAAAAATCTCCTTCTGTTCTAACTGTCTCTGGTAAGTCACACTGCACATTCTTTTGTAAGAATTGTAATCTGTAGTAAGAATATATTTTCAAGCTTTTGATGGGAAACTCTTTTGTCTCATCTTTGAGGAAAAAAACCATTGGATTTGATAATTAAGATATTATTGGAAGGGACTTCTGGAGAAAACCATTTCATTTCAGTATTGGGGTCAGAAATCAGACTTTAAGGGAGTTCAGAAGTGAGTGAAAGGAGAGGAAGAGGAGGTAATGTGTGGAGACAGCTTACTTTTTGTTTTCCTAGGAGCCTGACTTTTGGAAGGGAAGATAGATACAGTATGAGTCAGTTTAGGGGAGCATAGGGTCAAATGAGAGTTTTTAAGAAGACCAAGGCATATTTCTAGGTAGCAGGGAATGATCTACTTCACTTGATAGGGAGAATGAGAGGAAAAGGTAGAGGGAGGGAGAAACAGAGAGAGAGAGAGACAGAGAGAGAAACAGAGAGAGAATGATTGTGGATGGAATCTTCTTGAGGGGATGGGATCAAAGATTCATGTAGAGAGGTGGGCCCTTGGTTAGTAAAAGGATGTTCCTTTATCAGCTACTGGAGCAGAAGAGGAGAGAATTGATGTAGAGTTAGTAAGAAATGTGACTGCATCAAGGTGAATAGCCTCTGTTTTCTCAGTAAAGTGTGAGTTTAAGTACACTTCTGAGACGTTGGGGAAGCTAGTGGATAGAACACAGGATCCTGAGTCAGAAACACTTTTTTTTTGCTTTTTGCAGGGCATTTGGGGTTATCACACAGCTAGTTTTTGTGTTGTACCTGAGGCCAGATTTGAACTCGGCTCCTCCTGACTCCAGGACTGGTGCTCTATTCACTTCGACACCTAGCCTCCCCAAGAAACACTTTTTTAAATCCAGCCTTAGACACTTAACTTCTCTCTGCCTCAGTTTCTTCAACTGTAAAATAGAAATAATAACAGCATTGTTGTGAAGATTAAATGAGACGTTTTCAGAGTGCCTGACAGCTCCTGGATAAATGTGTATTATCCCCATTCCTTATCTATAAAATGGGAAGAGTTGTAGCATCAACCTCCCAGGATAAAATGAGATGATATGTGCAATTATATATATCCTATACAGAAGCTAGCTATGATGATGCTTTGTTGTGGGAGTCTTGAAGATAGAAGAAAAGCTTTGAAATAACTGAAGAGTGTGGCAGAGGATCAATTAGGGAATAGTAAAAAGATGTGTCTTCTTGCTTGGAGGACTTAGCTGATATTAGATAACTTTGTCTTGGATGCAGTTATCCCTGTTCAGTAGCAGCAGAAGAGTCTGGTAGAGGGAGGAATCAAGGGTTGAGGTTTGTAATGCCATGAGATGCACATTGCATACATTCTCTTGTTTTAAAAGCGACTGTAGTCCTTCATTGACATACTCCTACATGGTTCACATCCTACTGTTTCAGTGAAATGTAAGTGGTGAAAGTTACCTCTTTGCATTAAGAAGGCAATAATCATAATTAAAACTGTACAGCTTTAATAGCTATAAAGCTTTCTATACTCCTGAAAGGAGAGCATATAAAGGAAGAGGAGGAGGTGATGGTCAGCAGATTCAAAGGCTACATACACAGAGGTCCAAAATGATGACACCTCAGGAAAGGCCATTGGTTGTAATCATTGAGAGATTATCGATCAAAAATGCTAATGCTGGCATCTTTGAAAACTTTGTATTTCCTCTAGCTTCTAGTTTTATGAAATATTCCTTGATCTCCCTTAGAATTTTTATATCAATGGGCCACACATTTCACTATATCTTTTCTTTTCTTTTTTTTTTTTTAAGCAATTGGGGTTAAGTAACTTGCTCAAGGTTACACGGCTAGTCATTATTTATGTGTGGATGCTCATTTTCTGAGGCCGGATTTGATCTCGGGGCATCCCAACTCCGAGGCCGGCGCTCTTACTCACTGTGCCACCTAGCCGCCCCTTTAGGGCAATTGGGGTTAAGTAACTTGCCCAAGGTTACATGGCTAGGTTTTTGTTTGTGTGGATTAAGTGTCTGAGGCCGGCTCCGAACTCAGGTCCTTCTGACTCCAGGGCCTGCGCTCTATTCACTGCGCCACCTAGCCGCCCCAAAGACATTAAATTTCTAACTAAGGAACTAATATAAGGAACTAATATAAGGAACAATATTTTATTAACTTCTGTTTTACATCATTCATTTCCGCTGGCTTTTGAGTTACAATTCTTTTTCCCCCCTGTTTTTCCCCTACCCACCCTCTCAGAATAGCAGTCCCACAAGATATCGCTTCCCCCAATCTGCTCTCTCCCATATCTTCTCCCATACCCCCTTCGACTTTTCCATTAGAGGAAGGTGAATCTCTGTGTTCCAATGCCTGCACATCTTATCTCCCAATTACAAGCAAAAGAGTATTAATAATAGTATTTATATATATTTGAAACATTTAATTTTAAGACCTCAAATTTCAGATCCATTCCCTTCTTCCCTTGTCACCCATTCCCTCTGGGAAGATAAGTAATTCAGTATATGTTGTACATGTCTAGCTATGCAAAATATTACCATAATAGATATATTGTACAAGGCTGCTTATAATTCCCTCCCACTCATCCCACCACCCACCTGGTCCATGCCCTACTTGATCCTGTCCCTCTTCTATAGTGGGTACTTCCAACCTCCCCTCCCCGCCAAGGATGCCCTCCCATCCATCATCCCTCCTCTCATCCCCCTTCCCCCTATTCTGCTGCAGGTTGAGATATCCCATTTAGTATGTATGTCATTCTCTCCCTGAACCAAATTCAATGAGAATGTGGTTTTGCCTTTTTGCCTTCCTATTCTCCCCCTCCCTTGCAACCACTTCCCCTTGCTTCTTCTACATGAGATAGTTTACCCTACCCTGTCTCTCCCCATCTCCTCTTGCCACTTTCCTCTCTCACCTCATAATTTCATCCCTTGAGTATTCTCCCTTCCCAACAAATTCAACCTATGCCCTCTATCCATATATAATTGTAACCATATACACACACATTCACATATGTATTCATATGACCATACACCCTTCTTCCATTATTTTCATACTGAGAAAGATTTCATCAGTCACGGTTATTGTTTTTCCATATAGGAATGTAAATAGTTCAACTCTGATAAGTTCCTTTTGATTTCTTTTCTCTGATTACCTTCTCAGGCATCTCTTGCTTCTTGCATCTGGGTGTCAGATTTTCTATTCAACTCTGGTTTTCCCTCAAGAATGTTTGAAAGTCCTCTATTCCACTGAATCACCATATTTTCCCCTGAAACAAAATACTCAGTTTTGCTGGGTAGGTGACCCTTGGGTTCAGTCCCAGCTCTTTTGCCCTCTGGAATATCATATTCAATGCCCTTCTATCCCTCAGTGTAGAAGATGCCAGGTCCTGGGATATTCTGATTGTGTTTCCACAGTATTGAAATTGTTTCTTCCTGGCTGCTTGTAGTATTTTCTCCTTGATCTGGGGATTCTGGAACCTGGCTATAATATTCCTGGGAGTTTTCTTTTTGGGATCTTTTTCAGGAGGTGATCTGTGGATTCTTTCAACCTCTATTTTGCCCTCTGGATCTAAAACATCAGGGCAATTTTCCTTGAGAATTTCTTGAAGGGTGATTTCTAGGTTCTTTCTTTGATCATGGCTTTCAGGTAGTCCAATAATTTTTAAATTGTCTCTCCTGGATCTATTTTCCAGGTCAGTGGTTTTTCCCATGAGATAGTTCACATTGCCTTCTAATCTTTCGTTTGTTTGGATCTGCTTAACAGCATCTTGATTTCTCATAAAGTCATTAGCTTCCATTTGCTCCAGTCTAACTCTGAAGGAATGAATCTCCTCAGTGAACTTTTGAGATTCTTTTTCCATCTGGCAAATTCGACTTTTTAAGGCATTCTTCTCCTCATTGCCCTTTTGGGCCTCCTTTGCCATTTGAGTTAGTCTATTTTTTAAGGTGTTGTTTTCCTCAGTCAGGCTGTTGACCCTCATTTCATACTTTTCCTGCATCCTTCTCATTTCTCTTTCCAATTTTTCCTCCACTTCTCTTATTTGATTTTTAAAGTCCTTCTTAAGGTCCTCTATGGCCTGTAACCCGCTCATGTTTTCCTTTGGGGCTTTTGGAGCAGGATTTCTGACCTCACAGCCCTCCTCCTGTTCTATGCTTCGATCCTCTTTGCCCCCAAAGTAGGAGTCTAAGGTTGCATTTTTCTGTTTAATTTGTTTCCTTTGCCTTGGCATGTTGCCACTTAATTACTTGACTTTTGGGCTTGTTGCCACAGTATGGCTTTAAGGCCAGACAGGGGAATTTTCATCCTGAACGTGTGGGAGGGCAACTTCCGTTTCTGGCAAGCTGTAAACCCACCCATGACTTCCACCCCAGATCACAATCCAGATCCAGGGAGGTAAAAGCAAGAGTGATTACCCCCCAAGACTGGTCGCTGGATCTCCCTACAGTTCGCAGGCCAGGAGCTGGAGCTGCCTCTGAAAACTACAAAATGGCATGTCTCCTCAGAGGCTTCTAGCCCCCAGGGGAGGAAGCCTACACGTTCCCCAAATACTGGTCCCAAAGTCCATAGGGCACTAACCTCTCACTTTGTCCTAGGCATATCTATGTTGATAATTCTGGAGTTGCCACAGCTGCTGGTGTTCTGGGGTCCCTCCAGCCGGCTGCTGGCCCTGCCGCCCTGGGGCTAAAACTGCAACTCAGGTGGACCTGTGCTCAGCTTCCCGAGCACTACGTGCTGCACTGCCGGCTCCCAGAGCGCTGCACTGGTCCTTCCTGAAGGGCTGCTGGGCTGTCCTCAGCAGGAGGTTAGCTGCTTTGTGTCGTTCTGTGGGTGCTGGGGCTCCAGAAGTTGTTCAGAGTCCCCTTTTACATAGTTTGGAGGTGATCTGGGGGGAGAGTGGCTTGGACGTGCTGTTTCTACTCTGCCATCTTGGCTCCCAGGGTTTCAAATTTTAAAGGCTAGTTCAGGGGGGAAAGGTCAGTACTCCGAACTTCAGAGTATATAGACAGATCAAGCAGGCAGGCTTCCAAACTATCCAACCATTATATCAGTACCAAATCACAGTTACCAGAGAGGGAAGCATCAACATCTGGGTTTTCAGAGCCGGGGGGTGCTCTCAACAGTTGCCCAAATCACATAACACTTCTCAAAGTGAGCCCCCAGGAACAATATTTTAAAATTATTTGCACCATTAATTTATAGTTTTGTAAAGCTGGAGGGGACCTTAGGGATCATGCTATACGATAGATGATTTGATTGAAGTTTAGAGAGACTGTGGCTTGCCCAAGATAATACAGCCAATTTGGGAAAAGCTAGAAATAGAACCCAGACTTCTTAGTTCCCAGTCTAATGTTCTTTCTACAATACTACACTGCCTCAATTATACTATGGGTCAAATCTTGTCCTTTTTATTCATTGTTATATTCTATGTCTCTTTCATTTTGCTACAGAAACCTGTCATAGAGGTATGATTCTCATCCTCTGACCACAGTGTTATGATGGAGTTCTGCCAGAGTGTAATTATGAGATTGGTCATGCTTTAGCCTAAACAATCTTTAATGTGTGGTTTTAAGTGATGAGTTCATCACTTCATTGGATGACTAAAGTAATCAAATGGAGAACTATTTATTTGATATTTTCCAAGGTAGTAAATATTCTTATCAGTCACTTGAGAATGGCAAAGTGAAGCTCACTGTTTTTATTCTTATTCATATAATAATTCCAAATTTAGCTTTCAGTGAAAAACTCTGACTTAAATTTAGTCTCCTAGGTCTCAGTTGAAGCCTGTTTCTAAACAACTATGAAGTATGCCAGAGAAGTTCAGGTTATTTTCTCTTTTTTTTCCTTAAAAAAAATTATTTAGTTTTCAACATTCAGTTCCACAAGCTTTTGAGTTCCAAATTTACTCCCTGTCTTTCTCCCTCTCCTCTTCCAAGATGGCATGTAATCTGATATGGGTGCTACATAAACCTTCATATTAAATATATTTTCACTTAAGTCATGTTGTAAAGTAGAATTATAATCATTGCAATGAACCACGAGATATTTTCTCCTTTTTTAAGGTTTTTGAGGTTTTGAAAAACAATTCAAGCTGATGCTAAAGACTTTAGTGACCCAGGGAAATACCAGAGTGGGTTCCAAGATTGTTAAGTTTACATTTACACCTCAGAAATTGGCAAACACTAAAATTCATTTGGGCTTGATTTATTTTTTGTTGTTGTTGTTGATTGTCTAGACTTAAGAAAGTGTTATATGGGGGTGGAGCCAAGATGTTGGAGTAAAAGCAGGAACTTGGCTGAGCTCCTGCATCAACCACTTCCAATACCTGTAAAATATGACTCTAAACAAATTTTAGAACTACAGAACTCACAAAGTGACAGGGAGAAAAAAATCTCCTGATGAAGGCAGCCTGGAAGGCCAACAGGAAAGGTCTATCTCACTGAGCTGCTAGCCAAGCCCAGTCCCATATGAGCCACCAGGGCCCAGACCTAGGGCAGCCCCAACCAGCAGCACAGACCTGAAAGAACAGACTTCAGGAGAGTGAATCACTGGCAGTTGTGGCAGTTTTCAGACTTGTTGGAACAGGGTGACAGAAGAGCATGATCCAGTCCCTGCCCCCAGGGTGAGAGGTGGAGGAGGCACAGTGGCTATAGCTGCTGCCTCATGGCTACCTCTAGAGCTCCTGGCTTGCAGATCATAGGGGGACCAAGCAACCATTCAGAGAGTAATTGCTCTTGCTCTGACCTGCTTGGATCTGGGCTGATGTCTTGGGTGGGGGTCCTGGGGTGAGAAACACCAGCCAGGTAGTGTGGTGGCTGTAGAGAGGGCACCCTCCTCATGGCTCTGGCAGCTGCAACAACCCCAGCAATTTGGGACACACTCTTTTCACTCTGGAAGCAAGGTTCTACCATGGCAAAGAGCTCAAAAGTCAAGTAAGTGGCTGGCAAGAAGAGCAAGCAGAGGAAACACAATCAGACCATAGAATCCTTTTTGGGGGACAGAAAGGATCAAAACATGGAACCAGAAGACAACAAAGTCAAAACTCCTATATCAAAAACTTCCAAGAAAAATATAAAATGGTCATAGGTCATGGAGGAGTTCAGGAAGGATTTTGAAAATCAAGGAAGAAAAGTAGAGGAAAAATTGGGAAGAAAAATGAGAATGATGCAAGAAAATGATGAAAAGTGAGTCAATAGCCTGCTAAAGGAGACCCCCCCCCCAAAATACTGAAGAAAATAACACCTTAAAAAATAGACTAACTCACATGGCAAAAGAAGTCCAGAAAGCCAATGAAGAGAAAAATGCCTTAAGGAGCCAAATTGGCCAGATGGAAAAGGAATTTCAAAAACTCACTGAAGAGAATAATTCCTTCAAAACTGGACTGGAGCAAATGGAAGCTAATGACTTTATGAGAAAGCAAGCTACTATAAAATATATCCAAACAAATGTAAAAATAGAAGGCATTGTGAAATATCTCATTAGAAAAATCACTGGCCTGGAAAATAGATCCAGGAGAGATAATTTAAAAATTATTAGACTACCTGAAAGCCACAATTAAAAAAAGAGCCTATTAATCATCCTTCAAGAAATTCTCAAGGAAAATTGCCCTGATATTCTAGAACCAGAGGGCAAAATAGAAATTGAAAGAATTCACCAATTTCCTCTTGAAAAAGATTCCCACCAAAAATCTCCTAGGAATATCATAGCCAAATTCCAGAGTTTTCAGATGAAGGAGAAAATATTATAAGCTGTCAGGAAGAAACGATTTGAGGGGCAGCTAGGTGGCGCAGTGAGTAGAGCACCGGCCCTGGAGTCAGAAGGACCTGAGTTCGGATGCGGCCTCAGACACTTAACCCACACAAACAAAAACCTAGACCTTGGGCAAGTTACTTAACCCCAATTGCCCTAAAAGGGGAAGCTAGGTGGCGCAGTGAGTAAGAGCTTGGGATGACCCGAGATCGAATCCGGCCTCAGGAAATGAGCACCCACACACAAATAATGACTAGCCGTGTAACCTTGAGCAAGTTACTTAACCCCAATTGCTTAAAAAAAAAAAAAATGGAAAAAAGAAAAAAAGAAACAATTGGAGTATTGTGGAAACACAATCAGGATAATACAAGATCTAGCAGCTTCTACATTAAGGGACTGAAGGGCTTAGAATATATTACATAAGTCAGAGAGCTAGGATTAAAACCAAGAATCACCTACCCAGCAAGACTGAGTATAATGCTTCAGGGGAAAATATGATCATTCAATGAAATAGAGGACTTTCAGATATTCTTGATGAAAAAAAACCAGAGCTGAACTGAAAATTTGACTTTCAAATACATGAAGCATGAGAAGGTAAACAGGAAAAAGAATCATAAGGAACTTATTAAAGTTGAACTATTTCCATTCCTACATGGAAAAATGATAACTGTAACTCATGAGACTTTTCTCAGTATGAGGATAGTTGAAAGGAATATATACGTATACATACACACATATATTTATAGGAGGATGTGTGTGTGTGTGTATCAATACATATGTAAGTGTAAAAATGTGTGTACATGTATACTTAGAGGGCACAGGATCAGTTGAATAGGAAGGGATAATATCTAAAAAAATAAATTTAAGAGGTGGGAGAGGAATACAATGGGAGAAAGAGAAAGGGAGAGATAGAATAGGGTAAATTATCTCATATAAAAGAGGCAAGAGAAAACTTATAATGGAGGGGAAGAAAAGGAAGGTGAAAGGGAATGGGTCAACCTTACTCTCATTGAATGTGGCTTAAGGAGGGAATAACATACACACTCAATTGGGTATCTTACCCTAAAGGAAAGGGGGAAGGGCATAAGAAGAGGGATGATAGAAAGGAGGGAAGATTGAGGAAGAAGATAGTTAGAAGCAAATACTTTTGAAAAGGGACAGGGTCAAAGTAGGAAATAGAATGGTGGGATAGGATGAAGGGAAATATAGTTAGTCTTTCACAGTATATGTACTATGAAAACATTTTGCATAACTACACATGTACAACCTATATTGAATTGCTTGTCTTCCCAGTGGAAGTGGGTGAGGGGGGAAGAAGGGAAAGAATCTGGAAATCAAAGTTTTAAAAATTGTTTTTTATATGCAACTGGGAAATAATATATACAGGCACTGGGCTATAGAAATCCATCTTGCCCTACTAGAAAGTTAGGGAGGGGATGGGGAAGAATATAAGAGAGAGCAGATTGGGAGAAGAGGTATTCAGTAGGCTTGCCATCTTGGGGTGGGGGGTAGGAGAAAGACCGGGAGAACATTTTTAACTCAATATCTTGTGGAATGACTGTTGAAAACTAAAAATAAATAAATAAAAGATTAATAAAAAATAAAATAAAAATAATTTTTAAAAGTGTTATATGCAGATTACACTTATAAGTATGTCCTGTGTACATTCTGCTCTCCTCCCCTTTGTTAAACACTTACCAGCTCACCTTTGGTGGTGATCAATTACCTGTTAGAGAGACCCTGGTAAGTTAGACTGACCCAGTTCCTATCCTGATGGGGCTTATAATCTTAACTCTAGCATAACTAAGCATGAGAAAAATGGAGTAATTTGGATTTATATGGTAGTTTTAAATTTCTTGAGGCTCCTGTTTCTTCTGCTTTCTTATTTTAACCCCAAGAAAACCCCAGAGCTATATACTCTTTCACTTTACCACCGAAAAACTAGAATAAAGGTAAACCATTCTCATAGTTAATTAAAAAGCACTAGAACCCAAGTCTCATGACTCCTAAGACTGCTGAGAATACAGTAGGTATTTTGTGGATGCATTGATTTGACTAGCCAATATCTTGCAGTAGGCCATGCTCATTTTGAAAAAAATGTGTTTTTTAAAAGCAAGGCTTGGGTGTTTTGGGGGTTTTTTTGTTTTTGTTTTTGTTTTTTTTGCTTGTAAGTTAAGTATGAGAAAATGGCTAGTGTCTAGAATTTTGCTGCTAGAAGCATAGTTTGGCAAGGTCTTTGTTTAGAGAGAGGCATTTACTAAGAGTCAGAGGAAAGAGCACTGGACTCAGTCAGGAGACACCTGAGTTTGAAGGCTGCCACTGATATTCATTAGCTGTGTTTCCTTTCTAAGGCTTAGTTTCCTCATCTGCAAAATGGGGTAATAGTACCAACCTCACGAAGTTGTTGCAAGAATGTAAATAAAGTGTTATATAAATGTCAGCGATCCTTATAGAATTACAATATATGTAATGCAGGCTTTGTCTGAAGACCTCTAGTGATAGAGAATTCATTACCTCTAAAGGTAATGGGGCAGTTTAAATGGTTACAAAGGATAGCTAGGTGGCTCAGTGGGTAGAGTGCTAGGTCTGGAGTCAGAAAGACCCAAGTTCAAATTTGACTTCAGATGCTTCCTAGCTGTGTGATCCTAGGCAAGTCACTTAACCCTGTTTGCCTCAGTTTCTTCATCTGTAAAATGAGCTGCAGAAGGAAATGGCAAACCTCTTTAGTATTTCTGCCAAGAAAACTCCAAATGAGGTCACAGATTCATACATGACTGAAAAACAATTATTAGGGAGTTTTTCCTTTACATACAATGTCAATTGACCTCTCCATAATTTCTACTCATTATTCCATTTCTGGTCTTACCTTTTGGAATCAAAAAGGAAAAAAAAGTCTCTTCCATTCTCTACATGTTGGCCTTTAAAAATACTTGTCCACTATAAGTTTTCTTTTCTCTAGTTTAAATGTCCATGGTTTCTTAAACTGGTCCTCATCTCAAGAATTTTCACCTTCCTGGTCACCCTCCTGGATGCTCTCCAGCTTATCTAGGTCCTTAGAATGTGGCGTCCACAACTGAACATTCTAACTATGGCCAGACCCAGGACTTATTATAGTAGTACTATTACTTTCCAACTCCTCAATACCATTTCTCCCTTAATTCAGTCTAAGATTATGTAACCTTATTTGGCTGCTATATCACACTGTTGACTTGTTGAGATTGAAATCTGCCAAAATGTCCTGACATTCTTCAGACAAACAACAACTTCCACCATCTTGTACTTATGAAGCTTATTTTTTTGAACCTAAGCTTTTATCCCTATTAAATTTCATCCCATTAAGTTCAACCCAACATTTTAGCCTGTCAAGACACCTTTGGACTCCTTTATCAGCATTAAGAGGGAGTCTTACATCTCTTCTCCATAGAGAATAATATATAAAGTACTGTGGGCATCCCATGGTTAGATATAAAATAAAGGGTCTTAGCCTATCAATGAATTTGATTCAATCAACAAATTCAATCAGCAAACCCAAAATCTTCACCTTACACTGACTGAAACCCCAGATCCCTAAATATTCAGACTTATTGAGAAAGTCATTTGAACAGCTCTGGTACTATGAGTGCTTTGCACTGTCTTATAGACAAAAATCCTTTTGGCATATGAGGAGCTAAACCTCTTTGATATTAGATGGAATCTCCCTTGTGAAAAATTCAGGTATATATCAAACAGTTTAAAGTTCTAGTAATTTGCATATCATTGGTCCAGAATTGTGTTTTTCTAATTTTCTAGAATAAAGAACTATGAATAGAGAAACAAAAATCTTTTAGTAGCTCTGGTTATTTGGACAGATTTGGACAAGCACACTAATTTGTGAACAGGAAGGTTATGAATTTTTTCCTCCCACTAATATTTTTTTCTCTGATATCATAGTAATATTTAAGGAACCATGGCTAATAATTGCTTTTGTCCTGCTCCAAACTGCAGAATAAAAAGTCATGTCTGGTGAGCTTCAGTTATATAGTATTTAACATATTATCCTTTGTTTGTGGAGATCATGCTTCTGACCCCCACGATAGGACATGGACTTTGAAGAGGTACTTCCCTTATGAGGAGAGTTTGTACATGCATTTTCATAAAGGTTACTAGATTTAGGGCAAAGTTTTTGATCAGGGAACAGAGTAAAATTAACTGATCTTGTCGAGATCACACCCATGAGTATGGCAGTATATTAGACGGGAGACAGCCCTGGATCTGTACTCTGAGAATTTGGCTTTCGGTGTTGGTTGTGTATTGGTGTAACGCAATTTGATATCCATAGAGGCTGCTACGAATATGCATGCTTATTTCCAGGGTAGATTTGCAAAATATAATAAGTTCTCTTCTTCAAAAGCAAAAGATTTATTTGGGACATCATTAGGATACCAGGAGGTAAGATTTAACAGGATATTTATCAACTAATCCAGGGAGTGCCTACATGGTAAGCCTTCTTTATATTAAGCCTCTCCACAAAAACAAACTTCCCTAGGTAAGATTCCTCCCTCAGCTCACTCACAGCTTGCTTCTGTCCCTGCTCTGCTCCTTGGGCCAATTCCTCCCAAACTGAGCTCCATGTGACCCAGGCTCCATTTGTTAGGCCTATTAATGGGCCCAGAAGATCTTCCCATTTTGTTCACATTACAATTAGACAAGTCATTTCACCACTTTTCATTTTATTTTTTGTAAAATAAGATGATAGGATTGCATTATCACTAATCTGTTAAGCTCTAAATTTATTACCTGATCTTGGTCTCATTTGGACCATATTTTTGTCAGTGGTACTTATCATCATGTATAATTTACCTAGGCAGCTAGGTGGTACAATGGATTGGGTGTACCGTGGCACAATGGACTTGGAGTCAGGAAGAACTGAGTTCTGCTTTTGCCCCAAATACTTAGTAGTGTGACTCTGGGCAAGTCACTTACCCTTTCAGTGCCTCAGTTTCATTTTCCGTAATGTGGGAATAATAATAGTACCTACCAGTCAGGGTTGTAGTGAGGCTTAAATGAGTTAATATATGCAAAGCACCTTACAAATCTTAAATCGCTGTGTAAGTTCTGTTGTTGTCATTATCATTAACACTGTTATTACCTTACACACATCTTCTACTTCTATGTACTCTGCACAAGCTGTTCCCCATGCCTGGAATGCAATCCTTTGTCAGTGTCCCCTCTTACAACCTTTATCTTCCTTCAAGGCTCAGTTCAGACACCATGTCTTCCACACGTCCTTCCCTGATACCCTCAGGTGAAAATTTTCTCCCCTCTCAAATACTTGCAGAACATTTAGTTGTGCTCTCTCTCCTTTATCCTTGCAACACTCTGCCTTATCTTAAATTTACCAGAGTGTGTGATATATCCTCTTCAATTCTTCTCCCCGCCCCTCCCACCACTGCATTACCTTTTAGAGGGTATAAATAGCACCTTGGTGCTGCGGACCTTATTATTTTATCTTTATATCTGCATCTCCTATGCAGTTCCTTGCATATGATTGGTATTCTATATAGCTTTGTTGAATTTTAATTTGTTGAATGAATAGATAAGGTAAATATGACTTATAATATATAATATATTATATATATATATAATATAATATAAACTTATGATTCCTCAAGTTCTGTGGTCCCATTAATGGGATCATGGTTACTTCCCTAAGGATTTCCCTGTAAAGTCTGGCAAAAAAAGACAACTTAGGTCTCTGGCTTAAACAGATATCTTGGCAAACCATCAGGTCTCAAAGGGAAGAACCATTACTAGTAGATTTGTTGCCTGGATAAACTACATGTAACATACCCTCAAAATGACATTTTAAGGCAAGTTCATTACCAATACACACTTTGGGACACTACCCTGTGGTGGGCAGAGATGGGCCACGGAAGAGCTTTCTTGAGATGAGGCTGTTGATGGGTGATGGAGTAAAGTAGAAGAGCCCCATATAGTATCTTCCCATTTTAAATAATCTAAATTTAAATAATTCTTCCTAGATGCCAAGCTTCTTTGTTTCTATCTACTTCTGAAGGAGGTTCATGTCCTATCAATACCCTTTAAATTTTGATGACTTATTCACCAATGCTGTCATATGTTATGCCTGTGATCCAAGGTGCTTTGGAGTTCTTTGACATCCAAAACATATTAATTTTCTTGTGAGAAGATTTTGAAGTCCAGCATGCTCCTTCACAATGTCAGGGTATTAACTAAAGTAGGCAGCTAGGGGTGCAATGGACAGAGGGCTGGATCTGCAGTCAAGAAGACTTCAGTTCAGATCCTACTCCAAGTCCTTCCTAATGGTGGCAAGTCACAACCTGTGTCTATCTCATTCTTCTAGCTAAGGATGAGGAAAATGGGAATCATAACAGCACCTACCTCACAGAGTGGACAGAAGATCAAATGACATATTTTTAAAACCCTTAGCACAGTGCTGGGCACATGGGAGGAACTTAATAAAAAAAAAAATCCCCTCTTCCCCTCCCCAAAGATCCTTCTTTTTGACCATCAGATATAGCATGAGATTATCCCTCTAATGATATAATTTAGAACACACAAAGCACAATAATCCACATTTAAACATTTAAAACAGTATTTTTTTAGTAAGGATGCAACTTCTTGTGACCTCCAGCTCTTTAACTTTTTTTTTTTTCCGGAAAGGAGAAGGCAGGGCAATTGGGGTTAAATGACTTGCCCAAGGTCACACAGCTAGTAAGTGTTACATGTTTGAGGCCACATTTGAACTCAGGTCCTCCTGACTCCAGGGTCAGAGTCATCTAACTGTCCCTCTATATTTAACTTTTTAGGTTCTAGAAATTAATTCTTCCTTATTGGTTGTTTCAATAAGAAAGTTAATGTTAGCACAAAAGTGGGGAACTGTTTATCTGATTCATTAATAGGATTGCTTATAGCCTACAGGATTGGTCTAACTCTGCTTAAAAAAGAAAAACACAAAACAAGCGCAAAACATTATTTGACTTCCCACAGCAGCTCTAATTGTCAAGGGGACATCCTGTTACTGAATGTTCCTTAAAACTGTTTCAGAGGTGCTCTTTGCATAAAGTGCCCTATTATTATTGCTTGGGAAGGCGTTTTCCAAAAGGAGTCACACAGGAGGGCAGGGGTGTGCATTTTAAGAAAGAAGGTTTATTTTAGATAAAAAAATAAATATTTCTGTATCATGGTATCAAATGCAGACATGAAGAGGCTACTCAGTGAAACTCTGGAGATCATCTGTAGAATAGGTATGCTTGGTCTTGAGTCCTTAAGACACTTAGAATTCTCTGGAGCAGAGAACCCTCGAGATCCCTTTTAATTCTGAAATCTGTTGCTAGACTACTTTTAATTTTGGCCTGCATTCCATGCCAATATCATTTAACTTTAGATTGCTCTCATCTTCTGCACATTTTATAAAAATAAAGAGGAAAACAAAATTATTTTCTGCCAAATCTAAATGATTTTCTCATGTTTACCAGCCCTACTTTTTCATATTATGGAATCAAAGAATTTAAGGGCTGGAAGAGATTCAGTGACCATCACTAGATTCTAGTTCAACCTATAATTGAAAAAGAATCCCCTCTATAACTTACCCACCAAGTCAAGTACCTTGCTGGAAGGTACTCCTCTAATGAGAAGGGAATTTTATGCCAATGCCTTCCCCTTGTAGATAACTCCATTACCACCTAAGCTAGCCTTGTAAGTAAGCATAAAAATCAGCACACATACATTTTGTAGTAACCTTTCCTATTTCTTGGGTGGGCTATGAGAAGCCAAAGTCCATCAAATTTCTATTTCTCCCTCTTCCCCTCCCCCACTACTTGCCTCAGATATATTTTGATCTCTTTGGGCAGGTAACACTTAGTAACACTGACCTGGATGCCTACTGCCAATCAGCTTTCTTATCTCCTAAACTGGCTTAGCCCTTCTTTCATGCCAATTTGGCCTGGTTTCTTTCCATTGCAGCCTTTTTGTCTCACTATTGTCCAGCAAACCACCCACTTATCTCTTGGAAACTGACTGAGACTTTGTGCCTCCCACTCATGGTCTGAAAGCTGGCCCTTCCTTAAAGATAGCTAAAGTCAGAAAGAAGACTTACGAAATCTTAAGAGTTGGGATGGAATTCCAAGGTCAGCTACTTCAACCTTATACCATAAAGGAATCCCCACTATAACATGCCCAGCTAAAAGGCCCTTCACAATTCTGATTGCCATCCTTGGGACATGCTTCAGTTTATCAGTGTCCTTCCTGAAGTTCAAGTCATATATCATCAGTGTCCCTATTTTATTTTCTTCTTAATTAGGTACACTGAACTTCTCAGGTGCATAGTAGAAAGAAACAGAGAGATATTTCTAAATGGCAGCACTCTGAACTGCTGGGAAATTCCCCGTATGTGAAATTCTTTCTGTGAGACCCCCTTCACAGAGCCAAACCTTGGGCTTACACAGTAACATCCCATTGCTTAGGAGTCTATTGTCTATCATTGTTGCTGGTGTTTAAACCTCATTCCACTCACAGTACCCCTGTAAAATGGATATTATGTTCTAGAGGATGATTCTTTCTGATGAATTCAAGAGACTTGTGAGTTTTTCCTAATTTAACATTATTTCACGGTCCTATTATCAGAACACTTTGTGGCCTGGGAGCTCATGCTGGCTGCAGCTGTTCACGACACTGGAGCCTGCTCCTCCCACCCTTCTGTTCAGTATTTGGAAACCAGAATGAAGCATTTTTTGGTATTCATTGTATCTGTTAAAAAGTGCAGCATCAGGGAAACACAAGTAGTCTGACTGTACAAGATTTTCTTCCCATTTTTGGCAGAAGCTCTTCAGAACAGAACTTGACCGATAGTACCCCTTTTCTTGAGGGCAATGTTTCATTTGAGGCTAGTTTCTTTTAAAAGCCAGAAACCATTCAAAACTAACTTGTTTTTTTTTTAGGGTTCAAGAGAATGGATCCTCTCAAAAATAGAAATAGAAAAAACCCCAGAGTTTTGGATTCTGGGTTTCGACAGAAATAATTTGTTTCTTTGCTATTGTTGAGGGAGTTGAACTAGAGTCTCCAAGATCTTTTTCTTTTCTACATTGGTAATGCTCTGCTCATTCCCTTTGACCTTCTTTCTCCCATAGGTCTTGCTGAACCAGCAACATTTAGTTGTGAAGCTCATAATGATAAAGGGTTGACTGTATCCAAGGAAGGACAGGTTAATATAAAAGGTAAGTGGGAGAGATACTATGACCTATTTCTTCTCCTAGCTTTGCATATTGCCTTATGCTACTTAAAGAGAACACTCTCCTCCCTAGCCACGTAGGAGAAAAACAACCTTTATTCCTAGAAGAGGCTCTTTGAGGACTTTGCAGAATGGGCTTTGTGTTGATTGCAGGCAAACCAAAGCCTTGAGAAAAGGAGCAGCCAATGGTTTGCCTGAGGTTGGAGGGAGGGGTTGGAGAAAATGAGTCAGTTATTCCCTTTTCAATCCTCCACACTCTTTCCCTTCCCTACCTCCCACCCCCATCTTCCCTGGGCTATGGTTGCACGGTAGCTAAGGGTGACTAGAAGTGATCTGAGCACAATAGCTCTTGTCTCAGATTCCAGTCCTCCTATAGATTTGTAGGCAGACAGGGCAGGGGTGCAGCCCTGGACCAAAGCTGCATAAATCTTAAACCTGAAAGGAAAACAAGGTCCAAATGGCAGTAATCACTTTTCAGTGAATCTCTTTACAAATCACCTCTCATTCTCACAAAAATCACACTCTCATACATGTATCAGCTGTAATGCTCATTCAGAGTTTTTCTCTTTTGTGGGCCTTTGTAAGATTAAGAGGGAGTTGTTAAAAATCAGTGATGGGCTATTGAACCTTGCCCTTGACAACTTGGAATTTAGACTGAAGCAGTATAACTTGGGCATTTTCAGTTGGAGGCAGAATGTCATAGTGTTTTTTGCATTAAACTTAGAAGAAATGCAGATTCTAGTTATAACCAATAGTCTAACTAACTATCTAACCATACAAATACACTAACACAAATTTAATACAACATGGAGAGGTACAAAAAGCTCAGAAAAGGAAGGTACCATTTTGAGCTAGAAGATAGAGAGAGAATCATAAAATAATTGATATTTGAACCATCATTTAAGCCCTCAGTATCCCGTAATTCCAAGTTCCATCATTGTGTGATTCTATAATTCAGCAAGCATTTATTGAGAGCTTACTCTTCATATTAGGCAGGTATCTGAGGGAGATATAGAGATAACCCCTGGTCCTTTTCCTAAAGTAGCTTACAGTTTAGGAGGGAGAGAAAAAAGATTGACATAAGTCAGAGCTAGGAATAGGGACAGGCAGATAGGCCAGGTAGCCAGGCTAGAGTGTGGCATGAAGTAGAATAGTGGGAGAAGGGGATAAAGAGGAAATATACAACAAATTATTCTTTTGAGTATTTTTTATGTGAACATATTTTAGGACCCCCAAATTCCTCTCACTTTGGCACAAAGGTTTTTTTTATGATAATTAGTTGCATATATTAGGACTCAAAGTTTCAGCAGGACAGGAACCCATGGGGGATGTGTTTTTCAAACCTTATCCAGGGCATGCAAGTACCCTAAAACAATTTTGGAAAAGTTCAAAATCCTATAAAAGCTCAGAAGAGTAAGAGACTATTTTGGACTGGTGGATGGGGTAAGAATTATAAAGTAACTGGTATTTGAACTTGAAGGAGACATAAGATTTCATTGGAGAATGAGGGAAGGAGGGATGTTCCAGATGTAGGCACCCTATTATCTCCAGGATCAGATGCAAATTCCTTGGCTTGAAAATGTATAAAAGTGGAGGATCTGCTTGGGGAAAAGGCAAGAAGTCCTGGAATAGATCTGGAATGCAGGGAAGTAGTAGGAGGCAAGATTGGAAAGTAAGTTGGCATCAGACTGAGGGCCTTAAATACCAGGCTAAGGAATTTTAATTGTATTTGGTAGGTAATAGAAAACTGTTGAAAGTTTTCAACAGAGGAGTGAGGTTAACAGAGTTATGAATTAGGAAGATCAATCTGGCACCTGTAGGTAGGAGGAATCCCTGTAGACGGGAATGTCAGGCAGGGAGGCTATTATATTAGCAGGCAAGAAGTTAGTTGCAGTGAGAATAGAAAGAGTGATGACAGAAATAGATGACAGTAAGGAAGCTGACTAAGACTTTGCGTCTAAATGACTAGAAGAATGGTGATGCCATTAATAGAAAATAAGGAAGTTAGGAGGAGAATATTTTGGAAGAAGATGAAGAGTTCAGTGTTGGATATGCTGAATTTAAGGTGCTGGTGGTATATTGAGGTAGATATGTGTAGAGGGTAGAATGTGGGTCTGTAGCTCAGGAGGGTGATCAAGGATGAAGATAGATTTAGGAGTTTTTCTTCTAGAGATAATCATTGAGATTATGGCAGTAGATGAGATTGCTATAGGAGAGGATGTAGAGAAAAGAAAGGAAAGGGCATCCCCCCCTTTGAGGGATATCTCCACTTAGGAGGCAGAAGGAAGAAGTAGAGCCATCTGGTCACTGAGTGTGCTGCAAGTCAGAGCCAAAGTCTCATAAGATCCATTAACATAAGCAGGTTTCTCTGTAGCATTAGCAGGCTGTAGAGTTTTCAGTGTGTTTAGAACTGTGACTTACTCTATTTGAACCTCCTCCAAAGTCATACTCCAGGGCATCAGGATGTCTTCATCACAGAAAGTATAGTCTGTTATTTTTTTTCTATATAGGTCACCAGTTTGGTGCATAAAAGGAATAGTTTGGAAAAAAAAAAAACTTGGGTATAGTATACTATTCATTAGTTTTGGATATAGTATACTATTCGTTTGTATCTGCAGATATAAAACTTACAAAAAACAAACAAGCAAAAAAAACCTTTGTGTAAAGAAATATAGGTTTCAGGTGGGCTGTGAGTACTTTAGAACAGAAAATGAACTATGTCATAAATATAAAAGCTTAAATCACCTTATAAAGAACATAGAGCAGAATTATCAAAGATGCAATTCCCCTTTTCCCAATTCTTCAAAGTGCAGTTTAAACCAGATTAAAATGTAATTGGGAAATATTTAACAAAACAAATTAAGAACAATAAAACATAGATAATCAATATATAGCCCATGGGGATCCACTTGGATTTTTAATTTGATACTACTGGTATAGAGCTATACTTCTTTTGAAGGAGATCAGTTTGATGGTTTAAAAGAGTCAGAGAAAGCACTTTTATTTAAAACTGCTAAAATTCAAGTGTAAAGAAATGCAGTTATTAGAGACACAGACTATTAAATTGAACCTTTTTAGTTGCAAATACAGGATGTTATGATTCCTCAGCTGATTTGCCAATAACTATTTTTAAGGGCTAAGAGGTAAAGCTCACAAAATGAAAAATCCAATAACTGGTTGGAGTCAATGAGATGATTAAATATAAACCATTAATTTCATAAAAAAAAGAGTTTGTGAGTTTTTACCTTATGAGTGAAAAGTGAGTCTATGAGTACCAGGAAGCTCTAAACAAAGTTACGTAAAGTAGTGGATAAAGATTGAAAAACATGGTGAGTAAAGATTGAACATACTGCAAGAGGTTATAAAAAAGGCAGAGCAGCTATGTGAAGAAAGTGGAAGGTGGAGCATCAGCTGAAAGGTGTCAGCAATGAGCTTCCATGTTGGTGGAATAGAGATTCCAGCTCCTTAGACAAAAGCTTCAGTGTCAGCTCTATGGGAAGTGTGAGAAAGGTGAAGCTTCTCAGAAATGCATATTGTTTTGTTCTCTGCTACTACCTTTGGCTCAAGAGGGAACAGTAAAGTGGGGAAGAAAAGCTCTGTAGCTACTTGGTTGATAGTTCTGTTTGTTCTGAACCAATTGGTCATAGTAGCATTCTGGTACATGAAGAATTTCTGCTTTCTTCAGAGCTTCAACCCAGTATCTTTATTGTGAGTTATATTTACTACTAGCTGATTGAATGATGCAGAATCAGTAATTGAATAGTTGGCTGGGGTTGTCTTCATTGATCAGGGAGAGCCAGACTAATGAACTTTGCTGTTTTCTACCTTAAGGGAAATTGCTAACTTAAGAATGTAAAGCTTTTTCAGCTCTCTTTTAAGAGTTATTGTGAATTGAAAAAGCTTTTAAATACTTGTTCAGTTTCAGAGCAGTTTGTCCAGCTGAAGAATAGTTTGGAATAGAAGGGGGAAGCATTTAGCAACTTCCTGTGGTACAGATTTTCTTGAACGTTTCATTGACACCCAGGCCTAAAGTTCAGTTTTCAGTTATCTTGAGTACCTAGGTTACTCACGTAATCCTCTTCCTGGTTTCTATAAGTGTATAACCGTTCTCCTCCACAGTTACTGAATTGGTGGGACAGAATAGCCCAAGTTTATATGTGCACTGTGATGTAGTTATTATTCTGCGTCTACTTTATTTGAGTGCCTTTAATGTTATTCTTATTTTCACCTTATTTTTGAATAAATGGTTAAATTTAAGATCTAATGTGTCTTCATCATAAGTGTAAATCTAAGCATGCTGGTGGGGGTCCAAGAACTATAGAGGTCGAGGAGGGGAAGTGTATCTCTCAAAATAGGATTACTTCTTAGGACCCTGAGAGAATTTGAGCATAGTCTTGTGGTTGTAGTTCTTCTCTGGGAACTCATGCTTGCCAGTGTGGGGATATGTTGGTATAGGCAAGTAAACCTAGAGAATAAGTGTCTAGATAACTGATGTGAGGCACTATTCTGCGCATGGTTACTCACATATGCCCTACATAAGGTCATGCAAAATAAATGCAAGTTAGTCTTTTTGAGGGGGAGGCATTACTAACAAAGGGGATCAGAAGAAGTTTCATGTAGAAGAAAGTATTTAAGCTGAGCTTTGCTGGAAACCAGGGATTTTAAGAGGTAGAAGTGAGGAGGGAACGCATTCCAGGCCTGCTAGACAACATGTGCAAAATCACAGAGATGGAGATTAAGCATAATAATAATAATTATTATTATTAAATTTAAAAATTATTATTATTATGTTGTACCCCAAAAAAGCGAGACAGAAGATCACCGAAAATTAGAATTTGCGTGGATTTATTACCGCAGGACTGTCATGGTGCACGGTCACCCAAATTAGGCAGTGGTTTGGCATAGACATTGTGCTGGTTTTATAAAGGTTCCATAGCCAGGTTACTTAAGTTGGAATTACAGTGATGTCAGCTGGAACTACAGTGATTGGTTAGTGTACATTTGAATATCCGCCAGCATGAAACCCTAGACTGAGAATCCCTCCTGGCCACAGATCAATTACGGGGAAAGGAAGGGGTGGGGGTCCTGCTTGTTTAGGGGAGGGTAAGGTGGAGTTGTCTGTTTTACAAATCAATGAAGGGAAGGGGAAAGTGGAGTTTTGTCCAACAACCACAACAACAACAATAATAATAATAGCTAGTATTAATATATCTCTTTAAAGTTTACAAAGTGCTTTACAATTTGTCCTCACCAACACTGCAAGTGCAATTTGTTGTTGTTTGGTTGCTTCAATCATGTCTGACTCTTTGTGACACCCTTTTGGGTTTTTATTTTTGGCAGAGAAAGTGGAGTAGTCTACCATTCCTTCTCCAGATAATTTTTACAGATGAGGAAACTGAGGCAAAAAAGGTTATGTGACTTGCCTAGGGTAACACAGCTAGGAAGTGTCAGAGGCAGGATTTGAACTCAGTTCTTCCTAAGTTCAGTTCTTCTTCTAGATCCAGAGCTCTAACCACTTTACCACCTAGCTAAGTATCAGATATGACACATAGCAAGAAAGTTAATTTGGCTGGATCTAAGAATGTATGATGGGGAGTAATGTATAATAAACCAGAAAAGATAGATTGGCACCAGAAAATTGGAATTTTGGGAAAGTAAGATACATAGGTACCTTATAATTTAGTTATTTTTATTTATTATTTTGTTTACTATATTAAAAGTAAATGTTTATTATCCTTTAAATTAATATAATTTATCTTTAGATGATATTTAAGAAAAATCAGGAATAATTTATCATTATACCAGTAACCAAAGGGTCCTGGTAAGGATATTCCAATACTTTTAGCTTCAATAAACCACTGAAATCTAGGTTTCTAAAGGGCCCTTTCAGAAGGTCCATTTGATGTAAAAGGATCAAATTGAAAGTTCATTGTAGAGGGACTGTATGACTTCCTTCCTTCCTTCCTTCAGTCCATATCCCATTATTATAACTTCTACAAGAAATGTTAGGAATTCCAAGAATCCATGAGTGAAAGTGACTCCATGGAAAGGGGGGGAGGAGATATAAAGATATAAAACTTACAATATTCAAATATTATAGATAAAAATCTGAAATAAGTAATATTTGTAAGGAAATCATAAACATTCTTTAGTTGATGCTTAGAGTAGACCCTGCAGCTGTGAATTTATACAAATTCTACCCTAATTAGATGATTTGAAAAAGATTTTTCCATTAATGTCTTTTAAAATATTTCCCCTGGTAGCCCCTTTATTCAGAGCCAAATATACTATTGTATGTGCAGTGCAGCTTTAGCTATGAAGGCCAATAATTGTTCAAGTACTCCAAAGCTAAATGCCTTAGGGCAGCTTTGCAAATAAACTCTCGCTCAGTTGTTTAGGATGAATTCTACTTGATGTTGTGTTGGTCAAATACTGATTTTACCCGTGTTCCAAACTCTGTACTTTTCTAATGCAGGGGATTAAGGACTAATTCATTTTTGTGGGTGGTTGTTTTTAAGGCTTTTAATAGAGTCCTTCGACTAACCTTTGCAATTTGAAGTCAGATGTGAGTTTGAGACTAACTGTATAAACATGGGCAAGTGTTGTAGCCTCCTTAGGTCTGTTTCCTTATAAGTAAAATGCCTCACAGATTTATGAGGAAAATGCTTAGTAAGCATCAAGGCACTATATAAATGTGAGTTTTTATTATGCACTTAGTTCAGCAATAAAAGTTCTAAAAACACTTTTATCTTCTTACTAGGCATACCTGGGAGACTTAAGGACTATGATTATAGAAGAGCTGAAAAGGGATGAAATTTTTCCAGGGAACCTTGGCTCTATTTAAGTGGTGTGATGGAAAGATTAGTAGATTTAAAGTCAGAGAAACTACATTTGAATCTTGGTCCTTTACTACTTTTGTGACACAAACTTCTGGGTCTCAGATTCCTTGTCTGTGAAATGATGCAATTGAAGGAAGTGAATTCTAAGGTCTCTATGAGTTCTAAATCTGAGTCTAAATCTTTGCTATTATTATTATCTTTCTGTTCTCTGACTCTGTCTCTGTCTTTCTGTCTGTCTGTCTGTCTATCTGTCTCTCTCTCCCTCTTTTCCCATTGATGTCAGAAATCTTCATTCAGCTTTGGGAAAAAAGTTCCAGATCTTGAAACTTTGTTTACATTTAGACAATAGAAGTACAAACATTTCAGATAAATGTTGACAACTATTCTTATGTACCTATCTGCAGGTAGGTCTACATTGTTAGACCTGTTTCTATTTCAGATAAAAATTTTATACTATTGAAGGAAACTGGGATTCATTAGATTATCTTTTGTTTTTCTGGTCTACCTGAGAGCAAATTATCAGGTTTCAGTTCCACCTTAAATTTCCATTAAGAATGCTATGTATGGGGCGGCTAGGTGGCGCAGTGAGTAGAGCGTCGGCCCTGGAGTCAAAAGGACCTGAGTTCGGATCCGGCCTCAGACACTTAACGCACACACAAACAAAAACCTAGCCGTGTGACCTTGGGCAAGTTACTTAACCCCAATTGCCCTCCAAAAAGCAAAAAAAAAAAAAAAAAAAGAATGCTATGTATGCCTATTCCTCTGCCTGTAGGGACTATTTATTTGTAGCTGGACATTTTTCTTGGGTTGATGAGGTTGTTAGCTCTTGGAGAGGAGGAGACTTATCAGATATATTTTTGCATCCCTTGTGACCAATATGGTGCCTACACATAGAAAGCAGGTAATTAATGAATACTTTGAATTGAACATTCCTTTTCCAAAGTGTAAATTGTTATTTTTCTCCCATAAGAAGCACCAGGGAACTTGATAGTGACCATGTGACTGTTTGACACATATTTTTTAAAAATGTATTTTATTAACATGATTTGCCTTTATATCAGCCAGATTATACTCTCTTATAAGACAGAAAAATGTGCAAAAATCTATGCCAGAATTTTCTTTATCTGACTGTGTATATGACATTTTTTCTAATAATTCTCTACCTCTCTGAAGACTTACATACTTTTGAAAAACTTGTATATTTAATTGTCATTGGGATATTTTCTGATTTTTATCTTTTCCCTTAGCCATTCCTTCGGCACCAAGTGAAGTAAGCATCAAGAACAGGACTGCACATACCCTTATAATCTCTTGGGTTCCAGGCTTTGATGGTTATTCTCCTTTCATCAACTGCAGTATTCATGTAAGTGTCAGCCATACAAACTTTGGAAGACTAGACTTTTCTCTCTTAGAAAGGCCATCTATGATTTATTTCCTTTCTTATAAATAGCATCTCATGTTTATACGGCTCCTTAAAGTTTGGATTCTTGTTGTTTAGTTGTTTTCAGCAATGTCTGACTCTTTGTGATGTCAGTTGCAGTCTTCTTGGCAAAGATACTGGAGTGGTTTGCCATTTCCTTCTCCAGCTCATTTCACAAATGAGGGTAAACTGAGGCAAACAGGGTTAAGTGACTTGCCCAGGGCCATACAGCTAAGTATGTGTCAGGCTGGATTTGAACTTGGGTATTCTTGGCTCCAGGCCCAATATTCTATCCACTGTACCAACTAGCTACCCCTTAAAGTTTATAGATCACTTTAAATACATTTATCTCTTCTGATCCTCACAACAACCATTATTAGTTCCATCTTACAGATGAGGAAATTAAGGCTCAATGAGGTTAAATGACTTGCCTAGGACCATATAGTTAATATTTGAAGCAGTATTTGAGTCCAGGTCTTCCTGATGGCAGATCCAGAACTCTTTCCATTACTCCATGTTGCCTCCTGGCTCTTCATCCTGAGAAAATATCTGTCTCCTAATATAAATCAATGTCACCCAAATAGCTGATTCAGTGGTCTCCCTATGGACATACCTTCCATTTGAAGGAGCCCTTCTCTATTTTCATCTAGCTGACCTGATGGTCTTATTGAAATAATGATCCTCAGATTGACAAAAATAAATTGAAATGTCTTTCTTCAGTCTCCTGAACAAGACAAACTATGAAAGCCGACATTATTAGTACCATGTTTTCCACTGAGTTCTATGGGTGTTGATATCTTGGTGTTGCATTCTTGATGCCAAATGGAATTTGTCTCTCTACACAATTTCTTCTACTTTTTTCCAGCAGCTGCTTCAAATGATAGCATTCGTTAAGACAGGTCAACTTTTCTAATCTAGTCCAATCCAACAAGTACTTACTCATTATGTGCAAAACATTGTGTCTAGGTACTAGAGGTACAAAGACAAAGACAAAAACACCCCATGCCCTTGAGAAGCCTATATATCTACTGGACAGCAGTACACACTAAATATATATGTATACACACATAGATGTTAATGTGGGATCTATGCATTTCTATATTTATGGAATAATTTTGGGAGAAAACTTGAATCCTAACAACTAAGGGGGTCTAGAAAGGCTTCTCATAAAAATGGCATAAGACCTTAGCTTTGAAGGAAAGTAAAAGAGGGAGAGCATTCTAGGGTTGGGAGATAGCCCATGCAAAGACATGGAGTTGTGAGTTTGGAATACAAAGTTTTAGTAACAGCAAATAGGCCGTTTTGGCTGAAATACAGAGTACATAAAGGGGAATGATATGAAATAAGCCTGGAAAGATAGCCTGAAGCCATTTAACTTGGTAACATATCTTTTCCTAACTCTTGGTGTATTTAATTTTTAAACCTACTAAACACTGTTAAATGGTAGGAATTTACATTGCACAGACTTCTAGCACTGTCTTTTAGCTTCACCTTATGTTTATGTTGGACCTTTCTCAAGGGAGCTAAAAGCACTATTTATACTTTAATAAAATGATATCATCATACGTACTATTCTTGTGAAATGGGGAAAAGTTTGTTTTCCCATTTTATAAATGAATAAATTTCTTCTTAAGAAAAAAAAAACAAACCCCACCAATTATTTGTAACTCACCAGCATGCCTCTAAGTCTCTTTTATAACAAGGGCTGAGTATTTTTCAGAAATGAAGGACTAGGTTCCTGATCCCTATTATTCTAACCTGCCTAAGGTTGAGTGGATAAGTGGGTATAGGGATAAAAGGAAAAGAGTTGAATGCACTAAAAGAATTAAAGTTCTGTTGTGGGGGAGGTAGTTTGCAAAGTGGGAACTTTGTGTGTAGCTGTGTTGTAGTAGAGGACTGGACTTGGACGTAGGAAGATCTAGGTGAAAATCCTGCCTATGACTATAGTTTGTGTGATCAAGTTACAAATCATTCACCTTCCTGAATCTCAGTTTTCTCCTCTGTAAAATAAAGATAGTCATGCCTATAGTACCTGCTTCACATAAGGGTCAGCTATGTTATATATGTAAAGTACTTTTCAAATTATTAAGTGGCATATAAATATCAGTTATGGCCATGTTTATTATGGGAGAATAGGAGTTAGTAGAAGAAGGAAGAGGATTTTAATAGTCCGAGGGCACTGACCCCAGGAAGGGGAAGCAGAAGGATCTCCAAAAGCAAATGTCACCTACCTTGTAGCTTTGCTTGTGACATGGGGATGATGCCAACCATACCACACGAAATCATCCTTAGCATCTAATGCTATGTAGTGCTAAGATCCTACATAGCCTCATGAGTCCATGATGCCCCACCATTCATTCTGACCACCTCTTCTATACCCCTTTTCTGCTTAAATGTTAAATTGAGTTGGCTTCATTGAATCTACCACATACATTCTCATGCTATATTATAATAGTGTATTCTTATTCTCGTAAAAACCACATATAGTTTTTTTTCTTTTTTTTCTTATTTCTTTTTTTTTTTTTTTAAAGCAATTGGGGTTAAGTAACTTGCTCAAGGTTACATGGCTAGTCATTATTTATGTATGGGTGCTCATTTTCTGAGGCCGGATTTGATCTCGGGTCATCCCAACTCCGAGGCCGGCGCTCTTACTCACTGCTCCACCTAGCCGCCCCTTTAGGGCAATTGGGGTTAAGTAACTTGCCCAAGGTTACACGGCTAGGTTTTTGTTTGTGTGGGTTAAGTGTCTGAGGCTGGATCCGAACTCAGGTCCTTCTGACTACAGGGCCGGCACTCTATTCACTGCGCCACCTAGCCGCCCCAAAACCACATATAGTTTTGAGGGGTTTGACCAATTCACTACACTTTTAGATTATGACTTGTTAACAAATGAATGTTTTGGATGAGATTCAAATAAAACACTAGCAAGACACACCCTTGTGTTTCCCTTTGCCCCAGCATATGAAAGATATAGTGGTGCTTGGGCCATATCTTTCATTTCTGTTTAATTGTGCCATACAGCTCTGGAAATTTCCTATCTTCTCTTTCCTTGACATGTTATCAAGTAGGAGAATTCTCCTATATATTCTATAAGTATAGAATCCTTATAATCCCATATTATGTTCTCCAGAATCCCTTTCTTTGCCTAAAAATATGCATCTGAAAAAGCACTCAGGAAATGAGGGTGGGAGGTGGAGGGACAAAGAAATTTCCTTTGATTTCGTTTTTGATGTTTGGTCACCAGGAAATAGTTATGGCCTTTAAAGCCCCAAAACAAAATGTAATACCTAGCAAGTGCCAGGAATCCCCATGGGATAAACACACGTGATTTCTTGCACCTTCTTCCAATGGCTTATCAAACTGATGAAGTTTTGGCAGCTTTGTATAATCTGATATGAGTATGAGTCATAGGATGAATCCCAAAGCTCATAAACACTACCAGCCAGGAGAGGCGACTTTACTCTTTCCTCTCTTGGAAGTTCCAGCTCTGATTGCTTTCCCTTATTAATACAGAGGGCACTTGGAATTCCAAAAATGTATATTCACAGGAGTTTGTCCTAGATTTAGATATTCTAAAGTAAGAATAAGATTTAGATATCCAACAGTAAGAATAATGATATTTTACACTCTATACAGGAATTACAATGACATGACTAACAGGAATAAGTTACGTGACTTTAAAATCCCCCTGGATTGTTATAGCATACTATTACCAAGTAAAAGCTGGGACAATTAAACATACTGCAGAGTAGGTACCATCAAAACATCTGAGAGCACATGAGTACATCAGGAGCAAATTTAGATATGAACTCTGTGCCAAGCACTTTAAAATCATTATCTCATTTGATCCTTACAACCATCCTGGGAGGCAGGTGCTATTATTATCCTCGTTTTATGGATGAGTAAACTGAGGCAAACAGTTACATGACTTGCTCAGGGTCACACAGCTAATAAGTGACAAATCCTTTTATTAAGGGGATTTGTTCTGTGAAATTTGGATTCAGTCAAAGGGCCACATTTGAGGACCTAGAGGGTCGCATGGGACCTCAGGGTCACACAGATTCCCCCACCCCTGAACAAGGCAGAACCTATTCTCAAAGAACTTAGAGTTTATGTGAGGTGGGCATGGGAAACAGATTACAACATAAGCACAGGTAAGAAAATGAAAAAGATGTACAAAATAATTATAGTAATTATAGGGGTCACTAACAACTAGGGGAACCAGAAAAGGTCTCTGGTAGAAGATGGTTCTTGTACTAGGTCTTGAAGGGAGCTATGCATTCCTAGAGATGAACATGAGGAAGGACAGCATTCTAGGCATGAGGGCTAGACACAGAGACAGGTTAACAGGAAGTAGGATGGTTTGTCTGGCACATGAAGATTAATGTATAATCAGCCTGGTGACATAGGCTAGAGCCTGATTATGAAGGGCAAAGTCTTTTAAAGAATGCCAAATGGATGAATTTGTATTTTATCTTAGAAGCCAGTATGGAGCCACTGAATCATCTTTATTAAGTATCATTTATATCAAATTGTAGAGAAGTTCATCAAAGACAAAACAGCCTACTCTGGGTCACTATCTGGGTCAGCTGGAAAGCAGGAGAGAGAAGTTAGCACACATGCCCAGTTTTTGGTATTGGTTCTGGGATTATTGGAATTAGTCTTCAGTGGATTAAATTTTTTACTATTTATTCTGCATCTTGGGCCCATCATCTCTTTCAATAGGGAGGTAGAATGAATCATCATCAGTTCTGTAGAATCCTGGTTGGTCATTGCAATGTTAAGAATTTTAAGTTTTTCAAAATTGTTTTTTCTTTAGAAGATTGTTATGTACAAGTTAGGAGGCAGCAGTAAATAGAGTTCTAGGCCTAGAGTCAGGAAGACCTGAGTTCAAATCCGGTCTAGCTGTGTGACCTTAGACATATCACCTATCTTCTCTTTGCCTTATTCCACTGGAGAAGGAAATGGCAGACCAGTCCCATATCTTTGCCAAGAAAACCCCATGAACAGTATGGTCCACAGGGTCATGAAGAGTCAGACACGGCTGAATAACCGAATAACCACAATGTACAAATTATTTTCCTGATTCTGTATCTCTTTATACAGGTCTTCCTAGTTTCCTCTGAAACTGTCCATTTCATCATTTCTTATGGTATAATCTTCCATTACATTTATGTAATTCCATATATGTATAAGACCTCCCTATCCCTCTTTGATTTCAGTCCTTTGACACCCATAGCTGCCCCAACCTACAAGAAAAATCCACGCTCTCATTCTATTGATAATTAGTGTGACTTAGAAAGAGCACCAGCCTGAGAGTTTAAATGCTTTGACGCAGCCATTTTCTAAGCAGGTGACCTTGAGCATGTTGTTTGATCTTTCTTAACTTCAATTTTTCCGTGAAACCAGGACAAAAATCCCTTTCCTTTCTCCCCTCTACCAATACAGATCTTCAACTGCTTTTTAAATTACAATGCTTATAGAGTGACTTGTCCAGTCACACAACCAATATGTGTCAAAGGAAGGGCTTGAACACAGGTCTTCCTTACTTGAAGGCCAATTAACTCTTTATCCATAGTGTGTGGTATTGCCTCTTCTTCATCAATATATTTCTTTCCGTCTCACTTTTTTGCTCTCATTTATTCTTTTACCAGTTCAGTATCCCTCTCAGTCTGCCAACAAGTAACATCTTTGCATATAATGGGACTGTATTACTTACACACAGAAAATACTCTCTTAAGTACTCATAGATCTGTGATCACATATATTTGGGAATTTCCTCCGTCAATGCAAATTTCAACCCATCAGTATGCCTGCCCATCCTGTGCAAATCAAAAGTTCAATACAGGGGTACTGAGCAAAACAAACAAACAAAGCAACACAAAACCCTAATGAATGTGAGGGTCATGTCTGTCAACATAGAAGAATAGTAAAATAATAAAAGCATTAATTAAAAGGGGAAAGAAAATAACCCATTCATTTTTCCATGTATCACAGCTATCATTTAAACTGCCTTCCTTTCACTGTAATCTACCACTGTCAGAGCACATGGAAAGCATTTTCCTTCTGTGTATCAGGCAGATTCAGTCAGTGTAAGTGACTCACGTTCATAGAGGTAAGATGTGTGCCCTAAAGGAAAACAGGTCCCTCATTACAGAGGAGAGGAAGGGAAATAAATGCCAACTCTATTAACACAGCTCATCAAAGATAAAATTCCAGATAATTTGCTAATGTTAGTCCAAATTTTTGTTTTTGATTTAGGTCAAGGAAGTCAGTCCATTGAGTAATGCATCAGTCATGATTTTTAATACCTCTGCCTCACCTCATCTGTATCAAATCCAGCAGCTGCAAGCTTTGGCTAATTATAGCATTGGTGTTTCCTGCATGAATGAAGTAGGCTGGTCTCAAGTGAGCTCTTGGATTCTGGCCAGTACAACTGAAGGAGGTAATTAACAATGGACATAAAGAAAATGGGCTAGCTGACAGTTGTACAGAATATCATTAATAGCAATTCGATCTGAAAGTAAACTTTTGCTTTTGTCTTTACTTTTGGAGGTGTGAAGATGAGAGGGAGGAATTAATCTCAGTAACCTCCTATATTCACTAGGGCTTTAGGGTTTGAGGCTTTTGCACAGTATGTTTTTCTGTGTGTAACTTGTAATCCTTGTACAAAGATTTCATTATTGATGCACCATGGGTCAGGTATGTACTTTTGATTTGATTTTCTGTCAATGGGGATGGATTTATGCTGACTGCCACATTATCTCACTTCAACCCCATTATGAATAGTGACACATATTTTTAAAACAGCTAGCTGGGAAGAGAGTTTATAATGTGTGGCCCTGGAACTTTTTTTTTCTCTTGGTTTGATACTGTGATTTCATCAGGGTGGAAAATTCCCTGTGTTGAAAGAAGCTTTCTTCCCCAGTTATGCAGCTCAGCAACTGGTCTATGCCTCAGAGTTGCCTGCTACTTGCAGATCTGATGTGTTTAGCATTTCTCCAGAATAAGGGAATTGCTTTGTCACTGAAAGAGCATAACACTTTTTCTTAGTACCTTGTTAATAGTGGCTTTGAGTAAACAGAACTTGACACTGCTTCATTAGTGCAAGAGGAAGTGGTAAGGACCAGAAGAGAACCAACTAGCTGAGAATCAGCTTCATGTCATACAGACTTTTTAAAATGACTGCAGGCATTAAGATCTCAAGTTCAGACTTATGATTTGCCCTGGGCATATAGGTTTCCCCATACATGATCTTCTTTGCTAGGTTTTTGCAAGTTTGTGCCCATTTTTCCCCATAGACACTACATGTATTAGTGGGAGAGCATGACTCAATAATGTTTTAATTTTTGTTTCTTTTATCTTCTCAAATGTTTTATGTTTAAGAGGAAATAATATTATCATTATTGATTTTGTGTAAATGAGAAGCATACTAGTAGTAGCTCAAGAGTTAAAGTGGTGGGTAGGAGGAGTGCACCCCCTCCATCTCTAAGTTAACCTAAAACCTTGAGAGAGAGTGTGAGCTCTAGTAGAAGTGATTGTGAACTTTTCTGGGAACTTTAGAACACCTAGTTTGAGAGTAGGTTGGGAATGAATTAGTGTCAAGTAAGAATAAAGGCCCAAGGTGCCTAGTTTATAACGACTAGTGGGAATCAGAAAAGGTATCTCATAAAAGGTGTCATCAAGTGTTTATTTTAGTTGTGAATCTAGTAGATTTTTTTAATGATGATTTAAAGTTGTGAAAGCATGTGAAGGCTATATAATTGCTGTTGAGAAAGATGTCAGGAGGCTTCTAATTTCATAGTATTTGAGTCTTTTTCCATTGTTGCATATTTCTAGAATTTGCTGTCACAGATTAGGGAGAGTTTAAATAATATTGGGATTTGTTGTCACCCCAAAATATCATCTTTTGGTGATAAGGAAATTGTTCACTTTGGAGTAATATCACCTCCTTTCCCTCAATTGCTGTAGACTATGAAATAAGTTGAGATGGTGGTGAAGACCATCTTCTATTTTCAAGGAAGGTTTAGGGTAGCTTAAGGGTCAATGTAAAGAATTTGCCTTTATACCACACTCTTAAAAATTGTTATATAGAATAGTTTCTTTACAAATGTTTGTTGAATTGACTGAATCATGGAAGAATCTTGTAAGAATTTTGTTTTGAACTCAGTAGCAGGTTATTGGGCAAACCATTCCTGGAATTGCTCTCAAATCCAAGCATGGAACTTTCAAAACTATTTATATTTTGGAAAATATTGTAGGAAAGTGACCACAAACACACAAAATAATAACTAGGCAGGAAGTCAAATGGGGAATCTAGGAATCTAGTTACACAATGTAATCAGGAGATACTGGCTGTTGTCCATGCCTCCTTTCCAAGAAGTGAATATATATATAATTGAGATTTTTTTCAAGAAGTTTTCATACATCCTATCCTGATTCCTAATCTGACTGTGGGCCATGTTCTGATTATTTCTGGTCTCTAAAATCCACCTCTACTAAGATGACAGATTGCCATGGGCTCTTGACATGAATATATAGAGTTGGAAGGTAGCTGGATGGAATTGCCTTGGCTAGAACAAGAGTGTCTGGGCATGGAATGGGATATGAAATAAGGTCAGAAAGCTAAACAGGATCCAAATTGTGAAGGGTCTTAAATGCCAGGATAAAGAGTTTGCATTTTATTGCAGAAACACTAGGGAATCATTGAAAGTTTTCAGGTAGAGGATTGGCAATAGGAGTTGGAACTTGAAGAACTTTTGGAGAATATCAAGTCCAAATTCTGAATTTTATGTCTGAGGAAACTGAGGTTATTTTGTACCAAAATCACATAGCAAGTGGTTTATTTTGTTGATGGGAAGAAGTCCCGATCTGTTAGTTCACTGATGCAGGGAATTCTCAGTTCCTCACCAAGTGACCACTCATCTATAATCTATAATCTCTACAAGTTCCCAAGGAACCAAAAGATGAAGTGTCTGGCCCATGGTCACTTAGTATATGTCAGAGGCAGGGCTTGAGTACAGGTCTTCCTGGTTCCTAGGCCAGTTTCTATCCACAATACCATGCTGCCTTGCACAGAGCAAGTTATTCCAACTCAGTCTCTTGCTCTCTCTCTCTTTGTAATGTGCTATAACCAATTCCGCAAAGTCAGTTTATGAAAAACTTGAGTCTTTCATTGGTATTTTTAGTACATTTTAAAATATAGTAACATAACAACTCTTATTTCCAATACAGAAATGCTTTAGATTAGAATCCACACCCTGTACATCAAAACAATCTTCCTCATGTATAAAGCACATTGTAGTGGTTGATAATCATTTTTTTCTTAAGGTTCTGAAGTAATTCTTAATTAGTCCTTTAAAGGTTTCAACCAAAAATGTTACTTTAGCTTAAGGGTTTTGCTTACAGGTGCCCAGTGTTAAACTATATGTGAGGGAACAGCTTAGACCAGGGGTGGGGAGCCTATGGCCTCAAGGCCACATGTGGGCCTCTAGGTCCTCAAATGTGGCCCTTTAACTGAATCCAAACTTTATAGAACAAATCCCCTTAATAAAAGGATTTGTTCTGTAAACTACTGCAATCATCCAGATAGGAGGCATACAAAGAATAAATAAACTTGTAGCTGCCTTCTAAGAGAATGTGGACAAACATTGTCTTCTACATTTGAAGGGTGCTTTTAACTTTTATGCAATGTAATTTTTAACATTTTATTTTACTCAAACATATATAACATATAACATATATCTTTAATAAAAGGATTTGTTCTGTAAACTTGGACTTGGTTAAAAGGCCACATGTGGCCTTGAGGCTGCAGATACCCCACCCCTGCTTAGGCACTTAAGAATCCCTGTGAACCAGGCTTGTAGACAACATATGTTAGAGAGTATTTGTAATTTTAAAATAAAACTCAAACTATTTATTAACCAAGAACACTAATGCATAATAAATGTGAGCTACACTAAAGCAAATATTATAAGATTTATAAGAATAATGATAATTCAATACTTTGGTGTGTACAATAACATCAATATCGGTACTCTGTCCACTTGTGTCCATTCCATGCTTGACCATCCTATGATACTCTTAGAAATCTGCCATAGAAGGTCTGTCCACTGTGATAGGAGCTTCCTCTAGATCTCTTGTGAGATACCTATGGGTTACTCTTTGGTTTCCATTCACTCTTGCTTTCTAACCAGCCATCTTTTTTCCGCAGTCATAAAAATCTCTAATGACAACTTTTACATCTCTGCTCCAGAATAATTCTTTATTGATTATGTGATGAAACTTGCTTACCCCTACAATGCACCTTTGATTCAGGGGAAATCTTTGTTAATTAGAAGAATAGATCTGAAGTAGAATAGAGTTACTAAATTACAAGACAGCATGGAATAGTGATACGCTGCTGCCCTTGATATCCAGAAAACCAAGGCTGAAGTTCTCTTCTACAAGAGGAGTTCTTAACATGGGATCTGTGAAGTTGTTTTGTAAAAAAAAAAATATGTATGTGTGTGTGTGTATATATATATAACTATATTTCCCTTTTTTTAAGGTAGTTGGGGTTAAGTGATTTGCCCAGGGTCACACAGCTAGTAAGTATATGAGGTTGAATTTGAACTCAGGTTCTCCTGACTCTAGGGACAGTGCTCTATCCATTGTACCACCTAGCTGCCCCTAACTGTATTTTTATATAAATGGTTTCTTTTGTAATCCTATGTACTTTATTTTGTACTTTAAATTTTTAAAAAATATTTATATGTTATTTATATTTATTTTATACTTTAGATAATTATGAGAAGGACCCTTAACTTTACTAGAAAGCATTCTATGACATAAAAAGAAGGTGAAGAACTCTTATATATACTAGCTGTGTGATCACAGATGAATCATTTAACTTCTCAGACCTGTAGGCAAGTCTGAAAGACTATTAAGTTACAGATGAGCTAATTGTTCTTTATCTGTGAAGGAAAAGTCCACAGTAGGAGTTCCCCAAACTAATGAAATCATAGGTTCAGACCCACCCTCAAGTAATTACATAATTCTACTATATGAAAATATGTTTTTGTTAAATTATGTCTCTATTAGGCAGTTATCTTTGATCACTGACTCAGTAATTAGAAATTTATTTGTTATATTGACAAGATTTCAGTTATTACCTTTTGAGGTTTCCATGAGGCATCCCCAATTCTAGTTTCCTCTTCAATTTAAGGTGACATTCTCTCTTTTCTGTTACTATGACATTCTAGCACTGAGGTGTGTTCACCATGTTTGAAATTGTATTATTTTCTTCTTGAGATAATTTCCAACTCCTTTATAATTAGCCTCAGTTACAATCTCTCCCTCTCTCTCTCTCTCTTTCTCAAGATCATGGTGTGACAGAAAGAGTGTTGGACTCTTTAGTCATAAGATTCAGTTTTTGAATCCTGGATTTGCTACTTATTACCTATATGCCTTTGGTCAGGTCACTTAATTCCCCTGGGCCTCAATTTTCTTATTTGTAAAATAGAGGAGTGTTAGATACATTTAAGAGATATGTTCCCCTAAAACTAACTCAGTCTTGTTTTTCAGTAGAGTCCCATTTGTTATTCAGTACTGAAACCTAGCAGCACTACTTAATATGGTGCCTTAGAAGACTTCTCATATTCGAGTATCACAGTTACCAAAATGCATCAAAAGACTTTAGGCTTCTGACAAGGGATGTAATATTTTATCATTGACTTCTCTGGATGATGTGTATCAAGGAGCCATTATTGATAGCCCCATAAGAAATACATCCACAAATGTTTATTCTTTATCTGGGTTCAACTTTTTTTCTGGAGTAGGGATTTTACAATCATCTTAGGTTGATCTAAGTTTCTTCCTTATGCTGCCCCACTTTGATAAGGGTGTATCTGTGTTCTCACATGTATGGATACTTATACCAGTACAGATCACAACCTATCCATGACTTCTCATAGTATATAGAGGCAGGTAGGTGATAGTGAATAGAGTGCTCAAAAGACCTGAGTTCAAATCCTGCCTTGGTCATTATCTAGCTGTATGACCCTGGTAAACCACTTAACCTCTCTCAACCTCAGTTTTCTTATCTGTAAAATGGGGATAATAATAGCATCTGACTCTCAGGGTTGTTGTAAAGAAAAAATGATTTAACATGTAAAGTGCTTTGCAAATCTTAAAGCATTATATAAATTACTTATTATTATTATTATTATTATTGTCTATCCATGTCTTTCTACAAATTCCCCATGAAGGATCAACCAACATGCTGAAGACTTTCTGATGGGTTTTTTAAAATATTTTGAATATGTCGGTGCAAGGTTCCCATTCCGTTAAGCCTACAACTTAATGAACAGTCAAGGTATCTCAGAGTTGGAAAGTCTCTTAGAGATCATCAGGTCCTACCTGTACCTAAACAAGAAGCTTTTCCATAACCCAGCACTTGAGCCATCCATCCACCTATGCCCCTGTTAAGCCTCATTACATAAATATTGACTTCCTGTTCTGGTCAGACATGTTCTTGATGATTTCTTTCCTGCCATTTTTCATGCTCTGGTCTTCATTGGTAATATGCCACAGTTTGCTTATGGCCACTGTGCATGTTTCTATTCTCCTGTCAGTAACTATCAGTGTGAAGTCCCTTTTAATTAGAAATAAAGCAAAATTTAAAACTTTTAATTTAGTGAAGGTTAATTTGAAAAGAAATATTTGGTATTTTTTGTTGTTATTTGAATTCCATGTATCTTGATAACTGAGATACCGACTTCCTCCTTGGTTCCCCTTACTCCAGAATCTCTCTTCCCACTCCAGTTCACACTCCACACAACTGCCAAGGTGGCACTAAAGCACAGGTCTAAGTATATTACTTCCCGACTTAAGAGGCTCCAGTATTTGACCCTATTGTCCCTATGGTCAAACGTGAACTTCCGTTTGGCATTTAAAGCATTTCAACATCTGGCTCCAATTTATTTTTCTGGGCTTATTAAATGTTACTGCTTTTCATGTCCTCTACAGCCCAGTAAAACTGACCTCCTTGTTGATCACATGTGATATTCAATCTTCTATCACTTTGCCTTTGTACAGACTTTTTCCCATACCTGGAATGGAGTCACTTCTTATCCTAGCCTCTCAGAATCCTTAGCCTCCTTCAAGACTCAGGTGGTGTACTTTCACTAAACTATTGGTACTTCCTCACTCCCCCTCCTCCAAAAATATTAACTTAATATTTATTTTGTAACTATACACACATAAACACACACACACATATGTCGATGTTTACATAGTATATTCCTACATGTGCATATTGCAAGTTTTAAGTGACAGTGATCCCCTCTTATATAAGGGATATATATACCCGACCCAGGTGAGCTGTGCAGTATATTTTACAAGTTGACAACCACATCAACCCCACCTTCCCTCAGTTTGCTTGCTAGTTGATTTGTTAATAACCTTATTAATTTTCTAGCCAAGTTCTAAGATAATCAAAAGATATATTCTAATATTTTCTCACAAATTAATAGACAGGCAAAATCTCTCAGCGGTGAGTCTCTACCAATTTATAAACTAGAAAAACCATAACTTCTCTCTCTGTCTCTGTGTCTCTCTCTCTCTCTCCCCCCTTCTCTATCTCTCTCCCTCTTTTCTCCTCTCTCCCTATTCCCCAAACCCTTCTCTCCTTTTTCTTATAGGCTCAGTCAGCTTTGCTGGCTGCACAATTTGTTAACAGGGTAACAAGCAATACAGATAAATAGTTAAATATTCCAACATTATATCATGGTAAGAAAGATTACATCCAGAGTTACCTCTAATCATTAACTACAACTGCTGATTTTTCTTCAACTCTGGAATAGCAGTCATTGTCTTTGAAACATTCTTCACGGAATGAGTTAAACTCAAGTTTTCTCACAAAATATCTCTTCAAACTTTTTTTGATTGATAATACACTTAGTTGTTTGTTTGTTTGTTTTTTTCCAGAAAAGAAGTTTTCTTAGTCCTTTTGGTCATCACACAAGTCTTTCTCCAGACATGGCAGTTTAACTGTTTCTTTTCTAAGATCTATTTCCTTATAAAAGAACAGTAAAAATATTCAGTCTCTGTAGTAGTAACTATCAAAGCTATAGCTTCCATATAAATGTTGTTCCCCTTAATAGGATGTAAGATCAGAGACTGTCACTTTTTTCTTTCTGTGGTGCAGTGGAAAGCACATTGGCTCTGGAGTCCAGCAACTTCCATTCAGATTTTGCCTCTGATTCTTATTATTTGCATTGACCTCTTGGTCCTCCATTTCTTCATCTGTTAAATGAGAGAATTATATTAGTGCCTCCTGAAGCCTCTTGATCTATGATTCTGTGACCCAGGATTTAACATAATGTTTGGCACATAGTAGGTATTTAATAAATGCTTATTGATTGGCAGTCGGTAACCAAATTTCTTTTTAATGCTTTAGTTTTTGTTTGTTTGTTTCTTTTACAGCTCCATCAGCATCACCTCTGAATGTTACAGTATTTCTGAATAGATCCAGTAATAATTTAGAAGTAAGATGGGAAAAACCTCCACTTAAGCGCCAGGATGGTGAACTGATGGGCTATATGATATCGTACCAGTGGCAGGGTGTGGAGTCATCTGTAAGTCTAAACTGGAAAAAAATAAAACTCCAATGTGCCCTTTTTGACTTGCTCTTTTAGCTTCTTCATGATAGTCGTAGTTAAGCAGTTTCTCCACCATTTTCTGTCTGTGAATAGAATTGGTTTGTTCTCTTTAACTCAATTCAGGAAACCTCAAGTACCTATTCTGTGAAGGAGAGTAATGGAAAAATAAATGTGGGTTACACTGTATAGACCTATAAATGCCAGGCTGAGGATTCTGTAGCTTATCCTAGGGGCAATAAGAAGCCACTGAAGCTTTGTGATTAGATTGTTTAGATTAGGGCTTAACATGATCCAGTCCATGTTTTAGGAATATTAATTTGGCTGCTTGTGTAGTATGGATAAGAGAGAGGAAGAGTCTGGAAGCAGGGAAATTGATTAGGAATCTACTGCAGTCATCCAGATAGGAGGCATATAAAGAATGAACAAACTTGTAGCTGCCTTCTAAGAGTATGTGGACAATCGTTGTCCCCTACATTTGGAGGGTGCTTTTAACTTTTATGTGCTGTAATTTTTAATATTTTATTTTACTCAAACACATATAAATCACTTTGCAAACTTTAAGGTATATCAATTTTACATACATACATATGTGGCCATGTTTTCAACATTAGAGAACAATATCATAGAAGGTAATTAACTTGTTCCAACTCAACTATAAAACTTCCCTTGGCATGACTGTTGGAGATGAAATACTGAGTTGAATGAGGCTCCAAGCCTCAGTTTCCTTATATGTAAGATGAGGATAATACTAACTTTATTACTGGTCTTTCAGGGTTGTTGTGAGGCTCAAAAGAGATAATGTTTATAAAGAGCTTTAAGGGCTATTTAAACACACGTTATCATAATTAGGCAGCTAGCTGATGCAATGGAGAGAGCATTAGACTTGGAGTTAGGAAGACCCAAGTTCAAATCCTGCCTCTGATATGTACTAGCCAGGTGATCCTTACAATAACAACATTTATGTCCCGTAGTTGTCATGAGAATAAAATGAGATAATATTTGTAAAGATGTTAGAGATGTTAGCTATTGGTATAATCATACAATTAGTTCCCTTATCTGTGAAATGAGAATAATATTAACCTGCCTGTCCTATGGAATTGCTGTGAGGATCAGATCATACACTGAGATACAGTATATGGCTAAGGTATTAATGTGAGCTTATGGGAAAGAGAAAATAAGTTGCTTGCCAATATCTGGAGCTATTATCTCAGTTGTATATTTAAGGTGGTGAGTCCCTTTGTCCTCCTGGTCTGGCAGTGATATGGACTACTGTGATCTTGAACAGGACCTTAGGTCTTCATGAAAGTAGGCAGTAAGTGATAAGGCTTCAAATTTATGGAATAATGCTATGGACTGGAAGCTTGGATTCTGCCACCAAAACAACAATCCATCTCCATAAAAAGACAGATGACAAATTGTTTCTTTCATAAGTATCTATTTCATTAGCACATTTGTGCATATCCCATTTATTTGCGCTATCTCCAAAGTATTTATTTTTCAATGTAGAGAGCAAAACATTTGAAGATATTTGGTTATATTAAATGATTCAAGTTTTTCCTTAAAACACAAGATTACATTTTCATTTCCTCTTTTCAGTCCTACATGGCTCAGACACAGTGAAATTGGGAAAAGCTTCTATTGCCTTGTGACTTTCTTGCACTTTGAGCCATTGTGTAATGTCTGAAATTCATGACTTATTATTTCCGAAGTCTTTTCTTGTAAACTGATTTGAGAGTTGCTTTACTTTCTTGCTGGGATACACAAATGCTCTGGCCTCCCTGCTTCTGGTGGTGACTTGACAGGCTGCTCATATTGTGTGTGAAACTTTTTCACAGACTGTAGGTCTATGAAATATACCAGAAGGCTTGGGAGAGAGGGTAGCTGTGAAAATTGAAGCACTATAGCTTTTTTGCCTTTCCATCTTTAAAGATTTTAACATTTTAGTTTTTTATTTATATTCCTTAAATTTCCCCCAGTATTTCTCTCCATTTCTTCTTATAGAAGTATCCCATTTAAAAGATAATTTTTTTTTTTTAAAGAAAAAGAGGAAGGGGGCAGCTAGGTGGTGCAGTAAGAGCTCAGGCCTCGGAGTTGGGATGACCTGGGATCGAATCTGGCCTCAGAAAATGAGCACCCACACATAAATAATGACTAGCCGTGTAACCTTGAGCAAGTTACTTAACCCCAATTTCTTAAAAAAAAAAAAAAAAGAAAGAAAAAAAATCACTGTATCAAAAAAAAAAAATCTGAAAGTATATGCAATGCTCTCTATCTGTGTATCTCCCATGTCTGCAAAGGAATTAGAAGAGGTGTTTTCTCATATCTTTTCTTTGGGGCCATATATGTTCTTTGTAATTTTTTAAGGCAGCTTAATACAATGGAATCAGTAAAACCTGAGTTCAAATCCAGTCTGATATTTATTAGCTGTATGACCCTTCACAAGTCACTTAACCTCTGTTTGCCTCAGTTTTCTCATCTGTAAAATCAGGATAATAATTACAACCATCTCCCAAGGTTGTTGTAAGACAAAATGAAATATTTATAAGGTGCTTTGCAAATTTTAAAGCAGTATATAATACCAGCTATTATGATGATGGTTATAATTTTGAACAATTTACTTTCAATGTTTGGAGGTTTTTGTTCTTTCCATTTATATTGATAAAGTTGTATATATTGTTTTCTTGGCTCTGTTTACCCTGCACCAGTTTATGTAATTATTTGCATGCTTTTCTCTATTCATTATATTTGTCATTTCTTAAACAGTACAAAAATAATATTCTATTACCTTTAAATACTATAAAGCCATTCCCTAAGCATTGGGAATCTACTTTGTTTCCAATTCTTTGCTACTACAAAAAGTACTATTATAAGTGTATTGATTTATATGGAGACTTTTTTTTTCAATCAGTGGTCTCTTTGGCATATAAGCTTAGCAATGCAATCTCTTGGTCAAACAATATAAACATTTTAGTAGCTTTGTTTGCATAATTCCAATTTGCTTTCCAAAATGAGTGCACTCTGCTAACAACATACTGTTATGCATATCTTCCCACAATCTCTCCAACATTGACTATTCCCATCTTTTTGCTATCTTTGTCAGTTTTCAAGGTATGAGGTGAAACCTCAGGGTTGCTTTGATTTGCATTTCTCTTAATATTAATGATTTGAGCATTCTTCTCCCCCTGCCCACGATTGTGTTTATTTGTGAAAGCTGACCACAAGATATTCTAAAAATAGCAGAAGCTCCAAGGGTCATTTCTGACATGACACACATATGTGTCCACATTCAAGGGGCATTTGGGGCAGGAAGAGGGGCCCATAGTGCTCCTCAGGCTGCTTGAGCCTTCAACAAAGTACCAGCCAAAAGCCTGTGCACTGGGTGGGCAGAGGAGTGGAGAGGAGAAGCAGAAACAAACCTGGGAAAGGGCAGGGGCAGGTGGAGACACTCATGATTGGTCTGGTCCGGCAACAGTGGAGAGTATGTGCATAGGCCCATCTCAGTTGAACATTCTTTCATGTGGTTATTAATAGTTTACAATTCTTTTGAGAGTTGCTTGTTCCTATAATGTGACTACTATTGATCTGTTGGCTTTAAAAAATTTTTTTTTCCAATTCATGGAACAAAATAAGCATTTCAATAACAGTACAATTAAAAAGAAATTGCACATGAAACTACAAATATACCATGTACAATTTGCTATTCCTTCCAAATATACAACAAATTTATCATATAAATTTCTTTGCCCCCTTTTTCCTCCCCTTACCCTCACCCCTGCTCTATTGACTTTTAAGATTATATACACCTTTTAGTTGTCTGTATATTTTGGGTATCAAACCCTCAACTAAGAAATTTAAAAACAAAGATTTTCTTCTTATTTAATTACTAGCCTATGTGCCTTCATTTTATTTGTACTGTTACCTTTCAATTTAGTGTCATAAAATTATATATTTTATTTTCAAATTTTTTTTCTGTCTTTTTTTGGTTAAGATTATATCTTCTACCCATAGCTGCAAAAGACTTTTTTCCATAATGGTGATGGTGATTTATTAGAAGGTAGAGGCATACAGAGAACTACATTAGGAAATAACTTATGTGAAAACAAAAGGCATTTATTTTAAAAACAAAATAAATAACAGCATGGTTGAGATCATGTATCTCTGGCAAGGTGTTTCCATTATCAACTAACTATATATTATTGTACCCCGCTACCCCCAAAAAATATGCAGTAAAAAGAAAAACATTTAATTCCACCCTAAATCACTGTTAAATGGATTATGAGTTGTGTGTTTTTCAGAACCTGAGTCACTTTATGGGAATAATTAAGATACTTATCAGTTTTGATAATCAGGGATCAAGTACTTACTCTAGACTAGTTACTAGGGATACAAAGATTTACAGAACATAGATTCCTCTGATGGGGAATAACTTGTATTCTACAAAACATTGGCCACTGGTTGCTGCTATTCTTGAGTTTCTGTGCCTATCTGTGCCTATCTGTGCTCCCCTCACCTCCCACAGCTTCTAATTTGGTGTGGGCTGATAAACCCGATAACTAAACTCACCATATGTGTATGTAAATATGGGTCAGAGTGAGAGGTCAAGAGAAAAATGCATGGCATTTCTATAGTGGTTTTTAGACAGTTATTTCACAGGCCTTCTTCCTAACTCCCTCCCTAATTCCAGCTTAAGGACTTCAACCTCTATAATAAGTGAGCTGTTACCCTGCCATGGTGAAATGTGGTACCTTTATTTTGCAGAGTGTGGTAAGCACCATGAGGATGAAAAGATCCTTTTATTGAAAATAAATCAGTTTTCCATGGAGTTGATATTAAAAGGAAAATATTTTTTATCGACACCTGGAAATATGGTAGTGACAGTGTGCATTTTCCACTGTGTTGTAAATCAACTACTTGAGAATCCAGAATGTTATTATAGAGCACATTTTCTTGGCTCTTAGATTTGGATAGTTCAAAGTCCTATGTTCTAATAAGACAGAATGCAAGTTTCTAAAGTTACCTTTTAGCAAAATTCTATAATAATCTATTTTCTGAAATAATACAATTTGGAGATACTAGAGACCATAAAGACAATCTAACCCAACCCTTTTTATTTTATAAGTTCTAAGTGTCAGGTATAAAAGGAGTCTATTTTGCCTATTTTCTAGGTATACCAGGTAACAATCTTAACAGTTTTCTAGCCATTCCTTGACTCAGTCTCCAAGGAATATCTGGCTCAATGTACATCACAAAATATTTTTTCTGAAGAAAGTGGGTTCTGTATTATTCTGAGGATTGTCTGATTATTAATTCTCTGATCATGAATATGAGTGTTTGCTTAATTATAACCTTCCTGATGTTTTCACACGATGATGAATCCAGATTTTGAATACAGTATCAATTATGTGTTTACCAATTACCATGTAAAGCACATAAAGATGTTAGCCCTTAATTCTCTACTATTGGTATATAGGATGAGCATAAGAGCTGATATCCACAGATGAAGCCTGTTAATTTAATTTAATTTTAAAAAATAATTTTTATTAAAGCCTTTTTAAATCAGAAATTACCCCCACTCTTCCTGGAATTGAACCTTTCCTTATAACAAAGAAAAACAGTTAAGTAAATATGATGATTGATTCTGACAATGTATACAATATTCTGCCCTAGAAATTACCCTCTCTCTGCCATAGAAGGGAGATGTCCTTGCTCACTAGAGCCATTACTGGTTGTTCTGGTTGTTACTCAGTGTTTGACTTCCTTTTAACAATCCTTTCATTAACATTGTTGCAATCATTCCATGTATTAACTTTGTAGATATTTTTGGCTTCTACTTACTTCACTATCAGTTCATACAAATATTCCTATGTTTCTCTGAATTCCTTAATAAAGTAAAATTCCATCCTATTTATATTGTGTAGCTATTTCTTATAGTTATTGTATTGTAGAGCTATTGTATATTCCTTAATTTATGGGCATCCACTTTGTTTCCAGAGTTTTGCTACCATAAAAAGCACTGCTATGAATATTTTACTTCTTTCTTACTAACTTCCAATGTGTCTAAGCATTTCCCATTTTTAAAGAATTTTCATTAGGCTCTAACATTCCCTCAAAGTATCACATTTCTCCTCCCTTCCTTTGCCAAACCCTTTGAAAAAGTTATCTACGCCTGCTTCCTCTACTTTCTCTCCTCTTATTCATCCCTCTACTCTTTTCTGTCTGGCTTCCAGCCTAATTATTCAATTGAAACTGCTCTCTCCAAAGTTCTCAATGATCTCTTAATTGCAAAATCTAATGTTTTGTCCTCAGTCCTCATCCTTCTTGACATATTTATTTGACTCTGCTAACCACTCTTTCTTCCTGGATACTCTCTTCTCTCTGGGTTTTCATAACACTTCTTTAGTTGTGTCTAACTCCTCATGACCCCATGATCCATAGCATGTCCATGCTGTCCATAGGGTTTTCTTGGCAAAGATACTGGAGTAGTGGTTTGCCCTTTCCTTCTTCAGGTAATTAAGGCAAACAGAGGTTGTGACTTACCTGGGGTCACAAAGCCAGAAAGTAGGAAGTATTTGAGGCTGGATTTGAACTCAGGTCTTCTTGACCTATATGGTGGTACAGTACATAGCGCCCTGGACTTAAAATCAGGAAGATTCATCTTCATGAATTCAAACGCAATCTCAGATACTTACTAGCTATGTGATCCTGGATAAATCACTTAACCCTGTTTGCTTCAATTCCATACCTGTAAACTGAGCCAGAGAGGGTGATGGCAAACCTCCAGTATCTGTGCCAAGAAAACCCCCAAAGTGGAATAAGGAAGATCCAGGCACAATTGAAATGACTAAACAACTTCCTGGCTCCAGGCCAGTGCTCTCTCTACTAAGCCACCTAGCTGCCTTTCATGATACTACCCTCTTGGTTTTCCTTCTTTCTGACTGCTTTTTCCATCCCCTTTGCTGACTCATCATTCATATCATATTCCTTAACTATTAGTGTTCCTCGAGATTTTATCATGGACCTTCTTCTCTTCTCCCTCTATACCAAGGGTGAGGAACCTGTGACCTCAAGGCCCCATGTGACCCTCTAGGGCCTGAGATGCAGCCCTTTGACTGAATTCAAACTTCACAGAACAAATCCCCTTAATAAATTAAAAAAAAAAAAGATTTGTTCTATAAAACTTGGACTCAGTTAAAAGGCCGTACCCAAGGACCTAGAAGGCCACATACATAGCCTCAAGGCCACAAGTTCCCCACCCCTGCCTATACTCACCTTTTTGGGTAACTTTATCAGCTCCTGTGGGTTTAACTATGCAACTGATTCCCAGATCTTTATATCTAGCCCCAGTCTCGCCTCTGAATCCATTCATTTTAATCATATTCCTTCAACAAAACTAAACCTTTAGCCAGAGTTCTTACCAGGCTAAGTAGACTTTAAATTTCTTCTTCTTTTCCTTTTCTATTTATGCTCAGGTGGAAGTGCTAACAGGTTACTGAATTTTGGTAACAGAAAGTAAATGAAAAATAAAGGAACTTGAGTGATCCACAATTTGGATTCTTTCTATGAATAATAATAATGTTAATAATAAATAGTACTTATATAGCGCTTTAAGGTTTGCAAAAGGCTTTACAAACATCTCACTTTACATCCCTGGGAAATTGGGGAAATCCTCCCCATTTTACAGATGGAAAAATTGAGGCAGACATCGGTTAAGTGACATACCTAGGATCACACAATTATGAAGTATCTGGGGCTAGATTTGAATTCAAGTCTTTCTGACCTTTCATATCCAAGGTTCTATCCATTGGGCCCCCAGGCTGCTTATATAAGAATATCAGAATATATGAGGTATAGTGAGGAAAATGATGGATTTGAAAACATCATTCATACACACACACACACACACACACACACACACACACACACATACATACACACATATATACACATTCAACTTTCCACTAAACTTGATGCAGTACCTTTCTCTAATTTTTGATCTCTTATTTCTAATTATGGTGATCACTATTAAACGGTAGGAATTCATATTATGTGGATTTTCCTGTGTTACCTACTAGCTTCCTTCAAGGTTCAACTCATGTTCCATTTTGAAGACTTCCAAGGAAACCCTCCCTAATTTCCTTAATTATTAGAGCTCTTTTCTGCTTCTTCAAATGATCACATATATACTTCCCTATTAGAATTCTTCATCCCCTCAATAGAAAGTAAGCTTCTTAAGGCAGGGGATTGTTTTTCATTTCATTTTTGTAGCTCAATACTCAAGACAGTGCCTTGCACATAGTTGATGCATAATAGTTTTTGGTTGGCTCATATCAAATTGGACTTGGAATCTTAGAAGGCCTGGATTTGAATCCTAGCTCAACTATTTACTATTTTATGATTTTGATCAAGTCTTTTCACTTTCTGATCTTCCTTATTTGTAAAATGAAGGGGTTGGACTTTATCTCTAAGGTTCCCTTCTGCCCTGAAATCTACCTGTAACAGCATTGCCAGCACCCCTTGTAAAATAGTGGAGGTTTTGAGAGGAGGCTTTTGAGTCATGCCTTTGTCTTTTGTTGGCAGTATTTGGTACCCTGGCAATTGAAGAACCAAATGTTCGTCCTAGAATTAGGGCAAATAATGTTTAATTAACTCCAATTGCATAAGAGGGACCCAAGTTTGCCAATAGAAAGTCATCTTATGAAAAGAAAACCAACTAGTAAATTACAGTTTTTACAGGCATTTCCTTGGCCTGCCTAAAAGCTACTTTTTTTTTTTGGAGGGCAGTTGGGGTTAAGTAACTTGCCCAAGGTCACACGGCTAGGTTTTTGTTTGTGTGTGCATTGAGTATCTGAGGCCGGATCTGAACTCAGGTCCTTTTGACTCCAGGGCCGACGCTCTACTCACTGAGCCACCTAGCTGCCCCCAAAAGCTACTTTTGAAAGAGTGGGAGTGTAACAGGTTTTAAGAATTAGGAACCAGTTGTTGAGAAGGAATGATAGAAGCATCATAAGATACATCAGCTAGAGGTCTCTGGGTTAAGTGCTATTAAAACTCTGTTGTGCAGACTTCACGGCCCTTGCCTTTGATTCATAATGTCCCATTTTGCTCACTGCTCCAGTTGCCTGTGACCTCTTGGGCCTTGTGCCTCCTTAGAGATGCAGGCTCAGCCCAATGAAAAGGTCGTTTGTATTGCACTAACTGTATAAACTGCATATCATAACAGTCTTGTGATGGTAGAAGGGTTTTGTGAATCATTATGTGCTGGACAAAAATCTACTGTGACATGACTGAACTCTGGTTTTCAGAATGTGCAAAGTAGGGGGATTAAAATTTTGATAAGAGTTTTCTGTGCAAAGAAATCATGCTTCCCTTGTTTATGATTCAGTTCAAAAAGTGGGTTGTTTGTTTTTTGAGTGAGGGGTGATAATTTTGACATCTACTTTTAAATAACAATAACTTTAATATATCATTTTTCTCTCTCCCCTGCTCATTATTCCATCCTTTTTTAACAAAGAATTTAAAAAGGAGGGGAAAAAAGCAGAACAAGAAAAATGATTATTATCAATCAACTGAGTCCGACAACATTTACAATATTGTCCTAATTATAATTCCCCTCCTTTGCAAAGAAAGCAGGGAGGTGCGTTTTTTTCTCATCTCTTTTTAAAGGTCAAGCTTCTTGGTTATTATAATTTCACAGCATTCTGAAAAGTTTGACTTGACAATAAAGTGAGTACATAACATAAAATGAGACTGGAAAGTTAGGTTGGGTTCAGGTTGTAAAAGGTTTTAAATGTCACATAGAGGAGTTTATATTTGATCTTAAAGGTAAAAGGGAGCCATCCACTGGAGTTTGAAGTGATCAGATGGGGGCTTCAGAAAAATCTCTGTAGTAGCTACAGAGGACAGATTAGAGGAGGGTGGAGATTTGAGACAGGAAGACCACTTATGAAGATACTGCAATAGTCCAGGTAAGAGATGATAGGAGGAGTGAGTTTTGGGGTAAAGAAATGAATCCTGTATTGTACATATTGAGTTTGATAGGCCTAAGAGAAATCTAATTTGAAATGCCCATGGAAGTATAGAAGGAAGAAATTAAGGATTCTACAAGGTAGAGAGCTAAGGAGAGAATGTGCTTTATCTAGGTATGGAGAAAACCTTGTGAATCATTGTGGAGAGTTGGTTTACATAGTTTTTTTAAAAAATATTTACTATATATAATATGTACGATATATACTCTAGTATATCTTCTGTATGTAGCAGTGGAGTGCACATTTAGAAATTAATTTGTACTTATATATTCTGATTTGGGTGATAAGGAAGTTCTCCCAAATTCCTTGGCACTGCCAAATTAACATGAGAAACTTACCTGATTTTATCAGGAAATAACATTAAAGAAAAGGCATTACCCTATGTTTTGTCACTGCATTCTAAGGACTGTGGGACCTTTCCATCTGATTTGCAGCTGAAACCCTCTGTAGGTGCTTATATCTCCTATTAAAATATCAGCTTCTAGAGAGCAAGGGTGTCACCAGACTTTTCTGTTTGGATATCAGTGGTTAGCACAGTGCTTTGTGCATAGTAAGCACTTAAATGCTTCATTCCTTCATCCATACTTCAAGTATTCTTGAAACTTACTTAGAGATTGGTCTCTGGCTATATTATGTAGTTATAGTAAAAATAAATATGAATCCTATTTTGCAACTTAGAGTGGTACAGTAAAGTTATAGCTTTGGCATCAGGAAACTGGGTGCAAGTCCTGTCTCTGCTACTTAACTTCCTCTGTGACCTTGGGAAAGTCCCTTAACTTGTTTAGGCCTCATTTTCCTCATCTGCAAAATGAGGAAGTTAGACTTGATGTCTTTAAAGTATCTTCCAGCTCTATATTTATGCTCTTATCACTGAGAGACTTCTGCCGATTAGTGCTCCAGTCTTGTTGAGTAGACAATTAAAAGAAAACAGCAGTTACATTGTTTCAGCATACCCCCAAAACATATGTTCCTCTTCCAAACTTCTCTACTTCTCTCCTATCCTCATCAGCTCTTTATGCTCACTCTCCCATATTCAGTTTGGGGCCAAATCTTCTTGTTTCTATCTCCACTTTTCACACATCTGTTCTCTCTCTATCCACATAGCAAAATATAAATGTCGTATATTTATATACTATGTATAATATATAAGCATTATACAGACACATGTACATATATGATTATATATATATACACATTAAGTTATATTATACAGTACTTCTCTTTATAACTTGGCTTCCAGGTAAGAGTTCAAAGTTCAGGGCAAGGAAGGAGGCTACAGCCATTGGATAAATCATTATAATTCTGGTTGTAAAGTGAATGATCCAACTCTTTGGTGAGTTGACTTCAAATGTAACGAGGAAAATATCTATAAAAACAAAATCATTTCCAGTCCAACGCAATGCAGAAAGAGCTCTGAACCTGGAAGGACAAGTTCTAGCTTTGCCATTGGCCGGCAGCCAACATAGACAAGACATTTACTTCTCTGAATTTCAGTCTCTTTTCTGTGAGATGGAGCCAGTACTTGTATTGTCTATCTCACAGAGCTTTTTGAATTTTGTGAATTGTAAAGTGTTACGTAAGGCGTGTGTGTGTGTGTGTGTGTGTGACATGAGAAGGAGAAGGAAGAGATGATCATGTCAATGCCATGATTACATGTCCCATGAAGTAAAAGGTCCTTGTGTTAGTTTGTTTTCATACAGAAATTTGTACCAAGATCCCAAAAGATCTCAGCTAAGAATATGTCCCTTCTAACGTAAGTTCCTGTTTTAAAATGATAAAGATGTCAAATTCATTCCCCCATTCAAAGATGGATAACGAGATATAAATAGATGAGTATATGCATGATAATTAGAGGAAGGGACAAAGGTCCCTAACAATACACAATACATTACAGATAACAACAACAAATCGCATTCAAAAAAACATAATTCTGTTTCAAAGAAAGCATTAGGCAGTACAGGAAATAGTACTGGATTTATAGATAGAAGACATGGGTTTGAATCCTGGCTCTGTTGTTTACTCCTTTGTGTTACCTTGATTCTCAAGGTAACCCTTTCTAGATCTGTTTTCTCCTCTGAAAAATAGAATTTGAAATAGGATCACTCCCTTTCAGCTCTAAACTAATACTGCCATGAGAACACAGATATTCCTTTGACATTCATTATGATGAAATAGATCACTAATGTTGGTTGGTTGATTGGTTGTTCCGAAGGAACATTTGTGTCACATTATTATTACCACTTATAGTGGTGAAAGAGACCCTGTACCAGAGATTGTCAATATTCACCTGAGTGATGTCAGCTGGGAAATTGTATACAGTAAGAAGGGATTTTAAGGTGTTTCTCTCTTGAATAATTTAGAATATATTGCATTGCCGCCTCCTTGTTACATTCCATTCAACTGTGTAGTTGTTTTTCCAGTGATGTACATATCCTCTTTTTTTGAAAAGGATTTGTGACAACTTACAAACACGTTGTTTTTCAGTCATATCCAGCTTCTTCATAACCCCATTTAGGATTTTCTTAGCAAAGGTACTGGAATGATTTGTCATTTCCTTCTCTAGCTTACTATACAGATGAGAAAACTGGGACAAAAACAGGGTTAAGTGGCTTGCCCAGAGTCACAGCTAGTAAGTATGTGTCTGAGGCCAGATTTGAACTTAGGAAGATGAGTCTTCCTGATTCCAAGCCCAGTGCTCTATCCACTGTATCACTTACCTGCCCTACAAATACATACACATATACAAATGTGTTTAAATTAATATAAAACAAGACAAACAAAATATAAACAATAAAAACACATTAAAAAGGGTAGATAATGGGATGGCTAAGTGGCACAGTGAATAGAGTACCGGCCCTGGAGTCGGGAGAACGTGAGTTCAAATCCAGCCTCAGACACTTAACACAAAAACTAGCCATGTGACCTTGGGCAAGTCACTTAACCCCAATTGCCCTTCAAAAAGGAAAAACAAAAAAAAGAGGGCACGGTTGTTTCAGTTGTGTCCACCTAGTCATGACCCCATGGATCATTGTCCATATGATTTTCTTGGCAAAGATACTGAAGTGGTTTGCCATCTCCTTCTCCAGTGACAAATAGAAGTTAAGTGACTTGCCTATGGTCATACAGCTAGGAAGTTTTTGAGCTTAGGTTTGAACTCAGGTTTTCTTTCTAAGCCTAGCACTGCACCACCTAGCTGAGTCTTGGCATAGAGAACTCACAAATAAGGAAATTCCTCCTGCTAATGAAGGTTCACAGCTTTAGTCTTAGAAAGCTGTCTAGAGCACTAGGAAGTTGTGACTAGCCAGGGTCACACAGCTAGTATGTCAGGGACAAGACTTGAACCCAGCTCTTCTTGGTTATGAGGTCAGTTCTCTCTATTATCCCTTCATTACCACTTTGAGCCAGTAACATTTAATCTTAAAATAAATGTAATCATTGTATAGACCAGAGGTGTCAAATATGGGACTGCACAGATTGAAATATAATTTGGAAATATTTCACAAAATAAATAGAATATAGATAATGTTAATATGTAGTTTTCTAAGTCAATATATGTGTCTTTTTGTGCAGTTTAGTGTTGATTATACTTCCACATTTCTCACCCTATGTAACATTACCCATTTCTATAGTGTTTTAAGGTTTTAAAAAATGCCTTCCTTACAACAACCCTCTAGGTAAGTAGTATATATGTTCTAATTCTCCTCTTAAGTTCAGTTCTCTTTCCCTAACACAGTACTAAATGTACAGCATTGAGAATATAGGCTTATTATTATTAGTGTAATTGCCTCATTAAAGAAAAAAAGTTGTACACAAATCAGTGTGATTTCCTTTTTTGTAAATTGTATTTTTTTTAAACAAATGCTTTATTAACTTCTGTTTTACATCATTCATTTCCACCAGATTTTGAGTTACAATATTTTCCCCCCATTATTCCCCTACCCAACCTCCCAGAATAGTAGTTCCACAAGATATCGCTTCCTCCAATCTGCTCTCTCCCATACCCCCATCGACTTTTCCATTAGAGGAAGGTGAATCTTTGTGTCCCAATGCATGCACATCTTATCTCCCTATTACAAGCAAAAGAGTATTAATAATAGTATTTATATATATTTGAAACATTTAATGTTACAACCTCGAATTTCAGATCCATTTCCTTCCTCCCTTGTCACCCATTCCTTCTTGGGAGATAAGTAATTCAGTATATGTTGTACATGTCTAGCTGTGCAAAACATTATCATAGTAGATATATTGTACAAGGCTGCTTATAATTCCCTCCCACTCATCCCACCCCCCACCTGGTCCATTCCCTACATGATCCTGTCCCTCTTCTATAGTGGGTACTTCCAACCTCCCCTCACCCCAAGGATGCCCTCCCATCCATCATCCCTCCTCTCATCCCCCTTCCCCCTATCCTGCTGCAGGTTGAGATATCCCATTTAGTATGTATGTCATTTTCTCCCTGAACCAAATTCAATGTGAATGTGGTTTTGCCTTTTAGCCTTCCTTATTCTCCCCCTCCTTTGCAACCACTTCCCCTTGCTTCTTCTACATGGGATAGTTTACCCTACCCTGTCTCTCCCCATCTCCTCTTGCCACTTTCCTCTCTCACCTTATAATTTCATCCCTTGAGTATTCTCCCTTCCCAACAAATTCAACCTATGCCCTCTATCCATATATAACTGTAACCATATACACACACATTCACATATGTATTCATATGACCACACACCCTTCTTCCATTATTCTCATACTGAGAAAGGTTTCCTCAGTCACAGTTATTGCTTTTCCATATAGGAATGTAAATAGTTCAACTTGATAAGTTCCTTTTGATTTCTTTTCCCTGATTACCTTCTCAGGCATCTCTTGCTTCTTGTGTCTGGATGTCATATTTTCTATTCAATTCTGGTTTTTTCCTCAAGAATGCTTGAAAGTCCTCTATTCCACTGAATGACCATATTTTCCCCTGAAACAAAATACTCAGTTTTGCTGGGTAGGTGACTCGTGGGTTCATTCCCAGTTCTTTTGCCCTGTGGAATATCATATTCCATGCCCTTCAATCCCTCAGTGTAGAAGCTGCCAGGTCCTGTGCTATTCTGATTGTGTTTCCACAATATTGAAATTGTTTCTTCCTGGCTGCTTGTAGTATTTTCTCCTTGATCTGGGGATTCTGGAACCTGGCTATAATATTCCTGGGAGTTTTCTTTTGGGATCTTTTTCAGGAGGTGATCGGTGGATTCTTTCAACCTCTATTTTGCCCTCTGGATCTAAAACATCAGGGCAGTTTTCCTTGAGAATTTCTTGAAGGGTGATTTCTAGGTTCTTTCCTTGATCATTGCTTTCAGGTAGTCCAATAATTTTTAAATGGTCTCTCCTGGATCTATTCTCCAGGTCAGTGGTTTTTCCCATGAGATATTTCACATTGCCTTCTAATCTTTCGTTTGTTTGGATCTGCTTAACAGCATCTTGATTTCTCATAAAGTCATTAGCTTCCATTTGCTCCAGTCTAACTCTGAAGGAATGAATCTCCTCAGTGAACTTCTGAGATTCTTTTTCCACCTGGCAAATTCGACTTTTTAAGGCATTCTTCTCCTCATTGCCCTTTTGGGCCTCCTTTGCCATTTGAGTTAGTCTATTTTTTAAGGTGTTGTTTTCCTCAGTCAGGCTGTTGACCCTCATTTCATACTTTTCCTGCATCCTTCTCATTTCTCTTTCCAATTTTTCCTCCACTTCTCTTATTTGATTTTTAAAGTCCTTCTTAAGGTCCTCTATGGCCTGCAACCCGCTCATGCTTTCCCCTGGGGCTTTTGGAGCAGGACTTCTGACCTCACAGTCCTTTTCCCACTCTATGCCCCCAAAATAGGAGTCTAGGGTTGCATTTTTCTGTTTCCTTTGCCTTGGCATGTTGCCACTTAATTACTTGACTTTTGGCTTGTTGCCACACTATGGCTTTAAGGCCAGATAGAGGAATTTTCGTCCCGAACGTGTGGGGGGCAACTTCCGTTTCTGGCAAGCTGTAAACCCACCCACAACTTCCACCCTAGATCACAATCCAGATCCAGGAGGTTAAAGCAAGAGCGATTACCCCCCAAGACTGATCGCTGGATCTCCCCACGATTTGTAGGCTGGGAGCCGGAAATGCCTATGAAAACTACAAAATGGCGTGTCTCCTCAGCGGCTTCTAGCCCCCAGGGGAGGGAGCTGACGCATTCCCCAAATACAGGTCCCAAAATCCATAGGACACTAACCTCTTACTTTGTCCTAGGCATGTCTATGTTGATAATTCTGGAGTCGCCACAGCTCCTGGTGTTCTGGGGTTCCTCCAGCCGGCTGCTGGCCCTGCCACCCTGGGGCTAAAACCTCGGCTCATGCGGACCTAGGCTCAGCTCAGCTCCTGTGCTCTGCGCTCTGTGCACTGCCAGGTCCCAGACCTCTGCGCTGGTCCTTCCTGCAGGGCTGCTGGGCTGTCCTCAGCGGGAGGTTAGCTTCTCTGTGTTGTTCTGTGGGTGCTGGGGCTCCAGAAGTTGTTCAGAGTCCCCTTTTACATAGTTTGGGGGGAATCTGGGGGCAGAGAGGCTTGGACGAGCTGTTTCTACTCTGCCATCTTGGCTCCGCCCCCCCCGTAAATTGTATTTTTAAAGTGCTACAGGGGGTCTCTACTTATCAAAAGGAATTTTCTGGTGAATATTGCCATTTCTACCTTAAGGTGATCAGTTTCTACTAAAATTAGTATATTAACCATTCTTAGCATCACATTGCAAGTAGGGTTGCATCCCTGTTGGGGTAATGGAGAACAGGAATATTTTCCAAAATGCTTTGCAAACCCTTCAGAGATACTAATACAAGTTGACTAACCCTTGGATTCCTTTCGAGGAAGTAAAATTCTGTTTTACAGATTAGCATCAAGAGACTGAAATGGAAAAATAATTTACCTAGGTTTTCATAGTTAATGAAATCAGAGGAGCTGAGGTAACTTTAATTTTCTTCCTTATTCCAAACCCACTCTTTAATTCCTATGTATTATTGCACCCAAAAAAATAACTTAAATTTTTATTAGGGGGGTGGCTAGGTGGCGCAGTGAGTAGAGCGATGGCCCTGGAGTCAGAAGGACCTGAGTTCAGTTCCAGCCTCCGACACTTAACACACACAAACAAAAAAGAAACCTCGCTGTGTGACCTTGGGCAAGTTACTTAACCCCAACTGCCTTCCAAAAAGCAAAAAAAAAATTTTTTATTTACTTCATTAAATATTTCACAATTACATTTTGACCTGGTTCTGGCTGCACTTGGGAGTGCTTCAGGCTGCATGAATTTGACCCTCTGAAATACACTTTGGACTTGGCATCAGGAGTTCAAAACTTGCTTCAGATACTTACTAGCTGTGTGATTATGAGCAAGTCATTTAGTCTTTCTGACCCTCACTTTCCTTAAATGTTAATTAGGGATTATAATAGTTTCATAATTTACCACAGGGGGCTGCTATGGTAAGGTAGTATGGTATGCTGGGTAGAGCTCTGACTTTGGAATCAGAGGACATGGATTCATATCCCGCCATGTTTACTTCCTACCTTGGGCAAGTTACCTCTTATTTGGCTTCAACTTTCTGATCTGTATAATGAGGAGTTTTAATTAGATGGCCTCTGAGGTCATTTCCAGCTCTAAATCTATCATGCTAGGAAGGTACCATATACCTAAAGTATTATAGAAATATGAGTTACTTTATTTAATAGTTATTTTAACAACAAAAAAGTAGCAAGCATTTATTAAGTGCCAATTCTGTACTGAATGGATAGCTAGGTGGTGCAGTGGATATAGCATCAGACCTGGAGTCAGGAAGACCTGAGTTCAAATCCAGTCCCAGACACTTACTGCCAGTGTGACCCTGAGCAAGTCACTTAATTGTATTTGCTTCAGTTTTCTCATCTGTTAAATGAGCTGATGAAGGAAATGGCAAGCAGCTCCAATATCTTTGCCAGGAAAACACCAAAGAGGGTCGTGAAGAGTCAGACATAACTACAATTCAACAACAACAAGGATTTGACAATCTAGCGGGGGAGGAAAGCAGATTCAGCTATAATCCACAACCAGGCATGCTAGGTGGTGCTAGTGGGTACTGAGGTGGCTCCCTCACAGCTGTGCCCTGATTTCCTCTTGCTGTGCGTCGATTTCCCTCATAGACAATGCACTGTTTTGTCATCATATATACAGAGATGTGTGAGCAGATGTAAGGGAGGTTACTGTATTCCTCGTTAGTCAGCGTATCTATTGTATGATATTTCAACAATTAGTTGTTTTCCACCAGTAAGCTGCAAAATAGCACTAGTCATTTTCTCAGCTGCTTGGCTGACTAACTCCAGGCTTAAGAAATGACGGCATGTGTTTGGGAGGGAAAAACAATGATTGTACTTAATGATATTTTTCCTGAGAGTATGAAATTACAGAATGACCACTGAACATATTAAGTCTTTGTTTAGGAAGATTATGACAGGGTTGCATACAAGCTTATGTGGCACCCAGATAAAGGAGATCTTAGAGAAACAAATCATAGAGACAGTGGGGGAGAGTAGAAGGAACCCTAGATTTGGAATCGGGATATGGATTTGAATCTTGACTCTGCTACACTCATATGCCTTTGGACAAGTCACTTAACTTCGTGGTGCCTCAGTTTTCTCATGCACCAAATGATAGAGCTCAACTACATACAAGCTAAGGTCCCTTCCAACTCCAGATCCCATGGTACAGTATTTGTCATAACCCCACAAATCACCTTGTATTGATTTTCTACAGACCTCTCTATGTACTTATTGTCTCCTTATGTTAAACTAGAAGTTTTGTGGGGGCAGGCACTATTCTTTGCATTTGTCTTTGTGTCCTAGTAACTAACACAGTACCTGCCACACAGGACTTCAGTTCAATTAATTAAACATTTATTAAGCCCCTACTGTGTGCCAGACACTCTGCTAAGTACTGGGGATACAAATAATAAAAAGACAGTCCCTGCCTTCAAGGAGCTTACAGTCTCAGGGGTGAAAACCATATACAAAAAGAAGCTGAAAAGCTGGGGAGACCACCAAGGAGTACATAGTGAGGGGGTGATGTTCTGGGGAGTCAAAACCAAGCAGAACCTTTGATGTAAAATAGAGTTACCTAGAAAGTTCCGAGCCCTCTATAGAGGAAGGTTTTAGGAGGAATTTATTGCTCTGCTCTCCCAGATTGCCACCTGGAATCAGAAAGACTCATCCTTATGAGTTCAAATTTGGCCTCAGGCTAGCTATGTGACCCTGGGAAAGTCACTTAACCTTGTTTGCCTCCGTTTTCTCGTCTGTATGATGGAGCTGGAGAAGGAGATGACAAGTGACTCTTGTACATTTACCAAGAAAACCCCAAATGGGGTCACAAAGAGACAGATAGGACTGAAAAATGACTGAACAAGAAACCAGTCCCCCAGTCAGAAGGGGGATGAGCTGAGAAGGTATTGGTCACGAGATTTCAAATGATCAGTTTATCCTGGGAGAATCTTGTTGTTCTGTGGAGTCAGCCCAGCAGAGCCATTAATGGAAAATGAAGAGTAGCCATAGTTGTTTAGTAAGTGCTTTTTGATTGATTAATTACTATGGCACATTAGAACTGCTATGAATTTGCTTATGTATCAGGGTTAGAGTGTTGGGCCTGCACTCAGGAAGACTTAAATTTAAATCTGGCATTATACAGTTTCCTAACTTTGTGACCCTGGGCAAGTCACTTAACCTCCATATGCCTCAGTTTCCTCAACTGTCAAAAGAAGAATAATGTTAGCACCTATTTCCTAAAAGGTTACTGTGAAGGTCAAATGAGATAATTATTTGTAAAATGCTTAGCACAGTACCTAGCACATAGGTTACTAGTATCTTAAGTAAGAAAACAATGTTTCTAAGGTGACACTTTTAAAAGTAACCTTCGGATTGTATGTTTTTGGTGCTTGAAAGCTGCTACCAGTTCAGAATTAGGAAGAAAAAAAAATGCTGGCTGACTGGCACATGTTCTCCCTTAGACGTGGCTGTCCTTTCCTTATCGACAGGGTGCAACTCCACCCTGCAAAATTACCAGGACAAGTGACTGGCACAGGACTGAAGGGCATGAGAATATGAGTGCCATGGAAATCATTCAGTCTGGATCTGGCTTCAGCAGCCTCTGATATTGTCAGCTGGGTGCCCTAAATGCTGCTTTCTCCTTAGAAAAAGAAATGACTCCTTTTTGTGGTATGAAATGAGGGCTTCTACATCCAGAGGTGGAGAGTCCTGTTTCAGGGTTCAAGTTTTTGCTACCTTATGCCTTTTCTATAAAAACCCAGCTCCAAATTTTGGCTAATTTTGTACTTAGGTGAAAAAAAATATTTTCCCTGTTCTACTCCCACAAAACATTGTCCTAAAAAGGTTAGCCTCAGATTCCTGGGCTTCTTCAACCATATAAAAGGTTGTTCATATAGAACTACTGAAGTAACAACACTTGAGGGGAAAGGAAGAGAAGGGAGGAGAGAAACAGTGATAGAAAGAGACGGGGGGAAAAAGATACAGTGATACAGAGAGAGACCATGTGTAATCACTTAATCTTTGCTGCGTTCTTGGGGAGAGGCAACCATGTGTTATAGAGTGAGTGGAGTATTCAGTACCAGAGAATCTGGGTCCAAACCCCTGCTTTTCTATTGCTACTTGTATGTATGACTTAAGATAAGCCCAGTCATTTCACCACCTCATCTTTCACCCCACCCCTACACTGTTAAATGAAGGATTAGAACTAGAATCTATTCACTAGGCAATCTCTAAGACCCATTAAAGTTTTAGTAATTCATTATTGCATCAAAATGGCCTTACTAAATGCCATGGCAAAACTTTATTTGTAAAAATAGAAGAGAAAGAAATAAACCTGTTTATGTAATGTTTATAGTAAAAAAATAATTACAAAAGATGCCAACACTGCATGAGATAAGCCCTGGATTTGGAACCAGAATCTTGGGTTTTGAATTATGGCTCTGAGTGACATTGGGAATGATTTCACTAGGCCTTGGTTTTCTCATCTGGAATTCTTAAGTCTTTGAAAGGTACCATTCATTGTGCTACACCAATGTTTTGTTGATTTTTGTCTCTCAGCAGGAACTTTCTGAAGAAGTTGACCAGAATGACAGCATTGCTTTTATTTCTGTGTTAGCCACTAACACCACATATACAGTGAAGATTGCTGTTATCACTAAAGGGGGAATTGGGCCTTTCAGTGACCCAGTGGATGTATTCATTCCAGCTAATGGTAAGACCCAGTATCCTTACTTGCTTCCAGAAAGCGGTATTCCAGGTGGTGACCAGATTGCCATTAAATATGTAATGAGCCTAGAGAATGAGTGTCAAAGTACTTTTTTTGCAATTATAAAATCAGTTATTTTTCCTAGTTATAAAGTACTAAGATAGAATACTTTTTTTTTTTAAGCAATTGGGGTTAAGTAACTTGCTCAAGGTTACATGGCTAGTCATTATTTGTGTGTGGGTGCTCATTTTCTGAGGCCGGATTCGATCTCAGGTCATCCCAACTCCGAGGCCGGCGCTCTTACTCACTGCGCCACCTAGCCGCCCTATAGAATACTTTTAAATGACCTCTGATTGTTCTGCAAGTCTTACAGAAGTATATGGTTCATACAAGAGTCTGAATGCAGATTGAAGTAAACTACTTGCTCTCTTTTGTGTTTGGTTTTGTTTCCTCTTTCTCATTGTTCACTCCCATTGGTTATAATCCTTCTTTACAACTTGACTAATGTTTAATGTGAAGGTATTTGTAGAACCTATATCAGATTACATGCCACCATGGTGGGGAGAGGGAAGGAGAGGGAGGGAGAGAAAATTTGGAACTCAAGGGATTGTGGAACTGAATGTTGTAAACTAAAAGTAAATAAATAATTTTTTAAAAGAAGTATATGGTTAATTAGAAAGACAAATACATTTGGGACAGAAATTTTGCTTTTATTCCTTGAATTTTCTGACTCCTTGGCATGGGAAAAGTATTTTGAGGGGTCACTGAATTTTAACTTGCTAAACCAGAAGTGAGGGAATTGTCAGGATCTTTTAGTTCAATAGGGAAGGGAAAGACCTATCCAAATATTTACCATTGGGGTTGGTTTTGAAATGCTATTTGACACATTAATGCATTATTATTTCCAGTACTGCTGCTGGAAAGGTCAAATGGCCTTTGGGTTGCTTATTTTAATGTGATATTCTCTATAAACAAGTAAATATCTTTCTCACTATTGGACTCTGCAGAGTGCCCCTGGCTTACTGATTCAAAAGCCTGGTCCTATACACTGGTTTGGCGTGTTGTCTTTAATTCCACCGGCATGAAGTCTTAATATTTCATCAGGTGACCTAGTACACAGCCTCTGATTTCAGTTTAGTGGAACTGCTTTTGTTCTGACTTTCATGTGTTTAAATGTTTGGCCTCCAGACCCATTGTTATTGTGTTGTATTTGTATGTGTTGTGCAGATATAGTGATATTAATCAATCAGTAAGCATGTCTTAAGCATCTACCACATGCCAGGCATGGTGTTCTTGGGAACATAAAGATTAAAATGAAGCAGGATCTTCCCTCAAGCAGCTTGTGTTTTTCTACTGGGGATGGGGAAGCATGGGGTTGTGGGAGGGCGGAGGGAGGGACAGGAATACAGACAGGAGAGAGGTGTCCTTTTCTGCTGATAGTCGCTTAAGAAAGTGGTCTTTGTACCTGATTGCAGGAATAGTCTGGAAGCAGAGGCCTGCATTAACTGACTTTTCCTAGGGAAATAAGGTCAGTAAGGAGGATCTACCCATCTTTTCTGCTTTAACATTGTTTTGGGGGTTAAAATAAGACCTTTTTGCAGGTTCTAGATTCTGGGGCATATCCTGAGCCTGAGGAGAGTTAGTAATTCAATTCAGTTTAATTTAATTCAACAGGCATTTATTAAGCACCTACTGTATATAAAGTACTATGGCAGGTTCTAGGGATGCAAAAATGCCCTTTAGAAACTCATTCTAAAGAGGAGCAACCACCTGTACACAGGCAATTCACAAAAAGGGAGAACAATAACATTAACAAATGAGAGCAATAGGAAAAGCCTCACATAGAAGATTGTACCTGAGCTGATTCTTTTTTTTTTTTTTTTTTTGCTTTTTGGAGGGCAATTGGGGTTAAGTAACTTGCCCAAGGTCACACGGCTAGGTTTTTGTTTGTGTGTGCTAAGTGTCTGAGGCCGGATCCAAACTCAGGTCCTTCTGACTCCATGAGAGGGAAGGAGAGAGAGAGAGAGAGAGAGAGAGAGAGAGAGCACATTGAAGGCATATGGGGGACAGCCTGTGCAAAGGTGTGGAAGTGGAAGATGGAATTTCAATACAGGTAATAATAGCAGGAAGCTAGTTTGTCAAGAGGGACAGCAGTAAGTATGGAAAGACAGGTTGCAGCCAGGTTGTGTCAGGGCTTTAAAGGACTAACAGAAGAGTTTGTATTTTACCCTACAGACAGTAGGGAACCACTCTAGCTTCTTAAGTATGGGAGTGATGTCAGACCTGTGCTTTAGAATTTACATTTTCATAGCTCTGTGGAGGATGAGATTGGAAAGACTGGAAGCAGGGAGACCAAGTAAGAGGCTATTCCAGTAGCACATGTGAAAGGCTGTGAGGGTCTAAAATAAGGTATGGTGGCCATGTGAGGACAAAGAAGGGAATGGCTACAAGAGATCCACAGGGTGTCCCTAAAGTCTGGACACATAGGAAATCTCACTGACTATGCATATTTTCAAGAAATGAAATAAATTGGGGCGTCTAGGTGGCGCAGTGAGTAAGAGTGTAGGCCTCGGAGTTGGGATGACCCGAGATCGAATCCGGCCTCAGAAAATGAGCACCCACACATAAATAATGACTAGCTGTGTAACCTTGAGCAAGTTACTTAACCCCAATTGCTTTAAAAAAAAAAAAAGAAATGAAATAAATGAAATTTTCAGCAACATTTTATTTAATTAGCATAAATTTTAGCAATAATTTCATATGGAATAAAAGCTTTCATTAGCTATTTTTCCATATTAAAGAGATTATTTTCCATATTGAGTTCAATTTAATTAATGAGATTTCCTATGTGTCTACTATGTCTTCATATGAAATTTCATTTATGCTAATTAAATAAAATGTCAAAAATTTTCACTCATTTCATTTCTTGAAAATACACATAATTAATGAGATTTTCTATGTGTCCAGATTTTAGGGACACCCATGTAATTAACACTTGGCAATTGCTCTGATATGAGAGATGGAGAACAATGGAGAAATGAGGATGATTCCAAGTTTGTGAATCTAGGTAACTGGAAGGATACTGGTGGCTTCAACAGAATTAGGGAAGTTAAGGACATTGGTGGATTTGAGAGATATGAGGTGGGAATAATGTTTTAGATACTTATAAAACTTCCATCTCATTTGAGAAAAGTTGTGCATGTAGGAAAGGTAAGGAATGTGTGCCTACCAAATGGAAACAGTGTGCCAGACTTCTCCTAATAAGACATTGGTGACCAGGTACAGAATAATTAGTAAAAAGTCCAAGAATGTAAGAGCTCTTATCTTCATCATACATGCTAAATTCCTTACTCTAAGCTTACAAAGTTTTAAAGCAAGTTCATTCCTTCTTCTATTAATTATCACCAACTTTTAAAAAGATGAAGATGTAGGAGTGGAGGAGAGAGCAGTACTAACTGTTGTTTTCTATTTAGTTAAAATACTTAATTTTAAAATGTCTTTGTTTTGTAGGCTTAGTAGACTTTGCTCCTTCTTCAACTCCAGCACCGGGGAATACAGATCCAATCATAATCATCCTTGGATGCTTTTGTGGAATTATTCTTATTGGGCTAATTCTTTATATATCTCTAGCTATTAGAAAGAGATTACAAGAAACAAAGTTTGGGTAAGTTATAGAATTAAAATGAACATTAAAACAGATGATAACACATAATATTACATCTTTTTAAAATTATTTTTTCAATCATTTCTATTTCCTCTTCCTCCTTCCCTCCAACTAAGAAAGAAAATAATATTACATATTAATACTTTATTGGTTAGTCATTTTGATGTCTTCTTGCTTCCAGTCCAATTAATTGAGCCAAAATCATCCTGTAGTCAATGATATACTAATCTTTAGGCTCACCAATCTATCAAACCATATTTAAATGGCCTTTATTTAGGCAAATAAATTCTCAAATATTAACTTTGTTATCAGTGATTCACTATCATTTTTTGGCAGGTTTTGATTTTGGCAGAAAAACAAGCCTAAAAATTACTCTCAGAGGAAGAGAAGCAATAGTACCCAAACTATTTAATGACCAAAAACCCAATTCATACTTCTTCAATTAGAAATCATAAAAAATGGTGTTAGTATAGGTGTTTGCTGTTTTTGTTGTTGTTCTTAGGTTGTTTCAGTCATGTCCAACTCTCTGATCCCACTGGGGTTTTCTTGGCAAAGATACTGGAATGGTTCATCATTTCATAGATCATTTTATAGATGAGGAACTGAGGCATTAAGGATTAAGTGACTTGCCCGGGATCACATAGCTAGTAAATGTCTGAGGGCAGATTTGAACTCATGACCATAAATCCTTCTGATTCCAAGTCCAATGCTATATCCATTGCACCACCTAGCTGCCCTAGATTTATGTATAATTAATTTTGATAAAAATCTTAAATCCTAAGTCATTTTGTTATAAAAACCAGAGTTTATCTCCTGTAAAGGTCCCAAACTTTTTCCTGATGAGAACTTTAAAAAAAATGTGTTTTCCTTAAGTCTTATGTTCACTAATAGAGGAAGAAAGGAGGAGAAAAGACTGAACTTTCAGTCAATTACAGTGGTTATGGGGGACCCAAATTCATTCCCCACCACCTATGGGTGTACTGCCAGATACTTCTCTCCCCTGGTGTTTCCTCCCCTTGGAATTCCCCAAAACTGGGGAATGGGAAATGGTGGCGTCAATCAATCTGCCTATATCCATTTAATATGACTTAGACACTAACTAGTAGTATCAGTTATCCACTTGGAAACCCCTGATTTACTTGTATCATCTTTCAATATGTGAACAATGAGTATGTAGTTAGAAAAATCTGTCTCTTGTTTGGATAATTTAACTAGAGCACACCCCTAGTTTTTTCAGTTGTTTGGGTCCTAACTTCCTTGAGTATGTTTTTTTTCCTTTATCTTCATGTAATACGCAGAAGACCTACAAAAGTTTTGAATGTGGTATGGTAGAAAACACACTGGATTGGAAGTGGTGAGACATAGCTTCTAGTCCCAGTTCTGCCAATCTGATGACCCCTGGGCAGGCTGCAACAACTTGGGCTTTAGTTTCTGCATCCGTAAAATGAAAAAGTTGGGATCTGTGAGGTCCTCTGAACTCTAAAAACCAGTGAGTTTAAGTTTGGACTCTAATATAATTCAAAAGGATATGTTAGGTGCCTACCATCTGCAGAGTATCATGCTATGTGCCTGTGGATACAAAGGGAAAGCAAAATAGACCTGTCTTTAAGATCCATTCTGATCTTCACAAGGTAGGGGCCCTTGTGTTTGACAGCCCTTAAGACTTTGTAGTTGAACAAAATATTTTCATCCCAACTGGGCAAAAATTCCTAGGTTAGCATCATAGCAGCTATCTGATGGGTAGAAGTAATATTTCTCACTTTGTGATTAGATTTTTTTTTGGAGGGCAATTGGGGTTAAGTGACTTGCCAAGGTCTTAAGGTGTTAAGTGTCTGAGGCTGGATTTGAACTCAGGTCCTCCTGACTCCAGGGCCAGTGCTCTATTCACTGCTCCACCTAGCCGCCCCTAGATTTATTTTTTGAGGGCCATGCAGAATGAATGATTAGCAAATGCAGAAATAAAGAAATAAGGGACAAATAAATTCATGCACACAGGAGACACTCAGAGCAATGCTAGTTGAAAACCTAGATTCATGGCAAAAAGCAGGGAACATAGTTGTCTAATATCTTTTGCCCACTCCAGTGGCTGTGATCAAGGGCTTGAATTGCTGTTGGAGGCTAGACTTCCCTTTCCAGTAAGCTCACAAATACCTCACTACTTCCTTCACATGCTATCTTTCCAATTCTATTTCCTTCCTCCTTTCAGAAGGAAATTTGTCATGTCTGCCTGTCCCATCAAGTTCCTCTAAATCTTTTTTAGATCATGGCCCCTGGGGTAGCCTGGTGAAGCCTATGGACCCTCATTCTGAAAAAAATATTTTGTTGCTTATACTCACAATTGAAGGAAATGCTAAATTTCTATTTGTGGCTAATAAAAATAAAGATGTAATTTCTTTCCCCATCCATGTTCACTTATCCCCTGAAATCTATCCATGGCAGGCAGGCAGTCAAAAAAATAAATTTATTAAGCATATACTGGTACTAGACACTGTACTAAGTGATGGAGAGAGATGAGGAGAGAAAGGAAGTCTGTGGAGCCCAGTTTAAAAACTCATTCTAAAATAATTATGTTATGTTTTTAAAAACTTTAGAAATAAAGTCCTACTCATATCATATTGGGTCACGGGAACTTCTTGACACAGCACGAACATAGTGTTATTATTTTAGTCTGCAGGAACAAATCACCAAAAATACTAGATGTAGAAGGAACAAGCTTTGAGGGGAAGGGTGTTACACATTACTTAGCCAAGATTTTTGACCTGACCAATGACTCGCCATCCTTTTTGGCTCCTGGAATTCAAGTCATTTGAATATTGCATTGTAGACTTGGAAAGGCAGTGGAAAGAAAACAGACAATTTTAATAGAATGAAAATACAGTTTATCTTGGAGGGGAGAGGTTCTTTTGAAACAGGATTTAACTAGGGGTCTATAGATTAGATTTGAAATGTTTCCTCTTTCAGTAAAATCGGTTTCCTTTGTAAACCAATGCACTTTATTTTATTCATTTAATAACATTATTCTGAGACAAGATCCAAAAACTTCACCAGACTGCAAAGAGGTCTATGACACAAAAGAAAACTGTTGTCTTTTAGAAGAGTCTGATGAGCAACAGTCATGATTAGTCATGCATTTGCTTAAACATTAAGTACTTAGTATGTACCAGCATAGGTAATCCAGTGGATAGAGTGTCAGGCCTGGAGTCAAGAAGACTCATTTTCATGAATTCAAATTTGTCCTCAGACATTAGCTGTGGGACCCTGGACAAGTCACTTAACCCTGTTTGCCTGAGTTTCTTCATCTTTAAAATGAGCTGGAGAAGTAATGGCAAACCACTCCAGTATCTTTGCCAAGAAAACCCCAAGTGAGGTCACAAAGAGTTGAACACAACTAAAAAACAACTTCAACAACAACAACATGTACCAGGTCCTGTACTAAACTGGATATGCAAAATACAAACAAGCATGCACAATCTCTGCCATCAAAGAACATACCATTATAACAGCAGAGGACAGCAAATAAAGGGGAATTGGAAGGGAAGTTTGAAAGTGAGTGAAGGTGTGATACTGAGCAAAATAAGGCAAAAATTCCCCCTTTGGCTCCAGTATTCCAAGGAAATAGTCTAAGTAGATGGGGGGGAGGGAGTGTGGTGGTTAACACTAACATTTGCTATCTTTGTTTTATGAATTCAGTTTTCCAAAAGGATTATCATATCTATATGTATCTTTTATTTTATTTAGTAATGCCTTCATAGAAGAGGATTCAGAATTGGTCGTAAATTATAAACCAAAGAAGTCTTTCTCTCGGCGAGCTATTGAACTCACTTGTAAGTTGACTGATATTTCATTTTTACTTGGAAGAATTTTAAATTGTTTTATGACTGGCACAGACCCAAGTCTGTTGGGGTTCAAAGAAACACTAGCTAAGTGGAAGAACAGCTGTGAATAGTGTGGTGTATTAAAGGAATAAAGTGCTGAACTTGCAGGTAGGAAGACCTGCCTTCAGAAACTGATTTTGACACTTTCTGGCTGCTTTATACCAGACGAATACCTTTGCTTCAAAGATCTTGCTAGGACTTCTCTAGCAAATTGTGGACAGTTGAAATCTGTTTGAGGAGGTAGTTTGCCACACTGAATTTCAAGGACTAAAAATAGAAATTAGTCTGAGTCAGGGCTTTATCATACATCTCCGTCTTGCATATTCTTAACTAGTTGGTTAGGCTTGGATCTGGAGGTGATGGGCTAATATACACAGACTTGTAGTAACTAGGAAACCAGAGCAATAGAATGAAGCCCCAGAACTTAAAGCATTAGAATGACCAATTCTAGAAATTCCTGGTCATCTGTCAAATGCTCAAGTGAAAGGAATAACCTAAAAGACTTAATCTCAAGCATTATTTGAAATGTTGGTCCCTTGGTAACTATTTTCAAATCCCAGAATATTATTTGTTCTCTAGAGCAGTGATTTTTAAACTGTGATTCATGACCCCATGTTAGGTCATGAAAAATTTGGTAACAGTAAAAGGTTTCTGAATGCTAAACAGCCAAAACTTCATTCAAAATCAAATATGTAATGAATCCAAGGTCTTTCTGGCAGTGCTTGTGTGCTTTGCAGCATCTATGAAGCATCAACTAATGCTGCTGAAACCCAGAAAAGTAGAAAAAGTTTAAGACTGCTCTAGAGTCTTTTGTAAAAATGGTTTCTTCTTTCCTTAGAGCACTTTCAGAGTGCTGTAATCTAATTAGAATTGGAGTGGAGGGGGACATGATCACAGTGACTTGTGAGTTACTTCTGAAAAAATATAAAAGGAATCATACAAATGTTATATGAACTTCTAGGTTTCAGTAAAAAGGTTGTCATAATGCAATGGTGGGGTATATAGGCAAACAGAGTGATTTAGTCAATAAGTATTTATTAAGCACCTACAAGGAACCTACATGGACACTGTGCTTCATACAGGGGATATAAAGAAAGAAAAAACATGGTTCTTGCCCTCAAGGAGTTCATTTTCCAGCAGGAGAGTCACATGAAAAACAATCTATCCGTATTTTATATCTATGTGTGTATATGTATATATACACATGCATACACACACATATAGGTATATATACATATACCTATATGTGTGTGTTATATGTGTGCATATATATGTGTGTATATATATACACACATATATGAATGAGAGGGAGAATAGATGGAAAGTTATCTCAAAGGAAAGACACTAACCGACAGATCAGAAGGGTATAGCGAAGGAGAATCAATGGAATGGGAAAAGCCTCCCGTAAAAAGTGAAACTTGAGCTGAGTCTTGAAGGAAACCAGAAGTCAAGAGAGAATGTGAGGAAGAGAGCATTCCAGGCAAAGGGCACAGCCAGTGAAAAGGCATGGAGTCATGCAACAGAGTGTTATGTTCAAGAAACAGCAAGAACTCCAGTGTTACTAGATTGTAGAGTTTGCAGGGGGAGTAAAGTGTAATGAAATTGGAAAGGTAGGAAGGGTTCAAGTTGGTAAGGGTTTTATGTATCAAATAGAGGACTTTATATTTGATCATGTAGGTAATAGGAAGCATTTGAGTTTACTGAGTAGCAGGGTAACATGGTTAGATTTGCACTTTAGGAAAATCACTTTGCTAGGATAGATTGGAATGGAGAGACTCTTGAAGCAGGTTGACCAACCAGAAGGCTAGTGTAGTAGTTCAGAAATTAGGTGATGAGAAGGCCTAGAGTGGTATCTATATGAATGGAGAGAAGGTGATGTCTATGAGAGATGTTATGAGTGTAAAAAATGACAAGACTTGGTGATAGATTAGATAAATGGGGGTAAGAGTAAGAACTTAAGGTTTATAACAAATAGGGGAGTTCAGAAATGCAGAGCGTTTGGGGAGAAAGAAAGTAAATTCTGCTTTGAGCATATTGAGTTTGAGATATCTACAGGACATCAGGTTCATGATATCCAAAAGGCATTTGTGATTTGAGCCTAGAGCTCATGAGAGGCATTAGAAATGGATATATAAATATGGGAATCATCTGCATAGAGATGATAATTGAACCAATGGGAGCTAATGAAATCATCAAGTGAGATAATATAGGAGAAGAGGAAAAGTAAAGAGGGCCCAGGACAGAATCTTGGGGGATAATCACAATTTGTTGGTGTGACCTGGATGAGAAACCAACAATGGAGACTGAGACAGGAGAATAATCAGAGAACGGTATCATGAAAACCCAGAGAGAAGAGAGAATCAGAGAAAATGTGTGAATGACAATACTAAACACTAAGAGAGATCAAGAAGTATGAAGATTGAGATAAGGACATATAACTTTGGAAAGAGCAGTTTCAGTTGAATGATATCACAAACCAGATATCTAAAGAGAATGAGAAGATGCATTGAGTGTAGATGACTATTTTTTGGAGTTAAACTGGGATAAAGAGAAGAGTTATGAGATTGTGGATAGTGGATACATTAGGATATAGTCAGAGTTTTTTGAAGATCAGTGAGACCTGGTCATGTTTATAGGCAGCAGAGAAAGAAACAGTAAAGGGAAGAGATTGAAGATTGGAAAGAGAGTGGGGATTACAGAGGAAGCAATCTCTAAAGAAGTGAGAGAATGGGATGAAGTTCGGGTATTGAGTCCGGGGGACAGTGGCTAGGTAGGGGCAGTAGGCCTACTCTTCAGTGAGGCCTATGAACAAGTATGGGGGCCTGTGGTGGGTTAAACTAGGACATGCCTGATGTTCAGTGAAGGCCATAAAGATTATTTATAATGGGAATGGCAGCAGCTTTATTAGGATTCCATCATTATTATGATCCTTATTTTATAATTGAGGAAACTGAGGCCAGCAGATGTTAAGTAACTTGCCCAGGGTCACACGGATAGGAAGTGTCTGAGGCCAGAATTGAACTTATCATACTGCTTCCAGGCCCAGTATTGTATCCACAGCATCACTTAGCTGCTTCTAACTTTTAGAAGGGACCCAAAAGGTTATCTGGCCCATCACCTTTATTTCACTGAGGAGGAAACTAAGGCTTAAAGAGGTGACTTGTGCAGAGTAATGTAAGAAGAAAAAGCACATATTGAGCACTCTTTTTATGTGTCTTTTTTATGTCACCAGAAGTAAGCTCTTTCTAGGCAGGGACCACGTCTTATACTTCATTAATACTCAGAGTATCTGACAAGACAGCAGGCCTTTCCTTTTACCTTGTCTGTGTTCTCACCCATTTAGAATTTGAGCTCTTTGAGAGCAGAGTACTGTGCATTGTTTGCATTCCTAGGGTTTATCACAGTGCTGACACACAGTAAACATTTGGTTCTCTTTCATTCCATACTAAGTGCTTAACAGATACACTGATTGATCATGGTATGATCGAGTAAGCCGAAAAGAAAGCTTCATTTTTATTCTAGCTTACTCACTGCTACGTTGTTATAGCCCAACATGTTAACATTGAGAAACTAACCTTTCCCAATGATCATCTGGGCCCTGAAGGCATTCATTCCAATTATTTGGGTTGTAACAGAATCCACTGTGATAATTACAAATGGCATTATTTCTGGGTAACAATGTCTGTGTCATGTTGTCATGGAAACCGTTAGCCCTTTCCAGTCTGTCTGAGTCCTCTTTAGTGTATGACTTTCTCCTTCTGACAGCTCCAATTTATCCTGTGTTTATCTCATTTGTACGTAATTATGTCCTCCTGCTGTCTCCCCCATTGGGCTATAAACTCCTTGAGAGTGCAGACTGAGTTTTGCCTTTCTTTTCATCCCTGGCAGGTTGTTTGGCACATAGTAGGTACTTAATAAATGCTTATTGAAAGAACTGATTGATTGAAAAAGACCTTAATGATGTTGACAACTACTCTGTGTGCTTCTCTTTCAGTGAGAAATTTGGGTGTCAGTGAGGAATTACAGGATAAACTGGAAGATGTTGTGATTGACCGGAATCTCTTGACTCTTGGAAAAATTCTGGGAGAAGGTAATCAATTTGGAGCCATTATTAAAAAGCAGAAAAAAAACTACCACAAGAGCCTTTTGCTGAATGTGAATAATGTGCAATGCCTCTGAGGGTATTTTCTAGCTCATTTTTATTTGAAATAATAAGATTAATGAAGAGGCATGTCATAAAGGTTTGCTCTCTGGGGGGTAGTTTATAAAACAACATGTTTTAGTTCCCAGTAGGGAGAAACAGCTACTCTTGTGAGAGGAAATATCCAGGAACTCATCAATCAGATACCTATGTGCTTTTGGTTGATTTTTATGGTCTTTAAATATATTATTTCATTTAAAAACCTGGGTTCAAAGTTTGTCTTAGGACATTTATTAGCTGTATGACCCTGGGCAAGTCACTTCTCAGGCCCTCAGATTCCCTATCTATAAAATGGTAAAAACTTTTTTTAGATCCAAATATATCATAGAAATGTGCTTTGTTGTTATTCTTAGTGCCATTCTAATTACTCTAGTAAGAACTAATTTGGCATATATTAGAAAGGATATGAACAAGCTGGAATCTATTCAAAGGAGGTGACTGTCATGATAACAGGACTCAAAACTAGATTTAAAAGGGTCTGTTTCAGTAACTAGGTATTTTTACATGGAAGAAGACTTGGGCAGACATGGACAGGTTGACAACATGGCAGCTATCTTTAGATGTTGAAAGAAGGGATTTTACAATAAAAAGAAAGGATTAGAAATATCTTTCATTCAAGAGCAAAACTAGAATGAATGAGTGTAAGTTATAGAGAGATCAATTTTGGCTAAAAGAATGAACTTCCTAAAATTAAGATATGTTGGAAAATGGAATGGAATGCTTCAGAAATGTTCATGTGAGGAGGCCATTTTTCAGGGATGCTCTGTTGAAGTATTAAACAAGTAGCAGAGATTCCTCCTTTGAGACAATGAGCTAGACTAGATGGCCTCAGAAATCCCTTTCAACTATAGGAATCCATGTGATAAATAATTTATCTTAAATTATCTGAAAATAGTTGGTATATCCTTTTTCACTCTAGATCTTAGGCTTCATTAATGAATAATACCCTTAATAATAATACCCTTTTAATTTCTTGGATTAGTTATCATATTTAATAAACTAAGAGACCAAATTAGATTGGATTAAAGGATTTGCTATTACCTTATTTGATAATTCATCAAATGTTGATGATTTTCCTTTACTGAAATAATGACATTAAATTGTAGGTTCCTGGAGGGCAAAATTTATTCTTTTTCATTTTTTTTTCACTGTGCCTTGCACTCAGTAGGTGTTTACTAAATGGGCTAGAGAAAAATATTACCGAATTTGATCTAATTACTTTAATTATAGCTATATTCTTTTATGAAAAGTAGTATTCTACCTTATCTAGCAAATCATAGCTTTTGATTGTGGGGAGGGAGAAGTAGCATGAAGTTATAATGGAAAGTACACTAAACCTGAATTTCTGTGGTCTTAGTCAATGGTTCTTAAACTTTTTGGTCTCGTGAACCCTTTACCCTCTTAAAAATTGAAGGCCCCAACGAATTTTTGTTGATGTAGGTTATATATTTTCCAAAACAAAAAATTAGTGAAGGGTGTGGCATTGCTATACATTTTTTTTGCAAATCCCTTTATATCTGGCTTATTAGATGAGAGCTAGATTGTCCTATCTGCTTCAATATTTGGTATATTGTTTTGATTGAAGTATATGAAGAAAATCTGGCCTCACACAAATATATTAACTGGAAAAGGAAAGAGTGTTCTAATAGGCAAATAACCTCTTAATATTATTATGAAAAATGTTTTAACCTTGTAGACCCCCTGTAAGACCTTAGGCACCTCAGATTTCCCAGACCACACTTTGAGAACTGATGATCTAGGTCAAGTCTCAACCTTGCCCTTGTTGACTATATGAACTAAGGCAAATCACTTTACATCTCTGAACTTCAGAATCATTATCTATAAAATGAGAAGACCGAATGAATCGATCTTTAGATTGTGAGTACCATGAGGGTAGGACTATCTCTTGCCCCTTTTGTGTCCACAATACTTAGTACAATTCCTGGCAGAGAGTAGTTACTTAATAAATGTTTGCTAATTGACTGATCTCTAAGGTCCTATGGTCCTAGAAAACATACCATGTATAGGGTAACTGCTTTTTGATACTTTTAGGTCTTTTGTATTTGTGAGGTAATTTTGCATAGGGTTAATATAAACTGTTGTTTTGCTTTCTAGGAGAGTTTGGGTCTGTAGTGGAAGGAAATCTTAATAAACAAGATGGGACATCTGAGAAAGTAGCAGTAAAAACCATGAAGTGTAAGTTTCTATTAGATAAACATAAATACTGTGGGCAGGGGACATTTTTTGTCTCGTGTATTGTGAGACTTTGTGTGATGGGGATTCCCACTTTAGATGAGGTACTCCTAGTTTGATTACGTAAGTAAAGAGTCTGCTTGGAAGAGGGAAGAGGGACTGGGGGAAGTTCTGCTGTTGGGGGAGACACTGAGAGGTGAGGGAAGAAATTTTCAGGTAGCCCTGACATTCCTAATGGAAAGGATTCTAGGTATAGCCCTCTCCCTGCCAGAAGTATTTGTTTGGGTGCTTGTTCAGCCCCAAGATTAATTAACAAATGGCTTCAGCATTCTGGGATCCATGATCACATTTGTATGAGCTTCCCTCTACTGATTAAAATCAATTCATACCTTCTTATTCTGTGTGATTCTTGCCCATGTCTTTGCATAAATCCTCCATTTTGTTCTACCCAACATAGTAAAGGCCTCTTTCTGGGTCTTTTATTATTTTGCACATACTATGAATTTGTTATGGCACTTCAAATTAATACTTTTAGTAACATACAATAAGATGTTGTATTTTATTTTAAAAATGTCATCAGGGCTCACAAAGAACACTGTTAGGCCTGCTACTGTAGCACTTTTAACGGACCCACTGTTAATACTTTCACTTTTGTCTCTTTGTTAACTCACTGCAATATGTTCTATTGTATCTTTAATCAAAGTTGAAAGTTAAATTAGATTCTTTCAAAATAGGACACCAGTATTAATTGGGCATGAGAAGACAAACCAAAATGCAAGAGTAGCCTTTTATATCTATACATATATTGCCTGGATTTATTGCAATAAAAAAGGAGCAATCTATTTTATTAACTATTGTAGAAAATTTTGTTTCTAATTGTGGCCAAGTAAACATGGACTGGGCCTGAAGTATATCTTAATCTCTCCTTCCCCTTTTATGACTTTTAGTTTAGATTTGTGAGTATACTCTGTGTTTACCTATAGGAATGCAGTATATTCTTTGAGCATGGCTGAGGTTATCAGAATGAGAAGTGGGTAAAAGGGAATAATAAATTATGGACAGAGGTGCTGAAAAATTTGTTGGTCATTTATAGATTTATTGATACCACTGCCAAATTGATTAAATTCCTGGAAATGGAAAGAAAAAGACCGATAGCTTTTTAAAATTGAGCCTGTGACCCTCTGAATGGGGAAATACTCCCTTGTTTAACACATTTTTGGAATCCTCTGCATCCTTTAAGGCCTTGCTCAAATTTTAGCTGTTCCATGGAGTTTTCTGTGATTTCTACCCTCTTCTTCTCCTTCTCCAAAACAGAAAGACATGACCTTTCCCCTCTTGAAGCTTCCTAGAACATTTTATCTTTATTATTTATCTGGCACATTTTATTCTGGGTTTATTTATCCAGCAGAGATGGAATATGTTATAAAGGGGATTCTTTTTCAGGTTATAACAGATGGCCACTGAGGTCCCTTCCAACCCTGAAAAAAGCCTGTGAAATTTTTTAAAAATCTGTACTTTTACATATTTCTCACCTGCCCAAATAAATTACAAGCTCTTGGGGATAGGGTATTATTGTCTTTATAGTTCTCTCATTGCCTACTATTTTCTGTTTGTGTGTGTGTGTACATATATATCAGACATTCAATACATGTTGATTGAATTTGTTGAATTATGTCTTTAGCACACACCCTGTATCTAGGTAAAATAACATTGCTCTCTTATTTTTTCAACTCTTTTTCAGTGGACAACTTTTCCCAGAGTGAGATAGAAGAATTTCTCAGTGAAGCAGCATGTATGAAAGACTTTGACCACCCCAATGTCATCAGACTCCTAGGTATGCAGAAGTTAGGCTAGAAGTTAGAAGTGAGGCCTGAAAAGGCCTGATTTCTATAAAAACAGAATCACTGAACAGTAAACTCAGATGAAGGATTTAAATTTCACAAAGCCTCACAGTTTTCTCCCCTCTAACTTTCTCTTGAGCTTAACTCTGTGAATATTTGAAGGCAGGGACCAGATCATTTGTGTGTTCCCCCATTAGATTGTGAGCTTCTTGGGGGGGCAGGGACTATCTTTGGCCTCTTTCTGCACCCCTTGTGCTTAGCACAGTGCCTGACACATAGAAGGCACTTAATAATTATTTGTTGATTGATTAAGATTGTGCACAGTATAGGACACAATAGTTTTAAGTAAATTCCTTACTCACTCTCTGAGATCCTCAGACTTTATTTTCTTGCTTTGGGCTCCCATTAATCTATATCTTTGGTCTCTTCTAGTTCTCTTTCTCCACTTGCTTTTGATCACTCTTGTACTTCTGTGTTTCACTCTGTTCTTTTGCTTATCTCAGATCTCCCAGGTCTCCTTCTGGCACACTTACCCTCCCGCTGCATCCTACTCTGCCAGTAATAATGGTCTTGAACTCCACCTCCTTGGAGGGTTTGTTTTCTTATGTGAAACATTGAAGAAGCATCACCTACTGAAAATAGACTAATCTAATACTGCTAGAGGTTAGTTTTCCACTCCTGGGAACTTTTATCATATTTTGCTGGTGATGGAATTTGGATATTTAGGTCAACATCCTGCACAAGATCAGCACTATTGGGCACTAAAGTGGGTACTCTTGGTTGGGGATTTCACTTCTAGGCCCAATTCTGCCACCGATGTTCTGCATCATCAGCTTGGGCGTGGTTTCTCCACATTTGGTGTTTTTTCCTCCCCCCCAAAAAAATAGTACATACCCTATGTACCCTAGAGAAAGTATGAGAGGAAATTAGATACTGTCAACAGAGCATTCGGGACCAAATTAGTGAATAGATGGAAAGAGTTATAACAGTTTATATTTCTGTATTGCTTTGTGGTTTACAGAGTACTCTTTTCCCAACTCTGTGAGGCAGGCAGAGGGAATGTTATCATCTCCATGTTACAGATGAGGAGGGGAGGCTCCTGGAGGCTAAGAATTTCCTGACACTTATAAGGCAATTGTTTGTCATAACTGGGGCTCAAACCCAGGTCTTCTGAGTTTAAGTCTGGGTTCTTTGAGCCACACTAGACTGTTTCCCCCACTTTACACAAGCACAGTCAAATCTAACATCTGCTGAGGGAAAGGGACAGGGGTTCTGTTTGTTTCCAATTAAAACAGCATATATCATTAATCTTTAGGAATATCTTCCTCTTGTAAGATTTACCTTCCTAACTTTTCATATCTTAAATACACAAAACCCAAGAAACCAGTAGAGGCAATCTGTGCTAGGTGGCTGGATGAAGCTAACCTACTATTAGAATATAGTCACAAAGTAGCCGCTGAGAGTTGTATCAATTACTACTTTTATGAACTTAAAATTCTGCAGACTGTAAATAAGTGACTATCGAAGCCATATAAGTAAGAAATTTCCACAGACATCCCCTTAAAAACAAAAGCTTATTGAAGACATTTAGTTGTATCTTCTTTGTTCTATGGACTTAGGCTTCACAAGAGGCAAAACACCCAATTTACTCTTTTACTAAAATATGATGAATTTGTCCTGTGTGGGCTTTTTTCGGAAAAAAAAAAAAAGGTCAAATTTGGGTGGGAAAGTATAAGAATGACTACTCCAAGAGGAAATGGTTCTGTGGTAATGCCTGGGAACGGACAGTGAGCTTCCTCATGGGCAGTTTTCTGTGCCATTGATCTCCTTAAACACTGCTCTGGGAAGTAATGGAGAAAAGTGTTTTCTATGATGGGAAATACTGGTTTCACCTACTGAAACAATTCTATTTGGATATTTGAAAATATGTCCAAATAACGTCTCATGCTTTAAAAAACCTGCTATTTATAAATAGTTCCCCATTGAAGACAACATTTGGTATAGTTGAAAGGGCACCAAATTCAGATTCTGAAGGTCCGAGTTTTTTTTGTTCTACTATTTCTTTCCTGTGTGGTCTTGAGCAGGTCACTTAACTATTCCATTCCCCAGTTTCCTTCTCTGTAAAATAGACTAATACTTATCTCATTGGGTTTTGGGGAGGATAAACTGAAATAATGCATATAAAGCTACTTTAAAATAGTAGAAAAAGCAATTTATTAATGATTTGTCTCAACCTAATTACCATATACTTAGCAATTTCAAAGTGTTTATAAGAGAGCTTTAGTAACATCTATTATTAGGAGATCATGGCATAGGCTAACCATTTTTATAATGACTTTCCTTTATGTAAGTAACATTTAAATTTCATGGGTATAATATAATACACAATCTATGTTCTTTTATTCTCAAGCCATGTCTTTGTGGTATGCTTTCATTTAATTATTAATTTTTGTTTACATAAAACCAATACATCAGTGAAAACTGTATGTCAGTATGTAACACAACCATCATACCAATTTATATTGAGAAGTGTGACATAGTGGATAGAATGCTAACTTGGAATCAGGAATACCTCAGTTCAAATCCTTCCAATGGTTACTTATTAGTTATGTGACCATGAACTAGTTACCTTTCTGAGCTTCAGTTCCTTCATCTGTAAGATGGGCATAACAATACTTTCCAGTATTAATGTAAGTGTCAGTAAATCAACAAACTTTTCTAAGCATTTACTATGTGCCAAGCAAAATGCTAAATACTGAGAATACAAAGGTGAGATAATGCATATAAAGTTCTTTGCCCACTTAAAAACACTACATAAATGACATTTATCCTTATGTTATAATAGTATATTATAACATAATATAAGGTAGCCAGGGATTCTACATAGCAATATTGTTTATCAATTTAATTTATTATGTCAGGTAGATAGATACATAGATAGGTAGGTAGGTAGATAAATAGATTGATAGATAGATGATAGTAATTGGGAATTTTACCAAAGAATTGGATGTGGTTTTTCTTTTCTGTTCTACTAATGGAATTTATGTCCTGTGAGCCCTTTTGTGGGACCATTAGCGGGGAAACATGATTTTACTCAGGCAATTATTCTTCTAGCATTTTTATCCCTGAGGCTATGTAACAAAGATGGGTTTTATCATACTAATTCATCTTTTTAAAAATTTTTATAGGTGTATGTTTAGAAATGAGCTCTCAGCGCATTCCAAAGCCAATGGTTATTCTACCCTTCATGAAATATGGTGATCTGCATACCTATCTGCTTTACTCACGATTGGAAACAGGGCCCAAGGTAATTATCACATCTATGGTCATTTAACCACCACAGGGGTCCTAAACAGTCTTTCTCTATTCCTGGCCAGGAGTCTCTGATTTCTATATTTTAAGCTGTTGTCTAGAATCGAGATATCATTCTTAGGCACCATCTTCTCAACTTAATGAAGGTTTCTGTGAACAGCCATAAAAGATTATTATCCTCTGCTTCTAACTTTTGAGGTTAAGAGAAGATTCTGCAAAGCCTGAGATCAGAGTCTTATATATTCAGAACTTCAGTTAAACCACTGTAGAAAATACCAGGGTAGCAATAATAATTATAATAATTATGATAGCTAGGTTTATATAGGGCTCTATGGTTTGCAAAACCCTTTACAAATATTATCACATTTCATCCTCACAGAAATCCTGGAAGGTAGGTGCTATTTTTATCCCATTTTAAAAATTAGGAAATCAAGGTAAATAGAGGCTAAGTGACTTGCCAAGGATCACACAGCTAGTAAGTATCTGAGTCAGGATTTGAACTTAGGATTTCTTGATTCTGTGTTCAGAGCTTTATCCATTGTGCCATCTAGCAACCTCCAACCTCCAAGTAAAAATACTGTCAAATCTTGTCTATCTTTTATCTTCCCGAGGAAAGTCACATTTCTCTCTTTTTCTCTTAGCTCTTCTCCTTAGGACTAATGGGATGATTCTTTTATTCCCTCAAAAAATTATTTTACATAAGACCTTATATAAATATAGGAAATACTACTAGAGCTAGAGCCTGTAAATATATATTATTGTGAATTTCTTCCAGGAAGTAATGAATAATGGAAACAAGTGGAAAGTTTTAAGTTAAGTGATATTGTCTCCTTAATGGCCATGGTTCTCTGGCCCATCTAGATTTCAGGATTTTGTGAGGATGGCATTTCCTTCCAGGAAATGCAAAGTAAAGAAAATAATATATCCAGCCCCAGTTCATCCCCTGAGTTCAAATCTGACACTTCCATCATTCTGCTAGATGTCTCCATTTGGGTAGCCTGCTAGTACCTCAAACTCAGCATGTCTCAAAGTGAGATATTATCTTATTCCCCACGAAAGCCACTCTTCCCTATTTCTGTTGATAATGATGGGTTCATCAGCATCCCACTTACCCATGCTTGAAACCCGAGGGTTGTTTTTGACTCTTCTTCCTTCTCCCTTACTCAATTATCTAGTCAGTTTCAAGCCTTATCTTTTATCTTACCAGCGTCAATACCATCTATCCTATCTTGTTCATTCACGTGACTACCACTATAGATTAGGCCTTCCTGGTCACTTAGTTTTATTATATATATATATATATATATATATATATATATATATATATATATATATATATAAAACCTTCTAATGTCTTCCTGCTTCCATTTCCCCCTTTCTTCAATAGGTCCTTCACACAGCTAAAACACTCTTTCCAATGCACAGACCTGGAGAGGCAACATGGCAGAGTCAGTTGAGAAACAGCTTTGGAATTAAGATAACCTGGGTTCAGGTCCTGCCTCTGACATAAACTGGTTGTGTGGCTCTTCAGGAGTCCCTTAAATTCTCAGGCAGTTTTCTAAGATTGTAAATTCCAGAGAAGGTGCTGATTGGCATTGGGTGAAAGAGGTTTATAACTGGACATTCCCTATACTTATCAAATCAGTTGGGTTTTTTTTTGTTTGTTTGTTTTGTTTTGTTTGTTTTTTTGTTAGTATATATCTAAGGAAGAATGGTGTAAGAGAGTGTTGGGCTTGGAGTTAGGTTGTTGAGAGTAGGTATTGTTTCATTTTTGAATTTGTATCTCTATCCCCAAGCATTGTATTGGCACATATTAGGTACTTAATAAATATTTGTTGATTGCTTGATAGAGTCCAAATCCTGGCTCTGAAAGTTACTAATTCTGTGACCTTATGCAAAGTTTTAATTTTGCTGTAAAATAGGAATAATAATACTTATTAAATTTAACCTACTGGGTTCTTATGAGGAAAAATTTCTATAAACTCCAAATTATTAAGTAAATAAATTATTTCTTGTGTGATTGGTTAAATCATAAGCTTTCTGGGCTTCAGTTTTTAATCTCAGTAAAATGAAGAAGAGACCATCTCTGAAGTCCCATCCAACTTTAAATCCTATGACCCTATGTCACTCCCTTCCTTTGAAATCTGTGCTTTCCAATTGCCTATAGGATGATGTAAGATCCATTAGAGCAAGGACTTTCTCATTTCTGTCTTTTTATTCCTAGGTCCTAGAACAGGGCCTTAACCACAATAGGCATTTAGGAAGTGATTAATGAATAGGATAGATTTGAATCAGATAGTCCTAAGGTATGAGAAGATAGAAAAGATGCTGGTTTTATTATATTACTACAAAATTCTATAGTAATCAGTAAACCCTGTAGCCTTCATTCTAATCAATCAAGCCACAATTATTTATTATTAAACATTTACTATGTGCTGGATACAATAAATTCTGTAAGGATGTATGTAGAAAATTTCTAACACTGTCTTAGTTACTGCCCATATTTGTGACTCAGAAAATAGGACTAGTTTAGGAAGTGATGAGAAGAGACATGTTTCCTTATGATTAAATTGCTGCCTTCTCTTGTCTATACAAATACTGAAAGCCAGAAGTCCTGAAGTTTGGAAGGGAGTTCTCAAGCCCGACTGTCTAGCAGACTCAAGCCAGCACATCATTGTTGACAGATAAGGACGGCTTGTGTCACTGTTGGTCCATTTCCCCTCCCTATCCCATTCTGTAATTCAAACCAATGACCTCATCGACACAGGACAGAAAGACCAGTTTGGAAAAGTCATATAACAACATTTTTAAAGCTTCCTTTTGCTTTTTAATATATAGGGACAAAATTAATTGGATCAGATGAATTTCTCTCCTTTAACACAAAAACAAGACAAAGTTGAGTGAAATCCTAGAAATTCCTCAGGTAATAGAGAATATGTAGGTTGTGGAGAATATCAAGCATCAAATACAACAAACCTACAAAACTTCATTGAACTCATAACCTCATTATATGAAGGTCCCTGTGACAGTACAGTCTACAACCCATCCATGCCTTCTCATTCCCTAAGACTCTTTCAATATCCTCCCTAAGTCTTTGCTAGCAGCCACGTGGTGCAATGGATAAGAGTGCTAGGCTTGGAAGGAAGTCTCATCTTTTTGAGTTCAAATCTGGCCTCAAGACACTAGCTGTATGACCCTGGGCAAGTCACCTAATCCTGTTTGGTTCAGTTCCTCATTTGTAAAATGAGCTGCAGAAGAAAATGGCAAACCACTCCAGTATCTCTATATAACCACTGCCAAAAAACCCAAAACAAATGCACAACCAGAGTGGTGTTACAAAGAGCCAGACATGATTGAAAAACAACTGAAAAGTCCTTGCAACTAGCATTTGTACTAGATTTGCTGCAACCTCAACCTCTGGTATTTACCACACTGGTTTTTGAAGTCTTAAATGTATTGTAGGACACTGATCTGTGATTTTGCAAGAATAATCTGTTACTTCCAACAGTAAAGTATCCCTGTTCCTTCGCCCCTCCCCCAATCGTTCTGGAAACATTCCTTTAGGTCTTTTAACAGTCTAAGGGAACCACAGTGGAGTATTGTTACACATAGGCCCTCTTTCTGTTATCCCTTGTTTTTATTAGAGGATAGAAATCTTAGCATAGCGCAGTTGTTTTGAAGTTTCTTAAGTATTATTATTGTTTTTTGAGGCTATATTTATGATCACTTTAAAAAGATATTAAATGAGTGAAGAATAAGCTATAAAAGGTAGTAAATAGCCAGTGAAGAGGAAACATACACCTAGTACATTTCTTGTGAATTTTCTTACTATTTACATCTGATCCTCAAAGTTAACCTTTAAGAAATTAAATGCCAAAAGTGAGCACTATAAATGAAAAAGACATTTATTTTCTAATTAGCTTGTAGTTTCCTAGCAACCCTATTGCGCATGAATAGATTAGAGTTGAAAGCAATTCATAATAGATACAACATGTGGCTAGTATGTAAAATCGTTCAGCTCAAGTCTGGCTTTGTGGGGAAAGTACTGGCAAACTTATGTTCCATGGAAAGGAAAGTCATGGAAAGTTAAGCTCCCCAGGGAATGTATGTGGGTCACATATTGTTAACACTTGGATGATTGGATGCTTTTAAATATGGATTCATTTCATTTTGGCTTCAAGTTATGCCTTCAGTAAATCTTCTATTTCTAAGTAGAAGGTTTTATTTAAGTCAGCACCTGAAGAACCATATCACACAAATCTTACATGTGTTTTATAAAGACATAATGATGGATTCATCACGGTTCCAGTTATCTCTAGGGAAACATGATTGTAGCGTCTTAGAGCTGGAAGAGCCCTTAGATTTCCATGTGTGCCAAGCCCCTGAATAATGTGATTTCTATAGCACAGCTAAAACACCGAATTGTAGGACTTAGCATTTGGATCTTAGAGGGAGGGAGATTGAAAGAAAAACAGCCCTTTTCTGTGTGTGCATGAAAGTAAGTATTCATATGTGGGTAGCTATGTTTGGGGAAATTGTTCGATGTTGTAGCACATTTGTGTTTGATGGTTTACCATCTCCAGTGGCCAGCAAGCCTGCTAGTAATCAACTTCTCTGTACTTAGGCCTGTCCTTGGAAAGTAGATTTAGTTTGTTCCTGGCACTGTACTCAGAAGTCTTTCCACAACAGCAAAAAACCTGCCAGAGTTTTTGTTCTCCTGGCCCAGTCTTTGAGACAGAAGCCAGGATCACCTCCAGGTTACAATGAGACAGCAGAATAGGATGTTTCTTGACATCACACACACACACACACACACACACACACACAAATATAGGTATATAATATGAATATTAATATATAAATATGTTATAAATGTATAATCAGACATCATAATATATAATCATATATTATAGAGAAATATTTATAAGTGTTTAATATAGCAGCATGTCTTAATATCAAAATACCAAAAAGTTCATGGAGATAGTTATTCTTATTCAACTGGCATTCTCCTGATTGAAAATAAGTTTCTGGATGTCTTCAGAGTATCTGATACAGTACAGAAATGAATCTATTTTTAAAAATTAGGATACACTAGTTATTTTAGCTTCATTTTTTCCTACTTGGATTACTAATGCTAGTTTTTGGTAGCAACATTTTACCATTTTCTCTCTGGTAGGAGAGAGACTATTTTTCAACACATTTTAAAGCAAAAGTAAAATAAAACCATGTGGTTTCCAGACACATATAGTTAATTATAAACAGGGCATGTGGATAAGGTTCTCTGACTAGTGAACATCAGATAGGACTCCTAGAAAGCCAGGCAATTTCAAGTTGGACAAATAATGAATTCCATTGTGCATTCTACCAGTATTCTCTTTCTACTGGTTATTGGGTTACACAGTGACAATGCTATTTTGTCTTCCTATTTTATGAAGAGAAATCTAAATGGCTATTTTCTACATCTTAATGATGACATGAAAACATCTTTTTAAAACAAAGACAGCTTGGTGTAGCAGCAAGCACCCCAATATCCCCAGGGTGACTGCCAACACAGGTTCTTAGATCTGCTTTTCAAAAGGAAAGCAACTCAAAATCAGTTAACAAGTTTACTTTAATCAGACAAACACATTACCTAGTTCAGGGGAAAAAGGTCAGCACCCCGAACTTCAGAGTTACAGAACTTACAGATCAAACAGACAGGCTTCCAAACTGTCCTACCATTATATCAATACCAAATCACAGTTACCAGAGAGGGAAGCATCAACATCTGGGTTTTCAAAGCCGGGGGGCTCTCAACAACGGCTTCCCAGAGTCTCATCTGATCAAATCACATAACACTTCTCAAAGTGAGCCCCAAAGCAAAGCCTCTCCTCAGGGCTTATATAGCCTTCTCTTGGCTCAGAGAATGTAACAACCTCCTTGACCCACTGCCCAATCACAAAGTATCAAGGTGTGGGCTTTCCTGAAAAACAAGCCTCCCACCACAGGCTCCAGGTGCACTTAAGCTAGGGGCAGGGAAGATCTTTAAATCTGCATTTCCATTACACTTGGGTTTTTGTTTTATTTTGTTTTTCTTTGGAAGTCTTATTTATGATACCAGTTGTACGGAAATTAAAAATCTGGCCTTTTAGTGATTGTACTAATTTAAAAAAACAGATACACATGCTAATCTTTATTTAGGCAGAACTAGGAAAGTTTTGCTTGTTTCTTAAGGATAAACAAAGCTAGGATATTTCTTAGTTCTTTATTTCTTGTTCCCTCAGTATGTACCTCTGCAGACTCTACTGAAATTCATGGTAGATATTGCATTGGGAATGGAGTATCTGAGCAAAAGGAATTTTCTTCATCGAGATCTGGCCGCCCGAAATTGCATGTAAGAATTCTAGAGCCATTTCATCTTTTAAATTTGTCATACTTCTTTATGATCCCTCTGTCACAGAAGGAGAGAAAATGATGATTCACTCCACTTTAAAAGTTGTTGGAAGGTGAAAATATCAGTATGCAAGGGAAGATAGATGTTTTGTGCTTTACTCTACAGTACAGGTTAAGTTTTGTATAAGAGCTGGCTTTTACAGAATTGCAGCATTCAAGAGTTAGAAAGGACTACAGGGACCAGTCCAACCTACCTCTAGATGGTATTTGTGAAATGATCATAGAGCTAGGTCCTTCATACCCCTCTCTTCATGACTTATCATTGACAGTTTTTAAGTTGCACAAAATGAGTTAGTATTTTGAATCTGTTGCTATTGAACTTAAACTTTCTGCCCCTAGGTTGCGGGATGATATGACTGTGTGTGTAGCTGACTTTGGTCTCTCTAAGAAAATTTACAGTGGTGATTATTACCGCCAAGGTCGTATAGCCAAGATGCCTGTGAAATGGATAGCCATAGAGAGCCTTGCAGATCGTGTTTACACAAGCAAAAGTGATGTGGTATGTATGAAATACTGAAAGAACAGCCAAAATTATGAAAATGATAAGTATATAAAAAAAGAAATGTCAAGAAGACTCTTTTTACTATTTCAAGTAATTAGACTTGAGAATGTGCTTCATGATACCATTAGATATTTTAGTTCATAGGAAGAGAAGGCAATGTGGCATAAAGTCAAGGACTTAGAGTCAGAAAGACTTGAGTTCAGATCCTGCCTCTGAAACTTACTAGGTGTTTGACCCTGGGCAAGTCACTTGAATTCTCTGAGACTCAAGGCTGTTGTGAGGATCAGATGAGATAGCAGATGGAAAACAGCTGGCAGGGACAGCCAGGTGGCACAGTGAATAGAGCAGTGGCCCTGGAGTCAGGAGGACCTGAGTTCAAATTTGGCTTCAGACACTTAACACTTGCTAGCTGTGTGACCTTGGGCAAGTCACTTAACCCCAATTGCCTTGCCTTCCCCCCTCCAAAATAAGCCAAACAACTGGCAGATTTTAAAGCACTATGTAATTTGTCAATAAAAGCATTATATAATGGTATAGTGGATAGACTGCTGGTCCTGGAGTCAGGAAGACCTGAATTCAAATCCAGCCTTAGATAACTAACTGTGTGAACCTGGGCAAGTCACATAACCTTTTTCTTGCCTCAGCTGTGAAATGGGAATGTGTAATTCTCAAGGTTATTTGGATGATCAAATGAAATAATTATGTAAAATTGCTGATACTTAATATTTATTACCTCCCTCCTTTATTATAACCTGGCATTCATGAGACCCAAACTTCTTCATTCCAATCACTGGCTCTTTATGAACTTAGATATGTCACTTAAAATAAAAAGGTAATGATATTGAGTGCTGATAATCTACCTCAGAAATATTACACAAGGGAGTGAGTTAGTGAAACTAAAATTAGTTAGAGTCTTCAGAAGAAAGATGCCTATGTCCACATAATGAGTACTATTCCTACTTCATTTCCATGTGATTACGTTTTCTGGGAAAATCACAAGATGGGAGTTCACCATATCAATGAAAGGGGGCAGTAAACAGAACATTTCTGGGTGAACTGCTTCTGTCTCTTTCCTTGTGAGGTTTCCTGGAATGGCTTTATTAAAATTAGCTATCGGTGAAAGTAGCACCATGTTATTTCCATGTTGTGGGAACACAACATCCTAGATATAATTATCAACATTGTCTATGAACCTCATGTACTACAGGAAAATGACCTTTTCTGATGAAAAGAGTCATTCAGTCTTTCTTGAAATGGCATTCTAATTTGCTATTGCTTTGTCGTAGTGGGCTTTTGGAGTGACTATGTGGGAGATAGCCACCCGAGGGATGACTCCCTATCCTGGGGTGCAGAACCATGAAATCTATGACTATCTTATTCACGGCCACCGACTGAAGCAGCCTGATGACTGTTTGGATGAACTGTGAGTAATGCTTCTCTTTATTATCTCATGTTTCTGCTATTGTCTTGAAAGTATTACCGATGATATGGTAAGCTCTTTGAGACCAAGGACTGGGTCATCTTTTTCTTTTTCATTGACATGAAGTGCTTTGCACATGGTAGACACTCCATACATGTTTGTTTATTAATTAGTTCAGAGTCAGCCAGAACTTGGACATAGGGAAGTAGTTAGCTGCTTAGAGTGGCAAGAGTTAGTGGTGGGTGTGGGTGGGACACAATGAAGAACATTTTTAAATTCTCATTTTTATAAATGCGCAGTTTAATGCCAGAAAATTCCAATCCCCAAGGCACATGAGTACTTGTTTTGATGCTCAAATTAGCACTTGAAAAGTCAAGTGACACATATTAGAGTAAAGACTCAAAGCACCTAGTAAATAATTAACACATGTGAATGGATTTGTTATCTCACTGATGTGGGTACCCCTTCCTGTGGGTCCATACCATTTATCCTGTATGAATCTTGTTCATGCTCTCCTACATCCTCTTAGAGGAGCAGTCTACCCAACAACCTAACAGCCTTTCTCTAGGCCTTTTAACATTATGAAAGTACCAGTGCAACATGTTGTCTGTTCATCTTTTTCTCTTGCACTCTTACTTGGCCAGTCCACCTGCTTTGCTGATCATTTATTTCTAGGATATTTTTTGTGTGCTGCACTAATGCAGAGAAGGCAGAATTTTCAGTTAATAGATGGAACAGATATTTCATCCTGATTCTCGGGCCAGCACTTGACTCTGGTTCCCTTGTTTTCTCAGTTCTATACAGTACCATCTTAATGGTATCGTTCCCCTCCCCACTCCCAGCCCCCTATTTGTGTGGGAGGGAAACAGAATTGTTTTGCCTGCTTATAGGATGCAAAGGACAAATGGATTCACTAACTTGTCGCAATAATGTCACGGAGCATTAATTTTAATGAGTGTGTGTTTTGAGTTCAACTCATATATTCATTGCACTTCTATAAAATATACTATAGTGTACTGTTAGAAATTACAAAGATGAATAAGATAGAATCTGTACTCGGAAAGAATTTACACTGTAGTCAGGAGAGGTAAGAGAAGTACAAAAATAACTATATAACACAATGGTAAGTGCTAGAAAAGAGACAAAACCACAGTATTCTGGAGGTGCAGCAGAGAGGAGAGAGATCACGTCCAGTGATGAGAGCTGAGGAAAGACTTAATGAATGAGATGGACTTTACAGGATAAGATAGAATGAAGGACTGGTCCTATGATTTCACCAGTATGGGGAACTCTTTCAATTTCAGGGTGATATCTTATCAACAACTTTGGGCCTTAGAGGGCTTGTCAGAGCATTAAGGGGTTAAGTGACTTGCCTGGGATCATATAGCCAAGATGCATAAGAAGTGGGATTTGAACCCAGGGCTTTCTGGATTAAAGGTCTATCTTCTACTCAGCTACTTAAAAAGGACTTGCAAGAATGAATAGAGTTTCAACAAAGGCAGAAGTGAAAGGGTGGCATTTTTAGCTTGAGGGAATAGCATGAGAAAGAACACAGACTGGAAAACCAGGGACACACAAAATAAAGTTGGGGGTTAGTTTATATGGATGCTTTACCGACCAGCCTAGTACTAAAAAGCTTTATTTTTTTTTTTTTTAACCTGCAGGTATGAAATAATGTGCTCTTGTTGGAGAGTTAATCCCTTAGACCGACCTACCTTCTCAGAGTTAAAACTCAGGCTAGAAAAGCTCTTGGAAAGTTTGCTTGATGGCCAGGAAAAAGCAGATGTAATTTACATCAATACACGACTGTTGGAGGACTATGAAGGCATGGTAGAGGACCCTGTGTTCACCCAGATGGACATGGACATTGATCCCAATTATATCATTGCCTCCTGTGCCGCCAAGCCTGACTCTAGTGTGGTCACAGTAGAAGTACATGAGAATCATCTCAATGAAGAAAGATACATCCTGAATGGATTAAGTGAAGAATGGGACACTCTTGCTTTGACTGCTCCTACATCAGTGACTCCTGAACAAATGAACACAGTTTTATTGGAAGACAAAGTTTTGAGGAATGGGGCAGCATGGTCACAGTCTAGCACTCTACCCTTGGGGAGCACATTACATGATCAACTGTTGTATGCAGATGATTCTTCAGAAGATTCTGAAGTTCTGATGTGAAAGAGGAATGGCAGCCAGACTTGAGGGGAATTATATGGTTCTGGATGAGAAAGGTCTATAAATATGATTTATTACCCAAGATGTTTGTCTTCCACCAAGTAAATGGCTTAGGCCCAAAGTGCCATTTGGATGTTGACTAGTTAAGGGGCCATTAAAAATATATAATATATATTTGTATAAAGAAATATATGTGTATAGAAAGAGAGGCAAAGAGATTATATTTTATTAAAAGATGATCTATTTTATGTCACCATCTCTTGTAGATATGCAAATTTAGGTTTAAATAGTTTCATTTTGCCAGCAGTTTTTTCTTGTTCATATCATGTATAAAAGTTTTAAAGAGAAGCTGTTAATGTTTTCCTTTTTTTTCTTTTTGTAAATTAATAATGAATAAATCTGTACAGTGAAATTTTAACCTTGAGTTTTCTCTGCTCTCTATAAAAAAATTCCTTCATATTAATCATGCAATTGACAGTATGTTTCTACTTACTCCCTGAATTGCCCTTCTTGGTCAGAGTTTGTGTATGATTTTGGTTTGTAGACTCTTTGGCTCTCCCTGGGTTCTCTGAAACATATCCTTCCTCATAGCAGAGAGGGGGAGGAATGTTAGGTTAGTATATTTTATACTTTGCTAGATGCTCTCTCTCTTACTATATTTGATGTTTTAACTTAAGCAATTTTTTTTTTCACAAAGGAGGGCATAATCTGGAAAGAGGTGGGCTTTGAATGGCTATTGTAAAGACAAATAGTATCAATAAACAACTTTTGGGGCGGCTAGGTGGCGCAGTGAATAGAGCGCTGGCCCTGGAGTCAGAAGACACTTAATCCACACAAACAAAAAAACCTAGCCGTGTAACCTTGGGCAAGTTACTTAACCCCAATTGCCCTAAAGGGGCGGCTAGGTGGCGCAGTGAGTAAGAGCACAGGCCTCGGAGTTGGGATGACCCGAGATCAGATCCGGCCTCAGAAAATGAGCACCCACGCATAAATAATGACTAGCCGTGTAACCTTGAGCAAGTTACTTAACCCCAATTGCTTTAAAAAAAAAATTTAAAAAAATAAAAATAAACAACTTTTTGGAGGATGGCTCTCCTTATTTTATCCCTGGCTGCCTTCTTTACTCTTTTAATGACTCTGTCCTTAGACCTAGCTGAGATACCAAGATGCTAATCTCTTATTGTTATATCTTTGTGGTTGTTCAGTTATTTTAGCTGTGTCCAACTCTTCCCATTGGGGGTTTTCTTGGCAGATACTGGAATGATTCACCATTTCCTTCTCCAGCTCATTTTACAGAAGAGGAAACTCAAGCAAACGGGGCAAGTGACTTTGCCAACAATCAGAGCTAATAAATGTCTTAGGCTAGATTTGAACTCAAGTATTCCTAACCTTTTTCAAGGTTTGGGAATATAAAAAAAGGTATTTCCTGCTCTCAAAGAGTTTCTAATCTACTCATAGAGATGCTGCTACACATATAAATACCTTGGACATGTGCAAACTACTATATTATTCATCAGTGGGTGAAGGAAAGATTACATCTGGCTGGTGTGGGCATAGATCAAGGGAAGCTTCTTGAACACAAACTAATTTTGTGATTTTTTTTTCCTATTGGACAGAATCCCAGCAGGATGCATTATAATTATTTCATACTATTTAGAGCTGGAAGAAGTTTAGAAATCATCTAGTTCAACCTCTCATCTTTCATTTGAGGAAAGAGGTGCATTGAGGAGAAGTGACTTGTTCAAAGTTACACAGACATTCAAGCCCTGCTCTTCTGACTCCAATTTACCTTCTCTTGCTCTTGGTTTGAGTGTTTAGTCTCAGGAAAGACAATGGTTCTTAGAAATTTCAATTTTGTTAAAAGTCCTATTTTCCCACCATTCAAGCCTGCTATGAGTTTGCCTATGTAATTATCTTGGGCAATAATTAGTTTTCCCCGGGGACCTTAGATTTTGGAATGGAATTTTTGGAGGGCTAGATTCATATCTCCTCTCCTTTACTTAGTTTCTGTTGGGAAAATAGGTTTCAAAATCCTAAAAATTAAGGATTTGGTGGGGTGGTTTTCTATTTTGAATAGAACTGGACCCCTTTTATTCAAACTGGATTGAGAAGGTGACTTTCTCTTTATTAAAAGGGCAGGATCCCATCAATTCAAAACTGACTGCCACTGATTATCTTTGGAAAAGGGAAACCACCTCCTGATCCTCAAAGCTGGCAGATCCTAGAATATTTTAGATATGACATTACTTCACTTGAAAGGGAGGAGATGTTGAGGGACAAGTCTTAGGTTTTAGAATATGACATGATCTCACCAGAAGCAGTAGTTAGAGCTTCAAGACCTGTGTCTTCTAGGCTCTTTATCTCAACCTTGCTCTTTTCCTTCGATTGAGCAAGAAACTTTGTCTTTTATTCTTCCTATTCTTTTTATCCTGACAATTTTCCCCTCATATCAAGTAAATAAGAAGAGGCTTGGCTCTGCTCTTGGACTTTCTTCCTATATCCTCTATCTGGGGACCCAGATGGCAGGAGCTTTGTGACCCTGCTCTGTGCCCTACCTCCCTTCCTTTCCTGTGATCCAGGATAACAGAGTCATTTGCTCTCTTTGTGGCTTACTTCTCTTCCTGAACTAGGAGCCTAGGAGCACCTTTTGGCTCCTCCATGATTCTCAGGTGACCAAATGGTAAATTCCACTGGGCTTAAGACAAGTAGTGATTGGCAATCTATTGCCAACTTCTTTTCAAGAATATTTGTGTCAAAATTTTCAGGGATATCTGCATATCTTACATATTTAGAGTTCATATTAAAGATACTATTCTTGCTACAGAAGAGGCATTTTAAATTTATTTGTACAGTATAATTATACTGACATCAAAATTGCCCTTTTTAGTCCATCGACTTGATAGCTATCAACTTATACTAGATTCACATGTTATTTAACTACACATTTCCCCTGCAGTTCTTGTGCCTGATGAAACTTATTAAATGTCACTTTAGCAAAATTGTGTCTAATTTATGGGGTTCAACTTCCAGGTTCCTTGTTGGCCAATGTCTAGAAGATCCTGAGAATACTGTCCCTCAACAGGTGGTATAAGATGTGAGGATAGAGATTATTAAATATCTTATACTCTTCTTTCTTGAGAATACTTGCTGAAGAATGCAGGTAGGGTCTCTGTCTTTTTCCAGTCTTTAAATAGAACTGGGGAGGGAGGGCGGGCAACTAGGTGATGCAGTGAGTAAAGCACCAGCCCCAGAGTCAGGAGGACCTGAGTTCTGATGTGGCCTCAGACACTTAACACAAAAAAACTAACCATTTAACCTTGGGCAAGTTACTTAACCCCAACTGCCCTCCAAAAAGGCAAATAAGTAAGTAAATAAATAAATAGAACTGGAGTAGAAGGTCAAATCCAGTATTGGCGTCTTCCTTTTGAAGGATCTGGATAAATTAGTGAGAGCCCAGAAGACTGAGTGATAAAAATGACTACAACATATGAGTAGACTTTAAATAACTTAGGGTAGAAAGTTAAGGTTATGTGACACATGGAGTTATGAAGGGTTATTGTTAGGGGAATATTTGATTAAAGTGCCGTTTCCAGAATGAGTACTTTAAACATTGGTAGATGATGAAGAAACATACTGGAAGAATATAATTCCACAAACATTTTTTGAGTACCCACTACTTGCAAGGGATATAAAAGCTAAAAACAATAGTCCTTGATCTGAAGGAGTTTATAATCTATGGGATGGGAGAGGAGAACCAAAAAACCATTCACAAAGAAGTATAAATGCTACATAAAGGGTGATAGATACAAAGAAGAGAACTAACCAGAGTTTTTAAGAAAAATTTCAGAAGGAAGACAATATTTTCATCAGGAAATACAACATGGAAAGGGTAAATGTGAACTGAACTCTCAAGGGAGAGGATTCTGAGCAGCAGACTAAGTGTATTCTGGGCACATAGGAAAGATTGCACAAAAGAGGCAGACCATTAGAGAATAGTAATCCTGCATCCTAGTCTTCAAAAGTAGTTATGAGTTGACAGGAGAAGAATCACAAAAGAATCAGAAAAACCGGAGATGCATAGCAAGATCACTTTTATTATAGTTGCGTAGGGGAAAGCAAAACTAAGAGACAGTTCTGATTTTACCAGAACCAGTTACAGAATGTCTGTGCATACTCTAAAGTCTCTCCAAGGCACTCTCATGACATGTCAGCACAACTTTCCCAGAAGTAGGCTTCACAGCATCTTCCATATGGAGAATGGCATCAGCTGAGAACTCTGATGAATATACTACATTGGCTTATAAGGACTGGGCTTATTAGCCAGTCCTCTGTTACATTCATATTGGGGGTACATTCTAAAAAAATGTATTACTAATAGGGGTGTGCAATCAAAACAGATTGAAGAGTATTGGACTAGACTAGAGGGAACCCCCAGCAAATGAGCCTTATGGATCTCAAAGAGGCTCATAAACTCTCAATCTTCTTGGACTACTTTATCCAGACTGAAAGGAAGTAATGTGAAATAGACTGCAAGGGTAGATTGGAACCAGCTTGTTGAGAGCCCTAAATGTCAGTCAATAAGCATTTATTAAGTGTCCACTCTGTGCCAGGCATTGTGCTAAGCACTAGGAATAAAAAGAATGGCAAAAGATCATCCCCACTCCCAAGAAGTTGACAGTCTAATGGAAGAGACAACATGTGAACAACTACAGCTACACACACTATAAATTGTAGGCACTAGAGTTAAGAGGAAACAATCCATGTTTATTGATTGAATCAGGAAAGGCTTCTTGTAGTGGGTGAGATTTTAGTTGGGACTTGAAGTAAGCCAAGAAAACTGGGAGACAAAGATGAGGGGGGAACACATTCCATGCATGGGGGACAGCCAGAGAAAAATTCTGGGGGGGAAGGGGAAAAAGGAGGGATAGAGAGAGAAAGAAAGAGACCAACAGAAAGAGAGTGGAGGCAGGGTAATGGGGGGTAGGGGGGAGAGAGAGAGAAGTGAGATGGAGTGGGGGAGAGTTGTGTATGAGGAACAGCAAGGAGGCCAGTGTTGCTGGATTGCAGAATACATGTATGAAGGGATTGGGATGTAAGGTGTAATTTGACCAAAAAGGCCTGTGACTAATAATAATTTGAATTTATGTAGGTTAAAGTTTATAAAACACTTTATGTGCATTATATTGGAAACATTATATACTTCTAAGGATAACCCTGTGAAGTGGGTGCTATTATTATCCCAATTTTACAGATAATGAAATGGAGGCTTGGAGAAGTTAAATGACTTGATCAAGATCACACAGCTAGTAACTATCTCAGGAGAGATTTGAACCAAGGTCTTCTTGACTCTAAGTCCAATGTATTCCAAGGCACTGCCTTTTTCGCTAAGGGGTTTATATTTTATTCTATAAGCAGATGGGTGGCTCTAAGTGTTTTAGTAAGGTAATAACATGTTCAGACTTTTGTTTTAGGAAGATTATTTTGGTAACCATGTAAAGGATGTATTGGAGAAGGAGAATAAGAGGCATTTGTATTGGTTAGAGATGATGAGCATCTATACTAGGAAGGTGGCTATGTGAGTGGAGAGGGGAGTGACAGATTCGAAAAATGTTGCAGAAGTAGATTCAATAAGATTAGATGCCTGAATGAATGCATCTATGTGTGGTGGAGAGGGGGGGTGTGGAGAAGGAGAGGAGAGAGTCAAAAATGGCTCGAGGTTTTGAGCCTGGTTGACTATGAGGAAAATGGTGCCAAAAACAAACGAGGAAATTGAAAGAGCAGTTCAGGGAGAGTATTTTTAATATGTCCAGTTTGAGGTACCAATGGTAAATCTGGATGGATATCCAGCAAGAAGTTGGAGATATATCACTAGAGTTCAGAGGAAATACAAGGGTTAGATATAGCTTTAGGAGTCATGTTTGTAGAGGAGATAATTAAATCCATTTGAAATTGGGTAGAAAGAGAGAAGATAGTCAAGATACGGCTTGTAAAGACTCCCACAAGAAGGACAACGAACCAGCAAAGAGACTGAGTAGGCAGTCAGACTGACAAGGAAATGAACTTCTAAGTATTGTTTAGATTTTGGTAGACATCTGAATACAAAATATTCAGACAGACTAATAGATAGTAAGCTAAGTGACTGGAATAGACTGTTGAGGGAGATTTTGAACCCTCCTTAAGTTTTAAAAATTGAGATGGAAAGTTTTCTAAAATGGTTCAGGACTAAATACCCTCTATCCCATGGATTCACATTACCTCAAACTAGCTCTGCTAGTAATTTGCTTTTTACCCTTGGGCAAGTCCCTTATAAAATAGGCAGAATTAACACCAATCTTGTTGTGAAGTGAAACAAATGAAAATGCTTGTAATACAGAAAGGGGGCATGGAGGGGGAGAAGGTATGTGAAATGCAGTATGGCATAGAAAGTAGAGCCCTGGACCTGGAATCTGTAATATGTGGGCTCAAATTCCATCTCTGGTACTTGCTATAGTGTGCAGAGTGGAATGTGTACTTGGAGTCAGAAAGATCTGGATTTGTATCCAGCTTTAGAAACTTGGTAGCTGTGTGAATGGGAGTAAAATAATGCTTAACTCATATGGATTTTTAGAGATTTTAATGAGATAATAGCTTGTATTTATAGAGGACTTGAAGTTTGGCAAAGCCATTTACATATATCATCATCCTCATAATTATCTGTGAGACCTTGGACAGTCTCTTAATCTCTTAAGTATTCTTTTGAATACTTATTTAACTGAGTCAGAGAAGAGTTATTATTAGAAATGCTAAAGCTCTATGACAATCTTTTATTTTTATTTTCAGTTCCAAATTCCCTTTCTTCCTCCATCCCACCTCACCCATTAAGAATGCAAGAAATCAGATACCCATTATACATATGAAATTTAACAATATTTCTAAAAGGTCTTTTAAGTTGCCTTTTTGTCATGAAAAAGCCCAGGTGGTCTCATTAACTTAAAAATTTAGTGAATGCTGCGTGACCTTGGGCAAGTTACTTAACCCCAATTGCCCTCCACAAAAAAAAAAAAAAAATTAGTGAATGCCTACTATGTGCAAGATTTCTGAGGGATGCTGTGAGGACAATAAAGAAAAAGAAAAGAGGTCCCTTTCAGGTAGCAATTTGATTTCAGAACCTAAAGTGGTAATGAAAAACAAAAAATGAGAAATACAATGCTCAGTGCTTCATGGCAGACTTTCCTGGCCTTCATTTCATTTAAGAAAATTACCATTTTTTTTAGTGCTGGTTCCTCTATGCCATAGAGTTTCTGATAGCTTATAGAATAAGACTTTAAATGGCAGGAACCTGCTGACAGGATAGATTCGAAACCACCAGACAGAAAGGTGAATGCAACAAAGCTTAGTCAACCAGGGCAATTAGACTTTTCTTGAGATATTAAAATAAACAAAAGAGAAACTCATTCATCAACCACGTGGCATGGATTACATAAAGTTACTAACCAGAACGGCTAATTACCTTTTGGTTTCTACAATATGTGAGATTTTTTCATTTCCTTTTTACACGAAAAGAAAGAAGTATGCATTTTATTTTTTGAAAATATTTCAAGTCTTTCAAAATTCTGAAAGCGCAGAGCACTTCTCATTTCTGAAGACTTGTTTCAAGGTATTTGCAGTGTGTATTCCTATACAAATAAACTTTAAATGTAGATGAACATTGTCTAATTATTTTCTCATCTTCTGAACTAAAAAAGAAAATATTTCATTTTTCTTTCCATGTCAACTTACTTCAGGAAGCTGGCTTTTAGAAAAAACAATTTTTTAAAAGAAGTAGGGGAGTGAGGGGTGAGGGAGGGAATGTGTAGTGAGAAGAGCACTTAATTTAGTGCCAGAGGACCTGGGTTTGAATTGTAGTTCTGCTAATGACTTACTCTTTGTGTGTTGCTGATAAAGCCACCTAAAGATTTTGGGCCTTAATGTTCTCATCTGTAAAGGAAGGGCCTAATACATTAGATGATTTCAAACCTCCCTTCCTGATCTAAAACCTACAAAATTTTGGAGGCAACAAGGTGGCATAATGGATAGAGTAAAAGAGTGCTAGATTTGGAATCAGGAAGGTTCAAATTCAAATCCTGCCTCAGATTAATTACTAGCACTGGGTAAGTTATTGAAGTTAAGCTTTTTTTATATTCAGTTTCCTCATTTTCTAAAATTAGGAAAATGATAGTCCCTTTTTCACAGGGTCTTTTTGAAGATCAAATGAGATTATATACAGTATGTAGTATATGTAGTAGACATCCTGCAAACCTTGGAGTTCTATACAAATATTTGTTTTATGTTCTGATGTTATGTTATTGTAATCCAACGTTTAATATGGATTTCTATACAAACACCTAGAATTTCTCTACCATGTATTATTGTTGTTGTTCAGTAGTTTCAGTTATGTCTGACTTTTCATGACTCCATTTGGGATTTCTTTGGAAAAGCTACTGGAGTGGTTTGCCATTTCCTTCTCCAGGTCATTTTACATATGAGGAAACTGAGGCAAACCTGGTTAAGTGACTTGCCTAGGGTCACACAGCTAGTAAGTATCTGAGAACAGATTTAAACTCAGGAAGATGAGTCTTCCTGACTCCAGGCTCTGAACTCTATCCACTCTGCCACCTAGTTACCATGTATATCTCATTTCAAAGAATAATTTGTGAAGTCCTGATCTCTAAGGATCAGCTTGATTTAATTTGGCAAGCATTTAAGCATTTATCATATGTAAGATACTGTGCTAGATGCTGGCAATGTAAAGACAAAATTAAAAAGCAGAAATTTATGTCAAGGAATTTATGTTTATAGGTAAGTGTTGTAATGGATTGGTCCTTGAGCCACAAGACTGAAGTTCAAATTCACCCTCAGACACTTACCTCAGACACTTAGACTCACATGTTACCACGGGTAAGTCACTTAACCTCTGCCTACATGTTCTTAACTATATAACGGGGATAATAATAATACCTACCTTCCATGTTTGTTGCAAATTTCAATTGAGATAATATTTTAATGTGCTTTGTAAACCTTAATGTGCTATTTAAATGCTAGCCATTATTACCTTGGTTATTCTAGTACTAACACTCTTGGTGTTATGGCTGAGTGTGGGTTATGTCAAATGTTAGTAGCTTTGTCATTTGGATTTCAGGCTGTGTAGTGAAGGTCCAAGTGGGGTCTAGGAAAGAGATCTTGGCAGAAATGTAGCCAGAAGACAACCTTCTCCTCCTGTACAGATCAAAGACAGAAGAAAGGTTCTCCATGAGAAAAACCAAGCAATAAAATGCTTTCTTATCATGGGTTAGTATGATACTATCTAGAGATTGTGCTATCTTCAAGGAGTCTAGATAAATTCAATTGAAATCCAGGGTATCTGTAAGCTTGTGGCAGCATATCACTTATGAACTTTGTCATCCAGTAGTGAGAGAAGCTGTTTTCCTCTTTTGTTCATAAATTTTTGTGACCTTTTGTTGACTCTTTTGGCCAAAGGACAAGGCAAGGCAAAGCACATGGCTATTTGCTGAGTCAATGAGGAAATGGTTTAAACAGGAAGAAAATAAATACAAATAGCAGCCTCACTTCTCTTAAGTGCTCCAAAATGAAAAGTATGGGAAAATAGAAGATTTATTTTTTGGCTGGAGGTTTCGGTAATGAACTATGTTGAAATTCTTTTCTTCAGTTTTGTTTTTAGCCCTTTTCTGTTCTCAAAACTCCCAAAAGGAATACTATTATATAAGGCTCTCCCTTCTAGCATCTCCCACCAAAATAGACTGAACTAAAAAATATACATACTTTAAGACCAAAATACATTTACTTGAAACACTCAGTAGTTCCTGTGCAAAATGTCCCCCATAACATTGGCCTTCTTGCTGCTGCCCACACATGACACATCTCCCAATCCCATGCCTTTTGCAAAGTGTCTTCCATTCCTGGAATGCCCTTCCTCCTTTTGGCTTCCTTGGCTTTTTTCAAGACTCATGTCAAATCCCTCCTTTCTCAGGAGGAATTTCCCGGTCCCTTTCACTCCATCCCACTCACCCATGCCTTCTCTCTGGGATTACCTTGCATTTGCAGTGTATATATCTTGCATGTACAACATTATTTGTATCTTGCCTCCCCCATTAATAAAATGTGAGCTTCCTGGGATGAAGGACATTGTTTCTACATTTTTTCATATCCTTAGCACTTGGAACTTGGTTTAGCGTAAGTGCTCAATAAATGCTCATTCACTATTATTATCATATAGTATACTTGGGTATTTTGAAGGACCTATGATCTAAAAAATGTGGTATTCCCTCCAGAGGTGCCAGTCACAACCAATCCATACTCTCTAATTCTGTGCAACCCTTGTCCACGTCTTCCCATTACTTCTCCACAGAGTATCCACCCAATATTGGTAGTTGTCCTCTATCTCTTGACATTACAAGATTACCAACAGAACATGCAGGCTATGCTTCACTCTCAATACATGAGTTGCCTTCCTCTGTTTTTTCTGTTCATACCTATCTTTGATAGTATCCTTTATTTATTTATTTATTTTTTGCCTTTTGGAGGGCAATTGAGGTTAAGTAACTTGCCCAAGGTCACACAGCTAGGTTTTGTTTGTGTGTGCATTAAGTGTCTGAGTGTGTGCATTAAGTGTCTGAAGCCAGATCCGATCTCAGGTCCTTCTGACTCCAGGGCCGACGCTCTACTCACTACACCACCTAGCCGCCCCAATAGTATCCTTTAGACAATTTCTTCACAATTTTGTATTGGATCATAAATTAAGATCTGAAAGGGACCTCAGAAGCCATCTAGTCCATATCCTCTCATTTTACAGTTGATGAAACTGGGGCCCAGGGACATTAAGTCACTTGCCCAAGGTCACACAGGTAGAAAAGGTCAGAGGCAGGATGTGAATTCAAGTCCTCTAACTCCCAAGCCAGGGTTCTTTCCACTATGACATGTCACCACTGTAATTCTTCACTGGTAACAGATCACAGCTTATTCATCCCCACTCTGTGTCTTCCCATTGGAGACTGTCATCTTCCATGTCTTGAATCCATACAGTCAAGTCAGGTCAAGTCAAGAAACATTTATTAAGCTTCATTTAATGATGTTTTGTTGAAAAGATGGGTCTTTGTTTCAGGGAAAAGCTTGATGTCAGTAAAAGCACTGCCCAATTTCCCCAAAACTCCCAAACACACTTTCCTTTTCCCATTCAATTCCTGGACCAATTTATTGTCCTTCTAAGTAGGGGTTTTAAACTTTTTTTTTTTAGTCAAGATCTCCTTTGGCAGTCCTGGTAAGCCAAAAGATCCCTTCTTAGAGTAACAGTTTTAAATGTATAATCTATACTACATTGGATCACAAAGGAAACCACTTATATTGCAATACATTTATCAAAATACTTTTTTTTTTTTGGAGGGCAATTGGGGTTAAGTAACTTGCCCAAGGTCACACGGCTAGGTTTTTGTTTGTGTGTGCATTAAGTGTCTGAGGCTGGATCTGAACTCAGGTCTTTCTGACTCCAGGGCCAACACTCTACTCACTGCGCCACCTAGCCGCCCCTCAAAATACTTTTATAAACAAGTTCAGGGATCCTGGGTTAAGAACCTCTGACCTACAGGGTCTGATATCAGCCCACACGAATTTAGATCAATTTTTATTAACATACAACAAATTCTAAATTACCATCTAAGTGTGTATTACTTTGCTGATGTAGCACCCTTTGTTAATATATTTACATGTAGTTCATATTTGTATATCATGTTAAAGTTGACAAAGAATTTTCTTAGAAATGGCCCTACAAGGTAGTTAGCACCAGTATGAACACTCCCATTTTACCAATGAGGAAAGTGAGGCTTGGAAAAGTGAAAGTATTTGGCCATGGTCATCTTGGTACTAAATGCTGGAGCTGGGGTAGGAACTCAGGTCTTCTAACTTCACATAATAAAATGAAAGAATTATAGATTTCAAGTTGGAATGCACTTTAAAGGTCATGTAATCCAATCATTTCATTGTGAGGTTTAGCTCATAGCTAGTCTAGTTAGCTCATTGCTAGTCTAGTTATAAAATTAGACTGAGAGAAGTGGCAACATGTTTTTTTTTTTAAACAAATGCTTTATTAATTTCTGTTTTACATCATTCATTTCCGCCATATTTTGAGTTACGATCATTTTCCCCCCATTATTCCCCTACCCAACCTCCCAGAATAGTAATCCCACAAGATATTGCTTCCTCCAATCTGCTCTCTCCCATACCTTCTCCCATACCCCCATCGACTTTTCCATTAGAGGAAGGTGAGTCTTTGCATCCCAATGCCTGCACATCTTATCTCCCTATTACAAGCAAAGGAGTATTAATAATAGTATTTATATATATTTGAAACATTTAATGTTATGACCTCAAATTTCAGATCCATTTCCTTCCTCCCTTGTCACCCATTCCCTCTTGGGAGATAAGTAATTCAGTATATGTTGTACATGTCTAGCTATGCAAAACATTATCATAGTAGATATATTGTACAAGGCTGCTTATAATTCCGTCCCACTCATCCCACCCCCCACCTGGTCCATTCCCTACATGATCCTGTCCCTCTTCTATAGTGGGTACTTCCAACCTCTCCTGCCCCAAAGGATGCCCTCCCATCCATCATCCCTCCTCTCATCCCCCTTCCCCCTATCCTGCTGCAGGTTGAGATATCCCATTTAGTATGTATGTCATTTTCTCCCTGAACCAAATTCAATGTGAATGTGGTTTTGCCTTTTTTAGCCTTCCTTATTCTCCCCCTCTTTTGCAACCACTTCCCCTTGCTTCCTCTGCATGGGATAGTTTACACTACCCTGTCTCTCCCCATCTCCTCTTGCCACTTTCCTCTCTCACCTCATAATTTCATCCCTTGAGTATTCTCCCTTCCCAACAAATTCAACCTATGCCCTCTATCCATATATAACTGTAACCATATACACACAATTCACATATGTATTCATATGACCACACCCCCTTCTTCCATTATTTTCATAGTGAGAAAGATATCATCAGTCCCAGTTATTGCTTTTCCATATAGGAAAGTAAATAGTTCAACTTTGATAAGTTCCTTTTGATTTCTTTTCCCTGATTACCTTCTCAGGCATCTCTTCCTTCTTGAGTCTGGGTGTCAAATTTTCTATTCAATTCTGGTTTTTTCCTCAAGAATGCTTGAAAGTCCTCTATTCCACTGAATGACCATATTTTCCCCTGAAACAAAATACTCAGTTTTGCTGGGTAGGTGACCCTTGGGTTCATTCCCAGGTCTTTTGCCCTCTGGAATATCATATTCCATGCCCTTCAATCCCTCAGTGTAGAAGCTGCCAGGTCCTGGGCCATTCTGATTGTGTTTCCACAATATTGAAATTGTTTCTTCCTGGCTGCTTGAAGTATTTTCTCCTTGATCTGGGGATTCTGGAACCTGGCTATAATATTCCTGGGAGTTTTCTTTTTTGGGATCTTTTTCAGGAGGTGATCGGTGGATTCTTTCAACCTCTATTTTGCCCTCTGGATCTAAAACATCAGGGCAATTTTCCTTGAGAATTTCTTGAAGGGTGATTTCTAGGTTCTTTCTTTGATCATGGCTTTCAGGTAGTCCAATAATTTTGAAATTGTCTCTCCTGGATCTATTTTCCAGGTCAGTGGTTTTTCCCATGAGATATTTCACATTGTCTTCTAATCTTTCGTTTATTTGGATCTGCTTAACAGCATCTTGATTTCTCATAAAGTCATTAGCTTCCATTTGCTCCAGTCTAACTCTGAAGGAATGAATCTCCTCAGTGAACTTTTGAGATTCCTTTTCCATCTGGCAAATTCGACTTTTTTAAGGCATTCTTCTCCTCATTGCCCTTTTGGGCCTCCTTTGCCATTTGAGCTAGTCTATTTTTTAAGGTGTTGTTTTCCTCAGTCAGGCTGTTGACCCTCATTTCATACTTTTCCTGCATCCTTCTCATTTCTCTTTCTAATTTTTCCTCCACTTCTCTTATTTGATTTTTAAACTCCTTCTTAAGGTCCTCTATGGCCTGCAACCCACTCATGTTTTCCCCTGGGGCTTTTGGAGCAGGACTTCTGACCTCACAGTCCTTTTCCTGCTCTGTGCCCCCAAAATAGGAGTCTAGGGTTGCATTTTTCTGTTTCCTTTGCCTTGGCATGTTGCCGCTTAATTACTTGACTTTTGGGCTTGTTGCCACACTATGGCTTTAGGGCCAGACAGAGGAATTTTTGTCCCGAACGTGTGGGGGGCAACTTCCGTTTCTGGCAAGCTGTAAACCCACCCACGACTTCCACCCTAGATCACAATCCAGATCCAGGGAGGTTAAAGCAAGAGCGATTACCCCCCCCAAGACTGATCGCTGGATCTCCCTACAAATTTGCAGGCTGGGAGTGGGAGCTGCCTCTGAAAACTACAAAATGGCGTTTGTCCTCAGCGGCTTCTAGCCCCCAGGGGAGGGAGCCGACACATTCCCTAATACCAGTCCCAAAGTCCATAGGACACTAACCTCTTACTTTGTCCTAGGCAAGTCTATGTTGATAATTCTGGAGTCGCCACAGCTCCTGGTGTTCTGGGGTTCCTCCAGCTGGCTGCTGGCCCTGCCGCCCTGGGGCTAAAACCTCAGCTCATGTGGACCTGGGCTCGGCTTGGCTCCTGCGCTCTGCGCACTGCACGCTGCCAGGTCCCAGACCACTGCGCTGGTCCTTCCTGCAGGGCTGCTGGGATGTCCTCAGTGGGAGTTTAGCTTCTCTGTGTTGTTCTGTGGGTGCTGGGGCTCCAGAAGTTGTTCAGAGTCCCCTTTTACATAGTTTGGGGGGAATCTGGGGGGAGAGTAGCTTGGATGAGCTGTTTCTACTCCGCCATCTTGGCTCCGCCCCCCGGCAACATGTTTGACCACTGATTTACCTGCCTGTGTACTATGAAATTTCCGTGTGCCCAGTATTAATTTATTCATCTACATTTAGGCAATGAGTGCAAGGTTCTACTGATTACAAACGGTTTAGCAAACTTCATCTAATCTATGTATGCAAAATTAGCCAACTTTTCTCCTCGGACTGCCATTGTGATTGATAAGGGGGAAAGGGATTTGAAGTTCAGACCACCTGCTGATTGACTACCCCTAAAGTCCCCTTCTCACTCAGTCCTTAGGAGTCTTCCCAGCAACAACAATCAGATATAAGGACAGACACATAAAGATCTGGGTTCTTTAAGGCATTCTTCTCCTCCTTTTGAGCCTCCTTTGCCATTTGAGTTAGTCTATTTTTTAAGGTGTTGTTTTCCTCGGGCTGTTGACTCTCATTTCATACTTTTCCTGCATCCTTCTTATTTCTCTTCCCAATTTTTCCTCCACTTCTCTTATTTGGTTTTTAAAATCTTTCTTAAGGTCCCCTATGGCCTGTAACCCATTCATATTTTCATTTGGGGCTTTTGGTGCAGGATTTCTGACCTCACAGTCCTCCTCCTGTTCCATACTTTGATCCTCTTTGCCCCCAAAATAGGAGTCTAATGTTCCATTTTCCCATTTATTTTGTTTCCTTTTCCTAGGCATGTTGCCAGTTAATTACTTGACTTTTGGGCTTGTTACCACAGTAGGACTCTGCCACCAGACAGGGAAGCTTCTGTTCCAAACATTGAGGTCTTCTCAACTGCCTGAGGTATTAGTTGGGTGCCCTCCCTGAGGCCCCCACACACTCTGGCAAGCTGGATACCCACCCAGACCGCCCCCCCCAGACCGCAAACCAGATCCAGGGAGGTTAAAGCAAGAGAGATTAACCCCCAGACTGATTGTTTGATCTCCCTACAGTTCATAGACCAGGAGCTGAAGCTGCCACTGAAGCTGCAAAATGGCATGTATGCCTTGTCTCCTCAGCTGTTTCTCTCCCCCAGGGGAAGAAGCCAACATGTTCCACAAATACTGGTCCCAAAGTCCATAGGGCACTAATCTCTCACTTTGTCCTAGGCATGTCTGTGTTGATAATTCTGGAATCACCACGGCTGCTGGTGTTCTGGGGTCACTCCAGCCAGCTGCTGGCCAGGCTGCCCTGGGGCTAAAATCACAGCTCAAGCGGGTCTGGGCTGGGCTCCCAGAGCATTGTGCTGGCCACTCCCTGCAGGGCTGCCGGGCTGTCCTCAGTGGGAGGTTAGCTTCTCTGTGTCATTCTGTGGGTGCTGGAGCTCCAGAAGTTGTTCAGAGTCCACCTTTTACATTGTTTGGAAGTGGTGTGGGAGAGAGCACCTTGGAAGCGCTGTTTCTACTTCTCCATCTTGGCCGCCCCCAGATCTGGGTTCTTGATGGAATACCTATCCCATCATATTTGCAAGCCACTGCCTGTGGTATCATTGGCACTATAGGGTTGGGGGGAGCCACACTTGCATGCTTGGAAGTGATAAACTACATGACTTGTCATCCTTTGAGTGTCTGTATTATTTCCCAGTACCTCATCTACAATCTCTTCACTTTTATAGCTGATGAAACTGAGACCCAGAGAAGTTATATGATTTATTCAATGTCAAATAGGAAAGAAATAAGCATCTATTAAGTGCTTACTATGTGGCCAAGCATTTTATACATATGATCTCATTTGATCTTCACAACAACACTATGAAACAGGTGCTATTATTCCTATTTTATAGTTAAGGTAAGTGAGGCAGACAGAGGTTAAATGACTTGACAAGAGTCATGCAGCTAGTAAGTGTGTAAGATAAAATTCAAACTCAGGTTTTCCTGCATCCAAGCCCAGCATTCTATTTACTGTACTACCCTGCTGCATCTAACATCATATACAATAAGATGGAGCCATAAGCTTGCTTCACCAGGTTTTAATTTCCTTTAGGTATTCTGGAGGATAACATATCATATATGGTTCAGTGGTAATTGGTACCTCTCAAGCATTCCATTGGGTTCTTTTTGCTTTTTTATCCTGTGTTAGAACAAAGATTTCATCACTGGGGCAATGAAAACCTTATGGCCACACAATATCACAAAAGAGAGATATCATTAATGTCAGAACAAAGGGTCAGGTTATCTCCTTAATAAGACTTGAGATTGCCTTTGCCAAAGTTCTCTCTTTGATAAGATGTGAACTTGTTTTGCATTGGTAATTGTCCCTTGGACACCTCCTAGATGGTCAATGATGATTCTGGCTAGTTTACCACCTAGCCTATGTCTTGGTGTTTCATCTTTAGAAGAAGACTGGAAAGACTGAAGGCTATAGAATGGAGAATAACTTTGTCTTCCAAGTAGGACACTGAGAAGGAGCTATGCCAACTATCTTCTTATTTCTCTGTGGAGGGAGCAAGCTACATTAGGAAAAACTCTTCTCTCTCTATAAGGTGCTAGTACGATCGAATCACACGGTTCTTATGCAAAAGAACCTCAGACTTACATCACAGAACAATAAAATGGTTATGTACTGGTATTATGTGTCAACTTAGTATTTTTAATGTCTTAGCAGTTTAGTAACATTTTGTGTTTTCCAAAACCTTGTTTAGATCTGTAGGCACTGCTTAAACATCATAGGTAATGCCATCTTTGTGAATTTCTACCCATAGCTCACTGACAATAATCATGCGGAATATCACCAATGGCTAAGGGTTGGCCACATGGTAGCATAAATTATCACGTTTTATCTACATTTATATATGACTTATCTAACTGTGTCGATCTATCCAAGAGAAGTAGTGGATTAGATGCACTAGAAGTCTTCGTTTGAGCAGTGATTGGATGAATACTTGTTAAGGGTTAGACAAGATGGTGTCTGGGAGGTTCTGAAGTCCTTAGATAGAATGGTTTTCTGGGGGGAAAAATATATGACCTCACTTCAGCTTCATAGGAGCTGCTAGTGTTTACATTCTATTATCATAGCCTTCAAGAATGCATGCCATATGAGAACACAGTACAGATTTTTAAAGCTTAAAGTGCCAAATTAATGTGAATTATTGTAATTATAAAGATGTTGAGTAGGCAAAACATATTAAAGACACTTTCACTTTTTAAAAATCCTCATAACCAACACCAGAATTAGAGACTGAAACAAACTCTGTTCCTTATTATCTGTGACTTTGGGCAAGGCAGCTAACCTCTCTGAGACTCAATTTCTTCCTCTAAAAATGTTTGATTTTATTGTTTAAGATTTTATTGATTTTATTTTTTGATTTTATTGTTTGACTATTATAGAGGGATTAGAGTCATTGAATCTTTGTTTTTCTAATTTATTGTCGGTTAGAGGGTTTATTTGCATTCGTAGCCAGGATCCCTAACTATTGCTTTGTGCCAAAGGGAAACATGATCTGCTTTCTAATGACCTAGTTTCTTTTTTTTTTTTTTTGCTTTTTGGAGGGCCATTGGGGTTAAGTAACTTGCCCAAGGTCTAATGACCTAGTTTCTAATGAACTAAAACGTGATCTACTTTATAACCCAATATAACAGAACAAGCTATGGAGAGATACAGGGATGGTCTGTTTATTCCATTTAAGTTCTCTGAAGGTAATGGGATTGTATCTGTAAAAGAAGAAAACAGAACTCCTAGTAACTGTTTCCACTTCCCCTTTGTGAAGTGGTATAATGAGTAATTTTTCTTTTTTTCCCATGAAAAAAAGGGCTGATTATAAAATTAATATATTTATATTGCTTTATTTGTAATCGTAAAAATAAAACAATCCTGGAAATATCCTATATGTCAAATAATCAGGAAAGGGCTAAATAAATTGGGATATATTAATATATTATTGCATAGTCAAAATTACAAATATTAAGACTACAAAGAAACATGAAAGTGATAAAGTCATGAAGAGGGAATAAAACAAGAAAAATATTAACTACAACTGTACTCAACAACAAAACTGTGTGATATGATATAAAAGAAGGAAAGTAATTCGGAGAACAATATGTATTAATGATGATGAACAGTGACAACAAAAACTTCAAGTCCCCTGAAGAAAAAGAAAAACAAAGGGTACATGGAAAATATGCCGTCATTATTACAGATACTTCTCAAGGAGTATACGTGTCTCAAAGAAGATGTTGACTTGTATTAGTAGAGGGAGTTAACTCACCCCAGAGTTCTCTATATTAATGAAATCAAATGTCCAGTTCCTACACCTAACCTGAAAGTCTATCTACTGTTATATAGCCAAATGGGGCATAGGTTGGGTAATGTATACCAATGTATGTGTGTGTGTGTGTGTGTGTGTGTGTGTGTGTGTGTGTGTGTGTGTGTGTGTATACATATACCTCTCATGGTTAGCATCTCATTTCCTGAGATGGTATGATACTGTTATGATCAAAACTAAGAAAAATTGAAGCACAAGGTTCCAAGCAAAATCAATTTATTGACAAAGTGCAAATCTGCCAATAAACAGAGTTTAAGGCCCCTCTCAGAAAAGCTATGTTGTGGTGAAAGATGAAGTGACTGAAGAAATGATGATTCAAGCTTCCAGGCATGTCAATTTATTAAGCAATGCATAATAATTGTCTAACAAATCAAGACCAGGCCCCTTCTTCAGTTTAGGGTTGGACCCTAAATACAGGAGGATTTTTATATACTTTTATACATTAAAAACAATCAAATAAGAACAATTAAAAGGAGAAAATACAATATTAGGTAACCTGATTTCTAATTGGAGGAAAGAATAGGGACTTTCCAAATTGGGAAGGGGAGAGTGAATAAGTGCAATACCCTGAATTCTGAAAAAGAGGTGTCAAATACAGCCAATACAACCACAATTAGATGGAAAGCAAAAAGCTGCAAATAATTTTTATAGCCAGGGTTTCTGATAAAGACCTCATTTCTAAAATATATAGAGACTGAGTTAAATTTATAAGAATACAAGTCATTCACCAATTAAGAAACAAAGGATATAAACAGGCAGTTTTCAGATGAAGAAATTAAAGCTATCTATAGCCATGTAAAAGAATGCTCTATATCACTATTGATTAGAGAAATGAATATTAAAACATATTAAAAATGTATATTAAAACAACTCTGAGGTACCATCTTAAATCTATCAGATTGGCTTATGATAGAAAAGACAAATGAAAAATGTTGGAGAGGATGTGGGAAAATTAGATCTCTAATGTATTATTGGTGGAGTTGTGAACTGATCCAATCATTCTGGAGAGTAATTTGGAACTATGCCCAAAGGGCTACAAAACTGTGTATACCATTTGATCCAACAATACCACTACTAAGTCTGTACCCAAAGAAATGGTAAAAAAGAGAAAAGGACCCACATGTATAAAAATATTTATAGCAGCTTTTTGTGGTGGCCAAAAATTAGAAATTGAGGGGATGCCTATCAATTGGGGAATGGCTGAACAAGTTGTGGTATATGACTGTTATGGAATACTATTGTGCTATAAGAAATGATTAGCAGGCAGATTTCAGAAAAACCTGGAAAGACATGAACTGATGCTGAGAGAAGTGAGCAGAATCAGGTGAACACTGTATACAGTAACAGCAACATTGTGTGATGATCAACTATGACAGACTTAGCTCTTCTCAGAAATACAACAATCCAAGACAATTCTCAAAGACTCACGTTAGAAAATGCTAACCATGCCCAGAGAAAGAACTATTGAGTCTGAATGCAGATTTTTTTTTTACTTTCTTTGTTTTTTCTTCCTCATGGTTTTTTTCTTTTCTTTTGATTCTTTTTTTATAACATGACTAATATTCTTTTTAGGAATATGTTTAATATGATTATATATGTATAACATATATTAGATTGTTTGCTGTCTTGGGTGGGGGGGAGGGAAAGGAGGAAGGGAAAAAATTTGGAACTCAAAATTTTACAAAAATGAATGTTGAAGATGATTTTTACATGTAATTGGAAAAAAATACTATTAATAAAAAATGTTCCACTCCCCCCAGCTGTCTGTAAACCATCAAAAGAACAGAGAAACAATAACTGATTGATCAATATAGGGCCATTTTTCAAATAAGACATATGGGTTGCTTGAGATATATAATTGTATGGGATTTGCACCCCATATCTCTAGTCTCATTTTTTATCCTTATCTCTAGTCTATTTCTCTTTGCCTTTTTTTTTTTGGAGGGCAATTAGGGTTAAGTAACTTGCCCAAGGTCACATGGCTAGGTTTTTGTTTGTGTGTGCGTTAAGTGTCTGAGGCAAGATCCGAACTCAGGTCCTTCTGACTCCAGAGCCGATGCTCTACTCACTGCGCCACCTAGCCGCCCCTCTAGTCTATTTCTCAATAATGCTTCTTAGGGGAAAAGTTATGACACTAACCCATCCCCTTTTAGAAGGACCTGAGTTTGGAACCTGTCTCAGACACAACACACACAAACAAAAACCTAGCCATATGACCTTGGTCAAGTTACTTAACCCTAATCCTCCTCCAAAAAAGCAAAAAAAAAAAAAAAAAAGAAAGAAAGAAAGAAATATACAACTATCAGGATTGTCTTTCCCCTATTATGAAATTCATCTAAACAACGGCAGCACAGGGTTTGAATTTCATTACGGGGCTGCATTCAACTTGCTTTTCCCTGGGGCACTACAATAAAATCCTTTATTTTTCTCTACCTGAGTTTGCTTCATTACTGAGAGCAAAGGTATGATAAAGGATTTTCTTTTAACAATTTCTGGGGAAAGAGCCAGGAAGATACTTCACCAGGGACACTTACTGGGGGATTCTATTCCAGCTCCCAGACAACAAACTAGGCCTTTGTCGCATAGAGAGAAGCAATAGATTCCCCACACTGATGATCACCATGCAATAATCAGAGAATTTAACTCCCCAAACCTCAGGTAGGATAAAGAGAAATAGGTCCCACATCCAAATTTTGATTTTTTTTTTTCATTTGTGGACAAGGAAGAAAAGCTGAACACATAGAAAGATAGGTAAGAAAGGAGCTTACTGAAGGGTGGCCCTCATTTGCAAATGAATATAGTTATTCAAATTCAAATAGGGATCTAGAGGGACCAACCTCCTCCCAACTCCCAGGTAGAAAAGTGGCTAAAGCTTCAGAAAAAAAGGGAATCTAGTCTATTGAGCTTCATTGCTTGGTAGATACTGGCAAAGTTGTGTAATAAAGAAAAATAAAGTTCAGCAAGATGAAGGATATGATTTTGGTATTCTAGTCAGTCAGATATGCATATTAAACAAGACTTAAGGATCAATAGCCTAAACTAAAAAAAAAAGAGATTTCAGTGACTTTGAAACAGACATTTGTCCTCATTATCAATGCTACTAAAACCGGAACACCCTTGAGGGAAGAGACTCAAAATAGATTGAAGAAGGGAAAGGGAGATTTAGAAAATTCAAGAGGGACTCCCCCCCATTGTTGTACCCCAATAAAGCGAGACAGAATATCCCTGAGATTAAAATAAAAGTGGATTTTATTACTGCAGGACTGTCAGGATGCATGGTCACCCAAATCAGACAGTGGTTTGTCACAGTGTGCCCATTTTTATAGAGGTTCCCTAGCCAGGTTACATAAGCTGACACCACAGTAATAAAACTACAGTGATGTAAGCTGAAATTACAGTGATTGGTCAGTGTATATTTGAATTTCCCACCAGCTGAAACCCTAGGCTGGAACTCCTGCCACTGATCAATTAGGGGAAGGGAAGGGGTGGGGGTCATGCTTGTTTACAGAACAATTAGGGGAGGGGAAGATGGAGTTGTCTGTTTTACAAATGAAGGGAAGGGAAGGTTGGAGTTTACAAATCAATGAAGGGAAAGGGAAAGTGGAGTTCTCTGTTTTACAAATCAGTGAAGGGAAGGGGAAAGTGGAGTTGGGTCCAACACCATTATCCCCAGGTCACTTGGGCCAGGACCCTATCTGTGAATAACAGGGATTAATATTCACAACAACAGGGGATGGAGATGTCTGGGAATTAAGGGTATCTTTGGGAAGACTGAAATAATACACCTCACCACCCATAAAAGCAGTTATGAGACATCACAGAAAGGAAATTTAGACTAGTGGAGGAAACACATCTATTTATTCTCACTGACCTTTGTTCAGACTCTTAAGGGGAGATAGAGGAAAATGGTGAGATTCTTTCTTTCTGACTCCACAACCCCAGTTGGTATGGAGAAGGTAGAGATAAAGACAGATAAGGAAAAGGAAAAAAAAATCTGTTTCTTTTCTTCTGATTTGTATAAACCAATTTGAAATTATTATTATTATTTTTTTTTGCTTTTTGGAGGGCAGTTGGGGTTAAGTAACTTGCCCAAGGTCACATGGCTAGGTTTTTGTTTGTGTGTGTGTTAAGTGTCTGAGGCCGGATCCGAACTCAGGTCCTTCTGACTCCAGGGCCAGCACTCTACTCACTGCGCCACCTAGCCGCCCCCAATTTGAAATTATTTAACAGAACTTTATTGTTTTGATAAATTAGAGGCAAAGTCACCTAAAAGAAACTGAAATAGATTATGTAACTTGAAATGTAAAAGGAAATCCATACCAAAAAGATTCAGTGGAGTGGATATAACCAGCATAAGAGTGGGAACTAAGAATGAGATAGAAATAAAGAAAAGAAGTGAAGGTAAAAGGGAAGAATTAAATCAGAGTGTACCTGTTGGACAGTACTCCATTTTGCCCTTCCCTTCATTGATTTGTAAAGCAGACAACTCAACCTTCCCTTTCCTTCATTGATTTGTAAAGCAGAGAACTCTACCTTCCTCTCCCTTAATTGATCTGTAAACAGGCAAGGCAGGACCCCCACCCCTTGCTTTCCCTTGATTGATCTGGGGGCAGGATTGATCCCAGCCTAGGGTTTCCCCGGTGGGAAATTCAAATGTACACTGACCAATCACTGTAATTTCAGCTTATGTAACCTGGCTATGGAACCTCTATAAAACTGGCACAATGTCTGTGCCAAAACGTTGTCTGATTTGGGCATGTACCCTGACAGTCCCGTGGTAATAAAATCCACTTTTAAAATTTAATCTCGGGGATCTTCTGTTGGGGTACAACATACCAAGAAAGGGGCAGTTTTGAAGTTTGAAGGGCTTTAATCAAAGTCCACTGGAAGAGAAAAAAGAGAGAAGGCTTAAACAAGCAAAGATAAGAGGAGACTGGGTGCAAGGAAGTTGGGGTCTGCACTGACTGGTTTGAAAGTAAAGGGTTTGGAAAATGAGGTTTGAAGAGAGTTTTATTTTTTTTTTTAAATCTCTGAGATAAGCCTATAAAATTGGACACCTGTTGAAGAATTGCCTATTTTGACAACGTTCTATCAAGTTACAACATTTACCAACTGAAAACTATAGAAACATATTTTCAGAATGGAATTATTCCAGAATGACACACTAACATTCCTTATGTAAGGGATACACGTGCATAATTTCATTACTACATAATAGAGGTTATGTTTGCAATTTTCATGTTTGAGAATCTTCACAGATCTTAAAAGAGGGGTAAAAACACAAGATTGTCACTTTAAATCTTTATCAATAGACCAACTAAAAGTTAATTTTATAATCTTACACTTTCAAGTGTTAGCAGTAAATGGACTTAGGGAAAACTGTGATTCTATATGATTCCATTTATAAATATAGATCTAGATTATTATTCATTGGGTTTATTCATCTCATTTTAACTGAGATATGTTCTCCTGTTAGGATCATTGTGATCTTTGAGCTTTCATAAATAAATCAGGCCTTAATGTAAAAAACACTTTATATCTGCCATTAAAGCATATGTGCACCCCTAAAACTGTGTGCAACAGAGACCCTTACCCAAATATACTCAGAGGTTTCTCAAGGTAGGAAGCAATAAAGAATGGTTTATTACAATTTTGAGAAAGGTGCATCCTCCTGACAAATGATCAGGGAGGAGGAGCAATTTACAAAAGGAAATGGGGGTTATAAAGCCCTAACACAGAATTTTCCCCCACCCCCCTCCTGACCCTTTTCTTCCATTGGCTGGAAGGTAGGTATACAATCTAAGTGTGGTAATATATCTCAAATACAGGAACAAGGAAACAGTAGATCACCCAATGTTCATTTGAGAAAGCATGTCTGTCCTTATTTGCCATACCTTGTGCTGAGGTGACACTGCAGAGGGTCTCCATTGCTCTAAGTCCCAGATTCCTGCAAGGTCAGATGACTTCTAAACTTAGACCTAGTTAGATTTGATTTTTCAGAATGGGGAAACTTCATTGCAAATTATCCCTCAAAAAGCTATTTAGAAATTGCAAAATAAAATTTTTTATTAATTTTCTTTTTTGCTTTTTGGAGGGCAGTTGGGGTTAAGTGACTTGCCCAAGGTCACATGGCTAGTTTTGTGTGTGTGTGTGTGTGTGTGTGTGTGTGTGAAGTGTATGAGGCTGGATTTGAACTCAGGTCCTCTTGACTCCAGGGTCAGTGCTCTATTCACTGTGCCACCTAGCCGCCCCTGCAAAATAATTCTTAAAAGTATAATTGCAGGGGCGGCTAGGTGGTGCAGTGAGTAAGAGCACCGGCCTCGGAGTTGGGATGACCCAAGATCGAATCCAGCCTCAGAAAATGAGCACCCACACATAAATAATGACTAGCTGTGTAACCTTGAGCAAGTTACTTAACCCCAATTGCTTAATAAAAAAAAAAATTAACTCCTTTTTTGATATGGATGCTGTGAAATTATCAAGTTATTAAAGACTGTTGTCATAATGTTAAAATCTATCAAGTTTTTAATTGGATATATTTTTCTTTAAAAAGAATAATAATAATTACTTGCTTTGTGGCAAAGTACAACTATAAAATCTTCTCTGTAAACCTACTAGGCTCTTCAGGATCTTCTTCTTGGGAAAGGTCATAAAATCTCATGAGCCATGTGAAAGAAGTTTTAAATATTTTGAAATTCTAAAATGATGAATTGGTTTACTGAAAAACTGAGATCTACTTTTCCAACACAAACACTTACCCCCAAAGTGTGGGGTGCGGTGGGGGTAGGGCCTACAAGTTTGCTTATAGTACATAGAGAGTTTTATTTGACATTATTTGTCTATCATTAATGAAATTATGAAATTGTACCTGTTGAAAAGTAGCACCCAACTTAGTGACAAAGATTCAAAGGCTTCATTTTATGTCAGGGGTTAAGAGGCAATAAAAAATTGGAGGCTTTATGTATGTAGTCAGCATTTTTCTGTGATTTGGAGTCAACTATCATGTATTCACTGTTATGTGTGAAACTCCAGATGTAATTATTCTTATAAGTGAAGGGTAAATAAGATGTCCTTACATGTGCTCATTGTTAATCTTGTAATAAGGGAAAAATTATAATAACCTAGCCCTCAGCTATGATTAGTGCAAATTTGAGGCAAATTCTCATGGGATCATAGTTTGATATTATTCTGACTTTGATTTCAGGTCTTATTGTTTGAGTTGCTACTAAGCCCATGGTGCATCATTCATGTGGAATGCCACTTGCTGTACAAAGGAAATGTGTCCTGAGAGCTGCTAAAGGTGGTTATCTGTGTCTGGGAAAGTTGAGGGGATGATCTAGCACAGGCAAAAGTAAAACTCTCAACTCAGTTTCTTTATTGTGTTGTTTCTCTTCTGAACAGGAAATTTTTCCACCTGGTAAATTTTGAGCCTGGCTTTGATACCCTATGACTTAATGTAGAACTCTGCCACATGATTGGCTGTTAAATATAACTCTTACCTGGAATCAAATAGAAATAAAAGGAGTTTTCCCCTATTGTGCCTAATGTCAGATCAGTCTATGCCCATGAAGAGACAGTCTTGATATTGTCATAACCATATCCCTCCCTTTTACTTTCATAGCAAATTTCTATTATTAGGGCAGGTGAATGGTGGAACATATAGGATATCAATAGCTGCCTTATCAATTCTACCTTGTTTTATGTATGTATATACATAGATATATAGATATGTCTTATTTCCCATAAAGTAATCCCCTTGAGGGTAGGAAGACTGTTTTCTTTTTTAATCTTTATCCCCAGCAACTCATACAGGGCTTATTGGCACTTAATAAATGCATGCTAAATGGAATGGGCTTGGGAGTTATTAAATTAATTATGATGTATGAACTGACAGATTCACTACCCTCTCAGGGGAGTGTGCATGTTAAGGAAGGTGGATCCAAAAGCTTCTAATTGGCCTTATTTAAGCAGCATGACACCCCTCTTGCTTGGTTCTCTACCCGTCTGCCTGCTCTATCTTCTTTGCAAAGTCATAATCTATATAAAGCCCTCAAATCATGCACATACTCCAAAGACTCTTCTCTCTAAATTCCCTCATTTAGCAACTGCATCAGTTGCCACAGGTTTAATTAACCTCTCTATTCAGATTACTCCCAGATCTCTAGATCCATCCTTAGTCTTTCTACTCTGTTCTAGTCCCACATCACCTGTGCCTACTGGAGAATCTGACCTGGTAATCTTAAATCTCAAACTCATGGCAGAAATAGATTTCATTATCTTTGCCCCCACTTCCCCTTCCAAAACACCTTTCTGAAATTTCCTGTTTCTGTCAAAGTCATTACATCATCCTTCCAGTCACCCAGGCTCACAACCTCAGTGTCCTCCTTCTTGACTCCTTACTCTCACTCACTCCACATATCCATCTGTTAATCACCAGAGCCTGTGGTTTCCCTTGTCACAACAACTCTCATATGTGCTCTCTTCTCATCTGGCTTCCATCCCCGTCTCCTCTTGGCTAAACTACTGCAATAGCCTTCTAATTGATCTCCTTAACTCAAGCCCTTCCCTTTCCAATCTATCCTCTACACAGCTGCCAAAATGACATTTCCAAAGCTCAGGTCTAACTATGTAACTCAATACCGTCCACTGGTTCCCTATTATCCTTAGGATGAAATATAAATCTCTCGTTTTTAAAGGCCTTCACAACCTGCCTCCAATATACTTTTCAATCCTCACTATATATTATTTCCTTTCATGTAACTCTACCATCAAGTAAAACAGGCCTATTTCTCACACATATCCTCACATCTTTTCTCCAGATCTTTATACTTCCCCTGTCTGGAAGGCACTCCTTCTTCACTTTCAACTCTTAGAATTCCAAATTTCCTTTTAGGCTCAGATAAAAGACACTACCTTCCCTCACAACACATTACTCCCTCCCTTACCCACCATTAGTGTCTTTCTCTCCAAGGTAACCTTATATTTGATTTTGTTATGTTCTATACATGCCTATATATGTATGTGTACACATACACACACATTTGTCTCTCTGGAGAGAATGTAACCTCCTTGAGGGCAGACACTGTTTAATTTTTGTCTTTGTAACTCCAGTGCACAAAGCTTGGAACAAAATAAGCATCTAATCAATGTTTTTTTTTCACTTTAAACAAATACTTTATTAACTTCTGTTTTACATCATTCATTTCTGCCAGATTTTGAGTTACAATCATTTTCCCCCCATTATTCCCCTACCCAACCTCCCAGAATAGCAGTCCCACAAGATATCGCTTCCTCCAATCTGCTCTCTCCCATACCTTCTCCCATACCCCCATCGACTTTTCCATTAGAGGAAGATGAATCTTTGTGTCCCAATGCCTGCACATCTTATCTCCCAATTATAAGCAAAAGAGTATTAATAATAGTATTTATATATATATTTGAAACATTTAATCTTAAGACCTCGAATTTCAGATCCATTTCCTTCCTCCCTTGTCACCCATTCCCTCTTGGGAGATAAGTAATTCAGTATATGTTGTACATGTCTAGCTATGCAAAACATTATCATAGTAGATATATTGTACAAGGCTGCTTATAATTCCCTCCCACTCATCCCACCCCCCACCTGGTCCATTCCCTACATGATCCTGTCCCTCTTCTATAGTGGGTACTTCCAACCTCCCCTCACCCCAAGGATGCCCTCCCATCCATCATCCCTCCTCTCATCCCCCTTCCCCCTATCCTGCTGCAGGTTGAGATATCCCATTTAGTATGTATGTCATTTTTCTCCCTGAACCAAATTCAATGTGAATGTGGTTTTGCCTTTTTAGCCTTCCTTATTCTCCCCCTCCTTTGCACCCACTTCCCTACATGAGATAGTTTACCCTACCATGTCTCTCCCCATCTCCTCTTGCCACTTTCCTCTCTCACCTCATAATTTCATCCCTTGAGTACTCTCCCTTCCCAACAAAATCAACCTATGCCCTATCCATATATAACTGTAACCATATACACACACATTCACATATGTATTCATATGACCACACCCCCTTCTTCCATTATTTTCATAGTGAGAAAGATATCATCAGTCACAGTTATTGCTTTTCCATATAGGAATGTAAATAGTTCAACTTTGATAAGTTCCTTTTGATTTCTTTTCCCTGATTACCTTCTCAGGCATCTCTTCCTTCTTGTGTCTGGATGTCAAATTTTCTATTCAACTCTGTTTTTTTCCTCAAGAATGCTTGAAAGTCCTCTATTCCACTGAATGACCATATTTTCCCCTGAAACAAAATACTCAGTTTTGCTGGGTAGGTGACCCTTGGGTTCATTCCCAGTTCTTTTGCCCTCTGGAATATCATATTCCATGCCCTTCAATCCCTCAGTGTAGAAGCTGCCAGGTCCTGGGCTATTCTGACTGTGTTTCCACAATATTGAAATTGTTTCTTCCTGGCTGCTTGTAGTATTTTCTCCTTGATCTGGGGATTCTGGAACCTGGCTATAATATTCCTGGGAGTTTTCTTTTTGGGATCTTTTTCAGGAGGTGATCGGTGGATTCTTTCAACCTCTATTTTGCCCTCTGGATCTAAAACATCAGGGCAGTTTTCCTTGAGAATTTCTTGAAGGGTGATTTCTAGGTTCTTTCCTTGATCATGGCTTTCAGGTAGTCCAATAATTTTTAAATTGTCTCTCCTGGATCTATTCTCCAGGTCAGTGGTTTTTCCCATGAGATATTTCACATTGCCTTCTAATCTTTCATTTGTTTGGATCTGCTTAACAGCATCTTGATTTCTCATAAAGTCATTAGCTTCCATTTGCTCCAGTCTAACTCTGAAGGAATGAATCTCCTCAGTGAACTTTTGAGATTCTTTTTCCATCTGGCAAATTCGACTTTTTAAGGCATTCTTCTCCTCATTGCCCTTTTGGGCCTCCTTTGCCATTTGAGTTAGTCTATTTTTTAAGGTGTTGTTTTCCTCAGTCAGGCTGTTGACCCTCATTTCATACTTTTCCTGCATCCTTCTCATTTCTCTTTCCAATTTTTCCTCCACTTCTCTTATTTGATTTTTAAAGTCCTTCTTAAGGTCCTCTATGGCCTGCAACCCGCTCATGTTTTCCCCTGGGGCTTTTGGAGCAGGACTTCTGACCTCACAGTCCTTTTCTCGCTCTATGCCCCCAAAATAGGAGTCTAGGGTTGCATTTTTCTGTTTCCTTTGCCTTGGCATGTTGCCACTTAATTGCTTGACTTTTGGGCTTGTTGCCACACTATGGCTTTAAGGCCAGATAGAGGAATTTTCGTCCCGAACGTGTGGGGGGCAACTTCCGTTTCTGGCAAGCTGTAAACCCACCCACAACTTCCACCCTAGATCACAATCCAGATCCAGGGAGGTTAAAGCAAGAGCGATTACCCCCCAAGACTGATCGCTGGATCTCCCCACGATTTGTAGGCTGGGAGCCGGAAATGCCTCTGAAAACTACAAAATGGCGTGTCTCCTCAGCGGCTTCTAGCCCCCAGGGGAGGGAGCTGACGCATTCCCCAAATACAGGTCCCAAAGTCCATAGGACACTAACCTCTTACTTTGTCCTAGGCATGTCTATGTTGATAATTCTGGAATCGCCACAGCTCCTGGTGTTCTGGGGTTCCTCCAGCAGGCTGCTGGCCCTGCCGCCCTGGGGCTAAAACCTCGGCTCACGCGGACCTGGGCTCGGCTCGGCTCCTGCGCTCTGCCCGCTGCACGCTGCCAGCTCCCAGACCACTGCGCTGGTCCTTCCTGCAGGGTGCTGGGCTGTCCTCAGCGGGAGGTTAGCTTCTCTGTGTCGTTCTGTGGGTGTTGGGGCTCCAGAAGTTTTTCAGAGTCCTTTTTTACATAGTTTGTGGAGAATCTGGGGACAGAGAGGCTTGGACGAGCTGTTTCTACTCCGCCATCTTGGCTCCGCCCCCCCTAATCAATGTTTTTTGCTTGTAAGAAATTATAGAGACGATTTAGGTTTGGCAAAAAGAAAAATTTCCTAACAGTAAAAGTTATTTAAAAATGAGGTTGGTTGGTTCTGGTAAGAGCAGTTCTCCAACAATAGAGAAACAAAGATTGGATGACCCCTTGTTAGGTTTGTTATCAAGGGATTCTTATTTACATATGGGCGGTCCCTTCCAATTGTGAGATTCTTTTTTTTTTTTTTAAAGCAATTGGGGTTAAGTAACTTGCTCAAGGTTACACGGCTAGTCATTATTTATGCGTGGGTGCTCATTTTCTGAGGCCGGATCTGATCTCGGGTCATCCCAACTCCGAGGCCGGCGCTCTTACTCACTGCACCACCCAGCCCCCCCTTTAGGGCAATTGGGGTTAAGTAACTTGCCCAAGGCTACGCGGATAGGTTTTTGTTTGTGCGGATTAAGTGTCGGAGGCCGGCTCTGAACTCAGGACCTTCTGATTCCAGGGCCGGCACTCTATTCACTGCGTCACCTAGCCTCCCCTAATTGTGAGATTCTAAGGTTCAACGTGGCTATATAAGGTATATGTAAATACATTCTTCTAGTGCCACCTTCTGGTGAAATTTTGTCATATTCTAGAAATAGTTTCATCTTACCATGTCAGTTTTCATAATTTTTTTTTCAATACCTGAGAATTTATTGATATGTCGATTAAACAATTGCCTCTTAGATTAGGGTAATAATTGAAAATATGGTATTATAATTACAATTGCATGAAGTCTGAGATATCATTGCAAGTCTAAGAAATACCACCTTTGTGTATTATATTTGTAAATATGTTAGAAGTCATGGACTTACAGAATGCTAACAGTAGAAATTTTAATGCTAACAGCTTTTAATCATCTATAATTGGATGATGAATTTTGAAGAGAGAATTTAAGTAAAATTATAGTTTGACAGCTTTTATCCTAACTATGTGAAAAAAAAATGTGTCTTCTGTATTCTGTGTGTTCCCTTCCCTAGGGGAATGTTGCTTGAGTGCTTCCTCCCTCAAGCTAACATTAACTTTTTTTTTTTTTTGCCTTTCGGAGGGCAATTGGGGTTAAGCAACTTGCCCAAAGTCACACGGCTAGGTTTTTATAAGATAACTTTTAATTATATTAATTATTCTGGGAGGGAATGAAATATGTGTTTCCTACTAGAGAGTGACTCTGATATTTATGTGGAATAATTTTCCCTAAAGTTATAGGATCCCTGCCACTGGTCACTAGAGGGTGTTCCATCTGAAAATGCCTAGATTGCTTCCCTTACTGCTGAAATTGTGGCTTCAAATGGTAGTACTGGTCAGGTTCAGAATTTAATAATAAAAGCTAGACCTTGTGTGGATTTTTGAAGTTTGCATAGTATGTGACATACTATTTCCTTTGATTTTACTAATTTACCATTTTTAGGCATCTTCATTCAATTAAGTACTTTAAAATCAATAACAAAACATTAAAAACCATGTATATGATATTTAAAAATTCTGACACGAGTTTTTCCACAAATATACCAGAAGCTACACATAATTTGGTAACTGAACAATCAATTTCTTCTTAGTTGTAACTAAGTCTCCAAAAGCTTGAAAATCTTTCAAGGTTTCTGTGCAATTGTAAAACAGATAAACACAGCATGCAGGAAGGCTACTAGCACATGTTCACTCTTGATTTGGTCAGACAGGAAAGACACTAAGACAGCTTTGAAGGGATTAATAATCTTACTATATTCTAGTCTAGTCCCCTCATAAGGGTGGTTGATAATGGGAGCACAACTCCTACAGCATTCCCTAATCACCCGTCTTGCAGGGGCTAGTGAGAAGTGGGGACAACTACCCCTATATCTTGATGGGGTCAATCGAGACAGGCACAGACAGCTTGTGCATCCCCCTAAGCCTCCTCAAGCCTCAATGGGGGCCAGTTGAGGCAAATACAGATTCCCCCCTAGCCTTGATGTGGGCCAGTCAAGGCACACACAGCATTCTAGCTTGTGCTTTCAACCCGAGGGCTCCCCGTTCCTTGACCAATGCCCACCTGCTTTACAGGGCAACAGACAAAGAAGGCCAGCAATAGCCTCACAAGTTTACATCACCTCATCCCTGTGCAGACACAGTGGATGTTTAAAATTTAAGCACAAATGTTTATATTATTTATCATTATATAATGCTATGCAAGCATTATCATGAGAACTCCTATCTAATACCTGGGAATAAGAGATTGTTATGGCTATGGATCTTGGGAAACTGGACTCTGAGAAATAATAATAAAAATCCCACTTTACATACACTAAAATCCATCTTACAGCAATTAATAAAAATATCTAATAAACAAAAATCAACTTTTTTTTTTTTTTAAGCAATTGGGGTTAAGTAACTTGCTCAAGGTTACACGGCTAGGTTTTTGTTTGTGTGGATTAAGTGTCGGAGGCCGGCTCCGAACTCAGGTCCTTCTGATTCCAGGCCCGGCGCTCTATTCACTGAGCCACCTAGCCACCCCAAAAATCAACTTTTTTTGCAAAGGAAAAAATGTAACTTCCCATAAAAACTAGTGCCCATCTTTCTGGAAAAAAGTCAGCTATAAGGGCATCTACCATTAGCAGTATTAAATTGCAATGTCTTATAATGCTCCATGTTCTTGGCTATACCTTTGTTCCAGATGCGGTGATAAGGGAAACCATTGCTCCTCTTGATTTATGGCTCATCTTCATGTTAGTGGCAACGAGATCTGCTGGGGAAAAAAATAAAAAACTCTGGCCATAAGAACCTAAGGGTCAGTTTCTGGAAAGAATTTTGACCCTGGTTAAGTGATCTAAATTTCCTGAACTTCCACTTCTCAATTTATAAGATAGAGATCATAATACTTAACAATACAGTGCTTCAGGGTTTAAAAATGCTTTATATACATTATTTCATTTGATACTTATAACAATGACCCTGTAGAGTTGGTGGTATGAGTGTTATCTCCGTTTTACAGATGAGGCAACTGAAATTGAAATAAGTGAAGGTCATTTGCCCAACGTTAAGAAGTTGGGAGTTAAAACAAGGTCTTCCAATCCCAAGTTCAATGCTTTTCCTACTATACTACAATGTAGTTATTATTTAATTCAATGCCTCAAGGATTCATGACTTCACTTTGATGCAAATTGTAAAGCTTGCATACCTTAAAAAATATGGTTTAAAGAGTTGTTTGGGCCAAAAAAATCAAGCCCCTGCTATGGCCTCTAAACTGTTAGGATGTTCTTCAGAGAACAGACATATCGTCTATCTTCAGGAACACAGTAAAAGCCTTTCCACCTGGGTAGAACTTATTAATTAGTGTGCGCTTTGAGAAACAAAGTTCATCTCTTTACTAAAATGAAGCATCAGAACAGAATTTGAACTATCAGAACAGAATTTGAACTATCTTTGTAAAAGGACTAATGAACTCTTTCTCTGGTCATAGTTGTGGGAGGTATTTCACTCATTGCTCCTGCTTATTTACTAAGGAGACTTTTATATCTAAGTCAAGCATAAGGGGCAGCTAGGTGATACTGATCTGGAATCGGGAAGTTGTTATTGAGTCATTTTTCAGTCATGTCTGACTCTTTGGGGCCCTATTTTTTTGGGGGGGGGGACAGAGATACTGGAGTGATTTGCCATTTTCTTCTCCAGCTCATTGTACAGATGAGGTACTGAGGTGAACAGGGTTAAGTGCCTTCCACAGAGTCACACAGTTATTATATGTCTGCGGCTAGATTTTTAACTTAGGAAAATGAATCTTCCTGACTCCAGGTCTGGTACTTTATCCACTGTGCTACTTAGCTGCCCTCTTCACATGTATAATAGATATCAAATTGTTTAATTTTTCAAGGTGGTGGGAGGGGTGAGAGAGAGGAAGGAGAGAATTTAAAACTCAAAATAAAAAAAAAGAATGTTGATTTTTTTTACATGTAATTAGGAAACAATGAAACAAAAATAATTTTTTAAAAATACATCTCCTACTCATAGCTGTAAAAGACTTTTTTCCTAATAGTGTTGGTGATTTATATGTAAAAAAAAATTGGCTTTTGGAGGCTGGGAAAGAAGTGAACTTGTTCAGAAAGAAGTGAGCAGAACCAGAAGAACAATTTGTTCAAGAATAACAACATTGTAAAGAGAAACAATTTTGAAAAAATTAAGAACTCTGACAAATGGAATGGGCAACCATCATTCCAAATGAACCATGAATAAACATGTTACAGAGAAGAAATGAACCCAGAACAGAGAAAGAAGCATTTATTTTCAGTCACAGCCAATGAGGGAGTATGTCTTTCTTGACTACACATATTTGTTACATGGGTTTTCAGCTGTAGGGAATAGGGGCAGAAACGAAGGAAGAAAAATGCTAAAACAAAAAAGAGGGTCATTGAAGCAATTTTAAAAATTCATACAAGAGAACAGAAAAAAAGGCCAAAAGCAAGCACAAACAGTACAGCTTTGTAGATTATTGAATTTATTATATGCTTAAAGGAAAATTAAGCTTACTATGTGCCAGGAACTGAACTAAGCATTGGGGATACAAATTACAAATAAAAATATTCATTTTCATGTATGATCCTCTTTTTCTGTTCTACTTTGTGAAAATGATCGTTTTATTTGGCATTAAATTCATAATATAAAAATAAAAAAGGGTGTTTTTGGCAGAATATGCTTTACACATAGTTGATATAATAAACACTTGAACTGAATTGATCATATTTTAAGATGGAAGTTTTGTTAAATTGGTTTGGGTGGAAGCTAGAATACAAGAATTTAAAGAGGAAATGGTTTATTAAAAAGTGGACAAAACTATGGGATATTACTCTCAGGAAGTCTGGTGGTAAAGGGAAAGTAGTCTGTGAAAGAATGAGAACCAGTTCTGGTAGCCAAGTCAGAAGTGGTTTTTGTCTTTGTTGTTTAAATACTAGAGAGAGCATAATTAGTGGACAGAGGGCCAGCCTTGGAGTCAGGGAGACCTGGATTCGAGTCTTGTCTCTGACACATACAAGCAACTGTTTCTATAGACAAGCTGCTTAGGCAACTCTCAGATGAGTGCTCCGCTATACCAGTGGAGAGTTTCTACAACTAGGATCCGTTACACCACTGAAATCAGACAACTAGATATAAATAAGTTAATAAACAAACAAACCAACTAGCATATAAACAAATATGAAAGACCTGAGTATGTTTTTAGGCTGAAAGAAAGTAGCCTTTGGGAAGGGAAGAGGGCATAGTTGATGAAGGAGATGGATGAGTATAGATGGAGGGATTAGACTTGACATGGAGTAAAGAGTGAATGAAAGGGGAGTGTGGATGAAGAAATACATACCAAAAAATAGGGTAAAGAGGAAGCAAGAAAGGTAGGTAGACGTGAAGCCAAGTTACAGCTTTTTGGGGGGGAAGGGGTATATGTGAAGCCCAGCTATTTGTTCATAAGGATGCAAATGAGCCTTCTTACATTGACCTGTTTTTGTACGTATTCAAATATCCAGTTCTGCAAAAACAACAAAAAGCAAAAAACAACAAAAAGCAAACTTCACCAAAAAAATCTAAAACCAATCTTATAGAGATAGAAATGAATGGTTTTTCCTCTCGTCTTTTTCTCCTCAGCCCCTAGCAGTGCCTTGGTATATTAGATGGCACTGAAAACGCTGGTTGAGTTGAAGTTCTGCTTTCTAACCTGTTTAGTCCTTGTTTCATGGTTCTCGTCAGCATTCTTGCCATTCAAGGCCTCCAACAATCACCCCGTGCCACTTTTTACAATCACCTACAATCCTATTAGTCCATGTTTCCTCTAGATCCAGACGGAAATTTAAACAGTTTTAATGCTGGGGTAGGGCATGCAAAGCAAGGCTGTCGGTTTAGGAAGCTGCAGGTTGCTCTTTTTTTTTTTTTTTTAAATGCAAATACAAAAGTGGTGATGCAGGAGGACCAGGCACCTGGAGACCTGATTCCAATTCTTTGCAAATTCTGAGTGCTAGCTGGAAATCCACTTTGGTATTATCCTTACTTTTACTAGAACTATCGGTGCCCCAATTTTATCAGTCTAGAGGCACTGGGACATACTACCAACCGCCGCCACCACCGTGGTCTCATTCTCATCGATCTAGAGGCAGACATAAATACTCCACTGGTTGTCCCAAAAGTCCGAGTTCGGGTTTAAGCTTTAATTGCTGACTACCCGGCTCTGACCGAGCTCTGACCGCGCATAGCAGCACTCAGACTTTTGGGACGCCCCATATTAACAGCCCCGGCGGTCCAACCGCAGAAACCGCGCCGAGGCCCGGAGGCTCTGGGCCGGGCCGGGCCTTCTGCGTGCTCTGAGGGCATCCACCGGGGGCCTTCTGCGTTCCCTCTACTCATTCTCATCTTGAGTTTCCTAGAATCTCACTTCCATACGTCATGCAGTTTAGAACCTTGCCTAGAGCCTCCAAATGCCGGCCCGGGGCCTACTGTAGGTCTGGTCCTCCAGACCAATTTCCATCCTTCCTCCCTTCCGGCAGCCCCAGCGGGCTCTCCGGCAGCAGCGCCTACCATCCCTACACCCTTCGCCTTCCCTGCAGTCCGGTGCCGGCCGGAGGCGGGCGGATCAAGGGGCGGGGCCGCCGCGTGGCAGGTAAGGGCCCGAGGGGGGCGGGGTCCGGGGGAGGAGCGGGCGTCACGCGGGCAGCAGGTGAGGCCTCTGCATCAACATGGCCGCCGCCTGCCGACACTGGGGGCCGCGGCTCGCCGATCCAGACCGGGCCAGCCGCGGCCCCCGTCCGCTCCTCCGCCGCCGCTGCTCTCCCCACCGGCCTCCGCCCGGCCGCCGCAGCGGGCCTTCGCTGTTGCCCTTCGTCCTCTGCTGGCTGTGCGGGAGCGCGGGGGCCACCCCAGAGCCAGGGCTCTGGGCAGTGACCGTCAGCAACGTAAGTGGCGTCTCCGGGAGGCGAGGCCCGGGCCGGACGCGGCGCCTTTCGGGCCTCCTCCGAGCCGCTGGCACCCAGCCTTTTGCCCCTTTCCCCCTCTTGTAATGTCAAGACCGAGGCCTCGTTGTGGGGGCTAGCCCTTGGACTCTTCGGGAGGGGATAGACCTCGGGCCCCGGCACGTGTATTCGGGGCGGGTGGGTGTGGCGTGTGAGAGGGGGCGACGTGCCCCTTGGCTCCCCAATCGCCCACCCCAGCTCAGGTTCTCTGAGCTGCGTCTGAAGGTGGCCCTGGCCTGGCCGGGGCTTTAAACCCAGGCTCGGGAGAGCCGGCGATAGGGGAGGTGTTTTGTTTGCTTTTTGCTGGGAGTGCTGGGCTTGGATTCCGGAAGACGTATTTAAACCTAGCTTCTGGCTGCGTGCCAGCAGTTGTTTAGGATAGTTTACTTTGTGTGCTAAGTGCTGGGGAAAGAGCCAAACCCAGCCTCTCAGACCCCCGCCCCTCGAGGAGCTCAGATTGAATGGGGAACACAGCGTGCAGATAATTAAGTACTTACAGTGCCTGTCTGTGTGTGTAAGAAGCACACCTCGTAGTTAGAAGGCAGTTTGATTAGGAAGGCATTAGCAGCTTTGCGGGAACCCGAAGGGCCTTCAGCAGAAGAAGGTGGGCTCAGAGCTAGCCAAGGGAGACTCCAGGCATGGGCCCCAGCCAGTACAAAGGCACAGAGATAGAGGATGGGGCGCCTTGTTTGACAGACTGCCAGGACTTAGGCCAGTGGAGCTGCATTTTAGAGTATAGGGAGGGGAGTAAGGTGGCTCAGGGAGATAGACCTCTGGGAAGACCAGAAAGTCTGACCTTAGACGCTAACCAGCTTTGTGATCTTGGCCAAGTCCCTTAGCCCCTGTTGGCTTTAATTCACTTGAGAAGTAATTGGCAAACCACAGTTGTTTGCCAAGAAAACCCATACCGGGGCTATGAAGAAGAGTTGGACAGGACTGAATGACAATTTATTTTAAAGAGTAAGAAGCCTGGAAGGGTAGGAGGGATCCAGGTGATCAAAAGTTTTAAATGAGGGAGCATTTTGTATTTGATTAGCTGGGGGTTGGGGGGGTGGGTGGGAGGGTAGAAAGTATGGCCTGGGCAGCCTCTAGTTAAATGACTTTTGAAGCTGAAGATTTGTAGTGATGAGAAGACTTGAGGCAGGGTCACTTCCAGTTAGAAGGCTGGGCCTGTCATGATGAGCCCAAACTGATGATGTTATTATAGATTTAGAAGTGGAAGGAACCTTAAAAGTCATCTATTTCAGTTCCTTAATCTTACCAGGTGATTCACGGAGACAGAGACTTTCCCAAGGTCATACAGGTAGCAGAACTGGGATTTGAACCTAGGTTCTTATTGCAAATCTAGCACCATTCTGCAGTGTCTGCAGGAAATTACTTAACCTCTTCATGCGATTCTTTAAGAATTATTTACTAAATTATATGTTGGTGGTGGAAGTTCTCATACTGGAAGTCATAGGATCATAGATTTAGAACTGGAAAAGTACTTGGAAGACATCTAGCCCAACCTCATTCTTTTGTAGATGAGCACATTAAGGCCCTGGGGAAATGACTTGCTGAAGGTCACAAAGGTGATAGATAAATCTGAGGGATTTGAACTGATAGGACTAGAAATTAATTGACTATATTTTGTGCTGTATTTTGTACAGTGCCTGGCACAATAAATATGATCATTGACCGACTTTTAATGAATGTACAATTTATAGATTGTGGCCATATCACTGTTACATACTATACAAAAGTAAGGGAAAGGTTTTGAGGGAGTGTTTGAAAGGGTTAAATTGTAGGTAGAGTAGGTGAAGATGTTCTCTATAAGGGAACACCATGAAAAAACATAGGGAATGTGTAGGAGGGTAGTGATTATAAAATATGAGAAAGGAAGGGATAGGGTTATAGGAAATTCTTTCAGGAGAGAAGCGACAGGGCAGGAAGAAAAGATGGTTATCTCTTGCTTTTCCTGGATCAAATGAATGCTCCAGTAGTTTGATGACAGTAGTGTTTTCTCTGTGGGAGATACATTAATGTGATATTTTGACTTGATCTCACCAAACTCTGAAAATGATAGCAGTATCCTCAGCTAGACTGTGAACCTAATTCTAGAAGTTAAAAAGACTTTCTTACTGCTTAAAGCTATCAGAGAAAAATAGTTATCATTGCATTAGAGAAGAGGAAGGAAAATGGCTCGTGAATACTCTACTTCTATTTTTCATCTGCCTTTAAATGTTTCTACAGAATTGTAAACTTTAAGTACAGACCACCTCTTACTTCCTAGTTAATTGCTTCCTAAAAGCCTGAGTAATGAATTTTTAAAGTAGGAGTGTTTGCCATTGAACTTTCAGGGGGGCGAAATAAATTTTTATTCTTAATTGTGTTGTTTTGCCATTTATATGACAAATTAGAACTAGGATGAGAAGTAATTTAATTTTTTTTTTTTTAAAGCAATTGGGGTTAAGTAACTTGCTCAAGGTTACATGGCTAGTCATTGTTTATGCGTGGGTGCTCATTTTCTGAGGCCGGATCTGATCTCGGGTCATCCAAACTCCGAGGCCGACGCTCTTACTCACTGCGCCACCTAGCCTCCCCTTTAGGGCAATTGGGGTTAAGTAACTTGCCCAAGGTTACACGGCTAGGTTTTTTGTTTGTATGGATTAAGTGTCGGAGACTCAGGTCCTTCTGATTCCAGGGCCAGCGCTCTATTCACTGCGCCACCTAGCCGCCCCTGGAAGTAATTTAATATTAAATATACAGTCACAAAGAAAGGGAAGAAGGCTCACTGAAGGAGCTGAAGGACCATTTTGTAGCTGAACATTTGATATGAGGTGCCTTCTGAATAGGGAGAACTATGCTCTTTTAAGGTTAAGACAACAATTTGGTCTCCAAGGGATGATTTTGTGGTTCCAAAGGTTAAATTAGATATGAGCTTATTCAGTCTGGGAAGAAAACAATTTGTAGCAGTGATTAATGACTCTTTGATCAGAGATACTGAGACAGGCATTACAGAGCTATAAAGAAATCCTTGACCTTAAGTCCAGTTCTTTTCACGACTAGTTCCCTTAACTCTAAACTAACTATACCACACATAATAGCTACATTTTAGGACAAATAATAGCTGTAGAGGTGACCACAAGCTCACAAGAAGCAAAATCCACCAAAGAAGCAGCAATAAAACCCATGCATAATACTTTTATGACTCCAGGCCTGGCACTCTTTCCACTTTGCCACCAGCTGACAAAACAGAGCAGGTAATGATTTGATTTCTCGATGATGGTTTTATCCTTCAAAGGATGTAGGAGTCACCAAGTGGAACTTTTATTCTGAACTTGATTCTTGCCAAGGAGACAGAACTTGTTGCTGAAGTAAAAATGATGAGAACCTTTGGGGGAGTGACCATTCCAACTCAGAATTTGGGTGAGGACTGGAAAGCTGGGCATAGTCTGACCTTTGTCCTTGGGAGAGCCAATTTTGAAGAATTCTGAGAGGATAGATAAGGATATCATGCATTAAAATCCTACTGGGGCATAAAGTCCAGGAACAGTGGGAACCTTTTAAGAGTGAATTGAAGGAAAAGATAAATTATTCCAATGAGGAAGAAAAGAGGGAGTTTTTATAATAAAGAGTGTGGAGACTGTGATACAGAGGAACAAGTCCTGACTGGTATTAGAGGACCTAGTTCTGAAGCTTACCACCGGTAGATAGGCCACTTGACTTTGTTAAGCTTCAGTTTCTTCATCTATAACATGAAGGGATTGAACTAGAAAGCCTCCAAGGCCCCTTTTTGTTCTTAATTCTTTGGAATTCATCAGGGCAAATGAGAATTACTAAAAAGGGTACTATGTGATATTTCTGTAAAAAATACTGCTAGGAATGTTGAAACTCAGAATTAGCTGTAGGTACTTAGAAATGATGAAGACAAACCAAGACGTCTTTATTTATTTTGGATGAGGTGCTGTAGGGAGAGAAGAAAGGGATGTCAAAAAGGGATAACAATTCAGGCCAGTAAGCTTGAATTCTATTCCTTAAAAAAGGAAGCAGTGGAGCTGTGAATTGATCCCCATTCTGGAGAGCAATTTGGAAGTATGCCCAAAGGACTATAAAAATGTGCATACCCTTTGACCCAGCAATACCACTTCTAGGATTGTATCCCGAAGAGATCATACAAATGGGAAAAGGACCCACATGGACAAAAATATTTATGGCAGCTCTTTTTTGCTGGCCAAGAACTGGAAATTGAGGGGGGATGCCCATCAGTTGGGGAATGGCTAAACAAGTTGTGGTATATGAATGTAGTGGAATACTTTTGTACCATAAGACAGACTTCAGAGAAATCTGGAAAGACTTACATGGACTGATATTGAGTGAAGGGGCAGAAAACATTGTACTCCGTAACAGCCACAGTGTGTGAGACTGATTTTTATAGATTTAGCTCTTCTTAGCAGTGCAAGGACCTAAAACAATTCCAAAGGACACACGATGGAAAATGCCAAGCACATCCAGAGAAAGAACTATGGGGTTGGAATGTAGAATGAAGCAGATTATTTTCTTTTTTGTTTTGTTTTGTTTTATTTGTTTCTTTTTTTCTTACTCGTGGTTTTTCCCATTTGTTATAATTTTTCTATGCAACATGACTAATGTGAAAATATGTTTAATAGGAATGTATGTGTAGAACCTATATCAGATTGCAAGCTGTCTTGGGGAGGGAGTGGGAGAAAATTTAAAACTTATGGAAATGAGTGTTGAAACCTAAAAATAAATAATTTAATTTAAAAAAGGAGAAGGGAGCAGTGATCACAAAGAGTGGCTAGGAGTTTATCTGAAAAAGACAGAAGGCTGTTTCTGGAGATATGATGTGGCCACCAAGTAGGAAGGCCACTACTAACAAATGTGATAGTCACCATACATTGCCCTTTACTATTGGGCAGTATTCCTTCCTGAAATGTAGGGCTTTAATGATATATAGAGCGCCAGAGGAGTGTAACCAGGTATTCAGTCAGTAATCATTTATTTAGCACCTACTGTGTGCCAGCACTGTGCTAAGTAAGCACTGGTGGAGGAGGGCAAGGGTATTGCCATCCAAGGATTTGTTAAAGGAATTGGAAATGTTTTTCCTAGAAAAGACTGAGGCGGCACATTAAGAGTTTGCAAGGCTTTTTTGTGTGGAAGATTGCTTCTAACTCTATATTCTGTTTCTATGTGATTCTGTCATATATTCATATATTCTCTCGTGCTTTTTTATTAAATATTTTCATGCTCCATAGAGTTCCTATCTTTTCTTTTCATAGCATGGAGATAACCTTGTATTACTGAAAGGTGTTCCACCAAGGGCTCTTCTAGGTCCTTTTGAGGTTAAAGGAAGGGCTTTCAGTATCATTGATCTGTTATGTACAAATTTACTTAAATTCATTGTGACTCATTATCCAAAAGTAGTCGTGGTATCTTGGTGTCTATTATTTTTTTTTCCTGCTGCAACAGTTTATGTAGCTCTGTATTAAGGGGCTAGGATGGTTACAAGTGGAAAAAAGTACTCACAGTGATAAAATTATGGATCTTTAGTTGTGTTGAAGTGTGCTTGGAGATAAGGTAACATAAGTATCTGCTTTCAAGATTATTTAATTGTGGATATAAGACACAGGACATTTGTGCAGATATGAAGATATGCAGAGAGGTGAGATGAAAATAAATAAGTTGCAAGTGAAGAGGAAAAGGGTGATAAGGGTAGGGAAGGGTAAGGGGTTCTGCCAGGGACCCACCCTGGCATCCAGTCTGGAAGGAGTTCACCAGGCTCAAGCAAAACTTGGAGTCGAAATTGTAAAGTTTATTGTTACACTGTGCAAGGACAGCCGGCTAGATTCTTATGGAACCTGCAAACCTAAAGAAAACACAGGCATAGTTTTAAGGAGTCAAGATAGTAAATCAGGTGTCAGTTATGCTAACTAGGTGAGTAAGGGTGGGATCAGGGAGGAGTTAAGGAGTGGTCAGTGCTTAAAGGACCATGCACTTTTAATATCAACTGCACAGGCATATTGCCCATGATTCACTGGGAAATAGCCCAAGGGGGGGTTACCTGGGGGTGTGGTTTTAGGCCTGACTAAAGTCAATCCTCGTTCATGGCTACTGAGGAGTGCCCAGTCTGCCACCATCAATGTCAGGCTTGACAAGATAGATGTTGGGAACCAAGGCCATCAGAGGTACAGTATGGGTATAATTGGCTAAGGAGTTACCCTATAGATAGGGTACTGAAGGATTCATGGTGCAGCTGGCCACTCTTAACTAAGGGAGATAACATTTGTCTAAGCTAAAAATGTTTATAGATAGTTTAGTGAAGAATTCATAGGTAGCTTGTTATTGTTTCAAGCAGAGATAAACAGTTCATGAGTTGTTGCTGGGCAAAGTGCTGGCAGGGGGAAGGGCAGAGTTAATGCTTTGAGACTGGGGGGGTGGGAGAGAAGTGTGACTTTACAGATGCTTTTACAAATTGATTTTACAGACATAGATCCCAAAGCACCCCATTTACAAACTGATGTTATAAACATATATACATCCCAAGGACCCCATCAAAAGGAGAGTAGTCACTTGTTACCAGTCACATACATTTTCTTTCTTTCTCTCTCTCTCTCTCTCTCTCTCTCTCTCTGTCCCTCCCTCCTTCCCTTCCTTTCTTTTTCTCTTTCTGCTTTTTGGAGGGGGGAAGGCAGGGCAGTTGGAGTTAAGGGACTTGCCCAAGGTCACATGGCTAGTAAGTATTAAGTTTCTGAAGTAAGATTTGAACTCAGGGTCTCCTGACTCCAGGGCTGGTACTCTATTCACATCACCACCTAGTCGCCACATACATTTTCATAGAATACGAAATTAGGTCAAATTAGATAGAAAGCAGTTAGCAATTATTTTTTTTTTAGTAGTTCAAAAGTTAAATTCATCCCTGTGGTTATTTGCTCCCTTCACAAGTTTAGATTATAGCTCCTCTAAGCCTTAATAAATGACTTCTTGAATTGCTCCGGACACACATTTTATCACTTGTTAGATAACCTGAAGATTTAGAGCTGGAAGTGACTGTAGGGATCCAGTTTAACCCCCTCCTTTTGTTGATTAGGAAACTGAGGCCCAGGGTAAGTAACTTAATGTCAACACATGACAGGACCAAGTCAGGATTTAGACCCATTGACTCCAAATCTCCAGTGGTTTTAGAATTGTCATAAAAAAGAAAAAAATGTGGCTGATAAAACATCATCTGTTAAAATCGAGGGAGGGAGTGTGTTTGAAGAAAAGATTTTTCTTAGTAGTTTGGTCCCCACATCCTTGTCCCTTTCAAATCCTCACTACCTTTCCTTTTTAAATAAGCACAATTTTATGAGCAGACTGAATAATAAAGTATTCTTATGCTGCTAAAATAATGGAAACTGACATAAAGGATTTTAACATGGTAACTCCTTTAAGAGGGATGGAAGTATCCAGTAGTAAATCTGCTTGACTATTCTTTACTTCATGACTTACAAAAAAATTTTAGTTCTGATTTTGATAGGTGACTGGCTTCTTTAGATTGAGCTACACTAACTTTTTACCAGGTCACACTTGAAGAAGCCTTTCCAGCTTTGCAAGACCTGGCACATGCAGATCGTTGTACAACGGCATAGACTTGTAGAAAACCTAGAATCCTGTGGTGGACTTTACTATGAAGAAGATAACACATATCATTCACATCAGTTTATGGGCTAATGCTTAGTAAAGCACGCACATAAAATTATGGGCAGAAAACTTGCATGACTTGCATGTCAGGGTATTAGGTAATATACATGGTATACAGTTAAACTGTACTCTGTATGATTTCTCTTAAATTCAGGGTTCATGGAAAAAATAACATTTGGTATTTTAAAATTTGCAAACAAAGCCTTTTTTTAACATACAAAGCCTTTTACAAGGATCCTTTTGGAAGGGGGTACTGCAGGTATTAGTCACATGTTACAAATGATGAAGCTGGGATTGATAACTTGCACAGGTTCATGTGGCTAGGAAACATGAGAAAAATCATAAAAACTCAGGTCTTACTTAAAGTTCATTACTATGTCCATTGTGTTACCTTTGCCCATCAACAAAGAAGGAAATTTCAGTTTGTTATCTGCATTTATTAAGAATCAGATTAGTTAATTTATTGTGACTTAGGCCCGTAATTATTAAAAGGAGATGGGCTTTTACTCCAGAAAGTTTTTAGAAAAAACATGCCCTGAGGGTTGGGGAATCTGTACTTCACAAATTTGTCATTCCTCCTTTGTTCTTGGGTCTATGACTTTAAACAATTAACTGGTAAACAAAGTATCTTTACACCTAGTCTGGCCCTGAGTTGACTCAGTGATTGTTTATTGATTAATTGATTTTTGTCTCTGAACAGCTACCAAGGCAGCCAACTTTTCTGTATTTATTTTCTGATCACTTATTTACCTGTTTACTTATTATGGTTTTATATGTGTTCTGTAGGAAAAGAGAGATCCTTTAATTTTAAACAGTGAAGGAAAAGTTTAATAAACTCTTTAAATATCTTTAGGACGTAATATAATATGTCTGTTTTTTCTTTGTAGGGATCAAGACCATTAATATTTAGGAAAACTATGTTTAATTCTACTGAGATCAAGCTTAAAAGTAAGTCTTAACAGTGAGGGGAATGACTTTTTCTGAAAGACTTTTTTTTCCAGTAACTTCATAATGTTTTAATTTTGTTTGAACTCAGTATTTGCAAGGCTGAATATTTCCCAGAGTCACACAGTTCCCATAATCATAATCTCATTAGCTGAAAAAAATCAGAGATGACTTATTTCTTAAACTTATGTCATCCTTTCAGTTACATATTGTTAGGAGTGACAGGAGGGCAAAGCCCCAGTCTGAACATTTGTATGGACTGGGAATAAGGAAAATTGGATTTTAGTCTCAGCTTTGCCATTAGCTAGCTGTGGAATGTTGAATAGGTCATTTAATTTCTGTTTTTTTTTCACCTGTAAAATGAAGAACTAGATAATCTCCAAGGTTCATTTCAGCTAGGGTCTTTTGATTGTAATCCCCTATTCTGTATTGATCTATAAGGACTTAGTGATTTTTTTTCCCTCAGTGGAAAAGAAGCAATAAATGAAGGGGTTTTGTGTTTTCTGCCACACCACCTATATCTGTACAGAAGAGAACATAGAAAATAATTGTAGGATAATAAGACTTGGTGGATCAAATAGGTTATCCTTATAACAAGTTATACCAGTCACATTGGACTTAATGGTATGCATTAGCAACATGTTAGTTTTTGTAATATTTTAATGATGCTATTTACTTCTTTTTGATTGAATTAAATTGATTTTATTGAGTGAAAATATTGAACACTTCAAAACTACTTAAAGATACTGAATTTGAGTATCTTGTATTTGTATTTTGAATGTAAAATGAAATTCTTTCTTTCTAAACAGTTAAGTCATTCAGCTGTCCTGAACCTGTGAATTTTACCATAGAGTGGCATTTGAAATATCATGCATGTCACAACGAATATACCAAGTTGGAAGTAAGTAAAACACACATCTTAAGGATTGTATTGCTAATTAGGGGATTATTAAGAGTATCAGGTTAGGAGATAAGGTCTCTACATATTTAATTTCATCTCTGCCTTTCTGGATTTTTATTGTCCTTCAAGACTGAACTTACCTGCTATAATTTCCTTGAAGTTTCCCTGACTTTTCTGCTTCCCAATTGTTTTTGGTTTTGTTTTGTTTTTTTGGAGGGCAATTGGGGTTAAGTAACTTGCCCAAGGCCACACGGTTAGGTTTTTTATTTGTCTTTGCTGACATTAAATGTCTGAGGCCGGATCCGAACTCAGATCCTTCTGACTCAAGGGCCAACGCTCTACTCACTGCACCACCTAGCCGCCCCTCTGCTTCCCAATTGTTAATGCTCTTTTCCCACTCAAATTACCTTAGATACACTTATGTAATTTGTTGAACCCCACAGTAGAATATAAGCTCCTTGAGGACAAAGGATTTTTTTTGGTCTTTGTTTCTTTGGCACCTAGCACAGTAGGTGCTGAATAGAGTTTACATTATTTTCTTAATTTTGACACTGATTCAGTTTGGGATTTCAAATAAGTCCATTAAACTATCTTTTATGAATACTAGTCACCTAACTTCTTCACAAATATAATATAGGTAAGTTAAGTTAATAAAAGTTGGGGTGGCTAGGTGACACAGTGAATAGAGCACTTGCCCTGGAGTCAAGAGGACCTGAGTTCAAATGAGGCCTCAGACACGTAACACAAAAACTAGCTGTGTGACCTTGGGCAAGTCACTTAACCCCAATTGTCCTCCAAAAGGCAAAAAAAAAAGTTAATAAAAGTTTAAGAGAGCCACTTTTTCTCCAGACTTTGAAAATTAAGAATGGAGATCATTAAGACTTTAGTAAATGTTTCAGTTCCATAACAGGACCCAGTTAAGAGAGAAGAAATTCAGAAGAAAGGAGAGAACAAACATTTATGTGGAAAGGAGAGAGAGACCACTAGAGGAAGAATGAGAAAGGGATGGGAAAGAAGAAAGATTAGCATTTCCTAACTTGCCTCACCCTAGATAATCTCAAATTCTTATCAGATCTCAAATCACACTCCTGGTGAAGAATACTATTACCTTTCCATCTTTTTTTTTTTTTTTAATTATTAATTAATTTATTTTTAGTTTTCAACATTCACTTCCATAATTTTTAAATTTTCTCTCCTTTCCTCCTCCCTCCCTCCCCAAGATGGCAATGCAGTGTGATATACCTCTACACATGCATTTCTGCTAAGCACATTTTCCACATTAGTCATGTTGCATAGAGGAATTATAACAAATGGGAGAAACCATGAGAGAGAAAAAGCAAAATAAAACAAAAAATAGTCTGCTTTGCTCTGCATTCTGACTCCATAGTTCCTTCTCTGGCATTACTCATGGATGGCATTTTCCATCATGAGTCTTTTGGAATTGTTTTAGGTCTGTGTGGGATACAAGACCCTTACCCAAATAAAAAAAATCAGAGGTTTCTCAACGCAAAAACAGAAGCTCTTTATTTCCCTAGTCAAGTCTCTCGAGAGTTGGGCATCACCTACCCCAGAGCAAGCTGGTATAGGGAGGCACTGCACAGAGATCAAGCAGTTATATACCCCTATACAAACAATTCTGAGAAAACCCACAAACCCTTCCCCAATATCTGGACCTTCTTTCCCATTCGTGGGATGTATGGCTTCACATTCTAAGTACTCAATGCAAACACATATTTCAGCTACTCTCCTTATTCATCAAAGGCAGGTGGTTAAAAGAGCATCTAGGAGGGGGGGTGGTGGTGCGGGTACCACCTGATTTACAGGAAAACGAAACTCAGGCCTACAGGGGGTTAGGACCTAGATCAATTCTGGTTGCTATTGCTCCCATTTTATGAGAATACTTTCACCCATTTCACTGAGGTCCTTGCATTGCTGAGAAGGGCTAAGTTTATCAAAATCAGTCTTTGTACATTGTGGCTGTTTCTCTGAACATGTTTTCCTGGTTCTGCTCCCCTCACTCAGCATCAGTTCATATAAGTCTTTCCGTTACCTTTCCATCTTTGACTATACTTTGTGTCATGTCTTCAGGTACTTACATTGATTCTTTTTCTAACTTCTACCTATTGCTTTATTTAAGTAATTTCCTATGACTGGCTTTGAATTCCTAGTAAGTTTTTTTCCCTCCAATTCCTTTTAAAATACCGTTTTTATTGATATCTTTTGTTTTTAACATTACTTTCTTTTCCAAATTTATATTGTCTCTCTCCCTGACTTCCTTTGTGATATCGATATTTTTGAGCCCAGTGTTTTTAATTTTTTTTTAACCAAGTAATTCCTGCATTTTGCTCCATTTTTCTAAAATTGAATAACTGTATGATGGAATTAATTTTTGAAATTTGCACAAGGATATTGAATTTAATTGTATTGTGGCCACTGTAGTATATATAGAGAAAAAGTCCCTTTTCTATATTTTAACATTCTCCTGTCCTGTGGATTTTGGGAATAGTATCACTAATAACTTAAAACCATGTTGAATTTTCACTACTAAAATGATTTTTGAGGAGAGAAAAGTGGTTTGGTAGACATGTGACTTTGGAAAATTTTTTTTAAAAGCTTCATTCAACTCAACCATTTATTAATTGCCTTTGTGCAGGGAGAATGGTTCTAACTTCAAGGGAAGAAAAAGATAATCAGTAAATTAACCTGAAAGCACATTCACCCATTAGTCTAAGGATTCTCCATTTTTCTGATAGGTACTAATTGTAGTTAAGTATCATATTTGGTAGTGATTTCTGTGTTTTATTCTTATATGGCATGCAGCAATATCTATCCTATTGTCCACCCTGGTGTTTTAATATTTACGTTTAATGTGCATGATAATGTAAAGAATGATAGTTTTAATGATGTGGATGGACTAAAATCCTGCCTCTCACACTAGTTGTGTGACCTTAGGAAAATTAATTAACCTCCCTAAGCCTCAGTTTCCTTATCTATAGCATGGAAATGATCTCTATAGTGCTTATCTCATGGGCAAGGCAAAACAACAAGCATTTATTTAGCAGGGCCTATGTGCCAAGCACTGTGCTAAGTAGTAGGGTTACAGATAAACATTTTTTAAAAGTCCCTCCCTTTATGGAATTCGTAGTCTAATTTGGGAAGACAGCACATTAAAAAAGAGCTGAACTGGGAAATGAGTGTAGTGGAAGATATGTGTATGAGGGTGTGATGGCAAAGTCCAGAGAGTTTTGAAGGAAATCCCTGGGGAGGAGGGGCTGGTATAGTGGAGGGTTGTTCCTGGCCGAGGTAGCCCCAGGTGTTGGGGGATGTTCCTAAATGAGAAGGCAAGGGAATCATTGTAACAATGAGGTCTGAAGAGTCAGAATCACAGCAAGGAAAGATTAAATGTGATGATGTATATAAAACCACTTTGCAAAACTCAATGTGCCAGATAAATGTCAGCTAATTTTTTTATAGAGTTTTAGAGTTGGAAGTAGTTTCTACACAGTGAATTTCCCTACAAACATCTCTCATTTAATATTTACAAAGAACAAAGTATTCCTCATAAGTAAAGTTTCTGGTTGACTGTAGCCTGCCTTTCTAAAAAAAATTATTGATATTTTTTGTTTTTCTAACAGCTCAATTTCTAAATTTCTAGTGCTCGCTACTTTCCAGAGAGTTGTCCCTTTAACAGATAATAGAGAAATAAATGCAGGTCAGCCAACCTAATTTTCATGTCAGGGCAGGTCTAAGAGTATCTACAGAATTCCACACCCATGGTCCCCCTCCTTTGCAAAGAGGGGAAGGAGGTACATTTTCTCATCCTTTCTTTGTGACCTGGCTTGATCACTGTAATTATACTTCATTTAGTCTCTTTTTTTGTTCTTTTCGTTGATGATGTCATTATTTTTTTGTTTTGTTTTCTCTGTTTATTCCACTTTGCAAGAATTTATCAATCTTTTCTGTTTTCTTCATATCTATTGTTTCTTATGTTGTAGTACTATTCCATTACATTCATATACCACAGTTTGTTTAGCCATTCTCAAGTCAGTGGGTTGACTTTGTTTCTAATTATTTGCTACCATAAAATGTTCTGCTTTGAATATTTTGGTGTATATGGTACTTGTCTTTCTAAATGGGGTCTGTATAAATCAGGACATTTGATTAACACCAAGATCTCTGGGTCAAAGTATATGAGTATTTTTGTCACCTTCACATCGTTCCAAATTGTTTTCCAGAGTATTTGGATCAATTCAGAGCTCCACCAACAGCATATAAATATCCATATTTCAGTAGCCCCTATGACATTAACTGTTGTATCTTAGGTCATCTTTACCAATTTTCTGGGTATGAGGTGTGAGGTGAAGTGAAGTTTCCTCATTCTGAACATCCTATATAGATTCTTGTTACTTCCTTGTATTTTGTAACTAAGTTCAGTATTGTTTCCCCATATATATCTATATATCTATATCTATATTTAAGTCATTGTGTATTTCAAGGTAATGTAAGAGCTATTGAGTATTAATACAACTGATTGGATTAACTATTGTGACCAAATTAGAGGTGTTTTTAGTTTGGGGAAAGGAATGGTAGTGTGAGAGGTAGCAAAGGGTTAAGTTTCTATAGAACTGCAAGAATTGCTGAAGCAAGACTACTGATAAAAAGTACCAGACAGTAGCCTTAGGAAGAGTTGAGGCAGTAGCCTTGGGAAGAAGTTGGGTCCCCAGTTCCCAGAGAATTCCTAGATAATACTAAAAATGAAATAGTGTAGAATAAAAGGAGCTGGCAGCAGCAGGTGAATTTGACCAATCAGAAAACAGACAGTGACCTTGGGACACTCAGGCCCAGGTAAGGACACATCTAGGTTGGACTGAAGGGGGTGCAGTATTCTGAGGTTGTTACTACGCTTGAGTAGTGGACCTCATGTATTATGTATGTTATCTAACAAAATTAGAGTCTCATTAGTAATAATTAGGTTAATGAATGGAGAGGGCTTTGCACTGATTGGTTGGCATTAATAAGAAGACTGAGCTACTAGTGGTAAGGTGGGACAGTGGAGAAGGTGTAGAATTCCCACCTTAGGGCTTTATAATCTTGCTTTTGCCATCTGTAGTGCTCTCCTCCCTTCTGATTTTTTTGTTGGATTTGGGGACACCCTTTCTTGAGAAAGATAGTAATAAAGTTTTTGCTTCTACTTTGAGAAGTCTCTGAGTTATTTTGGGTGAGTGGTCTTCTGACCCATACAGAGGTAAAACCTTGGTATTGTTTTGATTTAAATCTCTTTTTTTAGTGTTTTGGAAAAGTCTTTCCTATTCTTAATAGTTGGCGATTCTTTTGAGAACTGTTTGTTTATTTTTTATTTTTATTTTTTTTTTAAAGCAATTGGGGTTAAGTAACTTGCTCAAGGTTACACGGCTAATCATTATTTATGTGTGGGTGCTCATTTTCTGAGGCGGAACCAATCCCATGTCATCCCAACTCTGGGGCCAGTGCTCTTACTTACTGCGCCACCTAGCTGCCCCTGAACTGTTTGTTTATGTCCTATGACTATGTATCTACTGGGGAATGGCTTTTGGTTTCATGTATCATGGCCAGCAGACCATTATTTGACAGATTTTTTCCCCTAATGAGCAATTTACTTTGTTATTCTTTTTTTTTTTTTTTTTTTTTAAAAGCAATTGGGGTTAAGTAACTTGCTCAAGGTTACACGGCTAGTCATTTGATTTATGCGTGGGTGCTCGTTTTCTGAGGCCGGATCTGATCTCGGGTCATCCAAACTCCGAGGCCGGCACTCTTACTCACTGCGCCACCTAGCCGCCCCTTTAGGGCAATTGGGGTTAAGTAACTTGCCCAAGGTTACACGGCTAGGTTTTGTTTGTGCGGATTAAGTGTCGGAGGCCGGCTCCGAACTCAGGTCCTTCTGATTCCAGGGCCGGCACTCTATTCACTGCGCCACCTAGCCGCCCCTACTTTGTTATTCTTGCTGAATTAATTTTTGTTCTGAAAAAGCTTTTCAGTTTCATGTAATCAAATATCCCTTTATCTTTTGTGATCTTCTCTGTTTCTTGTTTGGTTAAGAATTCTTCCTCTAGCCATAATTGCAAAAGGTAGCTGCTGGGTGGAAAATTAAGGGGAAGGGAGAGAATTTGGAACTGAAAATAATTAAAATGTTGTTGGAAGGGGAAGGGGAGGGAGAGATTTTGGAATTGAAAATAAAATAAAATTGAATAATTTTAAAAAGAGGTACTTGATCTGTTTTTCTTCTTTTTTTAATGTGAACTTTTATAAATACTGCATTTCCAAGTCAAAATTGAACTACTTTTCATTGTTAAATTTGGGTACAGGATCATTTTAAACTATTTTAAAACTTATTTCAATTTACCTATGTCAATAAGCAAGTTTTGAAACAATTCTGAACTTCATTTGGTAGGAACTGTTGGACAAACACATACTTAGTGTTAATGAAGACTTCTGTGAAGATTATTTCCAAGGAAAACAATGTCGCAAGCAAAAAAGTGAACATTTAAGTTGTGACAGTGATTTACAAATGTTTCCAATGTTGAGTGTGAGTATGTTGTGAATTTCCTGAATATTATAACATTAACAGTTTTTTCTTTCTGGTTAATGCAAATGTCAGCAAATTTGTATTAGTACCTGAATCAGAAAGGGTTTTAATTTTCATAAGCTATTCACTTGAGTGCTTTTTTTATTTCTACATCCTTTCTTATATCCTACATCTACACTTACATTTCCATCTACACCCTTATCCTTTCTTACCACAGCCTCCTTTACCCCCCACCTCCTGAATTTTCCAGCTTTGCAAGGCTCATTGGAAAAATTCTTTGCTCCCTAAATACCTCTTCTCTTATTTCACTTTAATTTCAGCACCCCCAACAAAATAACCACAGGGAGAGCCTTGGTCATCTCTTGGTCTTTTCTTTCTCTCCCTAAAAGGGACATATGCACTATCAGTTTATAGATTAGCTTGGTTTTTTTTGGTGGGGGGAGTGTGGAAATACACACATGCTCACACAGATATATAGCTCTGAAGTTTTATTGCAAAAATAAGTCGTTTTTCCCATATATTCAGATCTTTTATTTCAGTACTTATTTTTCACACAAAATGTGTTATCAGTTTTTAAGCAACTGTAAGTCCATAGTCTCAATCATTGTGTATTGTCTGTTTTTAAATGGTCCAAAAATCATAAAGGTTGCAAAAGAACTTCAAGAGAATATATGGTCCTTGCCATCTCATTCCAAAGTCTTACAAGCAGAGATTGTTTTCTACTCTTTTATTCAGTGAAAGGAATAATTGTTAAGTCGAATGGACTATGGCATTCTAAACCTCTAGTCTTTTCTTAAATGTTAAATCCCTGTTCCTTTAAAATTTCCTCATAGGGGCTGGCTAGGTGGCTCAGTAAATAGAACACCGGCCCTGGGGTCAGGAGGTCCTGAGGTCAAATCTGGTCTCAAACACTTAACACTTAATACTTATTAGCCAGATGATCTTGGGCAAGTCACTTAACCCCAATTGCCTTGCCTTCTCCCCTCCAAAAAAAAAAAAAGGCAAAAAAAATCTCCTTATAAATTCTACCGATTTGAACTTCTTAATTATTTTAAGTATCATTTTATTCTATATGAGGTCTCTATAAAGCATCTAAATAGTGCTATATGTTGTTAGGGAAAACTTAACAATTAACAGATTTCATCGTAGGCTTAAATAATAGCAGTACTTTATTTTGTGCTCTTTTATTCAACTTATCCTTTGGGATTCTTAGATATTTTATACAGAGAGAGATTCTCCTTTTGGTATTTGTTATCTTCAACAACTGTTGGGTTTTTTTACTTTCAGAAAGTACTGAAAATAGTTTTTATTTTGAGTTGACTTTGTGAATCTCAATCATCTGTTCTCTTTCTTTAGAGTAAAGAACAAACAGTAGTAAATATGAAAAAGCTTCCAGACATGAAAGGATCAATGGTAAATTTTATTTTAATTTGTTCTTAAGCCAAAGATACAGTACAATAGAACTTTTAGAAAAATCTAATGCTGATGGATAGTCAGTTTCATTTTACTGAGTTGCAGTTATATGTGTTTGGGGGAGAGGAGTTAGAATAAGTGGTTTGCAAATAGAGTTACTAGAATTGGGATTATTTAAATGGAGATATGTTGTATGTATTATATCTATATCAATACCACATTCTTTTGTATAATATTTTAAAACTGTCTTTAAGGTTTCATTTGATTATCTCAGTATAACATTTTTCCTTTCTTTCTGTACTGTTACTCCTCTGCCTTTTACCTTTTGCCCATAAGGAATCGAGGAAAAAATATAAACCAGATGGTGGTTATTTAAGCTTATAGGAATGGGTCAGGCAAGGCATTAAAGAGAACAAAGGAAACAGAAATTGAGAGTTCAGAAAGAAGGGAGTAAGGAAAGATTGTATTCGTGTACGATTACAGCAGAGTGGTAATTCAGAGAAGGGTAAATTTAGGAGAACCCTATAGTCATGGAATTTAGAGCCAAAAACAGGGCCTTAGAGATCTAGTCCAAGTCCTTCATTTTATAAATGAGGTCCAGAGAAAAGAAGACATTTCCCCAAATATATAAGATAACAAGTTATTAAAATAAGAAGTGGTAGACCTGAAATCTGAGCCAAGTCACTGTGGAACCAAATACTAATTCTTTTCTACCCCATTCCTTTTCTTAGAGTGAAATGTATTTTGTTCTTTACCTTTATTCTAGATAGGTTTTTAAGAAATTCTCTGAAATATTTTTTAAAAAGACATTTTTTAGAAAAACCACATGTTGACAATAGCTACCACAAAAAGGATATATAGAAAGGTGGCATTTAGAGAGAATACTTTTTTGCTCAGTGTGGTAGTAAAGAGGTGGAGCAAAGTTTTATTTGAGTAAAACATATTTGATATTTTCATCATCAGTCTGGCTTCTGTCCTTTATGTTTGCTATAATTAAAAGCAAACCCAACAGCTAATAGCTGTTTTAAAAGTTAAGGAGCAAACAGTTGCCATTTTAAATGGTCGTTCCCATTTGGCATAAAAGAATTTTTTCTGTCTTCTAGGATGATGTTGTAGCCACAACATGGAGGGATGGACCACATCTCTTTATTGTCTCTTTTAAAACAGAAAAGGAAGACACAAACTGGAATTTGAATGGTACAGTTGCTTAGCTAAAAACATGTTTCTTTGTGTTCACAGTATTCTGTCTCTTATTCTGTGTGTAACTACCCTGTTAGTAATATACCATATGTTTAGAGAGTAGTTATTATTTTTGTAATGTCTTTAAATTTCTAAGATGAAAGTCATACTTTTCCTAAGAGCAAATTTGTATTGTATTTTAAAGTATTTTAAATTTATTTTTCAGTTATCTAAGAAACTTAATTTTTCAAGAAAGAAAAATTGTTTAAAATGTAAAACCTTATAGTCATCTATAAAGTTCACTCCACACTTGCAAATTTCAAACTTTTTGATGAAAATAGTATTTTAGAGAATATTGTCAGATAGTATGAGGTCTTCAGGATTTTTATAATTTTATTATATTGAATGTTTCTAGTGGGCATCATTGGGCCCGTGAATGGTTTTGATTTTATTGAAATTTATTTGGTAACTAAATACATTGACTTCTACATGAGATTTTATTTCATTTCAGTAAACAGTTATGGGGGCAGCTAGGTAGCTCAGTGGCTAGAGCACTGGGCCTGGAATCAGAAAGACCTAAGTTCAAATCTGGCCTCAGACACTCACTAGCTGTGTGACCCTGGCCTACTCACTTAACCTCTGTCATAATCCACTGGAGAAGGAAATGGCAAACCACTGTAGTATCTTTGCCAAGAAAACCCCACATGGGGTCACAAAGATCTGGACATGACTAAAACAACTGGACAGCATCAACAGTGATGACAAAACATTTACTAAGGATCACATGTAGATATGGTTACTTGCATGTGGCAGATACTTAATAAAAGTGAACATGAATGAATGAATGAATGAATGAATGAATGAATGAATGAACGAACATACTATCTGTGCCTTCTGGAGGATTTCTAGGCTAGTTAGGGAGATATAATGGTTCTTCAAATAACTTTACTGGATCTCTCATAAGTGTTGGTACTACTTCCAACATAGTATCTTTCACCTTTTTATCCTTTGTGATTTTTGTCCATATCTTTCTAGAAACCTTGCATATCAGATATATAACTGATTGTCTTGGGGCCTTCAAATGGTCCTCTTAATATGTTAGTAGAGCATTCGTACTATCCAGATGTTTTCCTTCACTCTTTATTTTATAAATTTATGTCCAGTTTAATAATGTTTGCCATGTCTTACATCCCATTTGAATAGACCTTCAGGAATTGACAATTACACCATGTTAACAGTGAGACATCAGTAATATGTCTGTGTATTAGAATTACACAGATTAGAACAGAAATACAGAAGAGGGGTTGTAGAAACTGAGTTCAGAGAGAGGAGCTACTTCATGCTTCTGGTGATGCATGTAGACATTTCTGGTCATAGGTTCAGAGTACAGGAATGACTAGTTCCTGGCCAGGAATGCATTGTACCTATTAATACCTGGCTGAAATGGATCTTGTTGTAGTCTTATAAATCTAATCACAGGGGCTTTAAACTGAAATGGAGTAGGATGAGAGAGAATTACCTCCATAACCACCAGCCTTATATTTTGATCATTTCTATAATATAAAAAGAAAAGTAATAGTAGAGATACATAGAACTTCATAAAAGACAACCCAAGAAAGGAGCCAGAAATAAAACCTGTGACTTAGATGAGTATTTTGTATAAAGTATGGGAACAAGGCAAAGTAGAAATGATAAAGTGAGAAGGGAAATAGAACATCTTGGTATTTCTGAGATTTGGTGAGATGAGGCCTGTGGAAGGGATATGATTGTGGACGTGTATGCCTCAAACTATATGGAAGTGTAAAAGAAACTGGGTAGGGAGCAGGGAACACAGAGTAGTATTATATAGAAAGTGGAATAAAGTGAGGGAAGTGTAATGATCAGAGAGAGGGAAGCAAGGAGGAGGTCATTTGGATGAATTTGAAGAGGCAGAAATACAAAGAATATTGTCAGTGACCAAACTACAGAATGCCTGAAAAAAAAAATAGCTAAAGCATTTTGGGAATAGGTAATCAAGCTTGTCTGGGAGGCATGATATTTTTATGATTCATAACTAAAAGTTATCTAGATATTTGTTGGAGGTTTCTGCCTCTGCCTTACAGCAGAGTAGTTAATGATTTCCTGGAATACTTTAATGATAATTTTATCCATCAAAAGGTAGGTGAACCCATGAGAGGAACTTCAATTCTGAATATGATTCTCATTAATCTTACTGGGGAATGTCACTACTTTATCTTAACATTTGTGACAAAGAAGAAGAGGAAAACTGCGCATAGTCTGACATGTAACCTAGGTTTTTGGAGATTAGATTTCAAAGGTCTGGTAGAACACAGAAAGGATTGGTAGAATCCCATAGGCCAAAATTCTGTTGTGGAAGTACTCCCAGGAGGAATGAAAAGTTCTTAGAAGTGAAATTCTGAAGATTTGAAAGAGAAACAATTTTAATGAGAAGGAAAGGGTGAAGTCCTCTAAAAACATTAATATGACTGTCCAAGAAACTCACAAATCAACTTAAAAGTCACAAAAGAATGGCTATGAAGTGGTCTTTGAGAATAGGGTCAAATAGTACTTAAGCTCAGGGTGAACAGAGGCTCTCAAGGAAAGTAAAGGAAAACAAAAAGAGTAGGGACAAAAGGGAATGGAGACTCCAAGAAGAGATAGGAATGCTGCCTCAGTGGATTGAGGAAATTATAGAAATGATGATGAAGAGCCATGTCAGACTCATTTTTGCTTTTACTTTCTCTTACTTTGGATGGGAAAGGACAGAACAAACATAACTTCTTAGAGAATTGAAACCCAAGATAAATGGGAAGGTAGTAGGAAAGAATCTATTTGGTTTTGATGAGTTTGTCAACAGGCTTAGATGAACTACATGTACTAAAGAACTGGCAAATAGGTGAGAGCTATTGTCATTGATCTTTGAAAGATTCAAAGAATGAGAGATTGTATGGGACTGGAAAAGAACAAATGCCCTAATTAAAAAAAAAAAAGAATAGTATGCAAACTGTAGGCCATTGAGCTTGCTTTTGATTCCTGTCCAAATTCTAGATGTGGCAGTAGAATTTAATTTATTCTGCTTGACTCCAGAGGTAGAAGCTACAGCGCGGTGTATTTAGGTATGATATAAAGAAAATCTTTTAAACAATTAGGATTGCCAAAAAGTGGAATATGCTGTGTCTGGGATACCATGGGTTCTTCCTTGCAGATGTCTTCAAACCCAGGCTAAATATTGTAGATACATTCTTTTTCAGGTATAGATGAGACCAGCAGTGCTCTGAGGTCTCTTCCAACTCTTGATCCTATATTTCTGAGAGAGCCAAAGAAAGAGAGATCACATTTGATTTGGAAGAACAATGAAGACTTTAATGGATGAATTGACATTTGATTTGGTGTGTGCTTTCAAGCATGAGAAGACTTTCACTGGGTGTATATTGCAGTGTGTAGGTAGGAGCAAAGGGTAGAAGCATGACAGTAGCAAAGTTTTGGATATGTAGTCAAAAGAAATGTGCTTTGTTCTTTTGGTTCTAGCATGCAGCATGAGAAGGAAAACAGTGGAAATAAGGACAGAAAGTTTGTCAGGGCCTTCCGTGCTTGGCAGAGGATTTAGGACTATTTGGTAGGCAGGGAGGGTCACTCAAGTGACAGTCTTTAAGCACTACCGTGGCATGATGAGAACTGTCCCCTAAGAAGAGTGTCATGAGGTACTTTAGATGAGCCAGGAAGGGGCTAGGGCTCTGGAAACTAGTTTAGAACCACATGCAGTATTCTAGGTGAGAGGTAATGCGTTAATGTAATGACAGTGGGAATGGAAAGGGAAGAATAGATGTGAGAGATCTAGTAGATAGAACCAGCAGGACTTGGTGACTGACTGTATATGGAGAGAGAAGGAAGTGAGTTTTAAGCTTGGATTATTAAGAATAGGGTGCCATTAGTGGAAATATTCAAGTTCAGAGCAAGGCTAGGTTTGGGAAAAGATCATTTGGTTTTGGACATGCTCAGTTTGAATTAGGTCCAAGCCAGATACCAGAGTCAAGATACCTAAGAGGCAATTAGACCTTCTGGTCTGGAGCTTGTAGCGGCAACCACACTGGCGTACCCAGCATGGCTGCTGGCACAGGTTCTTAGATCTGCTTTACTAGGAAAGAGAGCTGTTTAAGGGGTCAGCAGTCTCTTTAAAATTACATTTACTAGTTCAGGGGGAAAGTTAGCACCCTGAACTTCAGAGAAAATACAAGCAGAGAGATGAAAACCAACAGACAGGGCTCTGTCTGCCTGAATCAGCTGTATACTTCACATATATCCCTGGATGGAGAGAGCCTTTACATCTGAGCAGTCGGAGAGCTCTGAACATACAGCCATTCAGAATCTCGACCCAGGATTCACAAGTTACTTCTCATAAGCGAGCTCCCAAAGCAAAATCCCAACTCAGAGTTTATATACACTTCTCAGAACCAGAAGGCATTACAACCCTCATGACCCAGTGCCTAATTAGAAATTAGCAAAAGGTGTGAAAGCCTTCCTATAAGCAAGCTTCCCTTAATGGGCTCCAAGTAAGGCCTGTTAATGGCCTGGGAAGATCTTAAATCCCATTAACATTGCAGAGCTCAAGGGAGAACTTGGGACTGAAAAGTTAGCCCTGTTGAGGTATGGAGAAGAAGACTTGAGGATGGATCCTTTCAGTGACACTGACATTTAGGGGTGGAAGGGAGAAAAAGCAACCAAAAATAAAGATAAAATAAGCAGTCAGAGTGAATGTGAATGAAAGGCAGATCACTAGTCTGAAGAGTAAGTAGGTAGTAAGAAGCTAAAAGCAGCAAGTATAAGCTAAGCTTTTGTAGTGAAAGGAAGGCAAGAGATGAGATGAATGAATAAAAAAAGACTGAAAGAATTAAGGAGAACAAGTAAATAGCTTTAACTTTGACTCTTCCCTTTGGGATAGGAAGGAGTACAGTATTTAAAAATGGGTGAAAACTGAGGTCTTCAAAGATTAGAAATAGCTTTCTGCTAATTCTAGCTCCTCTACTTCAGCCGGTTTTTCAAATATTTATTCTCTCTTACCTATCCTCAGCCATTGAATTAATAGGAAAGCACTGACAGCATTATATTAGTTGAGAGATCCAAAAGGATAAGACTAAAAGCTTGGTCTCATCATTTCAAGAAAAGACATAGACATGAAATAGATAACTCTAAAGCCTACTTTTTAGATTTAGGCATCCAGAATGCCAGATTATGCTTTCTGTTGTAAATAATATAGTTAAATAAGTTTGGCTCAGGTCAGTTGACCTAACATGGGTCAGATTATTGAATTAATCTGTCAAATAAGTAGTTGCTGAATATTATACTCATACCTACCATTTATTATGTACCAAACAATGTGCTGGTTATAAAGTTAAAAAGGCAAGATATTCCCTCCCCTCTAGGAACTCACATTCTTCTGGTGGGGATTACAGAACACATAGGAGGGTAGGGTTACAGGGAGGAGGATATACAGGGATTTATGTCATCTGGGAAATGGGTGTGTTTTAAATAGCTTAACAAAAGAAATTGATAGAAAACCTGTTTGTTTTTTTCCCATCAGTTTCTCTTTCGATGGTGGGCCTTCATGGATATATCTCTGCATCAGAGTGGCCTTTAATGATTGTAAGTAGGAGAGTAAATAGAAACCAACGAATGGTGGAATGTTAATGTTAGCAATAGAGAGGTAATCTGACCCCCTCTCATTTTACAGATGAGTTAGTTGAGGCCTTGAGAGTTAAAATGGTTTTCCTAGAATCTCTCAATCAGGTGTCTTATTTTGTCAGTACTCATCCATCTTTAGTTCCAAAGTACAGAAATGTAGCAGATAACAGAATGATATTTGGACAGGGAAAAGCCAACCTACAGAGATTTAAGGCTTACATGATGTAAAATTCCTTTTCTTTCTACAGTTTTACATGGTGATGTGCATTGTTTACATTTTATATGGTGTGCTCTGGCTAATGTGGTCTGCCTGTTATTGGAAGGATTTATTAAGGATTCAGTTCTGGATTGCTGCTGTTATTTTCCTGGGAATGCTGGAAAAAGCAGTATTTTATGCAGAATATCAAAAAGTCAATACCACAGGACTGTCTTGTAAGTTGCTTATCTGTTACATAAATGGTATATGAGGCATTTGGCTGGGTGGGTTTTAGAGACTTTCTGACTTCTTATAGTTGCTATAATAAATATGGAAAAGGAAAGAGTTGAAGGGGAACCATGTGGACCTTTGAATAGGAGTTGGATTTATGTTTACATACATTCCACACTGTTGTAGTTTTTCAAGCAGAGCTTAATTACTTGTTGGGTGTATTATAGTGGAAATTCTTTAGTTATGAGTTGGATTAGATGATATTTAAGATCCTTCTAATTCTAAAATTCTAGAATCCTTATTCCTTTATTATTTCCATCCCTCAAATAAAATTCCAGTTCAATGTTGTGGATCCCAGCTGACTTAATTTTCCATGTGTATTTGTATTTCTAAAGAGTAACTTAATAGCTAAAATAATTTTTTGTTGGTGAAAATTAGATATTTTTTGAGTCGGAGACCTTCTATTTCTATTTGCTTACTTTCCCCTTTCTCTTTTCACTATGACAAGGAATCCACTTTATTTTAGTAGCATTATAACTGTATACTATTCACATGCAGCCATCTTCTCACTTTTACAAGGGTTACTGTGTCCAAGAGGGCTCGCAAATGACAAATCTGAGAAAGAGTTAGCCAAATGTATTTGAAGAAATGGGGAATCTTGATGTGGAGAATTTCTTCTAGTTCACTATTTTATATCAGAAGTGATTTGTTTCCTTTTCAGCCCAAGGTTTATTAATGTTTGCTGAGTTGATTTCTGCAGTTAAGAGGACACTAGCACGCCTCCTGGTTATTATTGTGAGCTTGGGCTATGGCATTGTGAAGTAAGTATTAGGTGTTATTACAAGCACTTTCCCAGTCAGACTTAAATCCTTAGAATCACTTTTGACTCAGTCTCTCTTACCCTCTAATTCATTCCCAATCCTATTGTATCTGGCCTTCCTTTTCATTCTCATTACCACTTACCCAACTCTAGGATTTCTTTCCCTCTGGCTTGGTCTGTTGTAATAGTTTCTTACCTGATCTTCCTGCTTCCACATTGCTAATATAATCTTAGTAGGTATAGCTTTGCTAGAGTAATTTGCTCCTCAAAAACCTGCAATTTATTTTAGTGCTTTTATTTCATAAAGCCTTACACATTGTTCTTTTTTATATATTTGCATGCGTGTTTTATCCCATCTTAGTTCCCATACTAGGGCAAGAATAATTTTTCTTACTTTTTTATTTTTTTACATCACCTCAGGACCTAGGCTTTATAGCCCCACATTATACTTGGGAGAAAGGGATTCTACCTCTTCTCCAAGGGAAATAAGTGTTTGAATTTGTTGATTCTAATAAAGATCTTAGATACTAGAAGATACTTTTTTGAATAAGTCTCTTATGTTAGTTTGTATTCACCTATTTTGAAGTTGGGTGGTGGTTGGGTCTGTTGTTGTTGTTGATCTATGGTTTTATTGGTACAGGGAGTTCTCAGTGAGGAATTTCCTTCCACAGTAGCAGTTTGTAGTGTCAGGGAGTTCACTAAGGCACTGAGAAGTTAAGTGACTTGCCTAGGGTCACAGCCAGTAGGTATGAAGAAGTAGTATTTGAACTCAGGTCTTCCTTTAGAATGTAACTCTTTAAGTAGAGAAAGGTTCCATTTATTCTCTCTGTATCCTCAGGGCCTCATGCAGTACCTGGCACAAAGTAGGTTCTTACTCATTGCTTATTGATTGATTCTTGACTTGAGTCTGGCTCTATCCATTATTCTATAGCTACTTCTTATAAAAAGAGTAGGAAAGGAATTTTTTTTTTAGGGTTCCATATTAATTTGGATCCAGGTTATGAAAACCTTTATTAAGTCCTGTGAAATTATGGCTTCAGAGTTGTAAGTATAAGTATTATACCATTTTGAATTTCATTTTTAACTAATTTTTTTTCTTAAAATGGATTTTGGTAGTTTGCAAAATATAATTTTATTTCATATAAAATAACTCTGATGGGTGGATGTTGAGTGTCCTGAAAAGATCAGTACCATTAAATTTGTTGGTTCAAGATAATTGCATTTAATTCTGTTTTTACAATTTATTTGAATTTTCTTAAGATCCCATGATTCCAGTGATGGACTTAATGTTTTAAATTTACTCTGCCCCCAACTCATGTATCTTGGGGAAGAACTAAGAAAATCAGTCCTTTTTTTGTTCACAATCTATGCAGTTTGCTGAGGTGAAAGAGTTTCTGTAACTATATGTAACCATGGATTATAACAAGGTATTTTCTATGTATATTTTTAAACTGAGGCTCTTTAGCATTTCCTGTTTTTTTTTTCCTCTTGCCTTTTCCTTCCTTTCTGGTGAGTGCTGTAAACTGATGAGGGCAGTGAGGTTCTCCAGACTGTGAGACTTTGTAGATTATGCTTATTGGAAAGAGTGTCTGCCATAGGAACATAGAAGCTGTGGCCTTTGTGGTGTTGTGGTGTTTCTCCATTGTCTTAAATGTGAATGTGAGGAATGGATTAAATATTTTTCCCTCTTCCTTTTGCCTCTCTGATTCTCCTGAAAAGAGATAGCGTATTGCAGTGGAGAAAGGGCTGGATTTGGGTCCAAATCCTGCCTCTGGTGCTTTGCTACCTGTGCAAGTGAATTAACAAGCATGAAGTGCCTTCTGTGTGCCAGGAGTTGGAACATTCTCATAGGGACAAGCCTCAAATTCCTCACTTATAAAATGAAACCTTTCTTAGCTGATCTAAGGTCATTTCCAGCCTTGAGTTAAGAAGAGCGTGTGGTACAGAGGAAGGAAAGCTGCATTTGAAGTCAGAGATCTTTGATTTGAATTCTGACTCTGCTGCTTACTAACCTGTGTAACCATGGGCCTCATCTTAACCTTAAGTTTTCATCTATAAAATTAGCTTTCATGAATCCAAAGAAGTCCCAGGTATACTTCTGCTAACGGTAGAATTGTAGTCCATCATATACAGGTAGCTGTTGCTTTGCATTCTTTTAATTTTAAGTTAATCTACTCTGAACTGTGCCTTTAAAAAAAGCACAGACATTTCATTGCAATTGATCTCTTCCTTGGTCTGTGTTAGGATCTGCTTCCTTAATCTCTAGACCTAATCTGCATAAACTGTTTTCTTTTACTTCCTTAACTTGCTGGGTCTCCATTTCAAAGAACTGATTCCCATCTATTGCCAAAAAGACAACTGGAAGGAAAAAATTGGGAGCCACTTATATGTAATTACATGATGACTAGTCAGTAAAAAATTATACCCAGTGTGTTTTCTTCAGTTGTATTTCACCTTACCCATGCTTTGTTTTTCTCGTTTCATTGATTCAGACCCCGTTTAGGAACAGTTATGCATCGAGTGATCGGACTGGGTGCTCTTTACTTCATTTTTGCGGCTGTTGAAGGCATTATGAGAATTATTGGGGTAAAAAGTGACAACTTTTTAAAAAATTGCTTTTAAGACATGTTTTACTTTATCATATCTTTAGGCGAATTTCTATAGAAATGAATTTACATAGCTTAATATTCTTTTTATGTGTTACTAATTGTTCAGATTTACAGAAAGTTTCATCTGGATTAACTAGACATTTCTGCTTATGTGATATTTTCATTTTTAAAAAATCATTGCTAATTTTCCTGAGCACATGAAGAACAGGATTAAAGCACTTACTAATAATATAGAACATAGTCTAGTTTGAAAGTTTTTGTAGTTACAAATTGTCTCTATACATTTGATGTGTATCTGAAACACCCCGTATTCTTTTATTCCAATTTGATATTTTGAAGACTTATATACAACATTACTCGTTCTGAAACTTTTACATGTTTGTTTTCGTTTTTGTTTTGCTTTTTGGAGGGCAATTGGGGTTAAGTGACTTGCCCAAGGTCACACGGCTGGTTTTTGTGTTAAGTCTCTGAGGCCAGATTTGAACTCAGGTCCTCCTGACTCCAGGGCCGGTGCTCTATTCACTGCCAAGTTCCATTTAAATGTAATTGGGGAATTAATTTTAAGTCATTGAATATTTGGGGAATATTTAACAAAGTAAATAAAATAGACTACAACATAGACAATATTTGTGGTTTTCTAAGTGACTATATCTGGGCTTTGAGTTTGACCCTGTTGCTTTACAGTGATGACTTGCAAGGAAGAAGTGGCATAAAAGATATCATTCGTGAACTAAATGCTACGTGACACTGTTTCATAAGTAGAGTTAGATCTGTTTTGGACACCACACCATAATGCTTATGGCATGCTTCCTGTAGACTCTTGCATATCTATTGGTGAAACTTGTGTTCAGAGTCACAGGCTTTGAGAGTTAGAAGGAACCTCAGTATTATTCTGGTTTGACCCATACTTCACATAACAGTAGGAATTCCCACGATAACATACATGACAAATGGTCATTCAGGCTCTGCTGTAAGACCTACAAGCAGAGGGATTTCATCTGCTCTAAGGGAAGATCATTCCGCTTTCCAAGCCATCCAGGGTCAGATGTGAGACTAGTTTTACTTCTCCTATCTTTCCCTACACCCCCATTAGAACTATCATTTATATTGTTGTTCTATGTAATTATGAAACTTTGTTACAAGTGATTTTTCCATTTTTTTTTTTTAGGGTTCTAGCCATGTAGCTGTTCTCATTTGTGACATTATTTTAGCAGTCATTGACTCCATTTTTGCATGGTTCATATCCTTTACTGTGTGTTCTTTTTTAATAAAAATTAAAGAGAGGGGTGAATGTGATATCCATTGGTTGTGAAAATGAGATTGTAATCCCACTTTAGAACTTAGAAGGAATTTCAACAGAGCCAGCCCACTTTTAGCAGCTGAATGTAGTGGAAAGTAGAATGAAGATGTTTTGCTCTAAAAAGAGAGTCAGTGGGTAGAAAGATATAGCTTAAAGGATAAGAAGAGGTTTCTAACAAAGAGGTTAACAAGGTTATTAACAAGGAATTATCAAACAAAAAGAGCTAATATAGACCTGCTTGGAGACAGAAAGTTGTACTACTAGATTATCCTTTGAGGGTCCTTGAGCTCAAATCAGTGACTGTGAACAGTGAAAATAGCCATGGAAAGAAGAGTTGGCTTCTGTCTCCCCCTGTGCCACACAGGGTTGTGTGACCTTGGACGAGCTAGTGAGCCTCTGGGCTTCAATTTCTTTATCTAGAAAATTAGATCTAGAAAAAAAAAATAATTGGGTTAATAGAGATCTAAAGGTCTTTCTATTTCTAAAATATCTGTGATATAACAGAATTCCTAGAATAAATAACTTTCTGAACATATATTTCTAATTATTTGATTTTCTTTAGGGTTTCCTGCTATGAAATTTACATGTACTGATGTTCTCTTTCCAAGTACTCGATATGGACCTAAACTTATGTTTACTATTTTTGTATATCAGTAATCCATGCCTCTTTTGGCTCTTTTTTTCAGTTTCTTCTTTTTTGCTTTTTTTGGAGGGTAATTTGGGGTTAAGTGACTTGCCCAAGGTCACATGGCTAGTTTTTGTGTTAAGTGTCTGAGGCCATATTTGAACTCAGTCTTCCTGAGGCCAGTGCTCTATTCACTGCATACCTAGCCACCCCCCCCCCTTTTTTTTTTTTCAATTTCTAATCTGTGAACCACCACTCTTGTTATATTTCTGGATTTCATAAATGGTTCTTGAGTTTTAAGGAATTGGAATAATTAAGAGTTTTTTCTGGATAAAGATTTTATATGAAAAACCACAGATCTCAAATCCCCCTTCCCTGTCTCAGAAAAAATAAGACTTGTGATTTTTCACTGAGCTTTTAGTGCTTTGTAAATTATAGAATTTATGATAAATATGGGCTCTTATTTTCTTTTATCTAAATTATATTCTTTATATGATGTCTCCTTGTGTAATGGAAGTGACCCTAGGGTATTAAAATCTATATAAGCAGACATCAGTTTCTAGCAGGGCCTGCCAGTCTGGAAAGACTTTGAAAGTGTGTTCCGTGATCCTCTGTATGTCATCCAAGGACTACTTCAGGCATATAGTACAGAGAGGCTCATTACCAGGTTGTCTGAAGGATGATGCGTTTTTGAGCCACAGCAATGTCTGCTAAATCTTTTTTTTTTTTTGGAGGGCAATTGGGGTTAAGTGCTTTGCCCAAGGTCACATGGCTAGTTTTGTGTGTGTGTGTGTGTGTGTGTGTGTGTGTGTGTGTGTGTGTGTGTGAATTGTCTGAGGCCAGATTTGAACTCAGGTCCTCCTGACTCTGAGGCCAGTGTGCTCTATTCACTGCACCACCTAGCCGCCCCCAAATGTCTACTAAATCTTAAAGGCGGCAAGCAGTTGGTAAAGGATATACTTTCATCAGCAGAGTTATGTGTCCTTCAGTGATTGAAGTAAAGAGGTGGATAGGCCTACTTGTGTATATTTCAGAGCCTCTTGTTTAAAGATGAAACTGGGTGAAATTTTCATAAGTGAAAGATTGTGACTATGTTGCTATTTTTTAAAATTAATGCTGACTTTTATTGGATCTCATTTTCATGTCTGAAGGGAATCTTTTCAGATGACAGTGTGATTCAGTACCATACTTCAATTTTACTATTTCTTTTATCTAAAAATACTAGATATTTATGACATTTCACTTCAGCAAAAAATATTTTTCAGACATGTCATTTGATTCCAGGATGCTATGAAATCATAAGCTGGCATAACTTCATTATTTAGAAAAGTTAGCCAGCTTTACATATAGAGGAGAAAAAAAAGTCAACATTTGTAGAGTCTTTAAAGACAAAAGTCTTTTGCAGATAACTCCTGTTGCTGCTTTGGCTTTACTCAACAAATCTTGAAGCTTTTCATCTTTCCTCAACATAATTTTGTACTAAAACTCATCCTCTTTTGGAGTCTGCCTAGTCTTAAAGTAATACACATATACAGTAGTCAGGACCTCTAAAAGTTGACCTAAGTCTTTAGGGGAGAAGTAGGCAGACCTAAAGGCCTTTTCTTAAGAATTTTACAGGTGTGAACTATAGAAAAATTTTTTAAACTACCCATAAGGTAGTACTAACAGGGAAAGTAACTTAATGCATTTTGTCAGAAAACTTAGGAGCACAAATTCTGATAATTATAATTGTATTCCTATGTTTTAGAAAGGATTATATGCTACCTTCATGCAAAGCATAGATATTCTCCAATTTCAGAAAGCAAGATATTAAACATAATGGCTCAAATACCTAATTTGCTCAGATAGTTCTTCTAATGAATATCAAAGGTAAAAAAAACCTAATGTGTAAATTTATATCACATAGATGGTTATAAAAATGAAGAAATGGTTATGAGAAACAGATGAGGAAATTAAAATTATCTTGAATTATTATTAAATAAGTAGTGGAGAAATCCAAATTATAATCTTGGATTTCCAAAACGCGTATTTTCTGATTGGATAGATAATTCTATTTTAATATATTAAAGTTATACTTTATCTTCATGGAAATGAATATTTTTCTGTATCATTGTAGAGAATTAATGAATAATAGCTATGAACTACAAAGTGAATATTGAATAGTTTACATCTAGAGTTAAGACTAGGTGGTACAGCAGATAGAATGCTGGGCCTGAAGTCAAGAAGACTCATCTTTCTGAGTTCAAATCTGACCTCAGACACTTACTAGCTGCGTGCTCTTGGGCAAGTCACTTCATCCTGTTTGCCTCAGTTTCTCATCTGTAAAATGACCTGGAGAAGGAAATGGCAAATTGCTCCAGTATCTTTCCCAAGAAAACCCCCAAATGGGGTCATGACAACAAAAACAAAGAGTTAAGACTGCTGCAGAAAAAAATGTAATTCAGCATACGTGAGTTTGAGTTAATTTTAACAAATCCAGTTTAGCTAATAGCTGAGGAGGAAGAAAAAATTCTGAAAAAGTCAATGATTTTAGCACATATATATTTGTGACTCCGACTTTTGGCTTTTTCGATGCAGGCAAATGAATCTGATCTTGTTCCTCTGGCCAGCATCCCTTTGGCTTTGCTTGATTCTGGCTTATGCTGGTGGATATCCTTTTTCTAACTACAGCAAGCATGTTAATATGAATTATTGCTTTGTTTGTGTTTATTGCACCAGCTTATTTTCCTACTTTCACTTGACTTTTGAATAGTGTCTTAAATTTTGCTTAATGTTAAATGCCTTTTCTGCCAGTTTCAAATTTGGATTAAATTAAGTCTCGTCTTATATTCTTTGGCCTGTCAAATGCCCATTTTGTTCCTGATAGACCATTTTAAGGTGTGTTTAGTCACCTCTTCCACTACAGATGTTTAGAAAGTCTAAGGTATGTTGGGAGATGTTATATTGTTGATATAAGTTGATATACACATAGAAGCAAAGCTTAATTGATTTGTAATCCTGCCTTTGAAGTATGTTGGTCCTTTAAAATATTACACATTAGTTTTAGGTGTAGAGTAGAATATGGGGGGAGGGTTTGGTTTGTTTTTGAGTCTAAATTAACTACTTTGTGCTTTTATCCCCTAAAACTGTCTTTGTAAGAAACATTTTAATAAAGGTAAATATAGTGTATTCCAAAAGTCTTAGTGCAGTTTTAAGCTTCAGCAACTTAATTTGGGACATCCTATATTTATATTCATATAGTTCAAGACAAAACATAAAAGCATTCAAGAATATGGTAATAAACTTTATTCATTTCATATTTTTAAGAATGTTCATTTAAAGATAGCACTGAGTTGTACATTAACATGAGAAAAGTGTAGTTGAAATAGAATTACTAGTTTTAATCTAATTTCTTACATTTTACTATTAAAAATGGCTTAATGTAGACAGGTATTTTAATTTGGGATTATTTTAGAATGGAATAAAAGTAGAAATTTGAATTTTGGCTTATTCTCGTCCTCTATTGTTAAAACAATTACTTTCCTTAGTATGTATGTGTACATATTTGTGAGTTTGGCACAGACAATGAAAACCCTAAAACTAAGAAAGAACAGCGTGAAATTTTCACTCTACAGACACTTCACAAATACTCTGATTTTTGCTATATTGGGTAAGCTATTTAATTATATTTAGATAATTACATTTATTCTGCTGATTTTTTTTTTTAGCATCGATCATTCTTTTAAAGATAACTTTTCTTTGTTTCAGCTTCTATAGTATTTATGATATGGACAACTAAAAAATTTAGATTAGCAGAATGTCAGTCTGTAAGTATAATTCTATTTAAGCACTATGTTTAATTGCTAAATTATAAATTAATTTTTAATAATCAGATTTGTTTAAATGCATGCATAGCAATTATATCTTTGGAGAATTACATTTTAATTTAATTTAAGAAGTTTGACTCAAGGGTCTAGTATTTCTTATTTTGAAGTGAGCCACCCAGTTTATCTTTTAACTTTCTCTGTTTCACCTTGGGCAAATCACTCTGGGACTAATGTACACTGTAATGGAGAAAACTGCTTTTTTGTTCATGTAGCATACACTGATAACAGTAAAATACTAACCAATTTATTTCATAAGTGAATTAAGTTACATGTGTTTTTGAACCTTGTTACAGGATTGGATGGAACTCTGGGTTGATGATGCATTTTGGAGATTCCTTTTCTCTCTCATTCTTCTTGTAATAATGTTTTTATGGAGACCATCAGCAAATAATCAGAGGTATTTGAAATACATAAAAAGAGTGTATTATGGTCAGATGTTTTACAAAATCATATTTTATATATAGTAGGAAAAAAGTATGTATTTTGCCTTCAGAAAAATAATTTTAACTGCTACTTGTTACTCCATCATTTTCATTCTTTGCTACTGGAAGGGGTTATCTTCCCCAAAGCTAAGGGTATCAGTGGTAGTCTGATGAAGTGTCTGTGTCTCACCACTGAAGAGCATCTGAGAAAAGCATACTGCTATTTCTTTTTATGAGGAAAAAAAATTAAAACAATACAAAATAGTAAACATTTTAGAAGATCATTTTTATCTTATTTCTATTAGTATTTTTTGTTTTTATATCACATTTTATTTTTATTTGATTTTTCATACTTTTTAATTAAGCTTTTATTTTTTTTCTCTCCCACTACCTCTCTCCTCTACCCCATTGAAAAAAAAAGAAAAATGAAACCCTTGAAAGAAACATGCATAGTCAAGCAAAAACAAATGTTTTAATTGGGCATGCCCCAAAATGCATGCCTCATTTAGTATTTGAATCAATTTACCACTTTGTCAGGAAGTGGGTGACATTCTTCATTATCTGGCCTCTGGAATAGTGGTTGGTCATTATGTTGATCATAGTTTTTTTAAGCCTTTTAAAGTTAGTTTGCTTTTATAATGTTGTTGTATATATTGTTCTGCTGATTCTATTCACTTCATTCTGCTTCAGTTAATATAGGTTTTCCCAATTTTCTCTAAAACCCCTCTTCAGTATTTCACAGCACTGTACAGTTATATTCATATATCATAATTTGTTCAGCTGTTCCCCAATTGATAGTCACTCCGTAGTTTCCAGTTCTTTAGCATAACAGAAAGAGCTACTGTAAATATTTTTGTACATAGGAGTCCTTTCTTTGATCTTTTTTTGGGCATAGGCCTGGTGACTGGTAATCATCTTTAGTAACTTTGGAACTTTTGGAACATAGTTACAAATTGCTTTTCAGAATGGTTAGACTAATTTATGGCTCCACTTATAGTGTACCTGTGATCCCATAGACTCTCCCCGCAACATTTTGTCATTTTCCTTTTTTGTCAACTTTGCCAGTCTTATAAATAAAACCTTAGAATGAAATTACATTTTGTGATTTGGAATATTTTTTTCATATGGCTATAGATAGCATGAATTTCTTTCCTTGCAAACTGCTTGTTCATAGTCTTAGATGATTTATCAATTGGGGAATAGCTCTGCAAGTTTGAATCAGGTAAGAGGAATGTTTTAAAGAAACAAATGCCTAAGACAAGATTTTATTATCTTTCCATCAGTCTTTTAGCTGTTTTTAATAACTTCATTTTTCCCACTGCATATTATTTTTTTTTTAAGCAATTGGGGTTAAGTAACTTGCTCAAGGTTACACGGCTAGTCATTATTTATGTGTGGGTACTCATTTTCTGAGGCTGGATTTGATCTCGGGTCATCCCAACTCCGAGGCCGGCGCTCTTACTCACTGCGCCACCTAGCCGCCCCTTTTAGGGCAATTGGGGTTAAGTAACTTGCCCGAGGTCACACGGCTAGATTTTTGTTTGTGTGGGTTAAGTGTCTGAGGCCGGATCCAAACTCAGGTCCTTCTGACTCCAGGGCCGACGCTCTACTCACTGCGACACCTAGCCACCCCCTGCATATTATTTTGATTTTGTAATAGTGAAACTTAGAAATGTTGATTTACCATGAGTCATACTATAATGGTTAGCTTTTCCTTTACTTGTAGGTTTGATTGAGTGTCTCCTATTTTGGAAATACTTTGAGTTGTTGTTGAAGTGTCCCTGAGTTGCTTAGCTCTTAGCTTTAACTGTTGTTTCAGTCTTAGAGGATCATGTTATCATGCTTAGGCTACTACTGAAGCTAATTAAATTTAAATACTAATTAAAGTAGTATTATGTAGGAAAAAGACTCTGAGTTGCAGAAGGCCTTGGTTCTAATCTTTGCCCTGCTAATTTACTGGGTTATGTTTGGTAAGTCCTCACAGCTTTGGGTTTCAGTTTTCTTATTTATAAAGTAAGGCAGTTAGATTGAATCTCTGATGTCTCTTAAAACTCTAAAAACCTTTTTCCTTCCATGGAAGGTCTTAGTTTGCTTTTCTAGTATTTCTGATTGTCCAGAAAGATTAATGCTATATTATAACTCTAGCACCAGAGTTTACAAATTTTCTGCTTCTCCTGTATGACAGAAATAGGTTTAGGAAGAAGGAGTTATTATGGCAGCTTAATATGACAGAACTTATAAAACTTTTTTTTCCCTAGTTGAAAAGTGATACTTTCACTATCATTTCCTGGGCAAAGTACCAGAAACCTAATAGTCTAGCACCTGATTTCTTACATCAACAAATTAATTTCTAATTCCTCTTCAGTCATTTGTGCTTTTTTAAAAGAGTAATATTTGGGTAAATCTGGACAAGATGATATTTTCTAAAGGCTTGTTAGATCATTCTGATGTTTTAGGTTAGTTGTTTAAAAAAAAAAGAAAGAAACTTTTCTTAAAGGGCTGGTATTTTTTATGCTGAGAACATTTTGAACAAGAAAATATTTTAATAGATATAAACTAATAAAAAGCACAATATTCACATTGCTCTTTGTCTAGATATGCCTTTACACCCTTAATAGATGATTCAGATGATGAAATTGAAGAATTCACAGTAGTGTCTGAAAATTTAGGTAAGTTTATTTGTTTTGTGGTCTTTTAAGATACTTAATGAATCCAATCAGTTCATGTATCTTAACCTATAAAGCAAAGCGTGAAGATTTTATTTTTAAAAAGTCCAAGCAAAGTATTCCAACATATTAAAAAAAATAGCAGACACTACGCAGTTATCTTAGATATATTTTATGGTGGGGAAGAGGGACAGAGGGGAATATATTTAATGTAAGTAGAATATATGAAATCAGTCTTATTGCAATTGAAACTTTTATACTTGTTTGCACTTATGTTCTAGGATTCAAAATTTGTCCAGAGTGTTTTTCTGGATTAATAAAACTTTTAGAGGATATCAGCAGCATTTATTAACCTCTGAATTAGCCATTATTTTATACAAATCACTCACGGTGACTTGAGTCTTTTTTTTTCTAGGTCTTACTCCTTAAAACTTTTCATTGTGATATCTTGAGCATTTTCCTTCTCTATGCTACTTAAGTCCTAGTAACTGCCAAAATAAAATAATTTCTACTTCCTTGTATTTTGTTGCTTTTGCCAGTCATTGTTTGAAATTTTTCTAGTTAATATCTTTTAATGTTTAAACTTTAGCTTTTTCTGTTCTAGCTTTTTTTTTTTTTGCTTTTTTTTCTTTTTGGAGGGCAATTGGGGTTAAGTAACTTGCCCAAGGTCGCACAGCTAGGTTTTTGTTTGTGTGTGCGTTAAGTGTCTGAGGCCGGATCCGAACTCAGGTCCTTCTGACTCCAGGGCCAACGCTCTTATTCTAACTCTTATTAAAGCACTTCAGTAGTTTAGAGGAAGTACAATTTGAAAAGCAATATAATTTTCTCCCTTTTTCATTTTTGTCGTACTACTCATAATTTAGTTTCTCTTTTTTAATAATGTTTTGTTTTTTTCTGGTAGATATTAATTTCTCCATATATTCTATCTTCATTTGCCCTATAGGTGTCTAAAAATAATTGTGAAAACTGTCGTTTACCCAACCTAAAATGATAGGTCTCAACATCTTATAGTTAATGTCTTATAATCAAGGAGAATGTGAGCAGTGTTGAAGTAAGAACAAAGTTTGTGGTGTTCTGATATTCCTTATTCCTTTCATCTCACATCTTCCCCTGAAATACCTAAAACAACAAATACTCCTCTGCTTCCCTCCCTGTGTTTCCTGTAACTCAGGAGTGAAATTGATTTCATTAAATAATTCACAATAACATAATAGGGTCTTAATGTGCTACCTGCTTGGGACTACTTGTATCAGTTTTGATGTTTTATTGATGTTTCTTGTTCAAGATTTCTAATACTTAACCCCTCCTCTTGTAACAAAGGAAAAAGAATTACACAAGAATAATCGTAGAAATTGCATTTAATAGTTTCTACAACATTCTATAACTGTAGTCCACTACCTCTCTACCAAGAAGAGTATCTCCTCATTCGTTGTTGCATTTAAGATATTTGTACTTTAAGAGCATGCTTGTAAATGAATTATTTAACTCAATGTAATGAAACCCCTAGGGTTTCAGGAATCATTAGACAGAAATATAGCATAGCTCACCTTATGTGTAACTCCAGGCCCATTTGTAGCATATTTATTTATTTATTTTGCATTTTGGAGAGGGGATGGCAGGGCAATTAGGGTTAAGTGACTTGCCCAAGGTCACGTGGCTAGTTTTTTGTGTGTGTGGTAAGTGTCTGAGCCTGGATTTGAACTGAGGTCCTCCTGACTCCAGGGCTGGTGCTCTATTCACTGCATCACCTAGCCACCCCAGCATATTGATTTATAATCACTGTGTGTAGACCAATACCTGTTCATAAATATAAGATTCCTGTCCAAGTTGTTTGAGTTTAACTTACATTTATTATATGTAATTTCATGTCCCATTTAGTACAAGGCTTTGCTAGGTTCTGGTGATAGGAAGACCAAAAATAATAATATTCTGAAGAAAGTTTTAGTAATTTATGCTGGCTTTCTACCTCCTATATGCACCAGGCCTAAGTATCTACATTTTATCTGATAAAAACGTTTAAGAATGCACCTATGGAGATTTGTTTTGATTCTTGAATATTATGCTCAGAAAGCTGCGGGCATTGTTGTTTCTTTTTGCTTTTTAAAAATTCAGATATGTAGTTCTATCTGAACTTTAGATTATTGGAGATTGGTGGTTAGAGAGAAGGAATCATTAAATGGTAGTTCGACTTTTTTCTCCAGCCTGTGATTCAAACTAGCAACTTAGAAACTTGAGTTTACTAAAAGATGCAAAGAAGATTACTTAGTGAACCAGTCATGTTACTCTGCCAGTGACACAGTATTAGAAAAACACCTAAGGGGTGGCTAGGTGGCGCAGTGAGTAGAGCGTCAGCCCTGGAGTCAGAAGGACCTGAGTTCGGATCTGGCCTCAGACACTTAACACACAAACAAACAAACAAAAAAAAACTAGCCGTGTGACCTTGGGCAAGTTACTTAACCCCAACTGCCCTCCAAAAAGCAAAACCAAACATCTAAAACTAGTTTACATATGGTCAGCTGAATACTTTTTGCTACCTTACATAGTGCTTAGCCCTGCAGTGGAGATCTAAGACCTCAGAAATGTATGTATTGTAACCATAGATCAAATGAAATAGTTTAGGGATAGATTATGATTCTCTGAAACAGTCATAGATATAGTAAAATCTTTTAATTTTTGAGCTGTTAGGCATGTGACTTCAAAAAAGACTATCTCTTTGTAAAATTTTATTTATTGTTTTTCTTCTATTGCAGCTGAAGGCATAAAACTAAGAGCTTCAAAAACTGTTTCCAATGGAACAGCTGTACCTGCTTCTTCTAATAGTGTTGTAAGTATGAGTTTTAAAATAAAAACAGGTGGGAGTATTCGAGTATTTGTTAGAATGCAAATGCTTTTCCCTTTCATTCTATAGCACTTATTTAAGTTTTGTGGGGCTGGGAGTAGGGGTATGTGTTTATAGAAAAAAAGAAGAGAAAATAACCAGGATATTTTTGGATATGGAAGATATTGCATATAATGCGTAATCATTTGAGATTTTAAAGTAAAGATTGAAAAATTCTAAGCATTTTAAAATGTGTTTACCAAGATTTTTGAAGTTGGCTAAGATGATGCCTTATATCAGACAAGATGTTATCAGCCTTGTGTCAATACCATTATTGCAATATAAATGTCTTTCAGTAGCAGCTAGGAAGTTCAGTCGATAGAATGCTGAGTCAGGAAGACCTGAATTCAAATCCAGTCTCAGACACGTAATGGCAGAGTGACTTTGGACAAGTCACTTAACTGCTGTTTGCCTCAGCTTCCTCAGCTGTAAAATGGGGATAATAGTAGCATCTGCCTCCCAAGGAATGTTGTGAGGATCAAATGAGATAATAATTATAGAACACTATGTCACGGGGCCTGGCACACAGTAGGTACCATGTAAGTCATTATCATTATTATTTGTAGAAATTGACTTAAAAATTTACTTGTGGTTTAGGTTGGAAATGAGATGAAGGACAGTTGCATTTTTATATGAATAATTTCATAGCAGTTGGAATCTCATCAGTTATAATTACCTGGCAAAAGCTTATCACAGAAAGTTGGGTACTAGGTGATTAATTTAGGGGGGCACAACCCTTGTGAAAACAGCTTACTAATGGGTTGCCATCTGCATAGTTGGAGAATATATTCATACTGACAGAGGCACAGATCTTTTGAAGTATTAGACTAATCTGTTTTTAGAAAACTTATTTTCTTATTTTGTAATGTTTCTAAGCTTATTTCAAGGCATTAGGTACTTAAAAATATTATAAGAGAATCTTTTCTTTTCCAAAATTATAGAGCCCATGCTTAGCCGTCAAAGTAGATCTAAAGTAGGCCAATATTATGTTATGTCTTTTGTCAGCCACATTGTGCTTTGGCCTCATTAAATTAGAAGTCTTCTAAAACATCCCAAGTCCTCCTCTCCCCTTCCCCCCACTTGCTGCTTTTAAGGATAGCTTCTCTGTTTTAAAGGGATATCAGACAGTAGCTGGTCTAACCAGTATAATGAGATGGAACCCATTACCTCTTAAGGCAGCACATGCTAATTTTGAATAGCTCTAATTATGAGGAAGCTTTTCCTTGCACCAGGCTTATATCTACCTCACTGTCATTTTAACTCCTTGCTCCTAATTCTACCCTCCAGGGCCAAGCAAAAAGTCTAATCTCTCTTGCACATGGTACTTGCTGACAGCTTTCTAGTTTCATCTAAATCTTCTCTTGAGGCTAAACTCTTCTTGTTCTCTTCCTCATGTGGTATGACCTCAAGTTCCGTCACCATTCCCTGGATATTTTCTGATTGGTCAATATCCTTTCTAAAATATGCTATCTGGAACTAAACACAGTACTTGATATATGGTGTGACCAAGTCAGAGTGTTGTCGCCTCTTTAACCCAGGATTTTAGATCTCTTAATGTAGCAAAAAATTCATTAGCATTTTTGGTTACCTTGATTTGTATTTAACCTGTAATCTACTGAACCTCCATATTTTTTAAAAATTAAGTTTTATTTATTTCTTTTTTTTTTGCTTTTTGGAGGGGGGAAGGTAGGACAGTTGGGGTTAAGTGATTTGCCCAAAGTCACACAATTAGTTTTGTGTTAAGTGTCTGAGGTCAGATTTGAACTCAGTTCTTCCTGATTCCAGGGCCAGTGCTCTATTCACTGTGCCACCTAGCTGCTCTAGTTTTATTTTTAAAAGTGAGGATCTGTCTTATCTCTTTTTCACCTTCTCTCTTCTCCTATTGACAAGCAAGAAAAGTAAAATGACTATTATAAACATGTATCATCAAGAAATTAAATTGCTGAATTGGCCATGTCCAGAAGAACATATCTCACTCTGTACTCTGAGTCCATCATCTTTCCATCAGGATGCAGGCAGCATGTTTCAGTGTGAATCTTCTCAAGTTTGCTGGGCATTGCATTGATCAAAGTTCTTAAATCTTTCAAATATAATATTGTTACAATATTATAATCAGTTATAATATTATTATTCCTGTATAAATTGTTTTCCTGGTTCTGCTCAACTCACTCTACATTGGTTCATACAGGTCTTCTGAGATTTCTCTGAAAATGTCCCCTTCATCATTTCTTAAAACACAGTCATGTTCCAGGATTCATGTATCATCACTTGTTCAGCTATTCCCCAGTTGATGATTACTTCTTTAGTTTCTAATTCTTTGCTATCACCAAAAGTGCTGCTTTAAATATTTTTGTATCTATGGGTCATTTTCCCCTTTCTTTGATCTCTTTGAACCTCCATATTTTTTTCAGACTATCTCTAGCTGTCTGCTATGGAATTTTTAAAAACTTAAGTGCAAGACTTCATATATATTTATATTGATTTCATGTTCCTAGATTTAGTTTATTGTTCCAACTTGTTGAGATTTTTTTGGGTCTAGTTCTTTCATCCAGTATATTAAAGGCTCCTTCCAGCTGCATGTCATTCCATTTATATTTCTAACTGTGTCATTGATGCAAATGTTGAATAGAACAGAGTCAAGGATAAAGTGACCTATGGCAGTACACTAGAGACATTCCTCCCTCTTTTTTTTTTTTTTTTGGCTTTTTGGAGGGCAATTGGGGTTAAGTAACTTGCCCAAGGTTACACGGCTAGGTTTTTGTTTCTGTGTGCTAAGTGTTGGAGGCTGGATCCGAACTCAGGTCCTTCTGACTCCAGGGCCAGTGCTCTACTCACTGCGCCACCTAGCCGCCCTAGTTAGAAAGGATTTTTTTTTTTACATTCCTCCCTCTTGATATTGCTCCTTATGAATTAGCATTCTTTGGGTCTGCCTGTTAACTTCCAACTTTACCTAACTATACTGTCATCTAATTTACAACTCTCAGTCTTATTCTTGATACTCTCTTAAGAGATGTTGAGGGCCAGCTAGTGGCGCAGTGAATAGAGCACTGGCCCTGGAGTCAGGAGGACCTGAGTTCAAATCTGGCCTCCGACACTTGACATACTAGCCATGTGACTTTGGGCAAGTCACTTAACCCCAATTGCCCTCCAAAAAGCAAAAAGAGAGAGAGAGAGAGATGTTGAATGCTTTGTTAAAATCCAGGTAAATGGTACATAGGACATGTTACTTATGGCCAATGTAGTAACTGTCAAATAAGGAAGTGAGGTCAGTTTAGCTCAACTTATTCCTGTGACTCAGTAATCATCACATCTCTAGTTATAGGATTATAGACTTTGGAAATTATCTAGACTAACCACCTTGTTTTGTACAATTGGGAAATAGCCCCAGTGAGCTTCAGTGACTTGACTCACACAGGTAGTAAATGCAGAACCAGGATTTATCTTGACATCCTCTTAATTCTAAGTGCAGGGTTCTACCTGCATATATTAATATGCCTCTCTTGTGACACATCTCTTGTTTTCTGTGATTGATCAGAAGTGATAAGGCAGTGGCTCACCAATCAGATACACAGGATGTCAGTACCCTGGAATGGAATTCACCCTGGCTAGGTGCTTGAGCTCATCTAGGACAGATAGGCACTGTCTTACTGTTCTTTTACTTGAGTTCAGTTCCCTGTTAATCACTTGTCTTTCCAAATCTGAAAATCATTATTTTTAGTAGAGAAAGTAGAAGCAAAGTAGTGAAGTAGTTCATTCTTCACTGTCCTTTACAATTATCCTTTTTTTTTTTTTTTTTTTTTGCTTTTTGGAGGGGAATTGGGATTAAGTAACTTGCCCAAGGTCACACGGCTAGGTTTTTGTTTGTGTGTGCGTTAAGTGTCTGAGGCCGGATCCGAACTCAGGTCCTTCTGACTCCAGGACCAGCGCTCTACTCACTGCGCCACCTAGCCGCCCCTTTACAATTATCTTAAACTTAACATGGAAATACCCTGCTCTTGGGAGCCAACTTGTTGCTCAAATAAATCTAAGAGGGCCCTTCTTGTAGTTCTCTGTATTATCAGCCACAGCTCATATTAAGCTTTAATACTCATGTTATTCTTCCAAGACTGTGCCACACTTGTATTGGTCTTCCGTTACCTGCTATTTTCTTTCATCTCTTATACATATTATTTTTAAATCTGAACTTGTCATTTTGATCCCTATGTAGTTGTTAGCCTCTTTTTAGTTTAGACACTTTGTTCTTTCTTCCCCAACAGAAAAATTTATGAATTCTTGATGAATGAATTTTCAGGAGACACATTCCATTTGAACGTATTTCTCTTTAAGAGATTTAGTCCATGGGATCCTACTGAATCTGTCTTTGAAATCTGTCAATTTATAAGCACCTGTCAAATGACCAGCATTCCTTTGCTAATCTCTCTTGATCTTCCACACAGGCAGCTAGCTCCTCTTAAGGTTCCTATTGTTTCATTTCTCCAATAAGTTTCTCCCGTTGTTTTTTCCTCTACTTTCTGAATGATGAAATTGTCATTAAGACAGGTCAAGAATTTATTAGGTTCTCTACATTTAGCAGAGACATCCCTAGTAGGTGGCCAGATAGTTAAAACCTCCCATTATCATGTGTCCTGCCTCTTTGCTGACTTTGCTATGCGTGTTGGATATCATATTAAAGGTTTTTTAAACCAAACAGTTGCTGAATGTAATTCAGGATTAAATTATGAAGTTTAAAAGAATACCTTACCAAAAGAGTTTAGATAAAGATATTGTATATGATAAACTCTGTGAAGATATAATGTTTGACCTGCTACTGATAAATAGTATTTAGTAATCTTTCTATTTTCAGGATGAAGATTTGAAGTGGGTAGAAGAAAATATTCCTTCTTCATTCACAGATGTGTAAATATCCTCTTTTGTTGCCCTTAGAATGGTTACCATAAAGAACTGGTTCTCAGATTTTGATCACGTAACTTCTCTCCCTACTTGGGACTCATAATTCCTCATATGCCCAATTTACATAAAAATAATCCCTTCTTGAATGACAGAACTCAGGTTTTTTTTGGTAGAAGCACCCATCCATGAATTAAATTGATTAGAGGTAGTCACCTGTTTCTCTTAAGACTCTCTAAGGTACAAGAGGTCTTTATGGTCCAGTCCTTCCTAGCCATTCAGTGATTTTATAAAACCTTAAAACTGTAGTAGGATTTCAGCAACTTCTACTATTTCTAGGTTATCTGAATTTATTTTTGAGGCCAGAAGGAAAGGAACATAGAAGCCAGAATGATTCTTGAGATGCCTGCAGTCTTGTTTTGGTTGGTTGTAAGAGTCATAGGAGAATAGTAGAGAATTGTAAAGAAGCTGTTGAAATGTAAGCAGCACTGGTTTCTGTGGTGATGATAAAAAGAAGCAGGGCAGCAAAGGTAGTGTTTGTGGGAACTCTCTGGACTTTAGAATTTCCCATTAATCCCAGGTCTAAGCAATTCATGACATCTCTTTACGATTAGCACGTTAGCACAATGCCCCTATCTTGTGCTAATGAGTTTCATGGTGCTCTGGCAACAAGAAGGTACCCCATCCTTTTCCTCCTCTAAATTTATAACTTTGCACTTTACTTTATTACCATTCCCCTCTGAGTTACAGAAATAGTCCTACCAGCACTTACATAGGAGATTTTTCCTGGAAAAAACTCAGAGGTTTTTCATTTTTGGCCAAGGGTGGTGATACACCATCATCCAGTTCTCTTCCCATCCCCCTAAACACAACTTTGTGCCTACCCTGTTTACTATTTTTTTAATGATCTAATGAGCTATTACTTGAAGCATGATAGAAATATGTAAGCTACTATTATTAGTTCTTTTCCACTCCCTTACTAGAGTGAAAACATCATAATAGAATGATGTGGTGGTGTAATGGTTTCACCATTAACTAAATGGTCATGTAGGTTAATTTTTACTTCATCTTAGAGATGATCTCAAGTGGAGTCTTAGGCTTTGGATAGTCCAACATGTACCGGAAGCACGAATCTTTTCAATGACATCCCATCTCCTCTTATATCAAAACATAGAACATTCCACCTTAACCCTTTTGTTGAATTGAAATAAGCCTTTTCTCTTAGGTCTCTAAGTTAGTTAGGCTCTAGGAGAGTCTTGATTTATGATAACATTGTGATTCTAATCTTTTCCTCTTGTTTCAGAGCTCTTCCAGTGTTAGTGGATTCAGATGAGGTAAAACTGTATTTTTACATATACTTAGATCTATTTTTCTATATCCAGAGCTGCCCTGTGCACACCCAGTCTGAACTGTAGAAAGGAATATTAGAGAAATTGTGAAAATGATTGCAGAAGGAATGGCAGCCACAACCCCTAGAAAATGAATTCTGGTAAAAATAAAATAGGAGTTTAATGTACCGGTTTCAAGGATTTGATCATGGTTACGTGATTACTGTAGTTTCTTAGTGAATATATTGCTCTTAACCTCTTCAGTAGGGGAGAAAAAAAACAATCCCTAAAGTTCTCTGAATTTTTCTGATAATGGATTATAAATTGTTGGAGAACAAGAACAGAATGGTCTTATAAAACAGTATGTATATTAGTCAACTTGGATGCTTTATCATGGAATTTCAGAGGTTGAAACTAAATAAGCAATTTGGAAAGGATTCTATTAGCAATGTTAAATATTGACATATTTCTTCTTTCATTCAGGAAATAATGATGACCAAATATGAAATGTCAGAAAGAATATTATCTTCAGAAAAGATAATGTAATTAGAGCCTGCATAAATGAAGGCTAGTTAATGGCAATGAATCATTCTCACCCAAGCTCTACGAAATCTTCACCAGCTATACATAGATGCATTGTTATCGTCCAGCCATCTGGCCTTTATGTTTTGTATATATGAAATTCCCATCTCCTGCTTCTGTGCAGTGCCATTGAGTTGCCCTCGCGCCTGGAACGCATGTCCTCTTTCAGTCATCTCCACCTTTTACAGTACCTGGCTTTCTGCAAGACTCAACTCGAGCACCACCTGCTACAAAAGGCCTTTACTGGTCATCTGTCCCATCCTGCTACTAGTGCCTTCCCCCTAAATTACCGGGTATCTCTTTTGTGTGTGTGTGTGTTTGTATGTATATATGTTAATATGTGTGTGTGTGGATTTGTGTATGTATTTCCTCTGATAGAATGTAAACTCTTTGAGGGCAGGGACTGTTAGCCTAACAAAGTGCCTGACACATGTATAAGGCACTTAATAAATGCTTGTTGACTGATTTTTTTTATTATATTATCATGGAAGATACACATATTAATATGAAATGCTCTGGTATTGGGAAGGAATTTATAATTTTTTTAAAGGTGGCTCTTGAATGTTGTCTTAAGTGTCAATTAGTTTGTTCTATTTCTGGGAGCAATTTAAAGTATTACATGCAAAGAAGTGCATAAAATATGTCCTTGCCTAATGGGTATTATATATGCACTGTTTTGAAACTCTTTTCTTTGGAGTAAAAGTTTGGGATTTCAAGGTAGCTATTTATTTTTTTAACTTTATTACAAGCACTCATTCTCTAATTGTACTTTTAAAAAGAATGTGAGTCTTCTATGGTATTGCACAACTATATTTTGTTCTCATGGGTTTATGCTTTATTACTTGATATTTTTCTTTTATATATACATATAAATGATTCTGTATTAAGTTAAATATAGGTAAAGTTGAAGTACAAATATGTTTATATATTTCTTGATTTTACTCTTGTTTAAAACAAAAGATAATCTTTCAAAGTCTTTCTACTAGCATAAAAATGCTTATCTCAGTTTTCTTCTTTAACTCTGGGGATGGTACAAATAATATGCCGTCTCTGGTGTGGAGAAGTGAAAATCCTCTCTCTGCTTCCATTTGGATTTCCAGAGTTAATCATGCCGTCCCAAGATCATTCAGCTATTGTTGTCATTGTGTAAATTAACATGTGTAAAATTGAGACTAAGTGTATAGAGCCCTAGATAGCCAAGTTACTCATATGCAGGGCCCAGGAAGCAAGCAGGCTGAGTGGCCACTTAAAATACCCTCTTATGTGTGTAAGGGAGGAATCTAGCATACTGTTAAGGCTTTCTGACAGTCTATCCCGTGGAGAAGATAATCAGGCTTTATATGCTTGAGGAAAGAGCAACCTCATTTTTGTCTATAACCTTGACACATTTTCTGTTTAGACAGATACTGTGACATTCTGTGACTGAGTTTATCATTGTTAAATTCCTAAGTGCTGAAGCCTTCTTATTCCATCCTCAACATTTTTATATATCAGTTTTTATATTATATGTTTATAACTTGACATTCTAATGCGTAACTTCACACTTTTAGTTTTATTACCTTTTTATAAAATATAAAATGTTGTAAACATCAAGATGAAGTGAGTATGTAGTATGATGAAAATGTGAATCATCTTTAAATGCTATTAATGCTGCTTTTATAACCAAAGAAGGAGAAGACTTTAACTGACATTTAGAACAAAAGTATTATAACGTGGTCTGTTATCTTTTGAAGGAGCCGTATTGATCTGGTGAGTTAAGGAGTTAACTTAAGAAAATGTAGGTAAAACTAGCTTTAAAAATCTTAACTACTTGCAGATATTTCTGGAATTTTGTGGGAAGATGAAGAATTTACCTTTCCTCTCTCTAATTAACTTGGATCCTCTTATTTACTACTTTCAAGCATATTTATAAGGAAAATTAATTCTGTTATGTTTGTGATCTGTGTCTGTTGAGTAATATATCTCAAAATTGTTAACCTCTTGTATTCAACAAATATTTTTTTAAAAAACAAGCTTTTTGAAAATGAAAGGTCTTCACAAGAATATAGGCCAGATATTTTAAATGCTCTTAAAAGCATTCGTTTTGGAGGCATGCCATTATGCTGGGGTGTAGGTCTTAGAATACAAAATAATAAACAGGGATGTGAACATTCCTTACTTTACTTTTCACCATGCATAGGACAGAATTTATCCACCACAAAAATGATCCATATATGTTAGGTTCAAGTGTTTAGATAAAGCACAATTAGAAGTGCATAGGACAAAAACACTTGTCACAGAAGTCACCCTTATTCAAAGAACTGAGATGATCTTCTCCTTTCTTGTTCCTAGCACTTTATGTTTAACATCTTGGTAGGTGGGGGTAGAGAGGAGATAGCTTTGTGTATTGTAGTATTCTAGTGGAATTCTGGACTACCTGGCTACAATAGCTACAAGGTGGTAGTGATGATGTTGGTTGTGAACAATAGGGAAAACTACCTCTAAATCAGCCTGACCTCTTTTCCTCCTTTAAGTTTGTAAGAATGCATACTTTGCCTTGTATAATCAGAATCGTTGAAGAAATTTTTTGACTCAAAAACTTTTTCCCCACCCTCAGAGAAAGTGATATATCTCTTTCACCTTCCCTCCATTGGGATGTAATTTTAGATACATAATATGAGAGTTTATATTTTTAAAGAGATGCTAAGCAGTAACAAATAGACATAATTATTATCATAGATGTGCTATAAGATTTGTGACATAGACTCCTGCATTCATCATCCTCAGTGTAATGGGGCTAAGAATTTCTTTTAAGGGTTCCTGAGTAGCCCCATACTTACAGGGCTTCATACCTGTCACACTGAAAGTTAGATGGAGTGAGGACTACCGATTATAGCTTCTAATGAAGCAATTTGAGGAGAGTCTGTGTGTAGGGTCGTTATAGATGTTAGGGCTGTTGATAACTGTTTTAGTTGCTGTTGCCTATGGCTCTTTCAGCCTGTGCCTTATGGGAGAGAATAGAACCTTCTTTTAGACTCCCAAGATAGCACTTTTTGATCCGGTAAAAGGAGAATAACTTACTATTCAAGAAGTCTGTTGACTTATATAACTATTTAAGAGAGAATCTGAAGAATGATGTGGAATATCCTATTTTGTCCTCTATGGCTGCTTCTTTACATATAAAGCATTTAGAACAATCTTGGAGTTTGTTAAATGTACATGTTTTTCTTTTATCTTTAAAGCGATGATCTATTGCTTTGAGTTAGAATAATGTATATTTTATTTAAAGGGCAGTGTGTTCACTTAGTTGATTGAAAGCCCTAGGAAACATATATTATTAAGTAGATTGTTGGACAGAATCCTCTAAAATTTTACTGTTAGTGCAAATAGCTTTTAAAGAATATAGCCTTATAAGGACCTAGAATATTTTCTCTGTAATACAAAAAGTTGATTGATGTGTATAGTATTTGCTGTATTTTTGTACCACTATAATGTCAAGACCTTGTATATGAATATGAATATGATGTTCATAATTTTATACCCTTTATCTTGAAGGAATTTTGGTCTGTTGTGCCAGATTACAATTTACTGTATAGTTGAAGAATGTTATACTAGATTATCAAGTTAATACTGCTGATTCCTTTGTGTAATCAAAACCAACCAAGTAGCAATAGAAAACACAGTAAGCCTTAAATTAAAAAGTTAATTTAGCTAATTAAAGTTCTAAAATTATCAAATGCACATGTATAGTAAAATGAGGTTTTTTTTTTTAAGGGAAAACATGTGAGGGCAAAACTGCATTGAGTTGGTGCAGCTTTCTAAAATTAGGGGAAATTGAGAAGGAAGTTAAGTTGGGATGACGTTTAATATTATGATATTTTTGTAATTAAAGAGTGAATGATATCTTCATTGAAAATTTGATTTGAGAGCAAAGAATTTTCATTACTTGAAAAATTGATGTATTACTGTGCCTTAATGTTTGTTCTGACTTTTAATAAAATCATTTCTGAAATTCTGAATTATCTGTTCCTTGCAAAATACCAAGACTAAAGAATAGGTTTGTCATCTGTTGTAAGAAATCAGTAAATTATTAGTGAGTTGGGGTGCTAGTCACACCAAGGTTCTGTCAGAAATTCATAACCTCAATTTCCCTGTTAATATCTGATGGCAATGAAAACAAAACAGAGTACTTTGAATACCTTGAGGCATTAGTGAACTGTGTTCTAAGTATGTCAGATTTTCATGGTATAAAAAGGCATAATGGTATCTGCTTTATAATTTTATTTTTATTTGTTTTTTTAATTAAAAATGCTTTATTAACTTCTGGTTTACATAATTCATTTCCACCGAATTTTGAGTTACAAATTTTCCCCCATTTTTTCCCTACCCACCACCCCAAAATAGCAATCCCACTAGATATCCCCTCATCCAATCTGCTCTCTCCCATATCTTCTCCCATACCCCCTTCGACTTTGCTATTAGGGCAAGGCGAATCTCTGAGCCCCAATTCCTGGACATCTTATGAAACATTTAATTTTAAAACTTCAATTTTCAGATCCATTCCCTTCCACCCTTGTCACCCACTCCCTCTGAGAAGATAAGCAATTCAGTATGTGTACATGTATAGCTATGCAAAACATTACCATAGTAGATATATTGTAAAAGACTGCTTATATTTTCCTCCCACCCATCTCACCTCACACCTCATCGATTCCCTACTTTGATCCTGTCCCTCTTTGATAGTGGGTACTTCCAACTTCCCCTCCCCCCAGATTACTCTCCCCTCCATCCTCCCCCCCTCTTATCCCCCTTTCCCCTACTCAACTGCAGGATGAGATATCCCATTTAGTATGTATGTGATTCTCTCCTTGAGCCAACTTCAATGAGAATATGCTTTTGCCTTTTTGCCTTCCTGTTCTTCCCCTCCCCTGCAACTACTTCCCCTTGCCTCTTCTACATGAGATAGTTTACCCTACCCTGTCTCTCTCCATCTCCTCTTGCCACTTTCCTCTCTCACCTCTTGACTTCACCCCTTAAGAATCATCCCTTCCCATCAAATTCAACCTGTGCCCTCTATCCATGTATAACTGTAAACATATGCCCATATACCCTTCTTCAGTTATTTTCATAATGAGAAAGGTTCATCAGACACAGTTATTGTTTTTCCATGTAGGAATGTAAATAGTTCAACTTTGATAAGTTCCTTTTGATTTCTTTTCCTTGATTACCTTCTTAAGCATCTCTTGCTTCTTGTGTCTAAATGTCAAATTTTCTATTCAACTCTGGTTTTTTCATCACGAATGCTTGAAAGTCTTCTATTCCACTGAATGAACATATTTTTCCCTAAAAGAAGATACTCAGTTTTGCTGGGTAGGTGACCCTTGGCTTCAATCCCAGCTCTTTTGCCCTCTGGAATATCATATTCCATGCCCTTCGATCCCTCAGTATAGAAGCTGCCAGGTCCTGGGCTATTCTGATTGTGTTTCCACAATATTGAAATTGTTTATTCCTGGCTGCTTGTAGTATTTTCTCCTTGATCTGGGAATTCTGGAACCTGCCTGGCTATAATATTCCTAGGAGTTTTCTTTTTGGGTATCTTTTTCAGGAGGTGATCGGTGAATTCTTTCAACCTCTATTTCCCCCTCTGGGTCTAACACATCAGGGCAATTTTCCTTGAGAATTTCTTTAAGGGTGATTTCTAGGTTCTTTCTTTGATCATGGCTTTCAGGTAGTCCAATAATTTTTAAATTATCTCTCCTGGATCTATTTTCCAGGTCAGTGGTTTTTCCCATGAGATATTTCACATTGCCTTCTAATCTTTCATTTGTTTGGATCTGCTTAACAGCATCTTGATTTCTCATAAAGTCATTAGCTTCCATTTGCTCCAGTCTAACTCTGAGGGAATGAATCTCCTCATTGAGCTTTTGAGTTTCTTTTTCTATCTGGCAAATTTGGCTTTTTAAGGCATTCTTCTCCTCATTGCCTTTCTGGGCCTCTTTTGCCATTTGAGTTAGTCTATTTTTTTTTTTTTTGAGTTAGTCTATTTTTTAAGGTGTTATTTTCCTCAGTCAGGCTGTTGACTGTCATTTCATACTTTTTTTTTTTTGGAGGGCAATTGGGGTTAAGTAACTTGCCCAAGGTCACACGGCTAGGTTTTTTTGTTTGTTTGTTAAGTGTCTGAGGCCGGATCTGAACTCAGGTCCTTCTGACTCCAGGGCCAACGCTCTACTCACTGCGCCACCTAGCCGCCCCTATTTCATAATTTTCTTGCATCTTTCTCATTTCTCTTCCCAATTTTTGCCCCACTTCTCTTATCTGCTTCTTAAGGTCCTCTGTGGCCTGTAGCCAGCTTGTATTTTCATTTGGGGCTTTTGGTGCAGGAGTTCTGACCTCACAGTCCTCCATGCTTTCATCCTCTTTGCCCCTAAAATAGGAGTCCAGTGTTGAATTTTTCTGTTTATTTTGTTTCTTTTGCCTAGGCATGTTGCCACTTAATTACTTGATTTTGGGGCTTGTTGCCACAGTAGGACTCTGCCACCAGACAGGAGAGCTTCCGTCCCAAAAGTGGGGTCTTCACAACTTCCGCAGGTTGGGGGGCCTCTGTAAAGCCTCCACCCACTCTGGCAAATTGGATACCCACCCCAAACTTCCCCCCCAGACCACAATCCAGATCCAAGCAGTTTAAAGCAAGAGTGATTAACCCCCAGACTGATTGCTGGATCTCCCTACAGTTTGCAGACCAGGAGCTAGAGCCTCCACTGACAATGCAAAATGGCTTTTGTGCCACGTTTCTTCAGCAGCTTTTTGCCCCCAGGGAAGGAATAGCCTAGTGCTGGTCCCAAAGTCCATAGGGCACTAACCTCTCACTTTGTCCTGGGGGCATATCTGTGCTGATAATTCTGGAATTGCCACAGCTGCTGGTGTTCTGGGGTCCCTCCAGCCAGCTGCTGGCCCAGCCACCTTAGGGCTAAAACCGTGGCTCACACGGGCCTGGGCTCAGCTCCCAGAGTGCTGCGCTGTGGGTTCCCAGCTCGCTGTGCTGCCTGCTCTCAGAGCGCTGTGCTCGCTGCTCCCTGCTCCCTGCAGGGCTTCTGGGTTTTCCTCAGCGAGAGGTTAGTTTCTCTGTGTAGTTCTGTGGGTGCTGGGGCTCCAGAAGTTGTTCAGATTCCCCTTTCACATTGTTTGGAGGTGGTGTGGGGCAGAGCACCTTGGAAGTGCTGTTTCTACTCCTCCATCTTGGCTCTGCCCCCACCTCAGCAGCTTTTCACCCCCAGGGGAGGAAGCAGACACATTCCCCAAATACTGGTCCCAAAGTCCATAGGGCACTAACCTCTCACTTTGTCCTAGGCATATCTGTGCTGATAGTTCTGTTATCACCACAGCTGCTGGTGTTCTGGGGTCCCTCCAGCCAGCTGCTGGCCCAGCCGCCCTAGGGCTACAACCGTGGCTCACGGGGGTCTGGGCTCAGCTCCCAGAGTGCTGCACTGTCAGTTCCCAGCGTGCTGTGCTGCCTGCTCTCAGAGCGCTGCGCTGGCCACTCCCTGCAGGGCTGCTGGGCTGTCCTCAGCAGGAGGTTAGCTTCTCTGTGTCGTTCTGTGGGTGCTGGGGGCTCCAGAAGTTGTTCAGATTCCCCTTTCACGTTGTCTGTAGGTGGTGTGGGGCAGAGCGCCTTGAAAGTACTGTTTCTACTCCGCCATCTTGGCTCTGCCCCCGCTTTATAATTTTATTTGTTATATTCAGTTCAACAGCCAAATCTAGTAAGCACTTAATCAGTATAAAGTGTCTTGGGATAGAGGTGTTCCTGGGTCAGAGTCAGATTAGGATGACTTCTCCATGTTCTGAGCATTGGGAACCCTCACTTGGTAATCAAGGAATTTAGAGTTTTTAAGGAATCTCAAATAACTGGCCCCAGTGCCATGGGATCTGATTGGAGAGGGTCATAGGTGCATCTAGTACTGAGACAACCACAAACACCACCGAGTTGTGTAATATTAAACTCAACATAGAAACAGGGTGAGATTGAGGCTCATGTTTCTGTGTAATGAAGCTCCACCTTCCTCCTTCCCATGTATTGCTTGCTCTCTACAAGGTTGTATGTCTTATTTTTTATACCCTCTATGACTCCCCCAAATATACTTAATAATTGCTTGATACTCATTTTAGCCAGGTGAACATGCTAGGGGTTGGCAAGGGAACAATCCATAATGTTTGATAAGCCCTTGGTCCCAGGACCAACCTTAAATGGTTCTGTTTATGGGGTCTAGAAAAGTCAGAAATAGACCAGTATGGTACATAGGGTTTCTCCTTTAGAGTTTTCCTAAATCACAGGTCCTGCAGTCATATGCACACATATACCCTCTTCTTAATAAATTCCAGGATTCCCTATTACCTCCAGGATAGAATACAAAAATCTCTGGCATTCAAATCCTTCATAACCTGACCCCTTCCTTTCTAATCTTATGCCTTATTCCCTACCCCTTACTCTTCAATCCAGTGTCCCTGGCTTCCTTTGCTATCTCATGAACAAGGCATTTCATCTCAAAAGTTCTTCTCTCAGGTGTTTTTTTCTTGCTGACTCCTGCACTTGGAATGCACTCCTCATGTCCACCTACTAGCTTCCTTTAAAGTCCCAACTAAAATTCCATCTTCTACAGGAAGACTTTCTCAAGCTTACTTAATTCTAGTGCCTTCCCTTTCTTGGTTATTTCCTATTTATTCTATATGTAGTTTATTTGTGCAATTTGTCTGCCTTTCCCCCATTAGATTGTGAGCTCTTTGAGGACAGGAGCTGTCTTTTGCCTTGTGTATACCCAGTGCTTAGCACAGAGTAGGTGCTTAATAAATGTTTTATAACTTTGGCTTAGACCCACACCCCCTATCTCAGGAAGGTTCCTAATGTAATGAGGGATGTCCCCACATGTACCTTGGGCTACATTGTGTGGCTGAAAAGAAAGTGAAATAGACATCTCTAGCCTCTTCTACAAGGGAAGTTATTTCCTGCTAGGAGGGGTAGCAGATTAGGGTCAGAAACTTGGCCACTCTTCTCTCAAAGAGAGGGAAAATTTGGCCAGAATTGAATCTGTCTGCTCCTTTAAAATATTGTCATGTCAGTCTAGGGGATGAGATATTCAAGTTCAAGCTAAACTTTTGGTTGTTATTACTGGGGGAAAAGGGCAACTGAAGCTTTATATTCAAGGCTCGACACCTTTCCTGCTAGATGCCAATTCCACAATGAACACACAGGAAGTAGCAAAGAAACCCAGTGTATCCAAATTGACAGCAAACAAATCAGAGAAAGCATACATAGAATATATACCACACCAAAACGGAGTGAAGGGAGTGACTAACACAGCTCAACCAAAAGAAAAGTCCTAGATCTCACCCAAGGGGAAGTTTCCTGAAGTCTAGTGTAGCAAAATGGGGACAGGGACATGATAGAGACTACCAGCTCCTCTCCTGTCAGCTTCTTCCCAGAGTCTCTTCCTTCATTTGGAAGCCAGAGCAAAGCAAAACCCAAAAAGCCAGAAGAGACTTAAAGAAATCTGAAGAGACTGGAGCCCTCCTTTCACCCTCTCACCAACTCTACCCTGCTGCTCAGGCAGCTACAGGCATTGATCTCTACCAATAAGGAGAGATTCCCATGTCAATGGGCTCATGACACTAGTTACACTAACATCCAGCTCTCCAAATAATTTATATAATATATGTCTAGGGTCCTTTCCTCTAATATTCTTTTAATTTTATTTTTTCAGCTACCAAACATTTATTCTTCCCCTACCACCTGACCCACCTTAAAATAGAAAAAGAAAACCCTTGTAACAATTATACCTATAAAATGGAATTAAAAAGATTGAAAAAATAGGAGAAAAATGTGAAATATCTCATCAGATAAACAACTGGCTGGAAAATAGATTTGAGGGAAGATTCCTTAAGAATTATTAGAATACCTGAAAGCTCTCATCAGAGAAAGAGTCTAGACATTATATTTCAAGAAGTTTTCAAGGAAGACTTCCCTGATAGCCTAAGAACCAAGAGGTAAAATAGAAACTGCATTTTACTAAAATGTACCGTAGACAATGAAGTAATATCAATACTAAACATATGCACCAAAAGACATAACATCCATATTAAAGGAGAAGTTAAATGAATTATAGAAGAAAATGGATACTAAAACAGTGTTAGTGGGGGACCTCAGCTTTCCCCTCTCAGAGCAAAATAAATCTAACTATAAAGTGCATAAAGTCAAGATGAGTAGAATCTTAGAAAAGTTAGATATGATAGACCTCTGTAGAATACTGAATGGGAATGAGAAGGAATATACCTTTTTATTAGCTGTACATGGCACCTTCACTAAAATTAATAATATATTAGGGCATAAAAACCTCACATACAAATGCAGAAAAGCATAAATATTCATGCATCCTTTTCAGACCATAATGGAATGCAATAAAAATTACATTTAATAAAAGACTGTGGAAGTACAGGTTAAGAGCTAATTGGATACTAAATAATTTTAAAGAATAAGTGGGTCAAAGAATAAATCTTAGAAACAATAATTTCATTGAAGAGAATAACAACAATCAGATAATATTCCAAAATTTGTGGGATGCAGCCAAAACAGTACTTGGGGAAAATTCATAGTTAAATGCATAATCAATAAAAGAAAGAAAGACCAATGAATTGGGCCTGCAACTTAAAAAAAAAAAACTAGAAAAAGAAAAATGAAAAATTCTTAAACACTAAAACAGAAACCCTGAAAATTGGAGGAGAGATTAATAAAAGTGAAAACAAGCAAACAAGCAATCCATCAAGCTAATAGACAAAAACTAGGAGCTGGTTTATGGGGGAGGGGGGAACCAACCAATAAAATAGATAAACCATTTATTAATTTGATTTTTTTTTAAAAGAAGAAAACCAAATTACTAGTATCAAAAATGAAAAGGGTGAATGCACCACCAATGAAGATGAAATTAAAGCAATTATTAAGTTATTTTGCCCAATTACATGTGAGTAAAACTGACAATGAAAGTGAAATGGATAAATATTTACAAAAAAAAAAACAACACCAAAAAACTGCCTGGAGTAAGAAAAGAGAAAACTGAATACTTAAACAACTCTATCTTAGAAAAAGAAGTTGAACAAACCACAAATAAGCTCCCTAAGAAAAAAATCCTGAGGAGCAGAAGGATTCGAAAGTGAATTCTATCAAACATTTAAGGAATAATTAATCCCAATATTATATAAACCATTTGAAAAAAGTAAAGAAGGAATCCTACTGAATTCCTTTATGACACAAATATGCTCTTGATAACTAAACCAGGGAGAGCAAAAACAAAAATTTCCTTAATGAATATTGATGCAAAATTTTAAAATCTGGCCAATTCTGCTTTTTAAGGCATTCTCCTCATTGGCTTTTTGGACCTCTTTTTTTTTTTTAGCAATTGGGGTTAAGTAACTTGCTCAAGGTTACACGGCTAGTCATTATTTATGTGTGGGTGCTCATTTTCTGAGGCCGGATTTGATCTCGGGTCATCCCAACTCCGAGGCCGGCACTCTTACTCACTTCGCCACCTAGCCGCCCCTTTAGGGCAATTGGGGTTAAGTAACTTTCCCAAGGTCACACGGCTAGGTTTTTGTTTGTATGGATTAAGTGTCGGAGGCCGGCTCCGAACTCAGGTCCTTCTGATTCCAGGGCCGGCACTCTATTCACTGCGCCACCTAGCCGCCCCTAGACTATTTTTTTTTTTTTTTTAAAAGCAATTGGGGTTAAGTAACTTGCTCAAGGTTACACGGCTAGTCATTTGATTTATGCGTGGGTGCTCATTTTCTGAGGCCGGATCTGATCTCGGGTCATCCAAACTCCGAGGCCGGCGCTCTTACTCACTGCGCCACCTAGCCGCCCCTTTAGGGCAATTGGGGTTAAGTAACTTGCCCAAGGTTACACGGCTAGGTTTTTGTTTTTGTGCGGATTAAGTGTCTGAGCCCAGCTCCGAACTCAGGTCCTTCTGATTCCAGGGCCGGCGCTCTATTCACTGCGCCACCTAGCCGCCCCTAGACTATTTTTTAAGGTGTTATTTTCTTCAGTAATTTTTCGGGTCTCCTTTAGCAGGCTGTTGACTTGCTTTTCATAATTTTCTTGCTTCATTCTCATTTCTCTTCCCAATTTTTCCTCTACTTCTCTTACTCAACTTTCAAAATCCTTCTTGAGCTCCTCCATAGCCTGTAACCAATTCATTTTTTTTTTAAAAGCAGCTTTCTCAAGGTTACACAGCTAGTTATTTTTATGTGTGGGTGCTAATTTTCTGAGGCCGGAACTGATCCCGGGTCTTCCCAACTCCTGGGCCGGCACTCTTACTCACTGTGCCACCTAGCCATCCCGTAGTTCATATTTTTCTTGGAAGCTTTTGATGTAGGAGTTCTGACTTCACTGTCTTCCTCCCACTCCATGCCTTGATCCTTTTTGTCCCCAAAAATGGATTCTGTGGTCTGTTTGTGCTTCCTCTGCTTGCTTATCTTACTTGACTTTTGAGCTCTTTGCCACAGTAGAGCTCTGCTTCCAGAGTGGAGAGAGCAATGTCCCAAATTGCTGGGGTTTTCACAGCTGCTGGAGCTATGAGGAGGGTGCTCTCTCTATAGCAACCATAAGCTCTGGACACTGGCATTCCTCACCCCAGGACTACCACCCAAGACTTGGAGCCAGATTCCAGCAGATCAAAGTAAGAGCAATTACCCTCTGAATGGTTGCTTGGTCCCCCCATGATCTGCACAACAGGAGCTTCAGAAGCAGCCACACAGCTGCTGCCACCACACCTCTGCCACCTCTCACCCTGGGGGCAGGGGCCAGATCATGTGCTCTTCTCCACCCAGTTCTAACAGAGTTCTATACGGACTTTTTACTTTCCATTTGGCATTTATCTGTTAAGAAGTCTGGAAATCACCACAACTGCTGGTGATTCCCTCTCCTGAAGTCTTCTCTGGCTTGTCTGTGTTGCTGGTCTGGACTGCCCTGGGTCTGGGCCCACATGGCTTATGAGGGACTAAGCTCAGCTCCCAGCCTGGTTAAATAGACCCTTCCTGTCAGCCTGCCAGGCTGCTTTCAGTGGGAGATTTGTTTCTCTCTGTCACTTTGTGGGTTCTGTAGCTCTAAAATTTGTTTAGAGTCATATTTTACAGATATTGGAGGCGGTTGGTGTGGGAGCTTATTAAAGTTCCTGCTTTTACTCCACCATCTTCACGGGAAGAGTTTATGACCAAACAAGGGAGAGAAGAAATTATGGGAAATAAAATAGATAATTCTGATTACATAAAATTAAAGGGCTATTTTTGCAAACAAAATGAATGCAGCCAGAATTAGAAAGAAAATAGGAAACTGGGGAAAAATCTTAACAAGTTTCTCTGATAAAGGCCTCATTTCTCAAATATATAGGGAACTGAGCCAAATTTATAAAATATGAGTCATTCCCCAGTTGATAAATGATTAAAGAATATGAAAAGATATTTTTCAAGAGAAGAAACCAAACCTATAATCACATTAAGAAATGCTCCAAAATCACTACTGATTAGAGAAATGCAAACTAAAACAACTCTGAGGTACCACCACACACCTATCAGATTGAATAAAATGACAGAAAAAGAATGACAAATGCTGGAAGGGATGTGGAGAAATTGGGACAATAGTGCATTATTGGTGGAGTTGTAAACTAATTCAACCATTCTGGTATAACGGTTTGAACTATAAAACCATGGACACCCCTTGACTCAGAAGTACGATTACTAGGTCTGAATTCTAAAGGCATCAAAAAAAGAGGGGTTGGGTGAAGGACTTAATTGCACAAAAAGATTTTATAACAACTCTTTTTGTGTTGGCAAGGAATTGGTAATCAAGGGGATGCTCATCAATTGGGGGATTACTGAATAAATTGTGATATATGATTGTGACAGAATACTTTTGTGCTGTAAGAAATGACGAGCAGGATGATTTCAGAAAAATCTGGTAAGACTTATATGAATTGATGCAAAGTGAGGTAAGTAGAACCAGGAGAAAATTGTACACAGTAACAATAATATTATACAGTGATAAAGTGCAAAAGACTTAACTACTCTGATCAAGACAATGATCCAAGAGAATTCCCTATCTACTTCCAGATAAAGAACTAACAAACTGAATGCAAATAGAAGCATAGTTCTTAAATTTTTATTTTTATTATGTTATTTTTTGCGTGTTTTCTTTTGCAACATAGCTAATATAGAAATGTTTTGCATTACTTCATATGTATAATCAAAATCAAAGTGTTTGCCTTCTCAAGGAGATGGGTAGGGAACTCAAAAGTTAAAAATGATTATAAAAAATGTACATGTAATTGATAATAACAAAATAAAAATAATTTTTAAATGTATTTTACAATGTTTAATGTTTAAGACTTTCCAGCAGATGGTGCCAAAGTAATTGCTTTTTGTGGAGTATCTATTAAAAAACCAATTTAGCTAGAAGGAGTCTTAGTGTAGGATTTAGAACAAAAAGATACCTTGCAATCATCTAAGCTGAACCTGGAGTCTGTGAATTTGGTTTTTAAATATTTTGATGATTGTATTTCAACACAATTGGGGTTTTTTGTCTCCCTTTCTATTTTGTTTTATATATTTAAATACATTATTCTGAGACAGGGGCCAGTAGGCTTCACCAGACTGCCAGAGGGGTTCATGACACACACAAAAAAGTTAAGAATTCCTGGGCCAAGCCAGCCTTCTCATTTTATAGATAAGGGAACTAAGGGGTAGAGAGGGGAAATGATTTGGTCAAGGTCATACAGTTAATTAGTAGCAAAGTAGGAATTAGAATTCAGGGGTTCTGACTGCCAGAATTGTATTCTTTTCCACTCTACCCTTCTACCTCTCATATCTAGAACTAAGAAGAGATTAAATAGACTTGGAAAGGTCAGGTAAACTTCAAAATTGAACTAACTTTAATTTGAGATTTAAATTCTTAGCTTTAGCCTGCTCATTCCATTCTGTGAAATCTTCCTTTCCTTTCTTTTTAGTTTACAGATTCTTGTGGCTTCTACCCTTTAATTTCCATCCTCATTTGCTCATTCTGTTAAGCAACGTAACCCAGCAGGCTGTGGAGAGAACGGGAATCTATAAGGGATTTCAAATTCCAACTCAATCACTACCCTTTCCATGAAAATCCCTTCTATCTTGTAGAAGATATGGTCTGAATAAGCCTATCTGTGTATCAATCACTTCCAGTTTCCAAAGAATTAATTATATAATCCCTTTTATATTATGAACTGAATGATTTGGTTCACACCCCCCCATATCAGTAGACATAAATCACTTTGAGTATATGTATTCTTATGGAACAAGAGGTTCTTTTATAAAAAGACCTTCCTTTTTATAAGAATACACATACTTTTAAAAAACTTTTAACTTGTATTATCTATTTTTATGTATTTATTGTCTTTCCCTCCCAATCTCCCACCCAAATGAACAATAAAATAAAAATAAAAGCCTCATAATATATATGCATAGTCCAGCAAAAACAAATCCACAAATCGGTCACATCCAAAAATGTATGGCTCATTTTGTATTTTTAAGCCCATCATCTGTCCAGTAGAAGGTAGATAGGAAATATTCTTTTAAAGAAAATAAAATTGTATTAATTTTTTTATTTTAAATCATCTGTATTTCCCAATGTATTTTCTTCTCTCTTCCTTTCCTAAAGATCCATTATTCCAGACTCACCAGGTAACTCTTGAACATTGTAAGTTGTGAAACAGGTGCTTTATCAGCCTTTACCTACCTTCCTTTACATAGGGAGAGAACGGCCTTTTTGGAGCATGGCCTACTCCAAAAAAACACCAAAAAAGCCTGAACACGATGGAAATGATAGCACTTAATCTGTGCTGGGCACTTATTACGGGAGGTACAATGACAAAAGTTAACAGTCCCTTCCACAAAGAACTTATACCTTGCATTCTGTTGGAGGGAGACAACAGGTACACACACACACACACACACACACACACACACACACACACACACACACACACTGGACCTATAGTTTCTTTTTTGTTTTTTGGTGGGTTTTTCTTTTTTAGTTAAGCTTTTTATTTAATGTCACCAAAAATATTTAGTTAAACAGGCCAAAGCCCATGTCATTGGATTCTTTTTTTGTTTCCTCTTTCTTCTTCTCCTCAGCTGGGGCAGCTGTGCTAGCAGGATCAGCCCCTCCAGCAGGGGCAACACCACCAGCTGCTGGGGCAGGTCCACCAACTCCCACACTAAAGATGAGACTTGCAATGTTTACATTGGACAGAGCCTTGGCAAATAATCCAGGCCAGAATGGTTCAACATTTCCACCTGCTGCTTTAATGAGGGCATTGATTTCATCCTCCACGATGATAACCTTATCATCGTGAAGGAAGAGGGCAGAGTAGACACAGGCGAGCTTGGAGACGGCCATTTCAGCAGATGGATGAGGAGAGGCTTGTTTGTAGTGGTGCTAGTCGCCAGCTAAAGTGAGGGTTCACCCCAACGTGGCCTTAGCTTCCAAAGAAGAACCAAGCATCTTACAGACAACTGAAGAGTCGGACCTATCATTTCACTGGTGCAGAAAACTCCCTCTACCAATGTATGTTGACACCTTCTCTGTAACTTATACTCTTAATGCCAGAAAAGTTGTGTCCAACCCTTTGTGACCCCATTTAGGATATTTTTGGCAAAGATACTGGAATGATTTGCCATTTCCTTCTCTGGCTGATTTTACAGATGAGGAAACTGAGGCAAACAGGGCTAAGGGACACAGCTAGTAAGTGTCTGAGGCTGAATTTGAACTCATAGACATGAGTCTTCTTGACTCCAGGCCTGATACTTTATCTACTGTGCCATCTAACTGCCCCCGTATTATTTATACATACATACAGACTATGTACATATGTATGTATGTGCATATGTATGTGTGTGTGTGTGTGTGTGTGTGTGTGTGTGTGTGTGTGTCCCCAGCACAACAGCTAACAAGGTATTACTAAGCTAAGGAAACAAGGGCTGGTAACTCTCATGACCTTTGTTAATCCGTCTTTCACCTGCCCTTATGGTTAGTCCTGGGGTTGCCTGTCTCTTCAACGGGGAAACTAGGTTCCAAGTGCTTTAGTTCCGTTTCCATCTCAGACTTCTTAGGAACAGTTCTCTTGTTGGGTCCAATGCTTAGGGACGAGAGGGGAGAGGAAGCAAAAAGTTGAACAGTGCATCAACACGACTCAGGTATGGAACAGGAAATTTTATTTCTACACTGAAAGGGAATGCTAAGCATTAAAGGGCCACAATTATAATTGTGATTGCAATCAACTGAGAGATTTAATACCCCAGCCTAATTGGGATATTTGCAAGCAGTTTCCTTGTGAGAGCTGCTAATAACCTGTTTTACATTTACCTCCATTGAGTACAGTCTGATTATCACCAAGTGAGTTATTTCTTTTTGTTGTCTCTTTCTTGGCAGGTGATTCTTCTTTCCACTGGCCTTCCTCGGCTGTTTCTGAGGCAACTGCCCTGGGAGCCAATACCCCCATTGCCTGGGGGTCAGGAAAGGGGAAGATGTCAGCTACTTTTTGAAATCTCACCAGGCCCTATACTAAAGGAAAAGAGATGCAAATAGGGGCAGCTCCATCCCAGAAACAAGCTTGTCTGGGAATCCATGAGCTCATGGCTTATGGCCCACCAGGAGAAGGTATACCCCTATGACCCTCTAGAACTGCAAGAGCTGTCCTAGCATTTTGAAGCCAGCAGGAAGAAGAGGCCTAAGGAGTAGAGGTCGTCCCTTTAATATGTCTTCAGAGTCCTGACTCAGCAGCCAATTAAAAGTCATGTACCATAGAAAGCAGTCAGAGGATATCTGCAGCTGCTCTGAAGTACAAAAGGGCATGTCCCTCCCATGTCCCCAAGGATGCAGAACATATATATGGATTGTATAAAGTGAGGAAAAGAAGGCCTGTTTGGCCAAACCATACAGAAAACGAAGGGAGAAATGTATAATAAGCTTGGAATAATATTTCAACATAATATTTCCTAATTTTCTGTGTCATAATTTTATATCATTCTGCATAAATAATTTAAATAGTTATGATTCAACATTTTATAGACAAGTAACATTTCTCTGGGCCAGCTGGAGTCAGGGCAACCTGGATTCAAATTCTACCTCAGACACTAGGTGTGTGACCCTGGGTAAGTCATTTAACCCTGTTTGCCTCAGTTTCCTCATTTGTAAAATGAACTGGAGAAGAAAATGGCAAATCTACTCCAGTTATCTCTGCCAAGAAATGCCCAAATGGGGTCACGAATAGTCAGACACAACTAGAAACCACTAAACAATAACAACAAAATCCTTACTCTTAATCATCCTTTTAATAGTAGAAAAGCAGAGCACTAGATTTGATGTCAGAGGACCTACATTCAAAGCCTTGCTCTACCATGTTACATGCACAGTCTTTTTTCACAAGAACCATTGTCATGCCTCTCCTTTATGGCATTTGTGAAGATTTTTTTAAGCCATTAGAGGACTTCCCATTTATCTCTATTCAATTTCATCACAATAGATTTGTCTGAACATTCTGGCCTATCAATATGTTTTAGGAAGCTGACTCATGTTCGTTTCATTGGCAAAGTTGATAAAGCTTGTGATCTATGCCCTCATCCAAATCATACAATTGTACACTGTCATCAGTCCCATGAACATTTATTATGGACCTATAATATGTGAGGTTCTATCTTAGGTAGTGAGGATGCAAAGACAAAAGAAATAGCTCTTGCCCTCAAGGAGCTTATCTTCTATTGGAGATATACACCATGTTCACAGATAAGTGTAATACAAGTTAGAGTGTGACAAGGCAAAGGAGACACCTGTACAAAATGCTCTAGGAAAATCTGAGCAGGTAGAGAACTCTTCCAACTGAGCCAGAGGAAGGGGAATTGGGATGGGCTTCTGGGAGGAGGTGACTCTTTTTTTTTAAGTTGAGTTAAGCTTTATATTTAATGTCACAAAAAAATTTTAGGCAAACATAGCCAAACCCATGTCATCTTTGGGCTCTTCAGATTCTTCTTTTTCTGCTTCCTCTTTCTCCTTTTCAGCTGGAGCAGCTGGGCTAGTAGAAGCAGCAGCTCCAGCAGGGACCATATCACCAGCTGCTGGGGCAGGTCCACTAGCTCCTACATTGCAGATGAGAGGTCTGGTGTTTACATTGGACAGGACCTTTGCAAATAATCCAGGCCAGAATGGTTCACCGTTTACACCTGCTGCTTTAATGAGGGCACTAATTTGAATGGCAGAGGGAGGAGAAGTGCATTTCAAGCATGGGAGATGGCTTGTATTTCTTCAGTGTCTTCTTGTCTTAATTATTGTGTTCTCTAATAATTTCACATACATTAACTTTTTATTCCCAGTTAGATTGTCTCTTTCTTCTTTTGTACCCTCGATGGTATCTAGGGTATTGCTAGGCACCTGACAGGTTTTTTTTGACTGGTTAATTTATTAGTTGCCAAGGCAGTGGAGTAGACAGAGCCCTCCAAAGGATTCATCTTCATTTAGAGTAAGTTGAGCCTGTTTCCTCCCTTAACAGAAACTATTCTGCTACTTGCCAGACTCTTAGCTTTTTAAAAATAATGCTTCATATTGGTTAGAGAAATTAATATAACTCTGACATACTACCTTATACCTATCAGATTGGCTAACATGAAAGAAAAAGAAAGTGATAATTCTGGAGGGGATATGGAAAGATAGGTACACTAATGCCCGTGTTGGCAAAGTTATGAACTGGTCCAACCATTCTGGAGAACAGTTTGGAATATTACCCAAACGACTATAAGACTGCGCATTCCCCTTCATTCAGCAATACCATTATTAGACCTGCATCCCAAAGAAATCAAAGAAAATATGTACAAAAATATCTATAGTAGTTCTATTTGAGGTGGCAAAAATTGGAAATTGTGGGGATACCCATCAATTGGGGAATGGCTAAACAAGTTGTGGTATATGAATGTAACAGAATACTATTGTGCTATAAGAAATGATGAGCAGGATGGTTTAAGAAAAACTTGGAAAGATGTATATGAACTGACACAAAGTGAAGTGAGCGGAACCAGAAGAACGTTGTATAGAATAACAGCAATATTGTAAGGATGATCAACTGTGAAAGACTTACTTATTCTCAGCAGTATAAGGATCAGACAATTCCAAAGGATTTATGATGAAAAATGTTATCTACCTCCAGAGAGACAACTGGAACTCTGAATAAAAGTTGAAGAATACTCAAAAATTTTTCTTTTTCTTTTTTTTTTTAATTAAACAAATGCTTTATTAACTTCTGGTTTACATCATTCATTTCCACCAGATTATGAGTTATATTTTCCCCCCATTTTTTCCCTACCCACCGCCCCAGAGTAGCAGTCCCACTAGATATCCCCTCATCCAATCTGCTCTCTCCCATATCTTCTCCTATACCCCCTTCAACTTTGCCATTAGGGCAAGGTGAATCTCTGAGCCCCAATGCCTGGCACCCACTCCCTCTGAGAAGATAAGCAATTCAGTATGTGTTGTACATGTATAGCTATGCAAAACATTACCATAGTAGATATATTGTAAAAGACTGCTTATATTTCCCTCCCACCCATCTCACCTCACACCTCGTCCATTCCCTACTTTGATCCTGTCCCTCTTTGATAGTGGGTACTTCCAACCTTCCCTCCCCCCAGAATGCCCTACCCTCCATCATCCCCCCTCTCATCCCCCTTTCCCCTACTCAGGAGAGTGAGGGTAAGGTATTCCATTTAGTATGTATGTGATTCTCTCCTTGAGCCAACTTCAATGAGAATATGCTTTTGCCTTTTTGCCTTCCTGTTCTTCCCCTCCCCTGCAACTACTTCCCCTTTCCTCTTCTACATGAGATAGTTTACCCTACCCTGTCTCTCTCCATCTCCTCTTGCCACTTTCCTCTCTCACCTCTTGACTTCATCCCTTCCTTGGGGCGGCTAGGTGGCGCAGCAAGCAGAGCGCCGGCCCTGGAGCCAGAAGGACCCGAGCCCGGATCCGGCCCCAGACACCCAACACACAAACAAAAACCCAGCCAAGTGACCCCGGGCAAGTCACCCAACCCCAATTGCCCTCCAAAAAAAAAAAAAAGAATCATCCCTTCCCATCAAATTCAACCTGTGCCCTCTATCCATGTATACCTGTGAACATATGCCATGTACCCTTCTTCAATTATTTTCATAATGAGAAAGGTTTCATCAAACACAGTTATTGCTTTTCCATGTAGGAATGTAAATAGTCCAACTTTGATAAGTTCCTTTTGATTTCTTTTCCTTGATTACCTTCTCAGGCATCTCTTGCTTCTTGTGTCTGAATGTCAAATTTTCTGTTCAACTCTGGTTTTTTCATCAAGAATGCTTGAAAGTCCTCTATTCCACTGAATGACCATATTTTCCCCTGAAACAAAATACTCAGTTTTGCTGGGTAGGTGACCCTTGGATTCAGTCCCAGCTCTTTTGCCCTGAGGAATATCATATTCCGTGTCCTTCTATCCCTCAGTGTAGAAGCTGTCGTGTCCTGTGCTATTCTGATTGTGTTTCCACAATATTGAAATTGTTTCTTCCTGGCTGCTTGTAGTATTTTCTCCTTGATCTGGGGATTCTGGAACCTGGCTATAATATTCCTGGGAGTTTTCTTTTGGGATCTTTTTCAGGAGGTGATTGGTGGATTCTTTCAACCTCTATTTTGCCCTCTGGATCTAAAACATCAGGGCAATTTTCCTTGAGAATTTCTTGAAGGGTGATTTCTAGGTTCTTTTTTGATCATGGCTTTCAGGTAGTCCAATAATTTTTAAATTGTCTCTCCTGGATCTATTTTTCAGGTCAGTGGTTTTTCCCATGAGATATTTCACATTGCCTTCTAATCTTTCATTTGTTTGGATCTGCTTAACAGCATCTTGATTTCTCATAAAGTCATTAGCTTCCATTAGCTCCAGTCTAACTCTGAAGGAATGAATCTCCTCAGTGAACTTTTGAGATTCTTTTTCCATCTGGCAAATTCGACTTTTTAAGGCATCCTTCTCCTCATTGCCTTTCTGAGCCTCTTTTGCCATTTGAGTTAGTCTATTTTTTAAGGTGTTATTTCCTCAGTCAGGCTGTTGACTGTCATTTCATACTTTTCTTGCATCTTTCTCATTTCTCTTCCCAAATTTTCCCCCACTTCTCTTATCTGCTCCTTAAGGTCCTCTATGGCCTGTAGCCAGCTTGTATTTTCATTTGGGGCTTTTGGTGCAGGAGTTCTGACCTCACAGTCCTCCTCCATGCTTTGAGCCTTTTTGACCCTAAAATAGGAGTCCAATGTTGAACTTTTCTGTTTATTTTGTTTCATTTGCCTAGGCATGTTGCCACTTAATTACTTGGTTTTTGGGCTTGTTGCCACAGTAGGACTCTGCCACCAGACAGGAGAGCTTCCGTCCCAAAAGTGGGGTCTTCACAACTTCCGAAGGTTGGGTGGCCTCTGTAAAGCCTCTACCCACTCTGGCAAATTGGATACCCACCCCATACTTCCCCCCCAGACCACAATCCAGATCCAAGCAGTTTAAAGCAAGAGTGATTAACCCCCAGACTGATTGCTGTATCTCCCTACAGTTCTCAGACCAGGAGCTAGAGCCACCACTGAAACTGCAAAATGGCTTCTGTGCTGCTGTTTCTTCAGCAGCTTTTCTCCCCCAGGGGAGGAAGCCACGCGTTCCCCAAATACTGGTCCCAAAGTCCATAGGGCACTAACCTCTCACTTTGTCCTAGGCATATCTGTGCTGATAATTCTGGAATCGCCACAATTTCTGGTGTTCTGGGGTCCCTCCAGCTGGCTGAAGGCCCGGCTGCCCTGGGGCTAAAACCGCAGACCTGCGCTTGGCTCTTCGTGCTGCGCTGTAGGTTCCCAGCGGGCTGTGCTGCCTGCTCTCAGAGAGCTGTGCTGGCTGCTCCCTGCAGGGCTGCAGGGCTGTCCTCAGTAGGAGGTTAGCTTCTCTGTGCCGTTCTGTGGGTGCTGTGGCTCCAGAAGCTGTTTGGAGTCCCCTTTCACATTGTTTGAAATTTGTGTGGGGCAGAGCAGATTGGAAATGCTGTTTCTACTCCGCCATCTTGGCTCCGCCCCTTCAAAAATTTTTCTTTTTCTTGTTCTTTTGTGTGTGTTTTCTTTTGAAACATGACTAATATGGAAATATGTTTTGAATGGCTGCACATATTTAATCAATATCATGTTGCTTGCCTTCCCAAGGGGTAAGGGAGGAGTGAGAGGTAGGGAAGGAATTTGGAACTCAAAAAAAATTTTTTTAATGTTATAAATAAATAAATAAGAAAAATAGTATTTCAGTTTCCTCAGCTGGAAAATGAAGAAATGGGTGTGTGTCATCTCAAAAAACCCTTCTAGCTCTAAAGTTTCATGATTCTCCTTTATACACTCCTGGTTCCTCTTACCATTTTTCCTTAGAGATGCACCAAGGAAGCAAAGAGAAACCAATCTTTTCATTGGATTCTAGGAAAATATTATGGGAACATTTTACATTAGGAGATAGTGAATTCTTTGTCATACAAGGTTTCCAAGTAGAAAAGTACAGGGTATAATGGAAAGGGCACTGAACTTGGAGTCAGAGAGACCCAGGTTCAAATTCTGTTCTACTAGTTGTAGAATCTAAGGCAAGTCATTTAGTCTTCATTGGCTTTAATTTACTCAGCCCTATACAATAAGGAGCTTGGACTAGATTTATAATAATAACTGGTATTTACATAGCATTAAAGTTTGCAAAGAACTTTAAATATACTATATCATTTGTTTCTGTTAGGTAAGTACTACAGGTAAGATCCCCATTTTGCAGATGATGAAACTAAAGTCTAGAGAGGTTAGGTAACTTACTTGCCGTGGTCAGACATCTAGTAGGTATCACAAGCAGAATCCGAACCCAGATCTTCCTGACTCTAAGTCTATGTTACATTACCTATCAGGTCCCCAATAGTGCTAAATCTTTGGTTCTGAGAGACTGGGTGACCATTTTTCAGGATGTTCACGAGGGGAATCTTATTCATGACTGAGTTAGGCTAGATGACTTACAAGCTTCCTTTGAACTCTGAGGTTCTCTGAGTCTAGAGATTTTTGATTCTAGACTAACAATATTCTCAACTTATAAATGATGAGCTATAAAAAATAAAACTGATTAAAAAGAACATGACAATTATAGCCACATTTAAGTCATAATGAATTATATCACACACAACTCTAAGGTCTTATATAAGACCTTACTCATGATAGGGACACAATACATTATTGTTGGGTGATTGGTTTCCATCTTCTCATTTACCATTAAGTTAATTGGAGCAGGATATGATATAGTGGGAAGAGTACTGAAGAGGGCTCTAATTTTGGCTCTACCAGTAAAAGTGTGGCTTTGGGCAATTCTCTCCATCTATAAATCAACAAAATATGGAAGTTGCTAAGAAAGCTAAGGTTTTCCTAGACTATATTAATAATAATAGCTAACATTTATAGAGTACTTACTGTGTGCCAGGTACTGGGCCAAATGCTTTATAAATATTATCTCGTTTGATTCTCACAACAACCCTGAGAGGTAGGCTCTGTTATTATCCCTATTTTACAGAGGAAACTGAGGCAAACAGAGGTTAAGTGACTTGCCCAAGGGCCAGCAAGTGTCTGAGGCCATATTTGAACTCAGGTCTAAACCTGGTGCTCTATCAATTGCCCCATCTTGCTGCCCGTGCATTAAAGGGAGGCTGTGTTCAGGATTAGGGAGATGATGGTGCCCTGGAAAAGCACACCTGAAGTCCATTGCTCAGTTCTGGGCACCACTCTGAAGGGATGAAAACAACAGTCTGGAGCACATCCAGTAGAAAGTGGTCAAGAGGATAGGGGGATTGGAGAACATATCATATGAGGATCAGCTATCCAGAAGCAAAATATGCCTCCTTAAGAACTCTGTGGGCTTTCCCCTCACTAGATGTCTTCAAGAAAAGGCAGGGATGTTGTGTGTGTGTTTGCTTGTGTGTATGTGTTGGCGGGGAGAATGGGTCAGGTGGGGCTATGTAGGCACAGGTTACACCAGGTGGCCTTGAACCAACTCATAGAGTTTGGTATTATTTGAACTTTGGTTTACTTTTCTATAAAATGAAGGAGTCAGACTAAATGATGGCCAAAAGGATGGGGTAGGGGAGGAAGGAGGATGACCAAAGGACCAATGTCTATCCAATTGATTGGAAATGAGATGAGAGGCAAATATGACCTAAGGATGAGTGGCTTTTGTCTGACTTTTTTTTTGAGGTTTTTCATTTATTTGTTTATTTAATCACTCATTCATTAATTCATTTATTTATTGGTGATTAAAATTTTCTTAAAACAGAATCTTTTGCTTGACATTTCCTGTTCTTAGCTAGTAGTTATCTTATTCAGAGAGATAATTAATTTAAAAATATAAGTAAAAGACCACAATATGGACAATCCCTTTAATCTATGTGTCAGTCTGACTTGGGTACTTCTAGCTTACTTTATAAAATAGATGTGTGCTTGAAAAATTATATAGAAGCAAACATGGCTGAAGAGAAAATTAGGAAATACATAAATAGGGCTTAATTTATATTTCTCTTGTAAAGTAATACCCACTACCTTTGAAATAGAAGTCAGAGAAAGAAGTAAACTTAATCATCCCACTGTAAAAGAGGCAAGATGGTGTGATGGAAAATATGGAGGAGTGAGCACCAGAAGATTGGTTCTAGTTTTGAGCTTGCCACTAATTAGCTGTGTTACCCAGGGCTCTAAGGGTTAACTTCTCATCTCAGAGTTAATAGGTTTCATAATTCTTCTTCCCTGTCATAAGCATTTACTGGTGTTAAGTCTTTTTAGCAAAGGCTTAGCACAGGTGATTAATTGATTAGCCACAGCATTTCACCCAACATTTGTTGACTTCTTCCTCCTCCAAGATACTTTCCCCTCCCTTGTTTTTTTGTGACGCTACTCTCTCTTTCATCTCCTACACATCTGGCTGCTCCTTCTCAAGTCTCAATACCTTCTATTCTACTCAAATTAACCTCTTTTCTATTGTTCCTTTGCACATTTCATCTTCAATGCCTCTGCCTTTGTACAAGCTGTCTCCAAAGCCTTCAACCACCTCAGAGAATCCCTAGGTTCTTTCAGGGTTTAGCTCAAGCCACATCCTATAGGAAGCCTAATTGGATCTCCTCAGTTGGTAGTGCCCCTTCCCCTGAAAATTATTTCATATTTGCTTTCCATAGATTTTTAATTTACTTTTCCGTGCACATGTTGCTGTCCCCTTTTCCCTTGAATATAAGTTCTTTTCGAGCATTTGTATCCTTAGTGCCCAATTCTCACTGTAGACACAATAAATGACTGTTGAATGAATGAGTTCTATTTTCTGAGGATGTTGAATTAGAACAGTTCCTTCTCACTCTAAAAAAGTGTTAAGTCTAGACTTCTTTTTGATTTTCAGTATAAAACTGGTTGGAAATATTTCTCTGAAAAGGTGTTTGTTTGGTTTTTTTTTTTAAGCAATTGGGGTTAAGTAACTTGCTCAAGGTTACACAGCTAGTCATTATTTATGTGTGGGTGCTCATTTTCTGAGGCCGGATTAGATCTCGGGTCATCCCAACTCTGAGGCCGGCGCTCTTATTCACTGCGCCACCTAGCCGCCCCTTTAGGGCAATTGGGGTTAAGTAACTTGCCCAAGGTTACACGGGTAGGTTTTTGTTTGTGTGGATTAAGTGTCTGAGGCCAGATCTGAACTCAGGTCCTTCTGACTCCAGGGCCGGCACTCTATTCACTGCGCCACCTAGAGGCCCCTGAAAAGGTGTTTTAAGATCAAATATGATGACATACTTAAACATCTAGAGTATCTTTTAAAATCTCATATTAAATGGAAATGTTTTACATGATTATACATGTATAAACTATATCAGATCGATTACCATCTCAGGGAGGATCAGGGAAGGGAGGGAGAAAGGGAGTCATAGAATTTGGAACTCAAAACTTTAAAAAATGTTTAAAAATCGTTTCAACATGTAATTGGAAAAAATAAAATTTTATTTTTATATATGAAAATCTCATATTAAAAATAATCTTTGGGTAAAATATTAATGCTCAATCACCATAAATACAGTTTTATTTACCTCAGTAACTGAAGGATATGATGGGAAAACAAGGAAAATGAAAGAATAAAAAAAGAAAGCATCTCTAACCTGGTACCTTGTACATAGTAAGAACTCAGGAAATATCTGTTAATGGATGAATATTATTATTTTGTTTTTGGTTTTTTGGGTTTTTTTTTTATAAGCAATTGGGGTTACGTAACTTGCTCAAGGTTACACAGCTAGTCATTATTTATGTGTGGGTGCTCATTTTCTGAGGCTGGATTCGATCTTGGGTCATCCCAACTCTGAGGCCAGTGCTCTTACTCACTGTGCCACCTAGCCGCCCCTTAAATGGATGAATATTATACTAAATTCATTCTACTCCTACTAAATCTTGGGTCTCCACCTCTTTGTCATTTGACTGCAAGCTCATAGATAAGGTCATTGGATTTAGAGTTGGAAAGTACCTTATACCCTCATTTCACAATTGAGAAAACAGAGGAGAGACTTGTCCAGTCATACAACTAGTAAGCAGTATAAAGAGAGCCTGAACCTAGCTGTTTGGATTAAGTGAACAAAAGAATGAATACAATTTTTGTTCTTGTTCAGTCGTGTTCAACTATCCATGACCCCTTGGCAACAGTACCTGAGCGGCTGACCATGTCCTTTTCTAACTCATTTTATAGGTGAGGAACTGAGGCAAACAAAGTTAAGTGGTCACACAGTCAATAAGTGTTTGAGGCCAGATTTGAACCCAGGAAGATGGGTCCTCCTGACTCCAGGTCTGGTGCTCTATCCACTGTACCACCTAGCTGCCCTATCAAAGGGTATATTCGATCACACAGCTAAGTAAGTGTCTGAGATCAGATTTGAATTCATGAACATGATTCCAAGCCCAGTGCTCTACCCACTGCTCCAAATGAAAAAAAAAAAAAGCACTTATTAAGTGCTTATTATGTGTAAAGAATATAAACAGAAAAAAACATGACAGTCTCACAGGCCATTTCCCATCTCCAAGCTATGTAGGCCATCCCCCCCTTATTGGGAGTGTGCTAAAGGAGCTCAGATTCTTTTTTTTTTTTGGAGAGGGGAAGAGCTTACACTTAGGGGCTTACATTTGATTCAATCAACCCATCAATTAACCAACCAATAAGCATTTTTTTTGCCTTTTTTTTTTTGGAGGGGGGAAGGCAGGGAAATTGGGGTTAAGTGACTTGCCCAAGGTCACAGAGCTAATAAGTGTTAAGTGTTTGAGGCTGTATTTGAACTGGGCCAGTGCCCTACTCACTGCATCATTTAGCTGCCCCAGGAGCTCACATTCTAATGGAGGGGACAACAAATCTGGCTATTTTTAGTTGCAAGTCAAATGGAAAAGTCTCATCCTTAACATACAAGAGGAAAGTGTATGGTAATACATCTTCTCTACTGTCATTTCCATTGATAAAATCATATCTGTTTCTGATATTGAGCCATTTAACAGTGCCAAGACTTTTAGTGGTAAAAACTTGGATATCACTAGACCAGACCGCCTCTCAAAGGTCTGGGCAATAGAGGTCTTGGTATAACCTATATTCGTATAGCATTCTTTCTCTAAGGAGTTTTCTCATTGTGCTTTCACAGTGTTGCTCTAAATTTCTTGAATTACCAAATATCTACCGAATGATAATAACAATAGCTGACATTCATACAGTGCTTTGAAGTTTGCAAAGAGAATTAGCTGCATTATCTTATTTGATCTTCACAACAATCATGTGAGATGGGTGATATTGGTATAATTATCTTTATTTTAATGAAAAGAAAACTAGAACTCAGAAAAGTGAGACAAATTGCCCGTGGTCATATAACTGACAGATGGCAGGGGCCAGACCCCAACTAGGCATCTTCTGACTCCAGATCCAGCATGCTTTCCACCAGCCAAGTTGCCTCATAAAAAAATGAACATCTTCCTTCCCTGCCCTCCTCATAACTGCCTTCTAACTCTTCAGATTTAAAATCATAGGGGATGGAGCTAAAAGGGGCCTGAAAGCTAATCTTGAATCATCCTCTCATTTTATAGATGAGGAAACTCAATCTCAGACTGGGAAGGAATTGTCCAAAGTCACAATTGGCAGAGAGCTGACATGTAATCTAGTTCTCCTAATTCCCAATCTAGGTTACTCCACTATATTTTGCTTGACATTGTTGTTTTTATTTAGGAATTTACATATTTAGGAACATGAATATGTTTACACATACCCACAGTATATATAGGAATATAGGTAAATATATGTATACCTGTGTAAGCACATACTTAGACATACAATATACATACGTACAAATATGTATACATGTGCCTTACATACAGATATCTATATATCTATGTCTATCCATATCTCTATCTGTGGGGCAGATGAAATGTGCAGGGGAGACTAGCACTCTGGTGGGAGGGCTGCTGAGCCCTTTTCAGGGCTGCCCATCCCCCTTTGATGTTCACCTTCCACCTAGCTCTCCCCTGTGACTCCAAAAAGCTATAGTATGTTTAGCTGCCACACCCCAGTAAGCCATCTCAGCAAACGGGCTAAACCAGGTTGAGGGTAATTGATAGGCCCCAAACCCATTGGTGAGTTAGGGGGATGTTTACCTCCACGTATGTGAAGACTTTTCCCTGTGGAATGGAAAAGAACAAATTGTTCCAACAGCTCTGAAGGTGGCTGAAGGAGGCATTGTAGGGTGTTTGACCTTGGTCAGACATTGAAGACAACAGGGTCATGCACTGAATGTCAGGCTATTGTGACTCATCTTGACTTTTGTCTTGCCACTGGACTTTGTGGGAGAGTGAGGCTGATGACTTTATGCAACTCTTCCTCATTTAAATCCAATTCACTTAGAAGTCAAGACATCATCCTGTGGTGTCATTGGTCCTCTTTGAAAGCAATGGACAATCAGCAATCTATATCTATATCCATCTATCTTTCTATGTACCTATCTAACACTATCCATCTATCTTTCTATGTACCTATCTAACACTATCTATCTATCTATCTATCTATCTGACTGTCTATCCATCTGTCTGTCCATCTATCTACCCATCTGTGTATTCATCTATCTATCTATCTATCTATCTATCTATCTATCTATCTATCTTTCTATCTATCTATCTATAATCTGTCTCCCTCTTTCTATCTATCCTCTCTCTCTCTCTCTCTCTCTCTCTCTCTCTCTCTCTCTCTCTCCTCTCTCTCTCTATCTATATTTTGTTGTCTATTTGTCCTGGTTACTTTCACTGCTTCCAATATTCCAGTGGATCTAGGGTTTCCTTTGCATCGTGCTTACTTATGTGTGTCATATCCTCCCCAATAGAATGTGAGCTTTTTCAGATCAGGTTCTATTTCATTTTTGTATTTCTAACCCTAGTATTGATTTCTGCAGGTGCTGAATGCTTAACAAATTGAGTTGAAATTTGATTATTCACCAGATCCTACTTACTAAAATAGGAAAGTGTTTTTCTGGATAAGTCTCTGCTTATTCAAGGTTTTATTGCATCTTTCTTATTTAAAAGGGCACTGGTTTTAGTGTCCATTTAATGCCCATTCCTAGTTATCATAACTTCTTGAGCATTGACAATACTCTCTATTAATCACTCTATAAAAAGGATTGTAGCCAGTTGCTTTTAGAAAACATTTATCTAAATTAAAGAATTTTTTTTCCAAAGAAGAACAGAGTGAAAGAGGTGCTCTTTACATCCCTCACACTAGGAAGGACCTGACCACCCCATAAGGAGCACTGTCTATTTAGGAATTTTTTTCAAAATCAGCAGAAAATTACATTCCTCTGCTTTCCTTATTAACAAATGTAATTGTGCCCTACAGTCCAGACTGCCCTGTAATTTCTTTAGAGAGAAAGGGAGAACTTCTAGTTGTCATTGTCTTTAGAATATCCCTTCAATTATTTTATTGCCTCTTAACAAAGTGGGACAATGAGGTGGCACTGTGGATAGAGGGACAGATTTGGAGTCAGGAAGAGTTATCTTCCTGAATTCAAATCTGACCTCAGACACTTTCTAGCGGTGTGACCCTGGGCAAGTCACTTAACCCTGTTTGCCTCAGTTTCCTCCTCTGAAAAATGAGCTGGAGAAGGAAATGGTCAACTACTTTAGTATCTTTGCCAAGAAAACCCCAAATGGGGTCACAGAGTAGCATATGACTGAAATGACTGAACAACAAAAAAAATAGAGTAGTTCCTGGGTGCTATACTCAGTGCGTTGAGAAGACCAACCCCATGCCTCTAAGATCTAATTCAACTCAGAAAAAAAAGCCCCCAATTCAAGTTATTTTATTAAGCACCTACTAAGAATAAGGTGTGGGGCTGGTGGGTGGTCACAGATAGAGGGCCAGTCTTGTGGTCACAAAGATCTGGCTTCAAGTTCTGTCTTTGAGATACTAGTTGTATAACAACGACCAAAGTACTTAACCTCCTTTGGATGTGAGGACATCAGAGTTCCTAAAGTTTCAGGTCATTGTGCTGTGTTGCAGATAAAAATACAAACTAGTCCCCGTGAGGTCTAAGAGAGAATATTATCTAATTGGTTTAAAAGATTTGGAATGTTCATCTTTTGTAGAATAATTTTTAAAATGAAGAGGAAGTCAATTATAGCTTGGTGTAATGAAAAGAGCTTAAGATTTGGTATCAAAGGTCCTGGGTTTGGATCTTGGTTCTGCTCCTTAAAGCCAGTGTGACCTAAGGCCAATTGATTCACCTCTGAGTTCCCTCCATCTATTAAAATAGAGGGGTTGGACTAACTCAGGTGTGGGGAACACAAAGTTTGGATTCAGTCAAAGGGCCGCATTTGAGGACCTAGAGGGCCACATGTGGCCTTGAGACTGCAAGTTCCCCTCCCCTAGACTAATTGATCTCCAAGGCCACTGACAGCTCAAAAACCGCTCTGAAATCTATCCCAGGGCTTGGAGCTCTATAGAACTACACTTATTTAGCCTTTCCTCTTGGCTGCTAATTTTCAACTCTTTAGTCATCTTCAAGGTTCTTTCTATATCCTTGAAGAAGTCTCTAACCGGTATGACTTGAATAGCTAAGAAGGACATGTATCCCGTTCTCCCCTGAGAGATTTCTCTAATCTCTTTCTTTATCAGATGCCTAAAGAATGCGCTGGTTGCTATCAGAGGCATTCTCTGTAGGAGCAGCCCTTCTCTTTCGGAAGAGACAAAGAGGGAAGGAGCATTTCAACTCCCTTTGAAGCCCGTGCAGGCTGCAATAAGGTCCCATTTGCACCTCCCCCTCTCCCCGATCCAGGAAAGGGCCTGGGGACTCAGCCAGCAATTTGGCAGGCAGAGGCACATGCTGGTGCTGTCCTCTCCACCCTTTCTTCCCCCCGGATTACAACTAAAGGACTGGTCTAGCCTTTGCTGGGTATTTGAGTGGGAGGGATGGAATCAGAGCCAAACCAAGCCACTTAGGTGTTAGCTCATAAGCCCTCAGAGCAGCAGCAGCAGCTGCTGCCGCCGCCTCTGTATCTGGGATAGCAGCAGCAGCAGCAGCGGCAGCAGTACCACCAAGACCACGACCACAGAGTTGAGCGTACAGAAGAGGACTGGTGAGAGCAAGAGCAGCCTTATGCCTCCTAGCCTTCAACATCATTAACCAGTAGTTAGACTTCTTCAGAGACGTCCCAAGCTAGTGCACCACTGGATTCTAATCATTGCCAGGGCTTTTGACACATTTAAGACAATCTTGAGGGAGGGGAGGGAAAAGAAAAGAAGCATTTTTCCTCCCTGAAAAGAAACTCACAAATTAGCAAGATGATTTCAGGATCTCAGTGTGTCTTGTTCTTTTTCTTGTCCTTCATTGCCTGTCAAGGATCCCCGGTATCTCAGGTAAGATAGTTTTTCCATGGACTGTACCACTGGGGGATTTCATGGCTGAGAGTCTGGTGTCCACCTGCCTTCCACAGGTGGAAGATGCTAGCTCCAGATGCATAAGCCCCTGGGCTTTTTTTGTTTACATGTTAGTACTTCAGTTGGGGGCTGAGGGGGTGGGGCAAGTTAGAAAAATAATTTAGAGTCTGTGTCCTTAAAAAAGCATATTTTATTAGCTTTTTCAAGTATATGTCTGTTTCTCCTTATGTGGCACACTGGTCTTGCCTAAAGGTGGGTAGAACTATTTGCCAACTAGTAATCGATCAACGAGGAAAATGACTTGGAAAATTCTCTCATAGGCATATAAAAGTGCCTACAGACATGATTATTTCTGGGAGAGTTATAATTCATTGTCCTTTGCAATGTTTCATCAGAAATCCTGCCCTCTTGTTAAACTTGAAATATTCTCTACCCTGGACAGATGCTTGTTTCCTACTGAAAATACTATCGTAAATATTTTTTTTGCTTCTTGTGAGAGGCAGTATGGGTATAGTGGATGGATAACTGGTCTTGAACAAGGTCATGAAAATCTGTGTTCAAATCCCACTTCTGCTACTTTCTAGCTATGTGACCCTGGGTAAGTAACTTAAATTCCCAGTGCTCTAGGCAAATTTCTAAGACCATAAATTGCAGAGAAAGTATTAACCTGTACTGATAGAAGGAATTTCCCAATGAAGGCTATCCAGATACCAAGGAAAACACAAATCTAAGTTCATATTACTTCTCCAAAGTAACATCTTGTCTCTGTATCACTTCCAGGAGAATCAGAGAAAGGTGACTAACACTTTCTATGGGGACATTTGGAATTTGGGTTTGTATTTTATTTCACATAGGGAAAAGGACAACTTGCCTTTTTGATTTTCCAATCTGGCTGCTTTTTGATTATTGAAAGAATTCCAAATGATTATGCCATATTAAAAAAAGAAAAGTTTCTTCTTCTTCTTCTTCTTCTTCTTCTTCTTCTTCTTCTTCTTCTTCTTCTTCTTCTTCTTCTTCTTCTTCTTCTTCTTCTTCTTCTTCTTCTTCTTCTTCTTTTCCTCCTCCTCCTCCTCCTCTTCTCCTCCTTTGACTGACTCTTGGTCTGACAGTTGTGCAAGGGGTTTCCCAGGTTGGGATAAGACTGGAACTTCTTGGATGGACCTGAGCTGTCAAATACAAGGATAAGAGAAAGGAATGTTAGGGTAATTCTGGGAAACTAAAGAGCTTTGCATGATGAGCTCTGTGGGCTTTAGTAAACTTGGGAGACTGGTGGCTATTGCTGTGCAAATGTGTTGGTTATACTACTAAGGATATCAGTGTCTCATTTGTCATTACTTTGGCAAAATTTTCTATATATTGGACTGGATCTCTGGGGTAAGTGATCTGCTGGCCAAGACTAAGTACTTTGTTTTGACAGATACATCAACATCTTTGAAACACTTCGGGACTATGAGTGCCTAAAAGAGAGGCAGGTTACTAAAATCATTGTTTTTCCTAAGGAATTACTCAACAGGATCATAGGATTTCAGAGTTGGAAAGGACCTCAGTGGTCTGACCTGTGACCCCATTTAATCCATGTAATCTGTCTTTGAGCTCTTTCTCCCATTTTACAGAAAGCAAAAAAGTCAAGTCAGCAAACATTTATTAACTGTCTACTGTGTGCCAGGCACTACAGGGAAAACTAGTATAATTGGGAAAAAATGTCTTGGAGCAGCAGCTAGGACTTGGGCCCAGGGTAATTGGTTGTCAATCCTGGCTCTGTTAGGGGTAAGTCATTTCCCATTTATAAGAGAATGATGGGGGCGGCTAGGTGTCGCAATGAGTAGAGCGCTGGCCCTGGAGTCAGAAGGACCTGAGTTCCGATCCGGCCTCAGACACTTAACGCACACAAACAAAAACCTACCCCTGTGACCTTGGGCAAGTTACTTAACCCCAATTGCCCTCCAAAATGCAAAAAAATAAAATTGATAAATTTTTTTTTTAAGCAATTGGGATTAAGTAACTTGCTCAAGGTTACACGGCTAGTCATTATTTATGTGTGGGTGCTAATTTTCTGAGGCCGGATTTGATCTCGGGTCATCCCAACTCCAAGGCCGGCACTCTTACTCACTTCACCACCTAGCCGCCCCTTTTAGGGCAATTGGGGTTATGTAACTTGCCCAAGGTCACACGGCTAGGTTTTTGTGTGTGTGTGTGTGTGTGTGTGTGTGTGTGTGTGTGTGTGTGTGTGGGTTAAGTGTCTGAGGCCGGATCCAAACTCAGGTCCTTCTGACTCCAGGGCCGGTGCTCTACTCACTGCACCACCTAGGCGCCCCCGATAAATGTTTTTTTTAAAAAAAGAGAATGATAGCATGTGCATTACCTATCTCAAAGAATTGATATGTGGAACATACTTTGGAAATGCTAAAGAAATGTGAGTCATTATTAGATGAAAAAGGAGAGGTTAACCAGACTTTGCTTCTTGGCTCCAAAGCCTAGGCACACTTTATCAGATCATACTGGCAAAGTGGTCTGAGAAATTCCTAGAGAATCCTGATTTCCTGCCCCAGATTACTCAGGAAGAATGAGGAGCTCCAGAAAGGATCAGTCTTCAAATGGTTACTTATTTAACCCGATAGAATGTAAGCTCCTTGAGGGTAAAGGGTTGATTTGTTTTGGTCTTTGAGAAGTGGGGGTATAGAGGCTAGAGAACCAGCCTTGTAGCCAAGAAGACCTAGATTCAAGTCCTTCCTCTGACATGTACTGATTATGTGACCCTGGGGGTAAGACACTTAACCCCTCAATGCTCTAGGTGCCTCTCAAAATTGCAGGACAATTACTGACCTGCATTGGTAGAGGGAGTTCCATCCCCTGGGAATTTTCCAGATTAAATAAATCATAGTTTCAGAACTTATCCCCTCTTCATGCATTTCAACACTTAATAAATGCTTATTGAGTTCCTACAATTAATGAGGTATATAGGGGACATAAGAGAAGCAAAAGGTTGCTGCAGTGGCCCTAGACCATTCTGCATTGAAGAATATCAGGTAATTATAGTGAGTGGGTGAAGGAGGAAGAGAAGGGAGACTTGCAGTTTGATGGCAACAATCTGGGTAATTAATTTTATATTGTTTAATATTATATTGCTATCTATTGGCCATGAATTATAGACACATGTCAATTAAGTCATCTTTTAGAGTTAAATGCATCTAGTAAAAATGAAGTGTGTTGAGTGATGGCTGAGGACCTTTTCTTTCTTGTAGGAGAGTTTTGTTGCTTGGGAAAGGGTCTGGGTGAGGTTAAGGAAAAGGAATGATAATTGATAGAAAAAAACTGGAAAATTCCACCAACCTCCTCCTATCCCCACCACCCTTTTCCAGTTGTGTTTAGATTTGAGAGTATTTCCAGGTTGGCCTGGATCAGGGCAAAGTTTAGTAATTAAATTGTAGAGATGTTGTTTGCCTGAGAAGAGATAATGGTCTGAAGAAGTGACTTCAGAAAAGTTGAAGTGACTTGTCTTTGTGTTAGCAGTAGGATTTGAATTTGGTGCTTCTGAACTATGTAGTATTTCACTAGGTTAGTCTCCATTGCTCTGTGGCTAACCTAAAATTTTGATTCCTATTCTTAAGAGATCGTGATACTTCACTTTTTGTAGCCATATAGCATCACTGGGAAAATATTGATATTTGAAAATATGAATTTTTGTACAAGGTGGTAACCTGGGGTTGTAGAAAGCCCTGCAGAAATTCTTAAATGCAACTCAGCTTATCTCTTCCTGTCATTCCATTTTGGGACTGGATCACTATCCAATTACAGCACCCATTTAATACATATGCATTGATATATTAACTCAATGAATTGCCAAATGATGATAATATTAATAGCTAGAATATATATAGTACCTTATATGTGTCTGATATTGTGCTAAGCACCTTACAAATATCTCATTTGATCCTCACAACATTCTTGGGAAATAGGTGCTATTATTGCCCCCACTTTACAGATGAGGAAACTGAGGTAAATAGAAGTTAAGTGACTTGCCCAAGATCACACAGCTAGCAATGTCTGAAACTGGATTTGTACTCAGGACTTCCTAAGTCCAGACTCAGTGCTCTATCCACTGTGTCACATAGCTATCTAACATTTAGTTGTTCACATGCACGTGATATGTGGACAATAGGTGCTATTCATCCACTTGCTTTTTCCTGTGTGAATGGTTTGGCTATCTTTTTTTGAGTGACCATAGATTTAATTGAGGAGACCTGGTAATGTTATGGATTTGATGGACAGTGAGCTTTCTCATCAATAAGGGATACCTTGCCCTTTTCTAGTCTACACAAAAAATGTTCCACGCTAGTGAAAAACACCTTTTGTGAGCATGTGTCTCCCTGTCCTGTCTTGTGCTTAATATTGGTCAGAGGATCACTGAACTACAGTTGCTTCTCTCAAAGAGTCTGAAATGGCCATAATGGGTGTGCATGGGATTAGGACCACAGGTCTGCTTTATTTGTCATGTTTCAAGAGAACCTGGCATCACTATGAATGCCTATGACTAGGCCAAATATTGCCAACATGAAGGAACTATAGGAAAATGTGTTCTCATAGGAAAGAAAACTGTCCCTAATCTGGGCAATGGGAAGTACCTACTCAATTTTTAGTACTTGTTCCTAGAATGTTCTGATCAGACTTTGGTCAGTGTCCCTCTATCCTTATTTTCATCAGCTTCCTCACTTTTTACCTCCCTCTTTCAGCATTTCCTATGCCTCCTCACCCCCATCCACTTTTCAATTCTCAATCACTTCCAATCTATTCTTTATCTCTTTGGCCCACTTATAAAGCTATATAAATTGACCTGTTGTACCCTGATTAATTGAGGTGCTTGGTTGTAAGATCTACTTGTCTGTCCTTGGTCCAATTCTCCTCATGAATACACAAGTAATAACAATGCTTTAGTGGAACCAGGTAAATGCAGAGGACTAACATTTTCTTTAGCACATGGGAGACATCTTGTTGAAGGAGAACCCTCACAGATACATTTTGTGCTGTCAAGTCAAATGCTTTTTTATTTATTTTTAAAAATCAAAGACTAAATAAGGTGGGATCTTATATTCTTAGCACTTTTCAATAAGTTGTTTGACTATAAAAATGTGTGCAGTCTATTAGAATTTCCTGCCCCATGTTCCTTTCTCAAACTCTCATCAATGATTTGTTCAATATATGTATAGATCATTCTCATGTTTTATCATATGAGAAAGTAGGTCACTGATGTCTTTATGAATAGTTTTAAAGGTTACTGACACTGTCTGATTTTTTCAGTCATTTGGTAAGGTTCTTCCTTCAGAAATTTTAAGATCCATATTTCATTAGTACTTTAAAAATTGTATCAGTTCCTGGAGAATTTCAATCAAATGTTTGCATTTGATCTGGTCCAGCTGCTCTTCTTTACTTTATCTTGGTTGTTATGGGTACAGAGACATCAGTGATGAAAACAAATTGTTATAGAAACATTACTGTTTCAAAAACGTATTGCTATTTTTCTTTTTCATTTCTTTTTTTTCTGGGTTTGAAGAAAAAACTTTATTCCTATGTAGTACAAACCCTGTCCATTATAGCAAGTATTCTCCGAAACAAAAGTGCCAAACAGCCCACATGTCACAATTTATGTAGCCCATGACAATCCCCTAGTTTGGCCTGAACCAGATTAAAATGTGATTGGGAAATATTTAACAAAATACATAAAAATACAATAAATCATAGATAATGTTTATGTATACTTTTCTAAATCAATATGTTGTCCACATAGATCTTTATGTATGGTTTTTGACCCTCAGTTCTACATGAGTTTGATAACACTGTTCTGGATCTCTATACCAGAGCTAAGAGACTCCATCTGCCTCTCTGATTCTAGGGCTAACCTAGGAAGTTTGGCATTGTCTCAAGCACCCAGCTATCTTCCTCTTGCTCTTGGAAGCCAATGACTGATCAGTACCAAGTTGCATTTAGCCATTTAATGTTAGCTTTTAGAAAGGTATATTTGCTCCAAAAATATTACAGAATTTCATGCTAAACTTTATATAAACTCATAATCCTCTCCTGAAACATTTCACAAATGAGTTTACTTTCTAAATTTATTTGCTATCTTTTTTTTTATTTGAAAAGAACAAGTGTTTTCTGATTTAATTAATTTCTGGGATATTTTTGCCTTCTTATGGTGGCAATTGCTTTGCATCGGCTAGACTTCTGTAGGAAACACAGACGATTGTCTTTAGCTTTATTCATTTCTAGTCAGCATCAGTAGCTTGCTTTCCCCATGCTAGAGTAAAAAAGCTTGTGCCTTTGAGTTGACTTTGGGGTTGATGGAAAGAGGGATGTAGAAAGGAGGAATGTAATGAATTTTGTGAATTTAATATTCTGAAAATGAAATCCCCATTAGTTCTCAGTTGGTAGTAGCAGCAAATTACCCAAGGCAACAACTGTGGGAAATTCCCTCAGAGGCTTTCTGTTTGGAGGCTGATGAGTTTGTTTCATAACAATGGTGACAAGTGGAAATAATAATTAAGATCACTTTTCTTCTCGTCCAAATTGAGATGTTACTTTTACTAGGGAGCTGACATTGATTGTTATTGTAGAATTTCACAAATTCTTCTGTTGCTTACTCTCTCCTACCTGTGCATTCCTTATTTCAGAGCTGTAACTGGGAAATTTTGTACTTGGGTCAAGGAAGAGGATGATTCTAGAGTGGGAGTGTGGGATGGGGGCCAGGGTTGTGGGGAGGGTGAGGAGAGTAGGAAATGTGCCCCAGATAGGTTTTGCCAGCACTCTGTTATGGTTTTCTCATCTTCATCTCCATCCTATTTTTCGTAACACCAGCTGAAAGAAAAAGCAGCAGAGTATAAAGAAGGGGGAAGAGACGTCATTAAATGAGCAATCCAAGTGATCCTCTCTATTTTAGTCTTTCTGAATCACTGCTTCTTAGCCAATGGAGAAAGTCATGGATGAATCAGGGGGAGAGAAAGGGAGAGAGAGAGAGAGAGAGAGAGAGAGAGAGAGAGAGAGAGAGAGAGAGAGAGAAGGAAATAATTTATTAAAGCACCTACTATGTGCTAGGCACTGTACTAAGGACTAGGGATACAAATACAACCAAAAAAGGGTGATCAGGTCTGCCTACACATTAGAAGAGAGGGCTGCAAGGTGAAGGTAAGAGGTGGAAAGGTCGGGGAGCTAAAAACTTCAAGTGAAGTAAGCAATTTGACCAAGGAAACAACAGAGCAGAGATGGGATGTGAACCAAATTCCATATTCTTTCTACCACACCACCAGACCTGTGAAGGGGACACATACCCCAGTACTCAGAGAGCCTCTTTCTAGGACATGTTCTAACCCTTAATCAAGATAAACCCTGACTCTTTTATATCGACCTCTTATCCTCACTATTGTATGGTGGGGTTGCAGTGAAGGTTCTCTGAGAAAAGCTTAGTCCTCAAACAGAGAGCTTGCTATACAAAAACCTACATTCCAGGAATAAGAATTCTTTGCCATTCTGCAAAGCCTGTACTCCTCACCCCGAAGCAGGTGTTGCATGCCATAACAGTTGTTTTCTCTAATGAAAACTTACGAAAGGGCAGAGATACAATTAAAATCTAAAAAAAATTAAAAAGCCCTTTTGCAATGGAAGAGAATTTTTTTTTCTTTTTGGAAGGCAATTGGGGTTAAGTGACTTGCCCAAGGTCACACAGCTAGTTTTTTGTGTGAAGTGTCTGAAGCCGGATTTGAACTCAGGTTCTCCTGACTTCAGGGCCGGTGCTCTATTCACTGCACCATCTAGCCACCCCTGGAAGAGCATTTCTTAACTCAGAACCAGGATTCTGGAACCCATATAAGCAGGTCTTGAAAACCAGGTGTTTGAAAATGAAGGGCTATACTTTATAAACAAGTACAAGTCCATGAAGAGGGAGGAATATTTGGGTTGATGTAGGTTGTTAGCAGTCACCAGCCATGAGTCATGGAGGGCTAGAGGAAGGACTAAGTGGGGGTGTCCTGAACATATGTACCCCAAATGGAGGGAGCAGTGTGGGGGGTTCCCCTTTACTCAGCAGGACACCCCTTCTGCAGGGGTCCAACTGCCATCGTGGCTTTTGCCCAGGCTCACCCAGGGCTCCTGGGATCAGCAACAGCATCAGTAAGGTGCTAGTAATCAACATTGACCATAGAGTATTCTAGGATCTCTTCCCCCTACTAACCCCTTATGTAAGAATTTCCAGTTATGGCACTGATGCCCAGTGCCCTCATTCTCTTGACCACCAGCATAAATTCATATGAGTCATTACTTCTAATGTCTGGCATTGGCACAGTGTGTGTGCCAACACAGTTAAGTGTGGTTAGAATGCTGGTCCTGGAGTCAGGAAAATCTGAATTCAAATCTAGCCTCAGACACTTGCTAGCTACATGACCCTGGGCAAGTCACTTAATCGCTGTCTGATTTATCTATAAAATAGGGATAATAATGGCACCTAACTCCTGGGTCTCAAATGAGATAATATTTTAAAGCACTTAGCACATTGCATGGAACATAATAGGCAAGTAACAAATTTTTCCTTCTTTCCTTCCTTCCTTCCTTCTTTCCTTTAAACAGGACATTGGGTGATTGAATATGCAAGTTCTATGAGAAAATGGTCCTTTTCACAACTCAGAGAGGCAGGACAGGACAAGTAATATGATGCCCATTTTTCAGTAAGGAAAATAGTCTCAGAGAGGGTAAATGACTTGGCTAAAGCCAGATGGTCAGTTTGTGGCAGAGCCTAACTCCTCTCTTTGGAGTCTCACCTATTACATCCTGCCCCCACCCTAAACCATTACAGCCTGGTGTTTTAGACATGCAGAATCAATCAGGATGGCCCTGCATTTGAATTCCACCTCTGACATTTAGTAGCTGTGTGATCAAGGGCAAGTGACAACCTTTCTGAGCCCAGCACCCTCATCTATAAAATAGGGAGAATAATACCTGCAGTCCTTACTTCAGAGGCTTGTTATGAGGAGCAAATGAGATCATAAATCCACACATTTATTAAATGCCTACTATGAGCCAGACACGGTGTTAGGTTCTGGAGACAGAGACAAGAATAAAACAGTCCCTGCCCTCAAAAAGCTTCCATTTCATGTAGGAGGTGCAGTCTGAATGGATCTTTGAAGGAAGCCATGGCTTCTAAGAGGAAAAGGTAAGTAGGGGCATAAATCCAGGCACCAGGGGCAGGAAGCACAAAGGCACAGTACACATGAGATGTTTACACATCTGTAAGTGTGTGTGTGCACATGTGTGTGCATGCACATAGATGTATATTAGCAGTTATTGCTTTTAACCATTATTGTAGCATCCTCCTCTTTTATTAATCATTGTGCTAACTATCCTCAGGGACATTTGGACTTTATCAAGAAAAGCTCAAGTCAGAGGAAAGAACAACAGAAAGTTTACATTTATATACCATTTTACAGAGTGCTCTGTCTTTGAGACTCACAAGAGCTCCAAGAGGTGGATAGTGTAAATGTTATTTCCATTTTATAGATGAGGGAGCTGAGGCTCAAAGGGGTTAAGTGACTTGCCCAGCATCAACCAAATGGTGCCATGTATGCTAGAAACTAGGCTTCTGATTCCAAATCTAGAACTTTCTCCGCTAAGCTACAATCTCAACATTGTGGGATTTCAGGTATCAGCTCCCCAGAGAAGAAGGCATATGTGTGTGTATGTGTGTTGCAGTGGGAGGCAGGAGGGGACTGGGCTTCCATGCTCCTCTGAAATGGAGGAAATTCCAGGCTGGGAAACCCCTTGAATGAGGGTGAAGGGACTGGAAATTCTAGAACTGGCAGAGGAAGACCCTAGCTCAATGTGGAGGCAGATAAATGTCACAGAGAGGGGGTGGTAAAGAACAGGGTCCTGGCATAGGCCTAACAACATGAAATGTCAGTGTGGCCCTGGTCACTTGTCTTCCCATTGTATACATGGAAAAGCTAAAAACTTCCACAGCTGAATAAACTGAACAGTGCCTAAAGGCATGTGACATACTTTATGTGTTATTTCCATGCCTAAATTAATTAATGCTCATTATCTTTAATTCTAAACCTATATCTCTTCCCAGCTGCCTTATTTCTGTGCAGGATATCCCCCTCCTTTTACTTCACCCATGTTGACAAGGTCACCTACCCCCCTCCTTCCACTTCACCCATGTTGACAAGGTCACCTACCCCCCTCCTTCCACTTCACCCATATTGACAAGGTCACCCACCTCCCCTCCATCTACTTCACCCATGTTGACAAGGTCACCATACATATCTGATCAATGGCTAAATCTTTTTGTTTGACTTCCCTTTCCATGTTTGTCCATGTCTCCTCTCCACTCCTGCAGGCACCATACTGCTTCATACCTCTCACCTAGACTACTGCAATAACCTTAGAACTCATCTCCCTTCTTCAGTCCAGACCCCACACTGCTGCTCAAGTGATTTTCTTAAAACACAGCTCTGGTTCCATCCTCAATAAACTCCAGTGGCTCCTCAGTTTTAGGATTAAATAGAAATTCCTCTGATTAACATTTTAACTCTTCACACCCTGGCCCCAACCTATCTCTCCAGTTTTATTCCATATTACTCCCCTTACCTGAATCCATGGTTCAACCAAACTGATCTTACTTCTCATGCACAGCATTGCCCTTCTTGTCTCTTTTGTATAGAATGTCTGGGCTGTCATCCTTTCAATTTCTTTGCACCCCTAGATTTCTTTAGGGTTACCTCAAGAGCCATCTGTTGTTAGGGTCTCCTCTAATTCTCCCCTCCCTGAAATTCCCATGTATCTGTTAACCTATATTTTCTCCTCTCAGAGAATGTAAGCTCCAATAGGGCAGGAATTGTGTGCATGTTCTCAGTATCTTCCTCATATATCTATTTCTTTATCATATTTAAATGTTTTCTTTGATTTCTTTTCCTGTCTGCATCCTTGGCACACAGTAGATACTTAACACATTAGTGTTGATTATCTCATTTGAGTCTCACAATAGCCCTTTGAGGTAATTACTAACATCCCCATTTTACACATAAGGGAACTGAGGTTCAGAAATGTGGAGTAACCTTAATCTTAGTCAGAAGTGAGACTTGAACCCAGGCCATCCTGACATCCAGGAGTAGTACCCTATCCTCCATGCTGCCTCTCCCAAAGTCACGCAGAAATTCAGCAAAGATGAGAAGTTGAAATTCCTGCTTGTTGCTAAGGCGTTTCATGATTACGGTTATTTCCAGTGCTTAATCAGTCACAGATGATCCATAAGACCCCCCACCTACCCACTGAAGTCTGGAGAATGTGACTGCGTTCATTTGAGCCCCCATATCAATGAGTTAAGAAAGGAATTAAATCATGATAAGTTACTTACATAATGTTTCATCAAAGGAAAAAACATAGAATCTTCAAGCTGGAAGGGTGTGTTAAAAGTTATCTAGCCCATCCTTCCACCCCTCTAAAGCATCCCTTACAATAATTCATCGGACTTCCAGGATCACTAAATCAATCTCCCAGAAGTGGAAAGCTTAATAAAAACCATATATCAGTTCCCCCAAACCCAGCCAAGAAGAACTCTGAACCCCTCTCCCATTTGATCCATTGCCAGTAGACAGCCCCATTTCCTTCCAGTCCTTTGGCCTGACTCTTTCTGTGACTTCTCTCTAACCATCTTGATTTCCAAGTACGACTTCACAAAGACACTGAATCACACATATTTGGATGCTAGAGAAAAGAAAGGCTGTTTGTTCCTTTTCTTTCCAACAAGGGAGAGATTTACCTTATATCAACTCTATCCTGAAAAAAATGTATAATTTCTTTTTGTTGTTGTTCAAATATTTCTGGCAAGATCCTGTTATTTAGAAACAGCTGTTGTCATTCATATCCCAATTATGATCTGGTTCTTGTCTTTGTTTTTTCCAAATTTTGACCACATTGTGATCTTTGGTAGAGTTTTTCCCACTGGTGTTGAGTTGTGGCAAACAAATAACACTCTTTGCTAATGTGGAAAGACAAGATTAAAAAGAAGCTATTAAAGCTGTTTGCATGGTGGAATGATCATGTCCGGGTGCTGGTGAAGAGAACAGAGTAGTTTGAGGAAAAGCCAAACTTAACTTTATCCTTCTAAACTGCATTTGAAATTAAGATACCACCATGATCAAAAATTGTACATAACCAACAAAGCAAAATCTTAAACTCCTTAGGTCAGTCAGCAAGTCTTTCCATGTACTAGTTTCAGTTTTATCTTTTGTTACTCCCTTTCATGCACCTTACAATCTGTATTTCTCCCAGTTCTCCAAATATATCCTGTGCTTTACCACCATGAGCAGATTTCAGGGGGCTCAATGAAAGGCTTGGTAGGATCCCTTGGTGTAGAATTCTTCAGGAGAAGCCAGAGAAGGAAGGTTGGGAAGCTGGAAGGAGGATGAAATTCTGAAGGCACAAAGAGCAGCAATTCCATTGGACAGGAAATGAGGGAGTTGTCTAAGGAGGCTGATATAGATGCCCAGGGAACCCATCAATTGAACAGCTTAGATTTTTAAAAGATGTGCTGGAAATAGAAGCAAAGATAATGGAGTAACAGGTAATGGAGGAAGGGCGGTCTTCTGAGAAGAGCATCAGAAACACCAAAGTTCAGAATCAGATGAGGCTAGAAAGGAAAGCTAAGGATTAAAAAAAGGTAAAGGAAGAGGAAGCATAAAGGAAAAGATAGAACTAGGGGTAGATTGGGTGATGATGCCTGAACACGAAGAGAAGACAATTACTCTACTTTTAAATGTTTTTTACATTCATCTCCTCTACCAAGGAGAAAATATTAAAAGTTGGATAGGCCAGATAAAATATGACTAACTGGGATTCAGTCAGTCAAAGAGCATTTATTAAGCACTTACTGTATGCCAGGTATTCTATTAAGTGTCGGAAATACAAAGAAAGGCAAAAACATGATCCAGATCTCAATAGACTTTACATATTAATGAAGTTGATACCAAAGAGAAATACAGGGATTATAAGAGATAAATGAGCTGCCCTTGATGCTTCTGAGTCAGATGAACTCCATCCCAGGGTACTAAAAGAAGCAACAAATGTGACTGTGGAGCCCTTTGAAAGAACATGGCAAAATGGGGCAGCAGCCCAAAACTAGAGGACAAAGGATGTTCCATTTTTTTTGCTTTTTTTGGGGGGCAATTAGGGTTAAGTAACTTGCCCAAGATCACATGGCTAGTTTTTTTGTGTGTATGTTAGGAGTCTAAGGCCAGATCCTAACTCAGGTCCTCCTGACTCCGGGGCCAGCACTCTACTCACTGTGCCACCTAGCCGCCCCTGATTTTCTTTTTTTTATAATAACTGACATTTATGTAGAATTTTTAAGTTTTCAAAGCACTGTACATACATAGCACATCTCATGTGAGGCAGGTTATGCATGTACTGTTATTCCCATTTTACTGATGAGGAAATAGACTCAGAGAGGTCAAGAGACTTGCCTAAAGTCACACAGCTGGTAATCATCAGAGGCAGGATTTAAACCCAAATCCAAGGCCAGCACTCTACCCTATAGTGCATTGCCTCTCTTTTATCCCAATTTTCTCAATGGGAAGAGAATGCAGTCTGCGAGCTAGTGAGTTTGACTTGGATTGTTTGAGAAATTTTAGAAGTAAAGGGATGATTTGTGAATATCTTAAAAAGAGAGGAGATGTTTTCAAGAAACCAGTATGGTTACCTCAATAATAAAAAAAACCTATTCTTTTTGTTGTTGTTGTTGTTGTTGTTGTGATATCAATAGGAGATAAGCAATTTGCTCAGAGTCACATAGCTGGTAAGTGTCTAATGCTGGATTTGAACTCAGGTCCTCCTGACTCCAGAGCTGGTACTCTATCCATTGTGAAGAAGACCTGCTCTTGACATACTAAACCTATTGCCCTTTTGGACTGAGTTTTTAGAGGGGAAGACCCAGTGAAAACTGAAGATGTAATAAATTTAGGTTTTTGCGTAATATTTGGCATAGTTTCTAATGCTATTGTTGTGGACAAGATTCAGAAATATGGGCTAGATGGATAGTTGGATTCAGAACATAGCAAATAAGCAAAAATTAAGAGTTTGTTGTCAACATGGTCAGTGGAGTGTGTCCAGGGTCTCTACTTGGCTTCATCTTTGTCAGTGAGTAGGACAAAAACCACTGATTGCTTGATTAGCACAATTTTGGATGCAAGTGGGACAAAAACCATTGATTGCTTGATTATGACAATTTTGGATGCCATATATATATATATATATACATATATATGTATATATATATATATATGTGTGTGTGTATGTGTGTGTGTGTGTGTGTGTGTGTGTTTGCACCCGTGTGTGATAACTAGCATACTAGGTGAAAAGACTTTAAAATGTTGACAGACCAGAAAATTGGACCAAATCTAAGAAGGTAAAATTTAGTAAAGAAATTGATCAAATCTTACACTTGGGTTGAAAACATCAACTTTGCAAATATAATAAAAGGGGGAAATTGACCAGATAGTTTTTCTGAAAAAAAATATAAGGGTTTTAATGAATTTCAATATGAATCAGTAGCAGGATATGGCAGTTGGAAGAGACAATATGATATTGGGCTGCAGTAAAAGTTAGGCAGAATGTCTAGGATTAGGGAGATGAGTGTCCTGTCTTATACTGTCCTGGTCAGACCTCAGCCGGAGTGTTGTGTCCATTTCTAGGTTCATTTCTAGGAAGGACATTGATAGGCTGGAGAAAGTTCACAAGAAGGCAGTCAGGGTACACAAGAGCCTTGGAATCATATTTTATAGAGTTCATTTGAAGGAACTGGGGATATCTAGGTTGGAGACAAGAAGATTGGGGGGAGTACATAATAGCTATTCTCAAGTATTTGCGGCACTATATATTGTGTAAGAAGGATTAAATTTGTTCTACTTGGCTCCAGAGGACAGAATGAGGAGCAGTGGATGAAAGGTGCAGAGAGGCAAACAAAAACAGACAAAAAAAAAATCTTCCTAACAATTTTTTTGTTTATTTTTGTCTGTTTTTGTTTTTGTTTTCTGACAGAACCAAACTTTGTTCATTTGAATTTCCACCCATTGCTCCTATTATAAATTATAGATCTAATCCCTCTTACACAACAACCCTCCAAATACTTGAAGATAGTTATCATGTGCCTCCTAAATCTTTTCTCCTTTCTAAACATCCCCAGTTCCTTCCCACAAGCCTCACATGCCATTGCCTCAAGTCCTTCCACTCTCCTAGATGCCTCTCCTCTAGACACTCCCCAGTTTATCATCTGAGTTTGACCAGTAGAGACCACAGAGGGACTAATCATAAGCAAATCCTACTGCCAGGGACCTGTGCTGGGGTTACAAAGAAAAAGAAAAAGTAGTCCCTGCTTTTGTCTCATTGAGACAAAAAGAGCTCATAGAGTGCTTACATTTGACTCAACCCATCAATTAACCAATTAATCAGCATTTTTTTTTTTGGAGGGGGGAAGGTAGGGCAATTGGGGTAAGTGACTTGCTCAAGGCCACACGGCTAGTAAGTGTTACATGTCTGAGGTCACATTTGAATGCAGGTCCTCCTGACTCCAGGGCCAGTGCTCTATGCACTGCACCACTTAGCCGACCCCAACAAGCATTTTCCAAATGCACCTGTGTTAGGTTCTGTGGCTTCAAATACAAAGACTGAAACAATCTCCCTGTGCTCAAAGTGACCACATTCCATCAATCACCTTCTCAATTCTGAAAGCTCTGCCTTCCAGTGCTGCCTCAGATTGCATTCCCATCCTTAACTGCCTCCTCACTCTGCTGTCTCCTTGTCCTTGACTTCGCTTAACCCTCTAGACCTTTTTCGGACTAAGTGCTGCCCAACCAAGCTTTCCCATCCTATCCTTGTAAAGACACAAATGAGTAAGACACATGTTGTAATCGAACCCAAGTGCAAGACTTTACATTCACCCCTATTGAATTTCATCTAATTATATTCTAACCAGAGCTCCAACCTGTTAAGTTCATTTTGGAACCTGACTTTGTTATCTAATTTGTTCACTATCTCTCCCTGCTTGGTGTCATCTGCAAATTTTATAAACGTGTTCTCTATACCTCCATCCCAGGTATTGAAAACTATTTTAAACTGCATAGGGCCAAGTGCAGATCCCTGGGACTTTAGTTCTACTAACTTCACCTCAACTCACTTCAGTTTCTCTCTGTCTCTGTCTCTGTCTCTCTGTCTCTCTCTGTCTCTCTCTCTCAATCTCTCTCTCTGTCTCTTTCTCTCTCTTTCTCCCTCTCTTTCTCTCTGGATTTCAGGCATTATACTTTCTTTTTAAAATTTTTCTAAATTTTTCTTTATTTAATTTTTAACTTATGGACTAAAAAAGCATTTCCATAACATAGTAAAATTTTAAAAAGGGATGATTGCTCATGAAACTGCAAATCTATTATGTACAACTTGCTATTCCTTTTAAATACATAATAAAGTTATCTTGTAAATTTTTTTCTTCTCCCCCCTCACCCCTGGCCTTAGATTTGGCTACCATTAGATCACTCTACTTTCCAATTCTAAAGTCAATGGCCTCTTATAAACAATGACACAAAGGAGAGTATCGTAAGTACAAAGGGGAAAGTCTTACTAAAAGAGGTTGTTTGTCTGCATCATGCCTCATTAGGTAGTAGTAGCTCTGAGTTAGTAAAATGTATTTTTGGATCTTTGAATCTCTTTACCAGGCCTGGTCTTTGCCTCTAGTTAGTGTGTCTGAATGCTCACAACACTCTACTCTTTTTTTAAAAACCCCAAACATAGCCTGTTGGCCAAGACACAAGAAGTCATTATGAACATTTTAGCTGGACCTCAAACTTGAATCCCTGGCTTGTTTATTATAGCCCAATGTGTGAAAAAAAAATACATAGCACAGCCTAAGGAAAGAGGTTTGAATCTTAGCATCGAGCAGAGTAAAGTGTCCCTACAGACTTAATGGCATTTCTCACATAGGGATTGCTTTAAAGAGAAGTTAAACTTTAGGAAAGGTTATACTTTTCCTCCTCTCTACCTCCCAAAGCCAGCATTGGACATGACAATCAAGGCCAGTTTTTGTCCAAACAGAACCTTTAACAAAATGGCAAGTAAGGGAAGCTCTTTGCAAGAGCTAAATCAGTGCCTGGACATTTGGAGCAGTGGAAAGGACACTGCATTTGGAGGCAGAGTAATCTAGGTTTAAATTCTAGCTCTGTTCCTGGTCATGTTATTTAACTTGTATTATATCAGATCTTGGTTTTTCTCCTATGTAAAATAAGGCGGGGGTAGGAAAAATAATCTCTTTGGTCCTAGAAGACTGAAGCTCTGGCTAATGTGTCCATCATGAGAAGACCCCAGTGCTAAGGCTGGCATGTTATCATTGGTTAAGCTTACTGGCTCTATGGTTTAGATAACTAAGGTGAATGGTGTGCTCGTATTTTTTTTTTCTTTTTTAGGACTGGCTTTCTCCTTTCCCCACAAAAGTACTCTGGACACACTTTAAAATTTAATTTGCATTATTAACATTTTCTTCACCACTTTCTTAAGTCTGGATAATAAAAAAAACAATAAATCTAGCCTGATCTGTAGCATTTGATTTCTGAGGCATAAATGCTTACACTGAAATTTTAACAATCAACTCTCTCCTGGAGCTGGCTCCAGCACACATTTTCTTTGAAGACATCAAGACTTGACCCAGGCAGAGCGAACATCTGAGAGTTTCTAGGTGTCTTCAAGGGCCAGTGGAACCTCAGAGGCTCCTGAACATGTTTTCCATGCTTCCAGCCTGAATGATGCTCAGAAATGGTGTTCTTCTCTCTACCTTTTCTGTAGTATACGGATACTTAACCTGAAGATCATTAACTTGCTTTAAAAAACTTTTTTGGGGGGATCTCTATTCCAATATAATCGATTTTCTTTTTAATTCTATGTATTTTATGCATTTAAAAACATCATTCTGAGAGGGGGTTCATAGACTTCACCAGACTGACTGCTAAAGAGGTCCCTGAGTCTTAGGTTAAGAAATTCTGTTCAATGGGGAAAGTATTGGACTCAGAGTCAGATCATTTGCCTTCAGGTTCTAGCCCTGGGTTCTAGCCTACTTGACCTCTTGGGCCTTACCTAGAAAAGTGGGTAAACATTGGCAGCTCCTCAAGGTTATGGAGAGAGTCAAATGAGGCAGTATATGTATAGTTCTTTGTATGTGAATTGTAACACACCACATGGGAATTCCTTCCTAGTGCTTCATATAAGCTGAAATACTAAACACATTCTGCCCTATAGCCTTGAACAGAGAGCCTGCTTGTTTCTTACTAGTTGGCATGTCAAATATCTATCTCTTCTCTCTTCTACTCCCAGTTAATTATTAGGTTTGGATTAACAAAGGAGTATCTTCTGTTTTATATTGGTCACTTTATTTAACCAGGATTCAGATGGTATATCCGTCTGAGTTTACAGACTGCCCAGTAAACACCTTCCATTTCAAATTCCCAAAATCTGTCCCTTCTTTGATGTGGACTCTGTCTCCACCTATGTAGACCACAAGACACCTGAGGAGATGGCTGTAGGAATTTCTGTGGCTGAAAAAAAACCTAAGTCATCACTTCTTAACCTTCTGTTGGAGATGCTTACCAAATTCAACACAGCTTGCCCTTCAAGAATAAACACAGAAGCTAACTAGGGTGGGACAGCTAGAGTTTTGACCACAGACTCTGAATTTAGAGGTTGTGAACAGCATGTGCAGCATTTCAGCATCATAAAAACAATAGCATTTAACATTCTCCATCTAGCAAAAAAACTAGTTAAAGTGGGGTTACCAGATGAGAGCTGTGGTGATCTCCCCTGCTTCCTGCACTGTGACCTTCCTAATAGCAGGTTGCACTAGTCTATGCCTTCCTTCTGTCATTATATGATATCTTGTCTCCACTCCCACCTTTGCCCCATCCTCCCATTCAACTGAGTATTCATGCCCATGCTTCTTGCCTTGGGGTCATCTGTGATACTTACTCAGTTGCCAGAGCTCTGACTGCTGGGCAGTGCTAAGAACCTTTCCAGACTGGTAGCACTGTAACTCCAAACTCCTTATCTTAAGTAATCCACAAGCCTCAGCCTTTCCAGGAGTGGGGATGATAGGCACATACCACCATGTCTGGCACATTTTATTGTATCTAGTGTCTAACTTAGTGCCTGGTATATAGCAAGTACAAGCATTTTAAATAATTGTTGCCTGATTGATTGGGATATGAGAGAGGAACCATTTGTACTGCAAATCCAAACCTGGATCCCCACCTTTCAATTCCAAACTACTGAGTGAATTTCCCATTATATTTTTACCTCACCTGACATAAAATCCTTTGGTATTGAAAGCTCTTTATAACCCAGTCTTTTTTTCTCTTTTACATTCCCAGCTTTCTTATGCCTTATTTTCTTCCATGAATTATATAATTCATTTACATTGTTTTCTTGGTGGTTTCTTGAATACAATATTCCATCTTCCCTCTTGTTATCTTTGCACTGATTTTCCCACAAGCATAGAATGCTGTACTAACTAACCTATGCCTCTTAGCTATCCTGGCTTCCTTGAAGGCTCAGATCAAATCCCACTCTCTGTAGGCTCTTCATGGTCCCCCCAACTGCTAATGACTTCTCCTTTAAGGTCACCTTCATCAATGTGGTCTCCCCCTTTAGAACACACACTCCTTGAAAGTAAGCCTTTTTTCCCCCTTTCTTTGTATCCTTAGCACCTGGTAAGAACTTGATAAGTGTTTATTTACTGAATGACTGACTTACTTTGTCCCTTCTTCACTTTCCCTCAGGTGTTTCAAGGGCGCTCATAATCTCCAGTGATTCAGTGACTATCCTGCTTTTCCTTACATCACCCTCTAGGCTTCAAAATCATCCTTCTATTCTCCCCTCTCCTTGCCAATCAATGCTCCCATTTCTCATGTATCCTCTGAGGGGTAAGCCTATGAACTGCTTGTCTCTGACATCAGTCATTCATACATGAGAAATGGGAGCTTATTAATTAGTATAATGTACACTGGAGCCAGTTTTGAGCAGTGGCTTCTTTCCCCTTAGGAAGAAAAGGAGACAGACACTTGGTCTCACTTCTGAGAGTCAGCCTTGGCTTTATGTGCACAGGAACTTTTCTAGAAAACTTTGTGAACCTCTGTGTCCTTGTGTCCTATGTTTCTTCCTTTCCCCCTTGTAACTATTTCTGACTCAGACAGATGCTGGTGGGTGAAGGATGAAGGGATGAAACCCAGACAGGCTGGTTGAGAAAAAGTAAAATATAGATCAAGTCAATTTTCATGCTAACCGCAAAAAAAATGTTTTTGGATTATTTCAAACCAGAAAACCAGTCCTGTCCTGAATATCCTCACACCTAAAAGCATCCTTATTGGACATCAGATTTGATTCATAAGCAGAAGCAACCGTAGGCAAAGTTGTGGAGTAGGAAGAGCACCTGTTTTTAGAAGGTTTTAAAGTTTGCAAAGCACTTTTCACAAAACTACCCCACAAAAGGGATATTTATGTCCATCTTGTAAATAAACAAATTGAGTCACAGTCAGATGTTTTGTCCAGGGTCACATGGAGACAGGCTGATTTAGTAGATATAAGGTTGGCCTTGGAGCCAGGAATCTAAGCCTGGGCCAATCACTTAGCCCAGTGGGGCTCTAGCCTGGGCAACTCTCCATTAGGTTTGGGGGAAGGTGCTGACCTGTACTGGTTAGGGAGCCTCCTCATCTAGGAGTTCCCTAGGCCAATGAAATCACAGGTCTGGTTCTCATTCCTGTATTACTGCCACAGAAGGACTCTGAATTCAGATTTCCTGACTCCTACTCCAGTAAATCTTATTGTCTTTTATAAATGGAATATGTTCTCAACTTCTCCTTCTGCTACTGGTTAATGCCACTATCCAATTTCCCATTTGGATCTGATCTCTCCACCTTCATGCTCCCACTCTTTCCTGCCTCATTTTCTCTTTCCCCACTCAAAACTTAACTGCCTTGTACCATGTTCTTTCTGGGCTCTGCCCTCTGTAACACTGGCCTAACTAAATATATTCATGATTGACTATAATGTATGTATCATATTACTATATTATAGTGATCCTTAGAAGCATACTAATAAGGGAGGCTAGGTGGGACAGCAAAGAGAACACTGGCCCTGGAGTCAGGAGGACCTGAGTTCAAATCCGGCCTCAGATACTTAACACTTACTAGCCTTGGGACCTTGGGCAAGTAACTTAACCCCAATTGCCCTTCCTTCCTCCTCCAAAAAGCAGCAAAAAAAAAAATAAGCATACTAATAAATAAACTAGAGTATGTTTCATTCAAGTACAGGTAGGACTAGGTAACCTTGGAGGATAGATTTAGAATGAGAAGCGACCTTGCCAATATTTTTTAGCCCAAGGGAGGAACCTCTGAGATTCTGTGGTTCTATGATGTTAATCAGAGAGTTGGACGTGACTGAGATAACTTGAACGATAAAAAAAATCATACTGATAGATGATAAATTAATATCTTCTCCCCAAATAACATGCTTTCATTTTATTTAAAAAATTTTATTGATAAATTTTGGTTTTCTATAATCTTTTTTTCCCACCCCTGCCCAGAGACCCCTCCCTTATGACAAAGAATAAAGAGAAAGAAAAAAAAAGCAATTCAACAAAATTATTCAACATATCAACCAACTCTAACACATTTTTGTTTTTATAGGACTTTCTAGAGATGTGACTTTCCTAATACTAATTTTAGGTACTAGAGGAGAGATGGTCTTGAGTTGATAGGTCTTTCTGTACTCTTTAAATTACCTAAAACTGGATACTTATTCCTACCAAGGCTTATAGAGAGGGCCAAAACCATAAATTGGGATTCTTGTACTTGGGGAAAATGCAGTTTTTTTCTTTCTGGGGGAAAGGGGATGGCAGCAATGAAGAAAGCAAGTCAGCAATGGATGCAGTTGGGTTAGAAGAGGAGCCTGCCTGTCCCTCAGCATTTTGAGGCCCCTTTGGGAATTGGATCAAAGGCAGAACCTCTCTCCTTGAGAGAGGGGAGCCAAGGCCCCTAAATGGTGGCCTAGGGGGAGAAGGGAAGACTATTCCATTATATGCTGTTGTAGGTTGTCTGAGGACCATAAGACCCTCATGTTATAACAGTGGTTGCTACAGAGTGGAAGTGCTGCTCCTTCCCCACTTGTGTACCCTGGTACAAAACTCCACTTGCCCTGTGTTAGTCATGACTCTGGTTTGAACTCTGGATTCTTTTGCATGATTTGTCAAATAGATGGAAATAAATCCCTTCATGATTAGGATTCACATTGCTCATAGAGTTACAGTTGGTTGGGACAATAGATGTACCCTGTGCAAGGACAGGCTTGGGTATTGGGTTAATCAGAGCCCTTTGGTGATGTTTATTAAAAATGCCTAGAGAGAAGAACATTCACTGACTAAAGGTGAAGACTAATGGTGGTTATATATTCTGTACTTAGTGCTGACAGAAGTGTGTTTTACAAAACATTTAAAAGGGGAAGCAGGGGAGGTGGACAATAAAATAGGCTTTCCCAACATAAGTCTCAATGTTCTAGGAAGGAGAAGGATTAAGTAAATACGGGAGCAAAAGAAAAATACCAAACTGGAAAACTGAGACAGAGCTTGCAAAGTGCACAATGAAATCTCATTAGCTCATCATTAGCATCTGGGGAATTAGCCATTCTCCTGCCTCCAATATTCTTTTCTCCTTCTTTGAATAGTGAGTAACTACCCGACTCCATCAAAATAAACACATTTTTATTAAAAACAATCCATGGTTTGGCAGGAACCAAATGTATCCATTTCCAAGTAAGTAAAATCTGCATCCCAAGAAATTAATCTTTTTTTCCTTGAGTGCACTCAGCCTCATGTGTGGGAAAGTATGTACCCATCTGGTTGGATACAGATAGATCCGATTTTTCCATTCTTGAGATGAAGTCATCCTTAGATCCTTTATGGAGGGGTACTTGTTGAGCTGGGGTTTGGAAAGACTTTGGGGTTAAGTGACTTGGAAGAGAGAGACCCACTTTTGGGGAAGCAATTTAGCAGCTCATTCCTTGCTTTTCAGGGGAACTGGAAGTAAAGATGGGGGTCTGGGCCACATGAGATAGCATGTGGTCAGGATATCAGGCCACTGAATTGGTAAAGACAAATGAGATCCATGAGTGTTTTTGGTCCAGCAGAAAGGGCTATATGAAGGAAAACCGATGCTCCTCTCATGGTGGGCCCATGAAATTTTTGAAGACCCTGATGTCTACTCCCTCTCCCCACCCCACACATATTCTTGCCCTTTTTCTCCTCTTTAGCTCTCCCCCTACAAAATATATAAAATATTAAAAACATTTTTAAGCATCTAAGCTATGGAAAACTATACTATTACTGGGGGAGATGAAAGTTTAGTTGACCTAGTTTTTATCAGTTCCATTCAATTCACTAATTTAATAAGCACCTACTATGTGTTAGGCACTGTACTATGAACTGGGAATATTTTTTTAAATCCCTGTCCTCAAGGAATTTATTTTTGATCTTAAGTAGTGTGTTCTTTTCTTTCTGCCTGTGACTTCCTTTTTTTGAAACATACTCTCTGGATAATATCTAAAATTCCCTCCTTAATATGATTGGTTAACTACCTGATAATGAATCCTTCCCAAGTACTGTATACAAAAAGAACACCGGCTTTGGGTTCACAAGACCTGTTTTTGAATTCTAGTTCTATTTCTCACTGACTGAGTGACCTTGGCCAAGTGATTTTCTGGGCTTTTGTTTTCTCAGAAGTAAGATGAAGGGGTTGGACTTCATGATATTAAAAATATTTTTCTAAATCCAGAATCTTCTGATCACATGAAATAAGACCAGATTTACATTATGGCCCCCTGCCGTCTACAGTCACAATTGAGGCCAACTCAGGTCATTTGGGGAATTATAGGATCCATTTAGAGTTGGAAAGACCTTAAATATGGAGTCCAAGTCTCTTATTTTACAAATGTTGAGCCAAGAAAGATGAAGCAACTTAATTGATGTCACACAGATAACAACTAGTGGTGCCAGGATTCAAACCTAGGTACTCTGACTTGGAAACTAACACTATTTATTCATTTCATTTATGACCTTTCTTGCCCATTCTGCCAGTCATCACTTAGTTCCTTTTCCTTCTCCTCATCTTTAACCTCTTCCTTCTCCTCTCCTCCCTTTCCCCTATAAAACAATACCACACTTTTTTCTTCCAGAGGCTCATTTCCACCTATCGCTTAGGAACATGGGCTCATAGATTTAGATCTGGAAGGGACCTCAGAGATCATCTGTTCCAACCTCTTCATGTTACAGGTGAAGAAATTTGAGGCCCAGTGAGATTATGACTTTCCCAAGGCCACACAGCCGGTAAATCCTCTCACTCCAAATCCAGGGTTTTCCTTACTATTATACCATGCTGCCTCAGTTATGCTTTATGTAAATGAATTATTTGTATAGTAAAAAATACTCATGAAACCAAGGGAAACAAGTTCAAGCCATTTAGAGTAGTAATATTTATAAGTGCAAAAAACTAAAAATTGGGTAGAGCAGTGAATAGAGCACTGGCCCTGGAGTCAGGAGGACCTGAGTTCAAATATGGCCTCAGATAGCCCTGTGACCTTGGACAAGTCACTTAACCCCAATATAACTACCTTCCCCCCTCCAAAAAAAAGCAAAAAAAAAAAAAACCAACCCTCAAAAAACAAAACAAACAAAAAACGAGAAAAAAAACTACAAACTGCTGAAATGTCTCCTGAATGGGAACTAGCCAAGCAAAACATCACTTTTAATAGAATGCATTTGATAATGACAAACATGAGACCTTTTTTTTTAAAAAAAAGGAAGAACGATACAAAACTGTAAAATGTAAAGAAAGCAAAAGCTGAGGGTCAACATATATGCTGACCATATACCAGGCAAACAGAGATGTCAATACTGTACAGAGATGATGGAGAGGGCCACAGCAGAGGTATTGAATAAGCAAGGTTCCAAAAATGGATACATTCACTGTGTTCATTGTGATTGTTATTCAGTCCTTTCAGTCCTGTCTGATTCTTCATGACTTTGGGGTTTTCTTGGCAAAGACACTGAGGGGATTTGCCATTTCCTTCTCCAGCTCATTTTGCAGATGAGGAAACTGAGGCAAACAGGGTTAAGTGACTTGCCCAGGATCACACAGTTTGTAAGTATCTGAGGCCAGATTTGAACTCAAATCTTCCTGACTCCAGGCTCTGTGTTTACTTGTCTCCAAAATCAAAGTAAGGTTTTACTGCTTTTGGTTTTTGGTCATCCCTTTTAAACAAATGTGGAAGGAAGAGACCTAGGTCATCTGTGTTTAGGAAGCCTAGCAAAACAGATGAACATACTTCAGAGAGATTCTGTGCAGCTTAACATCCAAATTGACTTAGAAGGCCTAGTTTTGTTCATTTATCTCTTTAGAAGTTCAAGGAAAAGGGAGGAAGTTCTTGGAATAAGATGAACTTAGAGGTTCTGTTCATAAAATCATAGAATGTCAGGACCTGGAAGGATTCCTATTGATTATTTGAGGCAGCTAGGTGTTGTAGTCAGTGGATAGAATACCAGACTTTGAGTGAGGAGGACTCAGTTCAAATCCTTCCTCAGAGGTTTCCTGGCTGTTCAACCCTGGACAAGTATATAACCTCTCTGTGCCTCAGTTTCCTCATCTGCAAAATGGGGGTTGTACTAGTCCCTACCTCCTGGGTTGTTGTAAGAAACAAATGACATAATATATGTAAAGTGATCCGCAAACCTTAAGTTGTTATGTAAAAACTAGCTATTATTTCTATGATATTGTTTGTATCTATCTTCATGTTATAGAGGAGGAAACAGAGGTCATATAATTAGTAAATATTGGAGCTTGAAATGAGTTCAGAGCCTCTAATTCCAAGTAAAGTGCTTTTTATATTACACCAAGGTGCCAATTCTAATATCCAGGTGTCCCCAGACTTTTAACAGACATAGAATTGTGCAGTAGACAAAATGCTACACTGGAATAAGGAGGCCTAGGTTACATTTCCATACCACTGCTACCATTGATTGGAACTGTTAGGCATTTAAATCACCTCTGCTCTGTGAGACCTCAGTTTCCTCCCTCGTAAAATGAGGGATGGAGGGGGTTGAGGTTGGATTAAGTGATTCCTAACACTTCTAGGTATTTTGAAATTCAGCCCCCTTTTCTGACATTCTTAGGCACAAATGAATAAGGCCTGAACTGATCATCCCTAGGAAAAAGGATGAATGATATTGATCAGTTCGGTGAGGCTAGGTTAGAGACATTGGAGAAAGCCCAGCTTCATATTAATTGTGAAAGTGGGAAAGGGTTGAGGTTTCACAGATTGGAATAGAGTCTAGGTGGGAAAAAGTAGGAGCACACTAACAGAGTTGCTTTGATAGGAGAGTGATACAATGGAGAGCTGGATTTGGATAGCAAGTCCTGGTCTAAATCTCATCACTGATATTGTGGTACTTTGTCATGAGGAGTGGGTCTCTTAACTTTTCTGGCCCTCAGTTTCTTTATCTATAAAATTAGGGGAGTTGTTGATGCCTTCCCAGCTCTAAATCTTTGATCTTGTGTAGAACTTCTAAGTTACTATAGAATTTAGTTCAATTCAACATGCACTTCTTAAATGACTAGTACTAGTCAAGGATTGTGCTTAGTCTGGGAATGGAGAGACAAAAATGAAACAGGCGTCACCCTCAGGGAGCTTCCACTCTATTGGAGAGGGCTATCACCCACAGGTAAGTTAAAAACAACAACAACAACCCACAAAGTTATACAAAGTAATTTCAAGGGGAAAGAAGCCCTAATAATAGGAAAGATCATCATGCAAGAGATACTAAGAGGTAGAGGTAAGGAGTGACTGCATACCAAAAATGGGGTGCTGCTCATGCAAGAGCTAGGAGATAGATGTCACATACCAGGAACAGCTATGCGGCCAGTTTGGCTGGAATGAGTGAAGTTGGCTATTACAGATCAGGGATTGTTTTCCTTCATTTGTTCCTTTCCAAACTGGTTAAGTTTCTTGAGGGTAGGAAGCACATTTTAATAATTTTAATTATCTTCCCATTCTCAATCAATGTTTGTAGTATTCTCAATCAATGTGTAACAAGAGCATTGAGTAATCAATTTCCTTCAATGGAGAGAGCCCTGGTTACATTTGTCTGATGAATTTCAAAACTCCCTCTATTTCCTCATCCACCTACTACTCAATGTTCTAAAATTTGTTTTAAGTTCCCACTGGGCAACAAAGAAAGGTCAGCAATGACTCCTTAATTATTCCAATGGCCTTTTCTCAGCCTTTATTTTCTTTGGCTTTTCTGTAGTATTTGACCTTTCTATTCACCTTCCTCCCACTGGAGTCTTCTTCAGTCCATATTTGCTCCCAAACGCTCTTCTTCTCTACTCTCACTGTCCTCTAAATATCTATCTGAAGTTCTCTTTTCTCTCTTCATTCTCCTTTTTTCCCAAACTCATCTGCTCTAATGGCTTCGAATTTTACTGCTGTGGGCCCAAATGCTAGTGAAACAGGGTTAACTTTGCAAACCTCCACACTTTCACACCACCAGCTTGTTCCGTGGTGAACAAAAAGAGACAGAACAGACCTGGGGTAGATTGAATTTAACTTTACCCGAAGGCCGACTGATCTGAGACCCTTCTGTGGGTCTTTTGGGAAAAGAACATCTAAAGATAGCTTCACAATTCTGTTGCAAGCTCCTTAGAACTTCCTTGTAGATTGTGATTTATTTCCTTGAAAGTGGTTTTTATTTCGTTGTGGATTGCTTTTGCCTGGGGGTTACTCAATTTGTTTTTATTAAAGGAAGCACTTATTGGAGCCTTAGGCTTTGGGTTGTGCATTGTACCAAATATGGAGCCAGGACAATCACTTTCCTGTAAATCTGCATTCTTAGCTCCCTTTAAGCAACAGTCCTGTATTTCCAACTACTGCTATAACAATCCCAGAACCTACTTGTGCTTCACCGAATTTTACAAATCAGTCGATTCTCTTAACAAGCCTTTGAAGTAGGTATCTTGGTGGGCATCATCACTCCCACTTTATGGATTTGGAAAATGAGGCATGGGAAGTTTAAGTGACTTTTCTATAGTTGTGGAACTAGTGTCAAAGAAAGGATTCAGACAATGGCTTTACATATATGTAGATGTATATACACATATTTTTTCTAATGATAGCCATTTCTAGAGTGGGGGAGAAAAGGAAAAACAATTACATGATAACTTTATTATATATTTGAAAGTAATAGCAAGTTGTACATAACAGATTTGCAATTTCGTGTACAGTTGACTATCTTTTTTCTATTCTAAAATGTTACGGAAAGACTTGTTTTATTTCTTAAGTTCAGAATAAAATAAATAAAATTAAAGAAACAAAGAATGCCTCTCCTGACTTCATGTCTGCAACACTGAGCTTCCATCTGTTCACTCCTATCTGGGTGTTACTCTGACTCTTCAAGATCAACATATACAAAGTGGGACTTATTCTCGCAATAAAACCTGGCATTCCTCTTGAATTCGCTATTTCTGGTAATACCACGATCATCCTTCTAGTCACTTGGGTTCAGAACCTCCACTATATCTGACTATTCTCCCTCTCTGTATCCATCAGTCAGCAAGCTCATTCTGTTCTCCCTCCACAGTTTCCCTCCTCTTCATCTTCTCTCCATTCAGGCTCTCAGCACTCTACTCTCAACTTCCACTTTCTTTCCCTTTCAAATCTAACATCACAAAACCACCAGATTAATCTTATTAATAAAAAGATCTTATCTTATATCTCTCCTTCCCTCCTTATTCCCACTCCCATCCTTCAATATCATCCTATCAACCATAGAATCAAATAGAAATTCCCTAACCTAGTACTTAAGGCTTTCTACAATATAGGTCTTACCAACTTTTCCAACCTTATTTCACTCCGTCCTCCTCCACGTGATCTCCATTCCAGTCAAACTGGACTATATAGTAATAAAAACATAGTTATGTAATATAAAGGGCCCTAAATTTTGAGTACAAGCATTTTGGGTCTGAATTCCAGCTCTTCTACTTACTAGGGTGATAGCATGGGATAGTTGGGAAGACTTGAATACAAGTCCTCCCTCTCAGACATATTGGCTACCTGACCCTTGGCAAATCACTTAACCTCTCCCTATTCTTGGCAACTCTTTAATTCTCTAAGTTTCAGAAGGTATCGTTCTGCATTCGTGGAAGGTATTTCCTCATCATGGAGTTCTCTATACTCATGAAATCACTGGTCCAGTTGCCATACTTCTACTATATACTACCTGTATCACCTTGGTCAAGTCACTATACTCTCTGGGTCTGTTTCCCCTGTTTCTTATAAAATAAGGGAGTTGAATTATGTAACTTGTAGTCTTCTGGTTGGTCTCTCTGATTTAAGTTCCTCCTGCCTTCAGTCTGTCTTCTGATCAGCTGCCAAAGTGATCTTCCTAAAATAGAGGTCTGACTATATCACTCCCCTATTCAATAAGCCCCAGTGACTCCCTGTCACCTCCAGGATCAAATATAAAATCCTTTGTATGGCTTTAAAGTCTTTCACAAACTGGCCCCCCCTTTTTACCTTTCTAATCTTCTTATACTTTATTCCCCTCCACATACTCTATGATCCAGTAATGCTGGCCATCTTGTGTTCCTTTTACATGACATTCTATCTCCCACTTTTCACTGACTGTCCCCCAGGTCTGGGATCCTCTTCCTTCTCACTTCCCCTTCTGCCTCTTGGGTTCCCTGGCTTCCTTCATTATTCAGCTCAAATCCTATGTTCTGGAAGAAGCCTTTCCAGGTTAAAACACTCCATTTCCTCCCATTCAGTGCCCATCACCTCCCATTCTCTCTCTCTTCCTGTCTCTCTCTTCTCTGTCTCTCTCCCGTCTCTGTCTCTCTCTCCATCTCTCTTTCTCTCTCCATCTCTCTCTCTCTTTCTGTCTCTCTCCATCTCTCTCTCTTTATATGTATATATCTATCTATATGGATACATATATGTAGATAGAGATGTGTGTATGTGTGTAGAGATGTGTGTATGTATATTCATATATACACAAATATGTGCATATACACACACACACCATATGTATGTATATGGGTTGTGTGCCTTCCCCTTCTAATGGGAAGATAGCATGCAAGCAACTACGTACATCCATCCATACACACATACTACATATATGTATATACTATATATATACACACATTTTATAATACTTTACATATATACAGTATAAATGGGAGGTGATCTATCTGTCTGTCTACAGTACAAATGGGAGACAATCTATATAATTATCTCTCTATCCAAATATTGTATGTATGTGGTCACTTGCTTGCTAACTCTCCCATTAGAAAGGGAGATTCTTGAGAGCAGAGACTGTTTTTCCTTTCTTAGTGTTTCCCAGTGCTTAGCACAGTGCCAGGCATATAGTAAGTGATTAATTAATGCTTGTTAACTGATTTGACTAACTTTACAACTTTAAATCTGTAATCCTAAATTTTCTTTTGAGGGTGGAAGGCAAGGCAATCAGGGTTAAGTGACTTGCCCAAGGTCACACAGCTAATAAGTGTCAAGTGTCTGAGGCTGGATTTGAACTCAGGTCCTCCTGACTCTAGGGCCAGTGCTCTTTTCACTGTGCCACTTAGCTGCCCCATCCTAAATACTCTTGAATTTAACCCTTCCAGTGACACTAAACAACAAAAACAAAAACAAACCGACAGAAAACAAAAGTAACTCAATGCCTTGTCCTTGCTGTCCTAGGGTTCCAGTTCCTCTTGGCTAAAGAGAAATCATAGTATGATTTTTAAAATGATTTACTCATTACTGAGCACGCATTAGCAATTTAACATTATCAGCTACATTTGAGGATCTGTATAGTGCACACGTGGGGATTCCTCCTGCCAATGAGGACCACACCCCTGCTGCTGCACTGCAGACAAGTCTTAACTCTGGCTCCTACCAAATAAGCAGAGAAGGGAGAAAGACAAGAGACCCAGGAGTCCCGACACTCTAAGGGCCTGTAGAGAGTGGAAGGGAAGAAGGAGCATGTGTCGGACAGCTATGTCAGGGAGGCAGAGGTGGCTGGTTTGCAAGCTATATATGCTGCCAGATACATAAGTCATCATTTAGAAGGAACTCAGATGCTGACGATAATGATGTTGCTAACGGCATTCCTAAGGAGGTGGCACAAGGCTTGCAGCAACAAGAAAAAAACAACAAGGGGCGGCTAGGTGGCGCAGTGAATAGAGCGCCGGCCCTGGAATCAGAAGGACCTGAGTTCGGAGCCGGCCTCCGACACTTAATCCATACAAACAAAAACCTAGCCGTGTAACCTTGGGCAAGTTACTTAACCCCAATTGCCCTAAAGGGGCGGCTAGGTGGCGCAGTGAGTAAGAGCGCCGGCCTCGGAGTTGGGATGACCCGAGATCAGATCCGGCCTCAGAAAATGAGCACCCACACATAAATAATGACTAGCCGTGTAGCCTTGAGCAAGTTACTTAACCCCAATTGCTTTAAAAAAAAAAAAGAAAAGAAAAAAACAACAACAAACTTAGTAAATAGTAAGTTGAAAAGTGGAAGCTGATGGAGCAGATAGATGAAAGAGATGTTCTAGGCTAACATTTACCTCCTTGATTCATTCAACAAACATTAACCAATTGCACATTACTCAGGATGGGCTCTGATTGGGAGAGGATGGTGGTGGTGGTAGTGGTGATGATGATGATGAAGTTTTCTCTCCCCCATACTTGGGATGTACTTTCCCCTCCTAAGTAGAAAATCAGCCACACAATTCAGGTCTACAGCACTCTGAAGATAACCAGAGAGGTGAGGGAAAGTCCCTTATTGGCTTGAATTAGCCAAACAATTTTCTCAGTTCTTCACTTCAAGTTTATAATGTATAGAAACATCCTAACCTATCCTATCCAAAAATGTCTATCCCATTTCTGAAATCTAGAACTCTCAGGGGATGAAGCCCAATTGTTTTTATTGGTTGATATGAAGGGTTTGGGGAGCTGGGGAGCCCAGTTAACTGTGTCTATATGGTCTGTTAGTCATCAACAGGGAATTCTTTCTGTAAAGGATACATAGCTATTTATTTCAGGTTAGGATTTAGATATATTTTGAGCTGGAAGGGACCTTAGAGGTCATTTATTCCAGTCCCCTGTATCTGAAGATAAGGAAATTAAGGTCCAGAGAAGGATATGACTTGCTGAGATCATACCAGTAGTAAGTGGCATAGCTGAGCTCTGAACCCAAATCCATATGGCTTTCTTTAATAACTGTATATTTAGGAGGAATTTCTTCATCAGGATTTTCCTATACTCATGAAATCAGGTCCAGAATGAAAAACACAAGGAAATTTTAAAAACAAAACAACTACATGTGAGGCCTTAGTGGTGGGTCGTTAGTGGTGGGAGAAAAAAAACAAAAGTTTAGCTGCCCAGTGTAGCCTATCTGTAAACCTTTGGCATTTTTCTTTTTTTAAGGTAAGATGCCCAAAGTAACCAATCTCTAAATCTCTGGTATTTTTCTTCTTTGAAATATGAAGTTGGATTTATGAAGTTTGTTTATAACAGTTTGTTATTGTCTTGGAGATGAGCTTGAAATATAGCCCAGAAACTTTTTCTTTTAATAAAAAAAATGATGCTTTTAATTTCTTCATAGTCACTTTCGATGCAAGTCCCCAGCCCCTTACAGAAATTTCTTTTGTACAAGTAAGTACAGTAAAACCAAACAAATCAACATATTGGCCATGTCTGAAAAAGGATAGCTCATTCCGTGTCTGTATTCTGCCCTCTTTGCTGAGACCCAGACTTCATACTTCATGGTCAATCCTTTGAAATTGCATATGGGCAATCAGACTAGAGTTCTGATATATCCAGAAATATTTTTGTATCATCATTTTGTACCATATTATTTTTTAAATAGTTTATTTTTTTCCCAATTACATGTAAAGACATTTAAAATTTTTTTTGAGTTCCAAATTTTCTCCCTCCTTTCTTCACCTCCCCTCTCTCTGAGATGGTAAACAATTTGATATAGATTATATATGTGGAATTATGCAAAGCATATTTCCATATGAATCATGTTCACACACATTCTTGAAGATTTTCTTGTCTACCTTCTTCATTTCATAGATGAGGAAACAAGATGTGAACTGTTGTTTTCTGATTTCAGATCTTGTACCCTTTCTACTTTACCTCTTTTCCTCTCCATTTCTGGGCTTCAGAATCTTCATGGACAGAAAAAAAGGGGTGGTGGTGATGGAAATCATCCTTGTGAAAATATTGTGAGAAAGAGATAATAGAAATGAAGAGAAATCTGTGGAATAAACACACAAGTTTTATTGTCAGGCAACATGTCAGTTGCGTGCTTTTCACCAAGATTAAAACAGGAATAGTGTCACCCAGGCAACAGTCTGCTATCTAGGACCAGTGGTATCTGGACCCCCAGGCAAAGAGTGAACATTTCAGCCAATCCATTGAAAACAAGTCAATCTCTTTCTTTTCAGAGAGGGGTCTGGTTTTCTGTTTCTTTTGGGTGGGGGGTTGGGGAAGAGTTCTGTGGATTTTGGAAGTCAAAAGGGAGATGTCTGTGTTATGACATTCTTCTGGTTTACCAGTGAGAGAGAGAGAGAGAGAGAGAGAGAGAGAGAGAGAGAGAGAGAGAGAGAGAGAAGGAAAGAAAGAAAGAGAAAAAGGAAGGAAGGAAAGAAGGGAGGGAGGAAAGGAAAGAAAAGGGAGGTAGGAAGGCAAAGAAAGAAAGAAGAAGGAAAAAAGGAAGGAAGAAAGAAAGAAGGAAGGAAAGGAAGGAGGGAGGGAGGAAGGGAGGAAGGAAGAAGAAAAGAAAGAAAAGAAGGAAGAAAGAAAAACTTCTGCCAGGGAAAAGATGTACAATTCCTACATGACTCAGACTCCAAAGTCTTTAAACCCTTGGCTTCAAGGTAGACATTTTGTAAGTGTGTTTGGCACTTAGAATACCTAAGGCATTGAAACATCTGTTTTCCCATTTTTAAAAAAAATGTTGAAATGAAATATAGTTTTGACTAGGAAAAAGGCTAGCATGAGTTGTGGGCTCTGATCCACAAACTCATGCTACAAAGGACTTGCAAAGTCTCCTACTTATAGTCTCAGAGGTAGGATTACTCTTTCACAAAGAAGTGAAAGAAATCTATGGGAAATCACTCCTGCATGAGGCGGTTCATTATTTTGGACCTCTCAGCTAGGTCATGTGAAAAACCCAATATATACTAAAATCTTGAGAAGCTTCAGAAGCCTGGTGAATTAGTCCCTTGGTGACTTTATAAAAGCTTTGTACTGTTAGATGATCATCTCAGAGTTCACATTCCATACAGTAAATTTGAGTCCTGTGATTTCAACAAAATGAGCTTCCCCTCCTTTTTTTTTGATACTTGGTCTCCCTAACTCTCCCCTGGCTGGAAGTTTAGCTGCCACTCATGGACTTGATCCCAATACTGATAAGCTGGGAAGATTTTTCCTGAATATTAGCCTGGTGACCCCCCTCCCTTCCTTCCTCCCTCCCCCACGGGATGATGTACTTTGTGCAGACACCCGTTCAGCATTAGCCAGACAGCAGCTTAAAATGACTGAAGTCAATCCAGCCCCAGAATCCCAATAGCAGGGGTTACAGGTGGGGGCAACCATGGTGCAAACTTCCTTTCTTGAGCTACATTTATCTATTTCTGCTGCAACAGGAAAAGTATATAAACAATAAAGGATGGGTTTGGGATGTTAAATAACAAAGGTAATCTGGAAGGAAAGAAAAGCTGTTCCTGGGTCCTAGTAGTCAATACAATATTGCTTCTTTTTCTGAGAAAGGGGTTTGTGTGTGTGAGAGAGAGTGTGTGTGTGTGTGTGTGTGTGTGTGTGTGTGACTCTAACATCCTCCCACACCAGCATTTTAAAATTTATATGAATGGAGGCTTGAGGCCTTGATAATAATCATGCTGAATCTTCCATTCCTGGATCAGGGAGCAGAGAAGAATATGAGGGGGCCAGCAGAAGCTGTTTTCTATTTTGAGGTTGACCAACCTCAAATTAATATTTGCTTGTTGAGAGAGTCCTCATGCCTAGGGAACTCACTCTCCAGACTCTGATTTAGAGACAGAAGGTACAGAAACACCTTCAAGAGGTTAGTTTAGGAATAGATCATATTTCTAAATCAGATACCTTAAAAAGGATCAAGTCTGACTTCCCAACTAGGCTGATGTAGGGTGAGGAGAGGTTCTCTGGCCTCTTGATTTGGGTTCTCCTTCCACCTGTGTAAGACACCTGAAGATATAAACAGTAAAAGTAATCTGGGGGGCGGCTAGGTGGCGCAGTGAATAGAGCGTCGGCCCTGGAATCAGAAGGACCTGAGTTCGGAGCCGGCCTCCGACACTTAATCCGCACAAACAAAAAAAAACCTAGCCGTGTAACCTTGGGCAAGTTACTTAACCCCAATTGCCCTAAAGGGCCGGCTAGGTGGTGCAGTGAGTAAGAGCGCCGGCCTCGGAGTTGGGATGACCCGAGATCAGATCCGGCCTCAGAAAATGAGCACCCACGCATAAATCAAATGACTAGCCGTGTAACCTTGAGCAAGTTACTTAACCCCAATTGCTTAAAAAAAAAAAAAAAAGTAATCTGGAGTTAGCATAATCGACAGCAACTAGGCTAGAAAGAAGGAAAGAAAAGCTGTCCCTGGGTCCCAGTGGTCACTGATGGAAACACCAACTATCCAAGAACTGAACCAAATAGGTGTCCGTGGCTTTCCATATATTCTCCACAGAGGATTCATCCAATGCACTGAATTTCTACCTCTGGTCATAATAATTTGTGTATACCAATGCAGTATTCATGTTACATGCTACTCACCTGTTATACTTCATTCTTCCTACATACTTAGATTACCAATTTCACAGCCCTCTTCTACTTTTCCTGATAATACATGCCCTGACGATGCTTTTTTACCACTTTGTGCCCCAGTCTGGTAGCTGGGTGGTACAGTGGTTAGAACACTGAACTTGGAGTCAGGAAAATATGAATTCAAACCCAGCCTCAGACACTTCTAGCTGTGTGATCCTAACTCAGTTTCCTCATCTATAAAATGGAAATAACAGTGACACCTACTTCACAGGGTTGTTATGGGAATAAAAGGAGGTAATATTATAAAGCACTTTGCAAACCTTAACGTGGCTGTCCTGATTATTTACACATCTTCATGCTCTCCGGACGCTTCCCATTATACTTTTGTGCAGATCTAAACAGCTGGGGAGCTTCACCCCATATCAATTCTAAATCAGCCTTTGTTCGAATTCCCTGATTGCTCCCAGTTAACCTCGATGGGGTTAAGCGCAGACAAACCCAACCCCTCGTCCACCTTGCGGCTCTCTAAATAATGAAAACTGGGCATAATGCCCTTTCCCCAGATCTTTTTCAGATGAGCTGTTATCTAGTCCCATCTTCATTATACTATACTGGAGCAATTGGTTTTCTGAACCCAGGTGTAGGATTTTATATTTATCCCTATTAAATGTCTTCTCCTTAGCCTTGTCCCATTGACATGACTTGTTAAAGCATTTGCAAAATGTACCAAACTTACCCATTACACATATACCCTAAACTCCAAGCATGTCAGACAGTGAATTTGTGAAAAATTCAATGAAAATGGCCCTTCTTAACTGAAGAGAAGCTGCCACATGTGCCAATTTCCTGACTTTCCTTTTGGGTTTCCATCTTAAATGTTCAGGGGGTTGTGATTCTTGACAGTAAAGATTACTGTGCCATGAGAAAAGCTTGTGTAAGAACAACTAATCTAGTCCAATTCCATCATTTATAAATGAGGAAAATCAAGGCTCAGAGATGTGAATTGTCTTACTCAGGATGACACAGGGAATCAGTGGGAAAAAGTGGCATTTGCATTCAGGTCTTCAGAAGCCAATTCCCAAGCTCTTTCCATTGTACCAGGTACGAGGTATGAGGCCCCACATCTCAGAAAACATCTTGGTATCCAAACCTAATTCTTAGTAATAAAATCAAGTTGTTGCAATATCAGCTTGACTTTTTTAGTTTCTTTTCAAAAGACTCTAGCTTCCAGATACATTGGTTAGAGGTTTATGCCCATCAAATTTTGTTCTTTCAGGTTATGTGGCAACTTGCCCAAGCCTTTTCAATTCTCACTAAGCTGTCTGGGCTCAGGGAACAACAAGCCTCATAGCAGCTGCTGCCAATAATCATCCCACAAGAGAGTTGGAAATTTCTCATTGGAAACCCCCACATCCTTCTCATTTCCCTGGCAGCCTCACCCTGACAACTGGCACCCTCCCTGCTCAGGGCTCTGCAGAGCTGACTTACACCTTTGGTTCATTCTGTAAACAACCAATCTGCATGATTTGCTTGTGGAACCAGAGCAACCCATGTCCAGAGAGATGGGAACAGAACTTTTGCACCCCCTGAGCTTGTTAGCAATATATTTCTCTAACCTTTCCCCAGACTATTATTGTGCCTCTCTTTCCCAATGGGAATCATAGGATTTGACTTGAATTCAAAATTCTTTCATCAACTGTCTGGTGAATACCCTCAAGATCACGGCATCTCAAATATAATATATAAACCAAGAAACTATGTAAAGAAACATTCTTTAGCTCTGAAAATAGAAGTTAATCATTTCTTGACTTGTGTTAGTGATAATTTCATCCTTCATTGGTAAAGGAACCAGCAAGGAAAACTTCTATTCTGGATCAATTTCTCCAGCATGGCTTAGTGGATAGGATATTGGTCTTGAATTCAAGAAGATCTGTGTTCAAATTCCACTGTAGATACTTAATAGCTTTGTGATCCTTGGGAAGTCACTTGAGTTTTCTCTGCCCTGGTTTTCAAACTTTGTGACCAAGACACCTTTCATCTTTAAACCAATGATTAATCTAAACCAGGAAAAACTGTTTACTATGATAGAAATGATGGGAACCTTCTGAGGAAGAGACCATTATTCTCTTAAGAGTTTTTGATAACAAAGGAGGGGAAAATTGGGCATGGTATGGCATGCACCATAGATTTGGGGAGAGCAGAATTAAAGAGTTTGGGGAGAACAATTCAAGAGGAATAGGAAGTTTTCAAGAATGAATTTATGGAGATACAAAAGAAACAGTTTTCATGCATGATGTAGGAAAAATGGAGATATCTAAGGAGACATGTAGATATAGAGAGAGTGTATCAGTCAACCTTTATTTTTAAGAAATTTTTTAAAAATGGGATTAACTTGAACTCATCAAGGACAGCTAATATTATCTCCTTATTAATCATCACCATAAACTCCTCATTCCCCATTTTAAACATTCCATGTGTACATACACACACACATATAATTTCCTTTTGCTTTTATTCTGAATTTACCAAATAGAATAAAATGAGCATTTCCTTATATAGTGTAGAACAGAAGGATAAGATTGTATATGAAACTGTGGATTTCTTATGGAGAGCTTACTTTTCTTTTTAAGTGTGATAAATTCAACATGTAGATTTTCAAAGCTATCCCACTTGTCTATAATTGCTTCTCCCAAGCTTTTGTATCATTCATCCTCTTTATCTATCCTTGAAGGATTCAAGTCACCAGGCTCAAATAAGCTTTGTCCCAGGACACTAAAAGAATTAGCAATTGTGATAGTTGAGCTGTTTACAGTTAGCAAGGCAGCATAGCATAGGTGAGAGGGCACTGAACTGGGAATCGGCGAGGCCTGGGTTCTAATTCCACCCCAGATACTTAATAGCTGTCTGACTCTGAGGAAGTCACTTAATTCAGTGCCTCAGTTTCCTCATCTGTAAAATGAGAGGAAATGGACTTGATGGTCTCTAAAGTCCCTTCCAACTAAATCAATGACCAGATTCTGATCATTGAAAGACCATGGAGAATCAGAGAGATGCTACAGGTGTGGAGGAAGGCAAATGTACTGATTTTCACAAAAAAAATAGTCTGAGCACTATAAGCCAGTAAGCTTTTCAATATCTGGCAAAATTCTAGAATTGTTGAATGGATAGTTAGTAAACATCTAGAAGAGGAAATGGTGAGATCACAAAGAGCCAGCCTGGCTTCATCAAAAGTTGGTCACTCCAAACTCAATTCACTTCCTTTTTTGACAGAATTACTAGGTTAGGGCAACGCTTACAAATGTGATTTAACTGGATTTTAGCAAAACATTTAACAAAGTGTGTTATGCTATTCTTTTTGGACAAGATAGAGAGATGGGGAGTAGATGACATGAGTTAGATGGTTTTGGAAACGTGTTGAAAGGTCAGATCCAAAGATTTGTCATTAATGGTTCAATGTCAACTTGGAAAGAGATCTGCAGCAGAGAGTAGCAAAGATCTGAAATTATTGGTCTGGTGCTGGTCAAGATTTATATCAATCATTTGGATAGGGGTATAGGTAGCATCCTTATTAAATCTGTAGGTGACACTGAGCTAGGAAGGAGAACCAACACACTGGGTAATAGAATCAAGCTCCAAAAAAAAGATCATAAAAAACTAAAAGCCATCTAACTCAATTCTTTTATTTCATAGATCATGTAACGGAGGCCTAGAGAGGTTAAATAAGTTGCTGAGGTCAAATTTCTGGTGACGTGGCAGACTTAAGATTTGAATCTAGGTCTTCTGACCTGATTCAATATATCATGATGCCTCCCATAAATCTAAAATGATGAAATTGAATAAAAAATAAATAGAAAATCAAGTCAACAACCTCTTATTGAGTGCCTACTGTATACCCAGCACTGTGCTAAGTACTAGGGATACAAAAAGAAGATAAAATTAATCCCTGCCCTCCTTCATTTACCTTTGGTCCCATCTTCTCCAGTCTTCTTCAGCAGATTGCCCCCGCTCTCTCTGATCTTCAATCTTTCCCCATTTATTAGCTCATTCCCTGCTGCCTATAAGCTTGCCTATATCTTTTCCATCCTTAAAAATTCTTCACTTGATCCTTCTCTCTCTGCAAGATATTGTCCTGTATCTCTCCTCCTTGTGGCTAAACTCCTTGAGAAATCCATCTACACTTGCTGCTTCCTCTCCCTCTCCTCTCCCTCACTTCTAAGCCCTCTGTGACTTGGCTTCTGACCTCATCATTCAACTCAAACTGCTTTCTCCAAAGTTACCAATGACTTCTTAATAGCCAAATCGAAGGACTTTTTTCTCAGTCCTCATTCTTCCTAACCTCTCTGTAGCCAGTGACAGTATTGATCATTTGCTTTTCCTGGATGCTCTTTCTTCTCTAGAGTTTTTGTGCTACTTTCTCCTGGGTCTCCTATCCGGCAGTTCTCTCTGTCTTCTTTGTTGGTTTCTTATCCATGTTTTGCTCATTAATCATGGGTATCCCCCTATGCTCTGTACTGAGTTTTCTTCCCCTTTCACTGTATATTATTTCACTTGGTAATCTCATCAATTCCCATTGGTTCAACTATCCTCTCTGAAGATGATTACCATATGTATGAATCCAGTCCTAGTCTCTCTCCTGAGCTGTAGTTTTGCATAGCTACCTGCCCTTTTGGCACATAGAACCAACGTTTTATAGGCATCTCAAGCATAAGATATCCAAAACGGATCAAGATGACTTTCCCTCCCTCTCCCAACCCATTCCCAATTCTAAACTTCTCTATTACTACTGAGGGCACCACAATACCCTCAAGTCACTCCAGCTCACAGTCTCTGGGTTATTCTCAATTCCACATTGAAGGCACCCCACATATCCAATCTATGGCCAAATCTTGACATTTCTACCTTAATAAAATCTCTTTTATATTCCTTTCTTATCGTTCTTACAGCTTTCACCATAGTTCAGGCCCTGATCAGTTCTTGCCTATACTATTGCAATAGCATTCTAGCTGGTCTCCCGACCTCAAATCTTTCCTCATACCAAACCATCCTCCACTCACCTGCCACAGTGATAATTCTTTAAAAAAAATAGGTCTATTTATGTCACTCCTCTAATCAATGAGCTCCAGGTGTTCCTTATCACCTGAAAGATCAAGTATACAATCCTCTGTAAGTCATTTAAAGCCTTTGTAACCTGGCCCCTTCCTACTTTCCCAATCTTCTTACACGTTATTGCACTCTGCACTCTTGATTCTGCTACACAGGCTAATCCTCAAACATGATACTCTGCTTCTTAGCAACCTCTGAACTGGCCATCTCCCATTCCTGGAATGCATTCCCTCTTCACCTCTGCCTTTTCATTTCCTTGGTTTCCTCCAAAACTCAGCTCAAATCCTACATCTTTTAGCCCTCTTGCTACTAGGGTCTCCACCTCCCATATTATCATCCATCCGTCTGTATCTAATTTTTTAATATTGTCTCTATCTTTAGAATATGAACTCCTCGAGAGCAGAGGTTATTTTTTGCCTTTCTTTATATCCCCAGCAGTTAGCATAATGCCTGGAAAATAAGAGGTGCTTAATAAATGTTTGTTTCTAGTGGAGAAGACAACATGTAAATAACTAGGTGCATATAAAATCTTACTCTTTCCCCTCTCTCACTCTCTCATTCCCTCCCTCCCTCTCTACCCCTTTCCCTCCTTCTCTCTCTCTCTCTCTGTCTCTTTCTGTCTCCTCACCTTCTCTCTTTTCCCCACCATCCTTCTCCCTCCCTCTTTCTTTGGATGCTTGTCCCCTTAGTGATTTTAAAATTACATTACCACTAGCACAGATTTCTTTTGCATTCTGATCTAGTTATTATTCATCAGAGAGGCATCATGGTATATAGGATAGTGTGCTCTTTAAAGTCAGGGGGACCTGGATCAGGCACTCTCTCTTTTTCTATTGGACAGGTCATGTGACCCCGCCTAGCCTCCAAATCCTTGTCCATTAAAATGGGGACAACAATAATACTCTCCTCCCAAGGCTGCTGTGAAGATCAAATGCCATAATGTATATAAAGTGTTTTGCAGGTCTTAAAACACTATGTAAAATCGAGCTACTTCTGCAGACTTTATCTTCTTAAGTGTTACCTCCACTTACTTTTATAGCCCTTCAAGTACAGGTAGATGAGAATAGTTTGTGAACACATGGACAGATCGTTTCCATTTTCTGTCCATCTATGGATTTCCTTACAGTTTTTAAAATCGGTTTGAAATGGTTTAACTGAGTCTCATGTGAAGTTTGGGGTAGGCTTATCCTCTGTGCCCCTAATACTTTTTACTGTTTTATGAGGTGACATTGAATATAGAGGATAATAGTAGGATAGTGACTTGTCCCTGGACCATTCTAGTTTTATTCCATTGAATACAAGATGGAAAGAGAAAAAACTAATAATGATGATGATGATAAATGATAATCCTAAATAATAAATAACAGCAATTCAGCAAATCCAATCTGACCACTTCAAATGAGCTATTAATATTAAATAAAAGGAAAATCCACAAGTATGAAGATGTTTATTTTTCTACAGATTAAGTAGCATAAGTAATCATCACCATGAGGAAGATGTAAGAAATCATTTTAGTCAAGAAATATTTTACCAAGAAACATTTATTAAGTGCCTACTATGTACCAGGCACTGTGCTAAGTGCTGGTTAAGCACTTGTTCTATTTGCCCAATGGAGAATATGGCAGTCAAGGACAATGCTCACTGAGAATACAAATTGGTAAAAAAAAAAAAGGGGGGGGGGATTGAGAATGGTCTAACAATTCTGTTCAATATCAGGACTATTTTAAGGTAAGGATCAAAGTGAGTTCATGGGCTAATGAGCCTACCAATATAACATAATATAAAAAAGAAGGTAAATACAATAAGCATTTATTAAACAACTATTGTGTTTATAGCATTGACCTTATCCGGAGATCAAGATTTATATGGAATGGGGCCATGGAGTTTATAGTCTAGTAGACTGTCTTGATGCTGGGGACTTTGGCTTTAGGAAAGTCACCAGTTATATCAAGTTTGTGACAGCAATATGTTGGAGTCAGCTCATTCTGGCTCCCTGGAGTTGATTGTTAAATTTTCAACATGAGAATTTACACTTTGGAAATTGGATAGGACTTGATTTAATGTTTTACTGATTGTTTAGACTGAAGAAAGTGATAGTGAAAATGTTATTAATATGGATTAAACTTAGACATGTGTCCTACATATTTTCCCCCAGAGAACCCATTGCTAAATATTTGCTAGTACATCCACTGCTTTTGGGTGATGTACTTTAAAGAAATGCCAAATTGCTACATGGCAGGTTGGGTTGGCCATAAGCCTCTCACCTTCTCTCCTTCTCACTTTAGGGCAAACATTAGGGGGAAAAAAACCTACCATTTTAAATCACCAGAAGGGAAATTAAGAAAAAGCTCATCTCAAGTCCAGTTTTCAGAGTATTAGGGTAGGTTGCAGGAAAGAATATAGTGTTATCGATATATGAAAGTGTTTATTATCTTTGATCCAAAATTATTTTGAATCACCAAATAATATTGTGTGACCAGCTTTGTTTATTTCTTTTCCCAAGCTTGGTAATGTTTTTTCTTGAAAAGATTAATTGGAGGTAAGGCATTTACAGAAAGTATGATGGTTTGGTTTCCTGTTCTGACAGACATTGGGACCAGCAGGAGCAGTGTGAAAGGAAGACAGATGCATGTAAATAACATCAAACCTCCAGGAACCGTAGACATTGTAGTTTGGGCCTATACTGGCTACAAATAGGGCAAGATGGCTGAGGGGATGCTCAGAAACAGAAAGTTCTATGGCTATTGGACTGACCCAAATGCTTGGTGTTTTTTCTTCTGCAGAACTGTCTCAATAAACAGCAGCTCCTATCTGCTATCCGTCAAATGCAGCAGTTGTTAAAGGGCCAAGAGACCCGCTTTACAGAAGGGATTCGAAACATGAAGAATCGGCTGACCATGCTCCAGAATTCTGTAAACAAAGCTGCTCCAGATATTCCAGCAGGTATAATGGCAAACCAGCAACCAGCTGCTGCAAAGCAACAAAGCCAGGATCTGTGGCTTTTTCCAAGTGCTGGGATGACTTTAAATTTGCTTTTCTCTCCCAAGGCAGCCTATGTAATCCTTGATTACACTGACACAATTTTGAAGATGTGTAGTAGAAAGATCAATGAATCTTAAGATAGGAAGACCTGTTCAAATCCTAGCTTTACTCTTTTCTAGCTATGTGATATTTATTGAAAAAAAAAAAAAGGAACCCACAAAAACCTGTGCCTCAGTTTCCCCAGCTATAAAACAGGCACAATATAAGATCCATGTTGCTTGTTTTGCATGTATGTTGTGAGGAAAAGTGCTTTGTGAACCTTAAACCGCTATGCCAATATGTTATGATGATTATTGTTATTATATTTTCATAGGCCTTTAACTCTTCAAGAAGAAATGGTGTAATGAAGAGAGCACTTGACTTTAAATTTTGGCTCCCTTACTACTATATAATAAATACAACAAAATATTATATGATAACATAAAATACAATTAAACTTTATTTAAAACTATAAAAACCAACAAAACAAAATATGACACAATAATTAAAATAAAACTTTATTTTAAAAGATCATGCACTATACAAAAAGAGGACAGATTTGTTCCCTTGAGTTTACCAACTTCAGATCTGGATGCTTGGCTCATTGTATTGTTAATGGGATTTAAGATCTTCCCAGGCCATTAATAGGCCTCACAAAAGCTTAGGGGAGGCTTGCTTGTAGGAAGGCTTTCATACCTTTTGCTAATTTCTAATTAGGCAAAGTCAAGAGGGTTGGGATGCCTTCTGATTCTGAGAACTGTATATATACTTTGAGTTGGTATTTTACTTTGGGGCTTTGATTATGAGAAGGATCTTGTGATATCCTGGTGGAGATTCTGAGTGGCTATGTTCAGAGCTCCCCAACTGCTCTCTCAATCCAGGGATGTATGTAAAATGTATAGTTGATTCAGGCAATCAAAGCCCTGTCTGTTGGTCTTTATTTTTCTGCTGGCATTTTCTCTGAAGTTCAGGGTGCTGACTTTTTCCCTGAACTAGTGAATGTAATTTTTAAAAAGACTGCTGATCCCTTAAATAGCTATTTTTCCTACTAAAGCAGATCTAAGAACCTGTGCCAGCAGCCATCCTGGGTATGCCAGTGTGGTTGCCACTACACTGACATAGCAAATACAAGTGAATAAGAAGTAGGAAATAGGAAAGGGAAAACTCTGGCATCTGGAAGTGTCCTGTTTCTATCATCACAGATTCCATGCCATAGACAGCATGGGCTTACTGGAAAAGTCAAAAGGCCTGGTTTCAAGTTCTTGGTCTACCAATTACTAACTTAACCTCTCTGGACCTCATTATGTCTCTATTTGTGGCCTTAGACGACTTCTGATCCTTTGATACTTACTGGCTATGTGACCATAGTCAAGTCACATAACCTCTGTTTGCCTCAATTTTCTTAACTATAAAATGGGGACAATAATAGCACCTACCTCCCAGGAGTGTTGTGAGGGTCAAGTGAAATAATATTTGTAAAGTATTTAGCATAGTGCCTGGCACATAGGTGCTATATAAATGCTATCTGTTATTTTATTAACTTTAATTAATACTAATAATAGTAATACCTTGGAACCGTGGAAGTACCCTGCACATAACTATACAGAGGTCCTTACTTTGTTGTTGGAACTCTCTCTGCCTCAGAGATCAGAAGCTCTCCATGCTCATGAAATGGCTGAAAAAAAACCATCTTCCTCAGGCTCAACTTCCCGTGATCAGCCTCTATGAAGTTAACTAGAGGGGGTCCTTGTAAAGGAAGGATGAAGGAGCAATGTACCTGATCTTATATGTAGCAGGGTTAAATAGGGTCTGGGGTATGACCAAACTCATTTATAGGCCACCCAACCTCAGCCGGCCACTTGACTCACAATTATATAATTGAATTTGTCCTCTCACGTTCTCTAATTGGAGTCTGTTGTGAGAATTAATTTCTTCTTAGTAACCTTACCATCTTTTTCATTCATCAGTTAATCAGCTTGAACTCCAGCTCAGCTAATTAAATATTAGTTATTTAATAAAATGGAGAAAATTCCTTTCCAAATACTTATCTATAATTGAATAAATATTGAAATTATTGAATGTAGAAAAGTTGTAAATGGGTAAAAGCAATAACAAGCATAAAGACATGTACAACTATTTATCATATTTTGGTGATGACCAATGTCACAATGAGAGTCACGCCCTCAATATAACAATAGTGGGCATGTCTGGAAATTCAGTTTAACTTCATTCGTTAACCTATGCTAATAAAAATCTCTAAAGAATCTTAATATTTCTATTAAAGATTAGTCTTTTTCCTTCATCTCCTCAGTAATCATAGAAAATAATCTTTTAAAATATGTTATATTTGTCACTTCCTCATAGATTCTTCAAAGAGTTCTCTTTATAATTTTTTTTTTAAGCAGTTGGGGTTAAGTAACTTGCTCAAGGTTACATGGCTAGTCATTATTTATGCGTGGGTGCTCATTTTCTGAGGCCGGATTTGATCTTGGGTCATCCCAACTCCGAGGCCGGCGCTCTACTCACTGCGCCACCTAGCCGCCCCTTATAATTTTTAAAATAATACCAGTTAAAATAGTTACAGCAAGAAGGAATTTTCTCCTCACCTCCTCCCTGTCTCTCTTCTTCACAGATACCTCGCAGATCCTCATGCATCACAGATCAAACACAAGCTTTTCCTTGATTCCACAGAGAGAAGCACTTCCCATTGAGTTATCTACTCAACTGTCACCTTGAGACTGACAGCAAAAACTACTTTTCTTGCAACAATTCACATGACTTCAATAATCTTAAAGAGACAGTTATTGTATCTATAATCTCAGTAAAATAGACATTCAAAACAGGAGTTATACTTATGTGACAATACAGTCTGCCCCCAAGACTGAGTTTCCTAAGAGTTTCCTGTTCAGACCTTCTAGTGCTTAAGTTCTGTTGGTATAGGTGACAGAATCTTAGGGTCCCCACACTCCACTGAGACTTTAGAGGATGATTTTAGTGTAGGTCTCAACATACTGGGTATTTACAAAAATCAAGATAATATGTAAAATGGGAGACATTCAGATGAAATTGTCTTGAAGTCTCTTGTAGTTCTAAATTCTATTATCTGATGACTCAATAGTCCTTTGACTAATGGACTAAATTCCCATTTTAGTAATTCCTTTGAACTCAATGACCTGTTGTCATGATGACAATATCATGGGCTATGGCCCAGGATGGGAATAATCCTGGGAAGAGAAGGCCCTTTGGATGTGAGAATGGCGCCATTTTCCAAGTTCCTTTTTTCCCCCAGTATTGTGGTTGAATTGTCACAATTCCATTCCCACCCTTCCCCTTGGCCCCTTGTGAACAGTGATAGACTGTGAAGTCTGTGCCCACAGCATAGACAAGCCAATGGACACTTTTTCCTTTGGCACAATTATGAGCAGGTGCTGGTACATTATGCTGCATTTCCCCCCCTGAGGAACTGACTCATCTTGTGATGCTCTGGCTTTTAAAATCAATTATTTTTTTTAACAGGATTTTCTCCCTAAGCTGAAAAAAGTAATCTTACTGATGTCATAGTGACCAGAGAGAGGCAAGCAATCTGAGCTTTAGAGAGCTTGACAAGATTAAATTCTTTTCCTTTCAAAAACAAAAATGTTGGACAATACAACCATTGTGTACTCTAGCAATTGTGTGATTGGCAAATGTGCAACTTACTCTTGGGTCTAATTATAAGTAAATATAAGCAAAGTTCCCTTAGCACTTACTTTGTCTTTGGAAATAAATACAATGAAGCCCCCAAATGGTTACCAGTGTGAATGTTCAGAAGCTATAGCAATTGTCTCTGTTTGCTCTGGCATTCCAACGTTGGAATCTCTAAAACATCATGGAAAAATGTTTCAGAGATTCCAGTGCTGGAAAATCAGAGTAAATGGATACAAGTACCATGACTTCATATTGTCCAACCTCATGGAATCAAGGATTTTTTTTAAAAATTGTTTTTCTGGATGTACACAGTGCCATTCAAGCATGGCAAGTCTTTGCTATCCATTCCAGTGATGGATTTCATGACTGAAAGGAGGCTAGATTCAAAGTGAAAAGTTATGACAAGATATAATGATAAACTGGCAGATTGGAGCAATGCAGACAAGCCAACTGGATTGTGCAGGTCAAAAATACTTCCATTTGGGTGGGCTTCGTAAGTCAGTCAGTCAATAGACATTTATTAAGTGCTTATTAAAAGCTGGGGATACAAAGAAAGGTCAAAGCATGGCCCGTTGACTCAGGGAGTTCACATTCTAATGGGACAGAGACCGTGCAAACAATATACATATAAGAAATAGAGTGAATGGAAAACAATTTTGCAGAAGAGGACTGATAGACTGACAAGTTTTTGCCTTGTTTTTTACTGAAGAGGTTAGAAATATTGCCATGCCCACATTACCTCTGGGCTTGTCCAGAGTCCATGGATGACCATTCAGTTCACTGCTTTGCTCTCTTCTGAAGACCTGGCAGAGAATGCCAGGGGGGGATCCACTCTTGATGTTTCTGTATTTTTCAAATGTGTGTCAATACTTCATTTGCTATTTTTCCCTTTGGGGAAAAGAAAGTAATTTTTATCTTGTCAGTGGTTTTTCAGCTCCATCACTCAGATCACCCCTTTACTCCTCCAAAGTTCAATGATCAAGTAACACAGTATTAACCATGCACTTATGAAGCTTGAAACCTTTCAGAAATAAGCAAAATTTGGGGCAGCTAGATGGTGTAGTGGATAGAACACCAGCCCTGGTGAGTTCAAATTCAGCCTCAGACACTTATTAGCTGTGTGACCCTTGGCAAGTCACTTAGCCCTGAATGCTTCCCACACATGCCCCTCCCCCCAAAAAAGAGAGAAGTGAAATTTTATGGAAATCTCTTTTCCATAAAGGCCAACTTGAGAGGTAAAATGGAAACAGATAATGTCTCATAGAAATGTAGATGAAAGCAGGATTTCTCTAGAAGATGTTCCCAAAGATAAGAGCAAGTGCATTTATTCCTCATATTATGATTTTGGCAGTACTACTGGGACTTTATCCCAAAGAGACCACAAAAAGAGAAGAGGACCCACATGTACAAAAAGATTTATAGCAGCTCTTTTTGTGGTGGCCAAGAATTGAAAATTGAAGGGATGCCCATCAATTGGGGAATGGCTGAACAAGTTGTGGTATATTAATGTAATGGAATAATACTGTGCTATAAGAAATGATGAGTGGGAGGATTTCAGAAAAACCTGGAAAGACTTACATGAATTAATGCTGAGTGAAGTGAGCAGAACCAGGAGAACATTGTACATAGTAACAGCAACATTGTGCTATGACCAGCTCTAATAGACTTAGCTCTTCTCAGCAATGCAATGGTCTAATACAATTCCAAAAGACTCATGATGGAAAAAACTATCCATTGCAGAGAAAAAACCATGGAGTCTGAATGCATATTGAAGCATACTATTTTCACTTTTCTGTTTTGTTTTGTTTTGTTTTTCTTGTGGTTTTCCCCTTTTGTCCACAACATGGACTAATGTGGAAATATATATAATATGATTATACATGTATAACCTATATCAGAGCATGGTATCTTGGGGAGCGAGAAGGGGAAGGAGGAGGAAAATTTGCAACTCAAAATCTTATAAAACCAAATGTTGAAAACTAAAAATTAATTATTTAATTTTAACATTTTAAAGAAAAATGGGACTTAGAAAAAAGAAAAGACCACCAAACCATCAGAACTACACAATTGTCTGGAAGTTCTACTTTCCCAAAGAAGATGGATGTAGATTTTCTAATAAGGAAGCATTTTCCCTTGTTCCACAAAATGATGAGGATCATGTATAGGTTCATCTTGGAGAGAGAATATCTTCTATTGGTCAGAGGAAAAAGAGATAATTTGTGGTGGTTGGTGACTCCTTGCTAAGGGTTGTTGACATTGTCAGGATAAGAACAATGAGGGGAGCTACATTTCCTGGGATCTGCTTCTATGATATAATAAAGACCTTCCCAAGACTTAATATGTGTATGGTCTTGGGCCAGTCACTTAGGTGCCATTAGACCTGTTTCCTCATTTGCAAAATGAAGGGGATTTGACCAAAGAGCCTCTAAGTTTCTTTCATTTCTAGAGAATGTGATCCTCTGAACCTGCTTTATGATTGCCAGATATGAGTATTAATACTCACTTCTGGGGATTTTCTGGGAGCAAGTGATAATAACAGAAGGGAGCTAGATAGGATCTCTAGAGGTTATGAAGTCCTGGGCAAAAAACTGAAGACCTTGGGAATACAGGTGATGCTTTCACTGGAGCTGCCAGTTGAAGTTACTATAGGAGTCTCAAAAGAAAAAAGGTATATGGGAAAGGAAGAAAACCATTAAGAAGATGACACGTGAGAAAAGGGCCTGGATTCCTGCACCAGGGCTTCAGATATAGGAGTGATGGACTCTTGGCTAGGGATAGGGTAAAGGCAGGAAGAATATATTGATCCAGTGACATGATTCTGATCAAAAGGGCTTTTAATTAAAAATGGGAGGAGAAGGAGAAAACTGTTCACATAAATCTACAATACCAGATATCAGAAAGCATAGGAAATAAGATAAGAAGAATGTCAGCAGGAAGACCCGATAATTCACAGGAGATACCTGTTCACCAATGCACAGCATATAAGTAATTAGCAAACTGAACTAGAGATCTCCACTCAGGAAAACAAATTCTGCCTCCAAGGTATTACTGAGACTTGGTGAGATGTGATTCACTAATGAGGATATATTTTATTTTAAAAGAACTGCTTAGGGTCAGAACTCTGGTTCCAGTGTCAGAAATCCCAAGTTTCATCTTGCTTCTGACACTTAATTCCTGGTTCATCTTTGACAAATTACTTACCCTCCATGAGCTTCAGTTGAAGGCATTGGACTATGTAGCTTCTGAGATCTTTGTCCACATGGCTGTCAAAGAGCCCTTCCTAAGTAAGGTCAGGTCTGACCATGTTGCACCTCCTTTCTACTCCCTATCTAATAAACTCCAATGATCCTCTATCACCTCCAGGATCAATATAAAATCTTCTGTTTGGCATTCAAAATCTAACCTTTCTAGTTTTCTTATACCTTATGCCCTCCCCACCCCCATGTACTCTGTGATTTAGTGTCACTGGTCTCCTTGCTATCCCTTGAATAAGATACTTTTACTGCCTTTCTACCATGCTTAAATTCCTCTCCCTCCTCATCTCAGACTGTAGGGTTCCCTGGCTTCCTTCAAATCCCACCTAAAATCTCACCTTTTTCAGGTGACAAGTGGGAAAGGTGAGATTTTATCTGGGACTTCTTAATTTAGAAAGGCCATAAAAGCATTTTGCCTGATTAACTCGGAAATCAATTTCCACAGCTTTGCCGAGAGGACTCCACCTTCCCATTCCTCCTTTGAATCTGTAGAACTAATTTCAGACCTGGTCTTATCCTACCTTCTCTTAGGGCATAGATCATCACTGAAGTAATTTCATCTCTGTTCCTTTTGTAGTCTCCTGCCCTGCACTGACTGCTCCACCCAATGGGAAAAAATTTGGCAGCAAGTATTTGGTGGAGCATGAGGTCCATTTCACCTGTAATCCTGGCTTCCAGCTGATTGGCCCCAGTAGTCTTCTCTGTCAGCCCAATGGCAATTGGACAGGTGACAAACCAGAGTGCAAAGGTATTTATTGTTCTTTTTTTTTATTGTTCTTTATCTTCTCATGGCTGGGGTATCTGTTTGGGCCTGAGTTACCTTCTCACAAGCTCATACATGACTTTAGAAAAGGTAAGTTGTGTAGTGACTATCCTACAAGTAGGAATCAATGTTAATTGGGGTGTTCATTGAATTCTTATGCTTTATTTGATTTTCAAACCTCCCACTGAAAAGCTGTGGGGTTTTATATAGGTTGCAGATAGAATGAGAAAAGGGTGTATATTTCTTTGTTCTTTTTTCCTTTCCTTACTTTCCTTCCCCACCTACCCCTCAAGGAGCATCTATAAGAGCCTTCCACATAGCTAACATACTCTTGTGATTTCCAGTTTGTGAAAGAATCAATAAATAACAAAACATTTATTAAGCAACTACTATGTGCTGAGCACTGTCCTAAGCTCTGGGGATATGAATTTTTAAAAGTAGACAGTCATGCTCTAAAGGAGGTCACACTAAAAAGACAAAACATCAAAGAAAGTTCAGCTGTCTATGGTCATTATCCTTGGGATGGAGAGATGGTTCCCAAGTCCTCGGGATACCAATTTGCTACATGTCTTTTAGGCAGGCAAATCCCAGCAGAGAATGTAGGACTCCAGCAGAGTATATGAAAGGGGCATGGAAAAAGCTTCTTCCTTCTTTCCCCTCTGCTCAAAGGAGACTGAATGCTCTTTTCTGAGTGCACGAGAGAGAATTTGCCTTCAAAACGGGAGTGTCCATTTTGGATGGCCCTTCTGTTTAGCTTTCAATGGACCAGCAATTAGGTCTGTCAATATTATCATCAAGAAACATTTGCAGAGAATTTTCTTCCATAGTGACTGTTTGGTATGACAAGGCTTAGATAGTTTAGTTTTCGTTACATCTAAATCAATGATTTTAAAGCTGGAGTCCACAAACCTTGAGAAGGGATTTATAAACTTCAGTGGGGGAAAAATACATCTTCATTTTCTCTAACCCTCTAATTCTAATTTAGTATTTCCTTGAATTCTTTAACAACATGATTCTGAGAAGTGATCCATACTGTCATCGGGGTACAGGACAAAAATACAATAATCAGTAACCATTACACCTACGCAGAAGTTAGTGTCATCTGGTTGCAGTGGAATGGCGTGGGTTAGTAGATGGCTTTGTTTTAAAGTAATGCCTTCTTCCTCAGGTATGATTAAGAGCAGACAATAAGCTTCAGAACTGCCCTTAGATAAGATTTGCATTCTTCTAGTCTAGAGTCAATAGTTGTCAATTTTTCTAGTCACCAACTTAGAAAACTGACCAACTTAGGACACTTCTTTCTGCTCACTCACAGATCAAAACAGACCAGTAGGACTCCTAGGCAGCATCTATTTCTCAGCATCTATATGCCCATTTTTGGAAACAAATGGGCAGAACGTGATGGGGTGGGCCAGTTTTAAATGGACATCTTGTAAGAGAGCACACAAATTAATGTCCAAGATCAGAAAGGGGGTAGTATCCCATAATAGAGGAAGCAGAAGATTCCTTGAATGTCATGGCCCTACTTAAGCTTCCCACAAGTGAAAACACAGAGTTTTGGGGATAATAACTTGTCTTTCAATAGGTGTGGAGAGTTTTTGTTTGATTCCTTTTCTTGTTGTTTTGAAAAAGGCATCAATATTTGGCTACCTATCACTCTCCTGGTAGTGTTTATGTTCATAATTTAATTCTTAAGGCTAACGGTTGAGGGTAGAAAGATGAAGGGAGGGGTTTCATTACTAAGCAGCCTCTAGGAAAGGGGCCCTAGAATCCAAGAAACATTATTACTTTCATTTCATTTTCTATGTTGAGTTAACCCTAAGTGCTGTGCTCAGGAACTTCAGGGGGAAAGCAAAGTGATATTAAATCAAGTAATTTCAAAATTAATCAAAATTAATTTAATAACCTGTAATGTCAATGTAATTGAAGAAACTGACAAGACACATAAATACTAAACTGTCATCCTCTCATCCTGCCCACAGATACCTATTTGGAAAGGTGCCTCTCTGTTAGCATATGACTGATCCAACTTGGCAGGAAAGAAAATTACATATAATTACACCCTGTTAAAAATAATTTAGTGGGCAGAGGTTGGCTCCATGATGGAGAGCAGCCATTTGGCATCTTAAATGTCCAACAGATTTTTACCCTCTTGTTCCTCTGAAAGCTATGTTTGTAAAATTTAGAGCCTGCCTAAAGCTGCCCTAGCTGTTGTCCCCCTGAAAACATGAAAAACCAAGATACCCAAAAGAAATACAGGTTGAACTTCATAACACTACTTTATTCCATTAAAAAATTCAGCACTAGTCCCAGCCTCAGCCCAAGCATCTTTTATTTTCTCTTTCCTAGGATGCCTTTCCTTCTTTAAACATTAACTCAGCAAATGTTTATTATGTATCTACTTTATTATTGTTATGAGAAAGCATATGTATTAAATATCTACTCTGTGTCAGCTACTCTGCTGGGTTCTGGAGAAACAAATACAAAAGTGAGGCAGTCACTTTCAGTAAGTATATATTCTCATAGAGGAGGAGGATGTAGAAATATAAAGTTGTCTGGTGGCCAAGGAAGGGAGTTTTTGACTGAGAAGTCATAGGGACAGTGAGTGGAGCCATGGCACAATCAATGGTCATTCCCTTTCCAGAACCCAGAACAAGAGATGGAAAATGGGAAAGGGAAAGGGTACACAGAGGCATGTCCTGCTATCTGAGTTAGATGGTTAGATGGATCACTAGCTAGCTAGACAGATAAAAGATTTATTAAGTACTTATTGTCAGGCACTATTCTAAGTGCTGGGAATAGGAATACAAGCAAAAGAAAGGTAATCCCTTCCCTCAAAGAGTTTACACTCTAATGGAGAAAGCCAACACATAAAAGGGAGTTGAAAAGGGAGGTATGAGGAGTATTGGAGAGAGGAAATGGATCCACATTTACATGTTAGTGTGAATTTAAGTGAATATGTTTCTCCTTTGAATATTTTTTAAAGCATAGCTGTGAAAAAGCAGCAATATGGCAAACAGGTCCTGAAATTTCCTGTTAGAGGAATTTCAGGCCTCCAAGAAAAGATGTAGAAAGCAAGTGTTGGTTTTTTTTTTTAATGAGAGAGGGTGGGTTTGATGGTACCTCTGAAATTGCAATGTATATAGGTTGTCTCCTCTTCCTATGAATGAAAATGCACCTGCTGAGGATGTTTCAATCAATGAACATTTATTAAATATTTGCTATGTTCCCACTGCTAAGCACTAGGTTCATGTAAAATTCTAAGGGAGATCTTATTCCCGAGGAATGGATAGGAGAGTCTCAGCTCTTTACAGAAGGCTGACTTGGGACCCTTGACTTGGCAAGGGACAAGGGAAGAGTAGAAGAGGATGAAGGCAGGGAATAGGAAGATGAAAGCAATGTGTTTGGGCTTGTTATGTCCACTTCTAAGGAGATTTAGGTGCATCTCATTAAGTCTCAAATCCAAACCCAGTTTAACTCCAACAGTAGCTGAATGTTCTTTCAGTTGGTACCAGAAAGTGAATCATTGCCTATTACCACTGGGACCAAGAGGCTCATTCGGTTTTTATAACACGTGAAATATACAGTACCATAACTACTGTATAGCAAATAAAATTCTTAAAATGAAAATATTTTTTAGCCTGAATCTTACCTTCCACTGTGTCAGATGGCAGTGTGAAATTATTGTTCCTATACTGCTGTAAGTCTCCCTATGTTGGTCACTCTCTGAATACCAAGAGAGAGGTTGTTGGGACCTTAGTCCCTGCTGTCAAAGGATGGCCAGACTGGTGAGGTCTGGATATCACCTCTAATACTCTGTCCTAGGTTGTCCGATGGCATTGAAGATTGTGAAGGACTGGTCAGTTTAAAATGATCCATCAGTAAATTTAGAATTAGGGCTGTCTGCTTCGTGCCCAGTTTGAGATCCTTAAGGGTTTCCTGGTCCACAGTGGCTGTAGACATTTCTGCACAAAGTTTATCTAACACCTTTATTTTCTCACTAAGCCACATCACTGACTTTCCACACTTGGGTTTAGAAACCAAAGAACTTATACCTTGTTTTCGGGGCATAACTGCAACACAAAACTTAAGTTTTAAAGGCAAACAATGAAACAAACGCATGGGAGCTCTTTATAAAAGTGAGGTGAAGGAAACCACTCAAGTCCCTAGTAGGATAGCAGCTGCTCCACAGATTTACTCACATCTCACCTTTCATTTTTCTCTCTGTTGGGTGTAGTTGTGAATGTGTACAGTTGCCAACACAAAAATGAGGATACTAATAAAATCACATGAATGCTTGAAGTCACGAAAGTTAAACATAAGAATCAACTGTATTATTAAAGGAGATAACTGATGTCTCATACCCAATATTAGCTTTCCTCGTGTAGCAGCAGCCCGGTGCCACAGTGGATAGAGCACTGGCCTAGAGTTAGGAAGACCTGAGTTCACATCTAATCTTAGATACCAACCGTGTGACTCTGGACAAGTCACTTAACTACTATCTGCCTCAGTTTCTTCAACTATAAAATGAGAACAATAATAACACCTAACCCACAGTGTTGTAGTGAGGAGCAAATGAGATAATGTTTGTAAAGCACTTTTTAGCATGGTGCCCGGAACATCGTAGATGCCTAATAAATGCTTATTCCCTCTTTCCCTCTTGTCTTTCTTTTTCTGATCCCCCTTAATTTTAATTCCTTCCCTCTGAGGTTATTCCTAATTTATCCTGTATATATCTTGTTTGTACATAGCTGTTGGCATGTTGTCTCCCCTATTAGGCTGAATGTTTCTTGAGAGCAGGGTCTTTGTTTCTTCACCTTTCTTTCTATCCCCAGCACTTAAACAGTGCCTAATACATAGGAGGTGCCTAATAAATGCTTGTTGACTTGCAGACTTTGTTCCTCTTCTCTCTTTATCTCTTCTCTTCTCTTGATTCTTCTTTGAGATGGAATAGTTACCATTTGACAAGAGCATGATAGGTCATTGACTGGAGACAACATACTTGAATTGCTACATAGGGAGTCAGAATAGGAGGTAGGGGGATGAGGAGCTCTAGACCTTAATTAGCAGGTGCTTGATAAATGGTTGTTCACACAGATGAATGAAACAACGCTAGTAAAACTATAGACTTCCTTGGCTATGTCAACCATTTAAATTCATATAGGCTAATGTTGACAGGAGGAGAGAATCGTATATTCAGAACTAGAATGGACCTTAGATGCCATCTAGTCTAACTTGCTCACTTTACAAATGAGGAAACTGAAGCCCAAGAGAGGTTAAATGATCTGCTCAAGGTGGTGTGTAGCAGTCAGGATTTAAACCCTGGTCCTCTGATTCTAAATTTAGCACTGTTTCTCTTACATGGCGTCAATATAGTATAAAACCCCAAGACTCCTCATTTCCAAACTTATCCTACTTCTTTGTGACTCTTTTTCCATTCATTCAAGTATATTCCTTCCAGGTGATGATATATCATGCTCCCTCCAACAATTACTATTTTAACTTTATAGAGAGTGAAGAATAGAGGAAAGATGGGATCAGGAAAGATTTGGGTTTAAATCCTGCAAGTCATATAATGACTACTTTACAGAAGGGTTGTTGATCTGCCTTGGTGAGTGGATTTCCCATACTCAGTTCCTTACTCTAATAAAATCATGGGGCTAGAAATGCTGCCTTACCCCAAAATGAGAATTTTTTAAATAGTATTTTATTTTTACAGTTACACATAAAGACAATTTTAACATTCTTTTTTTTAAATTGAGGTCCAAATTTTCTCCCTCCTTTTCCCTCCCCTCTCCCTAAGACAGTAAGCAATTTGATATAGGTTATATATTTACTAGCATATAAAACAGATTTACATATTAGTCATGCTGTGAAAGATGAAACAGTCCAAAATAAGTGAAAAAAAAAAAGAAAGTGAAAATAGTATGCTTTGATCTGCATTCAGACTCTATCAGTTCTTTCTTTGGAGGTGGATAGCATTTCCCATCATAAGTCCTTTGGAATTGTCTTGAATCATCATATTACTGAGAAGAGCTAAGTCATTTATCATCACATAATGTTGCTGAAACTGTGTACAATGTTCTCCTGGTTCTGCTCTCTTCACTTTGCATCAGTTCATGTAAGTCAAAGTGAAAATTTGAAGAAAACTTTCTAATGCATCACAAAGCCCTTTGATTGATGCTACTTCAGTCACTGGAGTAGGTATGTGTGTATCAGGTATTTAAGTACCATGCATTGTAATAAGTGCTGGGGATGCAAAGAAAAGACAACCACACAGTCCCTGCTTTCAAGGAGCTCACAGTCTAATGGGGGAAGCAATATGAAAAGAACTATGTCCAAACAGGATGTGGGGGGAGGAGAGAGCAAGCAGGGAGGAAGCAGCTTAAAATATGAGAACTATTCAAAACAACAGCAGCAGTGAAACATCATTGTTTCCTTCAACATTTCAAGGAGTTGTGATTTCACCTGTGTGGGTACTCCCTCTATAGCTACAGATTGCAATCCCTCCATACCTTTATACATAGTTTAATATTAAATTTCTATCCCTCCCTCTCCCTAAAAAAAATCATTGTCTGATGGCCAGTTTTTTGGTGCCAAGCCTTTCCAAACTTAGCTAGACTAGTGTCCTGACAGAAGACAATAAGTCTGTCCTCAAGCCTGTGTTTCATGACCTCTCAGCTATGTAAGACCTGCCAGAGCTTGTATTCCATGGACATAGCCTTAAAAAACCTAGGGCAACCCAGCATTGGAGAACCTGGTTGATGGAATGCAAAAGATGCAATAAATAAAATAATTCAATAAAGTCAACCATGCCACCAGACCACCTGCTGCTTTGCTCTCCTACCTACTGAGTTTAGTACTTAGTAATCTGTCAAATGCCTGTGCTATTAACATTCATCTGTCCACCCAGAGAATAAGGAGTTACTTGCGATCTCTGAAACTGCTAAGTATTTTTGTCACATTCCACAGTCTTGTCCTGTCTGACATGGTAATGGGATAACTTATTCAGACTGCAGAGACCTGGGACTTCCCAGAGCTGCTGGAGGGGAGTGGGTAGTAGGGAGGGCAAGAAACACAAAAGGATTATATCACATCTACTAGAAAAGTCAGAAGCTAAGAGGGACTTATGAACTGAAGTCAGTGGGCCATTAAATCCTCCCTGACTCCTTAGCAAGATAAGGAATAAAGGGGGTACTTATGCTACCTTTCATGAAATGAAAATTCTTGGCAACACCTGGGGGGCTATACCTTGCATTCCAATAAGGAGCTGGCAGTTATCTGGCACGGCCCCTCATTCAGGTGCAGTCATGGTTCCCTGCTTCCACCTTAGCCAAAACAAGAAAAAGACAACAGAGCCGAGTCCCTCTTGGGGGTCAAGCTGAAGGACATTGGGGCTAATACTCTTTGACTTTCTGTCAATATCTTCATGGTCTAACAGGCGGCCAGTATTTAGGCTATGCTATTGGGAAGTATAAGGGTAGGAAAAGAGGAATTCCTAGTCCTGTGGTATTTGCTGACTGTCTTCATTGACATTCCTTAGAGGTGGTTATTTGGGAACATAAAGCATTGGGAATAGATTAAGCTAGAGCTTAGGTTAATAGGAAGTTGAAAGAATTCTTTCCAAAAAGATGGGTATCCAAGCTAAAAACAGGTTTTGGAATTTTTTTCTTCCATTATTAAAAACATTGACATAATTTTCTTCAAAATTTAGATGAAGCTTAGTTCATTCTTTTAGATTTTTCCCAATCTGTCTTCCATGTGAAGTCTTTCTTACTTCACCTTAATACCCACGCTTCCCCTTTATTATCTCCAATTTATTCTCTATATATTTTGTTCATACATAGTTGTTTGCATGCTGTCCTCCAATTGTTATGAAATCCTTGAGAGCAGGGACTGTCATCTTTCCCCTCTCTGAATTTCTAGTATTTAGCACAGAGTACATAATAGGTACTTAAAAATGCTTATTGACTGACTGACTGAACCCAGACAAATATCTAGGCTTTCTTAGCAACTGGTTAACAGTGGATAATCATTTCTTTCTCCTAATCCTTTTAAGACAGGTGCATGGGGGGTGGCTGGGTGTCCCAGTGAATAGAGCATCAGCCCTGGAGTCTGGAGGACCTGAGTTCTAATCCGACCTCAGACACTTAATACTTGCTAGCCATGTGACCTTGGGCAGGTCACTTTACCCCAATTGCCCAACCTTCCCCCCTCCAAAAAAAAGCAAAAAATAAAAATTAAAAAAATTAAAACAAGACAGGTGCATTGGGGGAGCACAGATTTTCAGTCAATGTACCAGGTGCAATGCTCAATGTTGTTAAACTTTATAGCATATCTTTTGGTTTAAAAAGGAAAGGAGAATGAAGGAATATAATTTGGCACCTGGAGGCAGGGTAGCACAATGAAAAGACCTTTGATTTTGGAGTCATAGTACCTGAGTTTGATTCCTGGCATGAACTTGGGCAAGCTGCTTAGTTTCTCTGGGCCTCAGTTTCCTTATCTAAAAAATGAGAGCGTTGGGTTCTTAAACCATCTTGTGGCTTAAGGAAATCACAAAATTTCAGAGTTGGAGAGGGCTCTAGAAGCCATCCAGGTCAAGTCATGCCTGAGTAACAATCCCCTCCACAACGAGCTCCACAAATAATTTGGTGAAGAGGAACCTGCTACCTCCTGGGTAACACATTCCCAGTTTTGTACAGCTCTCATCAGGATATTTTTCTTTAAAACCTAAATTTGTCTATTTTGCCATTTCTGTCCATTTCTCCTAGTTTTATTCTCTGGGGTTAAGCAAATTCCCTTTCTACCTGACAGTCCTTCAGTGACTTAAAGACTTTCCCTTTCCCTCCTCAATTATTCCCTCCTCCAGGCTATATACCCTCAGTTCCTTTAACCACTTCTGGCTAGATCTCATGGGAAACTGAAGATAATAGTAAATAAAAATAAATATACTGAGTAAATAATAAATGGCTTCTCCATCTGCAAAGCGAAGAAGTTTGGCCTCAAAGTTCCCATCTGGTCCTAAATCTGTGATCCCATGAGATCTAGCCATGTGAGGAGTGGTCAAAGGATCAAGGCTATACAGGTGGTCAAGGCTATACAGATGATAAGAAACAGAACCAGGGCTTAAACCCAGCTCAGCTGACTCCAAGGCAGGTGCTTTTCTCATTATGCTTTATCATCTCCAAGGCCCTTCACTGTCCTAGTTGCTTCCCTTCAGCTTAGCAATGTCTTCCTTGACAGGAGGGATGGTTTATTCTTGGCATTTGTATGCCTTTGCATTGCTTATCACAATTCCTGGCATGTAGTTTGTGCATTGCATTCTTCTTGATTTACTAAAATGTTTCACAGGACTCAGTTCTAAAATAAGTACCCACTATGTGTCAGGGACTGTGCTAAATGCTAAAAAGAAAAAAAACCCAAACCAAAAACAACACAAACAGAAACAGTCCTACCTTGAAGGAGCTTACAATCCATCTACTTGATGGGAATCACCTGATTTTAAGAAACAGGTTAGGAGGATTTATCAGAATCTAATGTGAACTATGTTTCAGTATTGCAAACTCTAACCCAAAATGGATATGTTAATGTCTTCCAACGTGTGAAGTCCTGCTCCCCTAACCAACAGGTTGGTACATAGTTCAGCAGTCTGTGGGTCTGTGAATATGCTGGCAAGTGTATGTAGTTGTGGAAAGTGGGGCCAAATTAAAGTTCATTGGAATCAGAATACATGCTCTCTGCACCTGGGGCAGCCTTGGGGAAAGTAGGTTGGCAAGGGTGTGCTGAAACCAGCTTGTACAGGCTCAGGAGGGCCAATTGTTAAGTATTTAGTGTGATCGTTTGCACCTCAGAAATTGGAACGTGCTGCAGAGTAGGGCTTAGTTTATTGGTTTGTTGACTGTCTAGACTTAAGGTGATGGGAAAAATGTTAATAATACAGATAAAACTTAAAAGTGTGTCATGCGTATATTCCCCTTCCAGCCATAGCTGGTTATTAAACATTTACCAGCATATTCCTAGTTCTGGGTTTTATTGATGCTGAGATTAGAGACCAGTTGTCAGGTTGGTCAGATCTCCATTAATGCTAGTACCTTCCCTCTATTATCTCCAATTTATCCTTCATATATTTTGTTTGTACACAGTTGTTTTCCGGTTGCCTCCACCATTAGACAGTGAGCATCTTGACAGAAGTGATTGTCTTTTGCCTTTTTTTGTATCCTCAGCACTTACCATAGTGACTGACTTGTAACAATCGGTTAATAAATGTGTATTGACTGACCAGCTGAAAGAATGTACAATTACTCTTTAACCAGGAGTCATTGAGTGTTGGTATTATAAAATTGACAGTGAGATGCTTCCTGATTCAACAAAAAGTGTCAAATTCAGGAATCATATAGTTAGGGAAGTTACTCATACTAACCATTCATCACGGTACCTTCTTTCCCAGAACAACTCTATCTTTAATCAAATCTCTTTTTAGTTGAATACTGAATAATACTACTTAAAGATGAACTCTCTCAGAAGGCAGTTGGAAAGCTGACTTCATCAAGACTTTAAAAAATAATATGGCAAACTTTTAAATAAGAGATCTCAGTCCTAGGCCCTTTTCTTTGGATCTTGGGAGGAGGAGTAGGGGGAGGAAAAGGGCGTTCACTCATGAGGCAGTGGAAGTTGAGCTCCCACTTATTGGTCACTCACTAGAAAGCAGGACAAGGCATGTTTGCTGGAAGCTAATTCTCACAGTCAGATGAAGTTCACATTATTATTGTGGAAGGGAATGTGTTGGCAGCAGCTGGCATTTGTGTCAAAGAAAACTGACCCATGCATCAACATGTGGTAGGGGTTTCTGACACTTGTCTTGTGTAAATCTAGTCGTTTTCAGGGCCAAAACCCACATCCTACTTGAAAATAATTTTTTTCCTTAGATATCAGTGAATGTGCTAGCCATCCTTGTCAAAATGGTGGAACATGTGTGGAAGGAGTCAACCAATATAAATGCACTTGTCCACAAGGATTGACTGGAAACAACTGTCAGCACCAGGCTCAGACAGGTAGGTAACAATTTTGTGAGTGGGTAAAAAAGGAAAGAAATGAAGAGAAGTCCTAGTGCCCCAATCCATTGATTGCCTGTATACTCTAGCCCATGCTTGGAGTCATGGAATTCTCCTGGTGATTTCCCTTTTATGTTTCCCGGAAGTCTATCTTCTGTGGAATGGCACTTTAGTCATTTTTTTTGATCAGCACCAAAGCCACATTTCTATTTGTATTAGAACCTAAAAGTGGGAAGTCTATGCAATCATCAGAATAACTAATGATATATAAGGCCTAACACTCTGAGGTAGCCATAGAAATATTATTGTTTCCTTGACATAAAAAGGAAGAGGATTAATAGATATTCTTAGAGCACTCAATAGATTAACAACAGGTACAAATCATTGCATTTGTTGAATGTAACCAAAAGGAATTTATCTCTGGAAGTAGCCTATGAAACTGCTAAGGTCCAAGAATGGAATCCAAAAGGCCTTCTGTGAGTGATAGCCATATAAACTCAGTCAAAAACATGTTGATTGATATGCTGACAAGCATCCAGCAAATGGCTAGGTCATGTGTATTTATTTATGGAAATAGAAGGATATATCATGAAGGCAATTCAGGACCAGATCATCACCACCAGAAACTAAGAAAAGGTTTTTATCCCTAAGAAGCCCAGAATTAGTGATCAAGGCAGATTGTATAAGGGGATGGTAGAATCTGTGCAACACAACACTGCAGGTTGTAAATATTAGTACCTACCATATACCTAGTAATACATTATCTGGTTCCTATAATTATATTTCAGAAGTGCACTGTCTTTTATGGACTAACAGATAACAAATTTTCTGTATTACAAAGACAGATCTTGAAGCATATTGGGAACTCAACCACTAAATTATCATGAAGCTGATTTATTATTGCACTATGAACTATTCCCTAAAATTACTCAGATATAACATTGATCCATAAAATCTGAAGAACATTTTAATAAGATGGTGCCATGCTAAAAACTCATAATTTGTAAATTTCATGCAGTGAAAAAATTTCAAAATATAGAGACTTAGTAGAGTTTATGGGAAGAGAATGAAATATATATCATCCTTGTTGCTCTATCTGCTAATGGTTTTGTACTGAGAATGTACTAAGCCTAGAGGCAGATAGGTGGCTCAGTGGGTGGAGTGCTAAGCCTGAAGTCAAGAAGACCTGAGTTCAAGTCCAGTCTTAGACACTTCCTAGCTTTGTGAACTTGGGCCTCCCTCTGCCTCAGTTTCCTCAACTTTAAAATGGGGATGATGGTTGCACCTGTATCACATTTATTGTGAGGATGAAATATTTATAAAGGGCTTAGCGCATATCTCACACATAGTAGATAATAAATGTTTGTTCTCTCCCCTAAAGAGGACAAACTTATATCCCAATACCCTTTTTGATTCAATCACAAAACAGTTATTTTATCTACCTATGCAATAGTCCATGGACCATATAGAATTTTATATTATATTATAATAATATGAGGATAATGATTCATTCCAGCATTATTTTTATCTGAGCCTTATTAAAAATATGAGGAGAATGAAATAATAATAAAGTAATATAATTCCCATTATCCTGTATTTTATTGGAGATGTCCCTAGACTGTTTTCAGTGAGTCTACAAAAGATAAACTTATACTTTATACTTTTATTCAATTATAAAAAGCAGTTATTTTATCCACCATATAGTAGTCTACAGAATATTAAGTATAAAAGAACAGTAGTATGATAATGATTTGTCCAAGGGCTATTTTTATCTGAACTCCCTTAAAAAAGGTGGGAATAATAGAAACAGCTAAGTTCCAAGAGCAGAATCAAACACCCTTTGTGGGTGTTGCCCACAGTCATCTGGATATAACATTGATCTATACAAATTTAAGAATATCATTTTAAATAGATGTCACCATAATAAATATTCATCCTCTCCAACTATGAAAGTGAAAAGACTTCAAAACATAATGATCTAGTGGAATGAATAAAAATCACGTAGAACCACGACAAAATACATATCATTCCAACCATTATGCCTACTTATTGGAGTTGGCCAGAAGATGCTTTTAGTGAACCTACAGAGAGTTTATGTTCCAATGTCTTTATTCAGCTACAAAAAGTAGTCATCTCATCTACCTGACCATAGAACATTAAGCATAAAAAATTAGCAGAATAATAACTTGTTCTAGGACTATTTTTCTAAACCCCATAAACAAAGATGAAAACAAGATTAAAAACCATAATCTCTGTCATCCTGCCCGAACAGGATGAGAAGAATGAGATAACAACATCAGCAACAATGGTGGCAGCAGCTGACAATTATATAACACTTTTATATTTGCGAAATGCTTTACATAGATTATTTCGTGTTACCCTCACCACTAGCCCTATTGTTCGTTATTACAGGTGTTATTATCTCTATCTTGTAGATGAAGAAACAGAGTCTCAGAGAGGTTAAGTGACAATTATAGTCACAAATTAGTGTCATAGGCAAGATTCAAACCTAGGTTTTTCCTAAGCCCAAGTTCCTTGCTCTTTGCCCCATGGCATTCTCCCTCTCCCTGTTGACTCCCAGACTCAGCTCTTTAGCTATACTTAAATATATTTTCCCTGGCTATACTAAGTTGAAAAGAAGGAACTTCCCCACAGACCCAAGGTAAAATGCTCCAACAATAATTTATTTTTTTGGAGAGGAGGGAGGGCAAGGCAAGTTGGGGTTAAGTGATTTACCCAAGGTCACACAGCTAGTAAGTGTGTCAAGTGTCTGAGGCTGGATTTAAACTCAGGTCCTCCTAATTCCAGGACCCATGCTCTATTTACTGTGCTACCTAGATGCCCCTCCAAGAGTAATTTAAAATGGATTTTTCTTTCTTCAGTGGCACCTGAATGGAGTGTGACCAATGACCCTGCCTTTAGTCGAAAGCCACGCTGTGCCAAGGTGGATAGGACTCAACACTGTAGCTGTGAAGCAGGTTTCCACATGAAAGGCACAGCAGATAACAGCATATGTCAGGGTAAGTGCTCAGGGCACCCTTTAGAACCAGAATTAGGAGGTTGAACTCAAGCCTTTAGGCATTCATCACTCTTTTAAGACCCCAGCTGGGTCTTAGTGGACTGAAAGAACACACAAGCATCCCTGTGGTCCTAGCTACCACGAGGGAGTGATGCAGACAGAAGGGGAAATAAATCAGTTAATTGAGTTCTGTTGTTACCTTTGTGTCTGGAACATGCTTTTTTTTTTTTGGTGGTGCTGACTTAATGAAGCAAGGAGCTGAGTCATTGGTATCAGCAATTGCCTCCTTTTGAACATCTTGAACTCCTACAGACATCTGGAAATCAACATGTCCAAAACAGAGCTCATGATCTCCCCCTTTTCCCCAGACCTTCCCCTCTTTTCATTATTCCTATTTAGGGCACCAGTCTTCTGACAGTCATCCACAGTGCTTTTTCTCTAGTCAGCACCGTATCTAGGGCTCTAACGTACAGGTTGGGAGAGATTGAATTATTCATACAATGTGCATTGGTTAAAATAATGGGATATCTATCAAATCTCCATTATACTTTTGGTGTATGAAGTAGTCCCAAGTCTCTGTTAATGTGGACAAAGGTAGCAGGACGATCCCATAGCTGTTCTCTGATGTTGTGTGCCATTCACTGCCTCCTCATGTACCCCATTGACACCTGATCTCCTTTCCACCCTGCTGAACTAAGGGGTTTGTTCTAAAGAGCAAAAGGGCTGGTATTTTGAGATTTTACCTGGATTTAAGACCTTAAAAATCACCCATTTTAAAACTCTTGAAATCAGTTCTCTCTCTGATCGTAACTCATGGTAGGAATTGCTTAAGACTTTTTAAAGGAAACAGTTAAGGGTCCCAAAGTGCCTCATTCCCAGGCTACCTTGCTTTGTTCCAGACTAGACTGTGTTAGATAGAGATAACATACCCTCTGAGATTTCCAAACTTGCCAGCTACAAAACAGGGACACACCCAGACAGTGGCATGCAGGCTGAGAAATGCATGTACTTTCACTGCCTTTCAACACCAGGCTGCCTGGGAGGACACTGAGTCAGCTGTACCTCCCAGTAGATGAATGGAAAGAATTGGCCTCTTCTCCAGCCCCACTGGCTCCTTCCCCTCTTGTTCTCTTCACCCCACACCCTTATTTCTACTGTCCCCTGAACTTCTGAAAAAAAAAAGCAACTCATTGGAACCTCCCAAACATCTTATTGTGGAAAGTTAAACCTCTAACAAAGGATTCCTATTGGTTCAAGGGTAGTTACATCCCAGCCTGGGAGGTCTCTGAGGTCTTAGCAGTATTCAAGGACATCCCCAAGGTCAAGGATTCTTTTCGTCATGGCCCCTTTAGCAATTTGAGATTTTTCCTCAGAATAATGTTTTTTAAACATATAAAACAAAATGGAAAGTATTACCCCTAAAATTCAATTATATTGAAGTATAGTTACCAAAATTTTCAAAAACCCACAAGTTCTCAGTCCCCAGGTTAAGATCCTCTACACTAGACAGGAGTGGTTATAGCTATGTGAATGGCACACTTGGGGCCTAGGCCATTACAACTTTCATTGACCCCAGACTCATGGATGTGGATTGTGGGGGTGGGGGGATAATTTTTTTTTCTCCACAGATGTGAATGAATGTGAGGTTTATAAACTGGAGGGGGCCAACCAGCTCTGTATGCACAACTGCATTAATACCCCTGGATCCTTCCTCTGCTCTTGCCCAAGTGGCTATAGGACTCTTGAGGATGGAAAAAGTTGTGAAGGTGAGTTATGTCTTGCTGATTGAAAAGGTGATTGGTTGGGAATTGGGTGGGAGAGACTGCAGAGCAGACAGAAAGACACCCCCGCCTCTTCTATCTCATTCTGCTGTTTCAATTTTCTAGGTCCTGAGATAAGAAGTAGAGGTAGGGAGAGGGGAAGGCAAAGGAACAAAAATGATTAGTCTTACAGACATACATTCCAAATATTCCAGCCTCCATCGTTGTTTCATGAAATTTTTTTTTTAATCTGGTATAAAAGATTCTCAATCATGTAACCAATTTCAAGATTCTGACTGCTCTATGGAGCTAATCCCTGCCTCAGAAGGGAGAGGTTTGAAGTCTGCCCAGCAGAGGGAGAGTGTAAAGTGGGGAATATGAGTAGATATCATTGTGCTGAAGAAAATCCCATAATTAATAATAATAGTATTATTACACCTCATAGATGGCTACTTTAGGGAGGGTGGGATGTGATCCCTCTTTCCTCTCAGATTGGCTGATCACAAACCTCCCTAGAGAGTCCTGGCCCCTCCTTTGGAGACCATTATTCTAGAGGACAATGAGACAATATCATAATCTGAATGGGACAAAGGGTAACTGACTATTGCTTTGATGATGTCAGCCTCCCTGGACCTTAGTTTCCTGATCCCATCAAATGAGGTGATTGAATTAGATGTCTTCAGATGTCCCCTCCAGAATAAGAAATGGGAGGAGACTGATGATAAAACTGATGATAAACTCTGCATACCTCACCATGTAAGACAGCGCTCTGCACGTTGCAAAACCATTCAGTGAAATGGGTTTACTGTCTTAAACAGACTGAATATTAGGAGTAGGAAGAAAGTTTGTTCCAAATAGAAACAAAAAGGCTGAATACCTGTTTGTCACTTGCCATCTTCACTGCTACTGGAATTTGGGGTCTAGAATATTAGGGTTTTTTTCTAACGTTTAAAAATTTATTTTAAAATTTTTTAAATGGTAGCTGGGAAGAGGAGAATTAATATTGCCAGTTCATGAGTGAAATACGGTGCTTTGGGGATAGGAAGAAGAAGAGTAGTTTCTTCATTATTCTGATGAGCGTAGAATGCTAATAACACTAAATGGTAATGATGACAGAAATCACAATATTCTGAAGTTCATTAGTACAGGCCTCACAGTCTGTCTTCTGAGGCCCAGCCTTGCCAGCAGAAGCAATGTGGTACAGTGGAAAGAGAAGTGGTTCTCAGATTTTCAGATGAAGCAAACCTGAGAGGGAGAGCTAACATAGCAGACAACAGAGTCAGGATCCAGTCTTGACAGGCCAGAGTACCAAGCTAAGTCTAGTAAGATGGAATTCAAGGGAGATAAATGTAAAGTCTTGTACTTGAGTGCAAAATATCAGCTTCAGGGGCGGCTAGGTGGCGCAGTGAGTAGAGCACCGGCCCTGGAGTCAGAAGGACCTGAGTTTGGATCCGGCCTCAGACACTTAACCCACACAAAAACCTAGCCGTGTGACCTTGGGCAAGTTACTTAACCCCAATTGCCCTAAAAAAGGGGCGGCTAGGTGGTGCAGTGAGTAAGAGCGCTGGCCTCGGAGTTGGGATGACCCGAGATCGAATCAGGCCTCAGAAAATGAGCACCCACACACAAATAATGACTAGCCGTGTAACCTTGAGCAAGTTACTTAACCCCAATTGCTTAAAAAAAAAATCAGCTTCACAAGCATAAAATGGGGGAAACAAGAATAGACAATAGTTCTACCTGGGTATTTTCATGGACTGCAAAACCTATATGAATCAGGGGTGTGATGTGGCAGCCCCTAATCCCCTCAAATTCAAAGCCAATATGAACTTGGGCTGCATTAGAAAGGCATAGCTTTCAGAAATATTGAAGAGATACTCCTATTATACCCCACCCTGGTCAGACCTAATCTGGAGTACTTTGTTCAGACCTGAAAACCATGCTTTCAAAACGATAGTGATAAGCTAGAGAGTGTCCAAAGGAGGATAACCAGAATGGTGAAGGGTCTTGAGTCCATTTCATGAGAACTGGTTGAGAAAAGTGAGCATGTTTTACTTGGGGAAAAGAAAACTCAAAAGGGACATGATATTTGAAGGGTCATCATGTGGACAAAGGATTAGATTTTCTGCTTGACCCCAGAGGGAAGAAGCAGGAATGATAATAGGTGGAAGTTGAACAAAAAGACAAATTTTAGGTTAATGTCAAGAAAAATTTCCTAATAATTTGAGCTGTCCAAAATGGTCTAGAAGTAATGTGGTTCAATGGAAAGAGAGTCTTGCTCAGAGGTTTTGTTTTTGTTTTTTTGCTTTGTTTTGTTTTTGCAGGGCAATTGGGGTTAAGGGACTTGCCCAAGGTCACATGGCTAGTTTTTTGTGTGTTAAGTGTCTGAGGCGGGATTTGAACTCAGGTTCTCCTGACTCCAGGACTGGTGCTTTATTCACTGCGCCACCCCTCAGAGGTCTTAAAGTAGTGGTTTTGTACCATACAACCACTTGTTGCATTGTTGTTGTTTTTCTGATCCAGGGATTCCTTTTGCATCAATTGAACTAGACAATGGCTACTGAGGCCCCTTCCAACTCCGAAATTCTGTGATTCTGTGCTTTCAATAAGATGACCTGGGTTCAGACTCTATCTCTGTCACTTAAATACCTGTGTTACCTTGGGCAAGTCACTTTACTTGCTGGTTCTCTGTTTCCTTACCTGCAGAATGAGGGTGTTGGATTAGTTCTAAGGTCTCTAAGTCTACAGCCTTCAGTTTGGAAAGATTTATTCTACGTTTGGCTACAGAAATATATCATTGCTATTGTATACTTAAAAGTGTTGTAATCACCAACAGGGATATCTAAGAAGTAGAAAATATATTCCCTGTAGCCTCAAGGAATTTGCAGTCTAACTTGTGAGATAAGATGTGCATATATGAAATGATTATGTGCTATAACATATAATGAAGGTACAGATATTAAGAACAAAATTCCCATTAATGTTGCTGAATATGTCATAATGTAATGGAAAGAGCATTACATTAGGGCCAAGGATATGTGGATTTAAGTACCAGATCTGCCCATTAGTTTACTTTGTGTCCTCAGGAAACTCAATTCAATTTCTTAGACCTATTTCCTCAAGTTTAAAATGAAGGGGTTAAAGAGATAACAGGATAAAATATGAAATACATTGTACTTTCTATCATAAGACTTGTTCTACTCCCTGCTCTGCCACCAAATAATTGTGTGATTTTGGGCAAGTGACAGAACATGTATTGTTGGAGGAAATATCAAGGAATATCCCCAATAGCATTTGAAGCAAAATAATAAAGGTTTCCTATAAGATCAATGAATAAAGGAAGAGTTTATGACCAAAGAAGATATAGCAAAATCTTGGGGAGCAAAATGGATAATTCTGATTACATGAAATTTAAAAGGTTTTGCTCAAATAAAGTCAGTGCAACCAAAAAAAATCAGAAAAAAAAGAAAGCAGGAAAACTTTTTAGTAAGTTTTTCTGACAAAGGCCTCATTTCTCAACTATATCAGGAACTGAGAAAAATTTATAAAAATAAGAGCCATTTCCCAACTGATAAATGACCAAAGGATATAAACAGGCCATTTTTAGAAGAACTCAAAAGTTAGTAATATGGAAAGATTCTCTAGATCACTATTGATTAGAGAAATGAAAATTAAAACAATTCTGAGGTTCTGTCTCACACTTATCAGATTGACTAACATGACAGAAAAGGAAAATGACAATTGCTGAAGGGGAAGTGGAAAAATAGGTACACTAATGAACTGTTGATGGAGTGGTGAACTGGTCTAGCCATTCTGGTGAACAATTTGGAACTATGTCCAAAAGACTATAAAACTGTACATACCCTTTGATCCAGTAATACCACTACCAAGTCTATATCCCAAAGAGATTTAAAAAAAACAGAAAAGGATCTATTTGTACAAAAATATTCATAGCAGCTCTTTTTGTGGTAGCAAAAAAAAAATTGAAATTAAGGGAATGGCCATCAATTGGGGAATGGTTCAACAAGTTATGGTATATGATTGTGATGGAATACTATTGCATTTTTAAAAATGACAAAGGGGATGATTTCAGAAAAACCTGGGAAGATTTATATGAACTGATGCAAGGTGAAGTGAGTAAAACCAGGAGAATATTGTCCACAGTACCAGCAATATTGTATGGATGGTCAACTGTGAAAGACTCACTTATTCTCAACAATACAATGATCCAAGACAATTCCAAAAGACTCATGATGAAAAATGCTATCCACCTCCAGAGAGAGAAATGATGTAATCTGAGTGCAGATTGAAACATCATTATTTTTCTTGCTTTTTTTATACCATGAGTAATATGGAAATATGTTTTGCATGACTTCACATGTATAATTCAAATCATATTACTTGCCTTCTCAATGGCTCGGGGAGGAACCAAAGTAAGGAAGTTAATTTGGAATTCAAACATTTTTTAAAATTAATGTTAAACTAAATAAGGTATTATTATAGAAGAAAAGATACAGGTCTGAGAGAACTAACAGCAAATATGATCTTTTATTTCCTTTCTATCACCCATTTAATCCCTTACAACTTGAGGGGGAAAAGAAACTCTCATGGATTTTATCAGATACTGGAGGGAAAGCTTGATTCTTAATTTTTTTTGCTGTTTTTTTCCTATGTGTTACAGATATTGATGAGTGTGCAGATTCCCAGCATACATGTACCCGGGGAACCACATGTATTAATACGGGTGGCAGTTTTCAGTGTGTCAATCCGGAGTGTCCAAAGAGCAGTGGCAATGTGAGCTATGTGAAAACATCCTCATTGTAAGTAAAGTTAAAAATATCTCAATCATGGCATCACTTAAGCCCATAGGGCCCAAAGGTCTTTTTTAGTGGCCTTCAACTCTTCAGTGGAGCTCAGGGGAGGTAGTGTTTTCTAATGGGAAAAAAGACAAAACTGTGGGGCTAGGAGTCAAGACAACTGGGTTTTTGTTCTATTTCCACTATTGGCAAGAAGGGTGAACTGGAGCAAAACACTTAAATCCTCCGAGTATCAACGTTCCCAAATGTAAAATGAGATTAATAGCTCTTGGCCAATAGATTCTTGTGATAATATTTTGGATATTATTGCTATAGTATAATAATGATTTAGTAATGTACCAAAGAATGCCTTAGTGTCATCTCCCAAAGCCTCCTTTCCAGGGAGGAAATGTATATACATTGTACATATATATGTATGTAGGGTCACAAATTTTATAGTTGTATTATTTATTATATAGCTATTACAGCTATATTATTTAAGATTCAAAAGAATAGATATAAGTATTAATGTATCTAAGAGGTCATCTTTCTAGCAGTCACAAATATCCAAAACATAGTCATTATATTAGACTAAATCATCTCTAAAGTCTTAAATTCTTAAATATTTAAACCAGACGAAGGGTAAAAAGGTCTCAGAAGACAATGGCTACCACAAAACCCATGCCCTTTACCCTAAAGAAAAGAGAGAACCCCTCTCAGTATGGGACAACTTAGAATTGTGTATAGAACTCAGCTCACTGATTTAACAACAGTTTTCTGGCCTCCTAAATTAGATAGATTAAAAGCTGTAAAGAAAGGAATGACGATCAAAACTGAGGCACTAGAAATGGCAGGTATCAGCAGTTTTGGGGATTGTGGTGGGGAGGTAACAGAACCAGCTAAAAGTCTAGGACCATTTAATATCAGGGTAAATAGTTATATACACCCAAACAGCTCCCTAAAGCATCCTTAAATCACAGTATAGTATAGTAATTGTTGTTCACAATACTAAGCCTCAGTCATTGTGAAAATGTAAAATTGAGGTTTAGTAGTCAATTAAACCCAACTAACATTTCCTAGGTACCTATTATGTGACAAGTACTGGGGAGGGGGTATACAAATATCAGAAAATCAACCAGAATATGTTAACTGCTTACTATGAACCAAACACTGGGAATACAAAGATGAATTAGGGTATATATCCTGACATCAAGGAGCTCAATCTAGTAAGACATGAACATAAATAAAAACTCTACAAATTCAGGTATTAAAAGTCCAAAGTGATGGGAAGTTGAAAGGAAAAGAGATCATTTCCATCTGGTAGGATTTGTGAAGGATCCTTTGAGAAGAGAGAGTTTGAGCTGGGCCTTGAAGGAGGGGAAGGATTTTAATAGGTTAAGATGGGGGATGGGGGATGGGAGATGGGGGGAAGGAAGAGTAAACTCCAGGCAAGAGGGATTCTGTAAGCTAAGAAACACAGATATGGGAGAATAGAGTTGGGTGGGTATGGAGTAAGTAATTTGGTTGGCTGGGACATGGAATGGGCAAAGGAGAATATTATGAAGTAAGCTTGGAAAGGTTGATTATATTTATATCTCCTTAAAGGCCTAGCACAAAGTATTGTACACAGTGGGAATTTAATAGATGAATGAGTGAAAGATGGAATTAGGTTATGGGGGTTCTGGCTGAGCAGTTTCTATTTTATATATTAGACAATAAGAGTCAATGAAACATGTTGAATAGGAAACCAACAAGGACCTGAATGATATAATTGGATTGGGAGAAAATCTTGGACTGAGAAAAGACTAAATGCCAAAAGAACAACAACAAAGCTATTATTAAAAATATCTTCTGCTTAATAAAGGAAAAATGAATATGTTTAAGTTAGATTTTAATCAAAATGGTTGAAATAAAAAAGTATTGGTGCTTAATGAAGTAAAATTCAGTTATTTGAAAAACGATCTGACTCTAAGTGGTCCAAATATAGACCACTATGGATATAGGTCCTGCTCATAAAATGGAGACCCTTTGAAAGGAAGATATATACATACAAACATGTTTTATCAGTGTGTTGAGGACCTGTGGTTTTATTGAAGTAGGAATCCTCTCCACTGAGGCAGATTGCAACCCATCTAAACTCATAGTTTTAGAAAGGGAGCCTTGGAGGCCAATAAGAGCTGAGTTTAAGACCTGTTTCTGACAAGTATTTGTTGTGTGCCCCTGGACAAGTCCCTTAACCTTTTAACAATTTAGACATTTCCCCAAGACTATAACTTTCAGAAAAGGTGCCAACTTGCACTAGTAGAGAATTCATCTTAGAATTCTCTGTTATACAAATGAAATTACACATCCATTTCCTATCCCTAGAGGCAACTAGGTGGTGGATAGAGTGCTGGAACTGAAGTTAGGAAGAACTGAGTTCGAATACTGCTTCATGTACTTACTAACTCTGTGATACTGGCCAAGTCACTTAGCCAAAATGCCTCAGTTTCCTCATTTGTAAAATAGAAATATTAATAGCTCCCACCTTCCAGGGTTCTTGCAAGAACAACATGACATATTTTGAAGATTTTTTGCCAACTTTAGAGCTCTCTATAAATGCTAACTATAAATGTTAGCTCCCCTTAGTTACATGAGGCTCAGGAAGATTTAGTGATTTGTCTATGGCCACATACATGGTGTCAGGGCAAAATTTCAACCTAGGTCTTTTTTGGTTTTCTGTCCAGTGTTCAACACTAGGTCATGTTGTCAGTGTATGTATCTATTAATGTATATATGTATGTACTCACTAGAAAATAACACTGAAGGGGCAGCTAGGTGGTGCAGTGAATAGAGCACTGGCCCTGGAGTCAGGAGGACCTGAGTTCAAATCCAGCCTCAGACACTTAACACAAAAACTAGCCATGTGACCTTGAGCAAATCACTTAACCCCAATTGCCCTCCCCTGCCCAAAAAAGCAAAAAGAAAAATTTTAAAAAAAGAAAATAACACTGAGTAGAGACTACATTCATACTTTTATATAAACTGTATTTTGTGGGAAAGTGTGGCACATATAAAAGCATATGAAACACCATCATTCCTAATGATATTTGATAAATTTTGTATTTGATAAGGCAGTGCTAAAACAGGGAATCAAAGGGACATCTTCACCCCACTACTCTTTTAAGTGAATTGACTATGCTTGTGTCCAATTCCTATTTATATAGATGTGGTAGAAACATGGTTATAGATAGCCCCTTGGATAACCATTCTCTGGAACAAGGGGGTGGGAAACTGACAGGTTGGGACAAAATAAGTGTGTGTGTGTGTGTGTGTGTGTGTGTGTGTGTGTGTGTGTGTGTGTGCATGCACTTGCATGTAGGGTGAAGTCATCATACTTTGGGAATCTATTCCAATGTATACGTGGCTTAAAAAAATCCACTGCCCTGGACCTTAAATCTTTGTTGTCCCATTGTTTTACAGCCAATGTGAACGGAACCCCTGCCCCATGGAGAGTAAGTCTTGTCACCATGCTCCCAAGACCATCTCTTTTCACTATCTTGCACTACCTTCCAGCCTGAAGACACCAATCACACTCTTCCGAATGGCTACAGCTTCAGCTCCTGGGAGACCAGGGCCTGACAGTTTGCGTTTTGGGATTGTAGGAGGCAACAGCCGGGGGCATTTTGTGATGCAGCGCTCTGATCGGCAGACTGGGGAGCTGATCCTCGTCCAGAGCCTGAAAGGGCCACAGACATTAGAGGTGGACGTTGACATGTCAGAGTATCTGGATCGCACCTTCCAGGCTAATCATGTGTCTAAGATCACTGTTTTTGTGTCACCCTATGACTTCTAAGAGGGCTATGTGGGATGGTCACAAGCACCAATAGCTCAGGATTGTTTCTCTTCACCAAAGACTCAGCTCTGGGCGCTGGTTCTAAAGACCTCTTTCCCCTTCTTAACCAAACTCATACCTTAGCAGTGGAGACTTTTTGGTCACTGTAATGTTGCTGTTCCACATGATGGTGCTGAAGTGTCATCAAGACACTGACACCCCTGAATGGTTTCTGCTTTAATGTTCTAGTAGATTATGCACTAACTTTCTCAAGTCTGCCTCAGGAGATGGAGGCTTCTTTAATACTGTGGGAATAGTAATGCAATTTGGAGTCAGTTGGGGGAAGGAAAGGACAAAATATACTTTTCTGATGACCTTCAAATATTTCCTATACTAAAATAAAAGTGCTTGCCAGCTTGTGGTTTTAGTAATGTTGCAAGCTAGATCCTCTTTCCTCCATAAGTAGTAGAATATATGTCTCTCCTTATAATGCAAAGAACCTTTAACATGGGTTCTATCTTTGTCCCCCAACTCCAGTTATGGTGGAGTTCCAATGTAGATATGTCAGTATAATAATCAAAGAAGCTGAGGATGATCTGGAATCTTCCTTATGCTCTTTAGAATTAAGAAGACTAAATAATATATCTATAATAGCTACAAGAGATCTTGATATTACCAGAGGAAAACACTGCCTGAGAAATGGAGCCATGTATTAATAATCCCATTTTATAACTGAAGTGGCTGTTTCTGTTTTTCTGGCCTTTGTTCCTGGTTTTGGCCCATAAAACAACATTGTGCCATTTAGATGAGTTAATATGGTCCTTGTCTTATTTGACTAGCTCAAATAAGACTAGAAAGAATGCAAGCAAGCAGGGTAATGTATTGATAAATGGTTTTCACACAGTAATCCCACTACCAAAGCCTACCTATATGATAGAGAAGCCCACCATCTTGCCATCAATTTTTAAGGAAAAAATATTCCAGATGCCATTTTTTCCCCATAGGGTTGCCTCCTAGTCATGAGTAAATCAAAAGACAATGCTTACCAGGTGAATTATGAAAGAAAATACTAGGAAGGGAAAACTGAGAATATTTGCATATTTAAAAGATTTAACTTCATTACTGAAATTTCATAGCATATATATATCTTTTTTTTTAAGTTTTGCAAATTTGTCTTCAATGTATTTTGTTTGAGCTATCTGGCACTGAAAGGCAATGTAGCATAGTGTGATACAGAATCAGAATAAGGAAGGCCTGTATTCAAACATGGCCTTTAACGTGTTTTGGACGTATACCTTTAGGTACCTCAGGCCCCTAGGCACCTTTCTAAAAAATTTCAGAGAAGGTGATGACTTACATTGGTAGAGGAAGTTTCCTTACCTAGAAGGTCCTTATAACAATGAAATCACAACCCTAATTGCTGTCCCTGAGTATCTGAAACTGTAGCCAATTCTAGTATTGCCAATGGAAGCATATAGGCAGTACTGTGAGTCCTGGAGACGAGATGGTACTAATGAATACAAACATCTCCATTTGTAACAATATATTAGACTATAAATGTGACTGTCCCACTTATGAATTGATTTTTAAAATGGGCATTTTCCTCCTACAAGATTTTTGTTTGGAAAATGTGGCTCCCAGACATCATTGACTCTTAGGTCAAACCTATTTCTCAGAACTCCCCATTTTCTCATACTTGATTGGTGCCTCACTAAATTGTGTTGTGTTTTGTCAAATTAGGTAAATTGGGAATTACAGATAAGATATGAAGAGATTGCTTCCAAAAAAGCGCTTCTGCTTTTGCAGGCATTAAAGGCAATATTATCTAGAAATCAAAAATAATCCCAATGATACATGAGACCACTAAAATAATGAATAACTGTCCATATAAAAGAATTTCCCATTTAGGTATATCAAAGCCTTTAGTGAAGGGAAGAGCTCATGTGGCCTATGAGGACTATGTAGTATGAACTATACTAGTACAACATCCAAGTCAAATAAGAATTTGTTAATGCTTTTCTCTTTCAAGAAATACCATCATCTTAGGAGGTTTCTAGCATTGCTCCTTGTAGTAGGACTCTGCTGTTTTTATATTCATGTCACTGGTGGTCCCCTCCAATCTTCTTTTCTATCATTAATAGAGAGACTTTGATAATATTGGACACACCTGAGGTGAAATTTGAGTTGGGCATTGTTTTATCTTTGCCAATTCTGCCTGTCTGTTTTTGACATCTTTGCTATTCATTCATTCAACAAACATTTGTTGAATTGCCATTTACTTGGGCTATCCTGCTTATCCTTGACTTCTGGGGTCTCAGTTGTAGTATGGTACTTGCATCCCTTCCCCTTAGAAGCACCCCAATCTGATAAATCTTCCCCCAATAAATTACTTCTCTGGTCTCTGCTCCCCTTGGTCTCTGCTAGGTGAAAACTAGTGCACGTTAATAGATGCTGATATTATGCTTCTGGAGGAATATATTTGAATTGTATCAGGTTTTTCTATGCATAATGCTTTAAATCAGGAGTGTATTAAATGATGGGCATTTCAGACACCATAGGAGGCTGAGGAGATATTTAGGGGTCTGATAAGTCTTTTTAACACATCATAAATAATTCCACATAGACAATGACCAATTTTGCATAAATGGAAGCCAATTTTTCTTGAGCCCCACACTCTCAAAGCTTCCCACTAGCCCCCAGACTTTACCACACACTCTTCTTTTTTCTCCCAGAGTGACAGCAGCTATACTGAGGAAGTAATGGGCATTTTGCTACCTGGGGAAATCTATGCCTCTCTCCAATATCTTTCAGTATACAATGCCCAGAAAGGGTTTGGGGTGGGATGTTATTACTACATCCTGTGGCTATAGGGACTTCAATGTTGTCCCACTATTTCACTGGCAAAGCCCATACATCCCATGAACTCAATTCTTTGAAAGTCAAATCGTTCGTCTGTAACCATAAGAAAGATCTATATAAATGTCCCAGAGGGAAATTATAGAACTTCATGGGGAAAAATATTTTGGGACACAGTAAGAGAAAATTATGCTGGAAATAGTCAAGGAGGCTTTTCTACCCAAATAAAATAAAGCCCAAAGTTACTCCCTCTTATTAAGATAGTGAATAAATTCAGATACGTCCTTACCTAGTTTATGAGGTTACTTCACATCTAGCTGGAGGAAGAAGTTCTATAACCAGAAAATTCCAATGAATATGTTCCCGCAAAAGTAACAGGTTTTAGTCTGGATGATTGAATGTAATATCTTCTCTTACCAACCCCTCTTTCAACCTTAATTTTTATTCCTTCCTAGTATCCAACAATACAATACTAGTCATTAAAGAAAACTTTAAAAGGCAGCATTTCTTGAGACTATGTAAAAATTTACCACAAAGTTGGATTATTTCATTCAGATGAAAAAAGTTTCATCATCTGTATTCATTTCACACAAGCACAGGAATAAATAGTGTTTATTTTTATTGACGAGAGTAGCAGACTTTTTAGGCGGGACACATAGAACAATTTTATTTTTAAAGAAAGTTGGCGTGATGGTTCATTAAATCTGGCATACTTAGGTCTGTAGACCAATTTCAGAGAATCTATGAACTTGGATAAGAAAAAATAGCTACATCTTTATTTTTATTAACCTCAAAATGAAAGTTAGCATTTCCTTTGTTTATTAAAAAAAAAGTGGTCCATAGGCTTCACCATACTGCCAAAGCAGTCCATGACACAAAAAAGGCTAAGAACCTCTGTCCTAAGGACTGAATTATCCTACTACCTACACCTTTCAATAAGAGAGCAGGAGGACCTCCACAGATTAATACTACATGTGATCTCAATATTTGATCTTTCTCTTGTCACCCAAGAAACCGCCCCCACTAATATTTTAACAGAACAGGTCTGAGTTGATTTTTGCCTCTTCTGCTTATTTTTGGCCTCTCTTTCTGGAAGATGTAACATAATATTGAATGGATAAGGTACAGGAAGTACGAAGGGCCTGCTCAATGTACAAATTAGAAAATTGGCTCCTGAGTAATGGAAAGTGGGCCGAGCTCTTGAAAGTCTTTTCTTTTCCTTTTGAAATAAAATCAAATAAAAAAAAAAACCAACCTCACAACCAAATCATTTTCTTTGTAAAAAAAATAAGGGTTATACTAAATGAGCTGCAAGATCTCTTCCAACCCCAAATCCTGTGATCTAAGGACAAAATCATATTAAATCATTGTAATAAACTTGAGTTTAGGAAAAGGAATTTGAGGAAAGACTACAAAGAATATTACTTTGGTAAGCTTTAAGGGAGTTGCAGATCAGCTATGAAAAGGTTGTTGCTGACAAACTGCTGCTTCTACTTCTTGCAAATGTGGAAGGCAATATCATTATTTAGAAATGGCCATATTTTGGGTGTGTATTATAGAAACTGTTGCTGTGTCCATGTTGATGTCTGTATGCTATAAATAACAAGCCATCAGTGCAGCAGATCTATATTTTTAAGGCCTCAGCCTAAAGGATGAAGCTATAGCCCTAACCATTTGACTTGGTAGTAGCATACTTAGAAAGATTTATCAGTCTAGTTACGCTATTGACTTGCCTTCCTGCTGTCAGTTGTTTGCCCCAAGTAGAACACAGCCTAGGAATGAAGATTGGGGAAAAAGAAAGAATGCACTCAGTTCTGTCAGCTCCTCACCACCAGCAGAAGTGTAACAAAAAATTTAAGTGCTTGATGTGATTCAGTTGAACTGAAACTCTGAGACACCATCTCATGGTAGGGATACTGACCCCAGGAAACTCTGAGACTAATTTTGGAAAGACTTCCATTGGAGAGGGAGGAAGTAGAGTGAAGTATGCCAAGAAGGAATTTAACTGAGGTGTGTCCATGCTTGGGGAAGAAATCATCTGGGAGTTTCCTATTTTAGTTAATTATTCTTGCTAAGTAGGTATTAACTCAGTTGTTTTCTGCATTTCAAGAAAGTGTAAGTGCTGTAGGTAATCTCTAAATTTTGGTATCCTGGGACTAAACTTCGGTTGTCCCACCTTAGACTACCATTACCGCCTTCAGCAATTAAATACATTCTTCTTGATTCTAAGAGGGTGCTCATTCATCTGTGTTTTTATATATTAACTGCCAAACACTCCATTATGCATGTATATTTTTCACAAGTTATTTGACTAAATGAGGGGATTTTGATGCAATGAAATAAAAAATAAAATAATTTACACTTGATCTCTTCTTGAGGTTTATTCACAATGGGGTACTTGTCCATAAAGGATGAATAGTTCAATTCAACAAACATTTATCAACTAATATATGTAGCCAGGATTCTAGTCATAGGGAATACAAAGATAGAAAGAAAAAGTCCCTAGTCTTGAGGAGTTTACATTCTACTTGAAAACAGAAGGTACATAGAGGACATTGCAGATGAGATGGCTGATGGTATCATTGTGCCAGATTGACCTCATTTCTTTTTTATGGTAGACTACTACAAGTGAAAATGTCTTAGTGGATAAAGTTGACCTCAGAGTCAGAAAGATGTAGCTTCAGGTTCTGCCTTGGTCATATACTAGTAGCTTCTTTATTTTTTTCAGGCATAGTTCAATTTATTTGTTTACAAACATCTATGTGGTTGCCACAGCAGCTGCCTGGGTCCTCTGGACAGACACTCGAGTGTGAGTCTTCACAAGATGGTCGGTGAATTCCTGATAAGGAGATTTAGTGAACACAGTCTCCTTCCATAGGTCTGGGGTTAGATAGCTGTATGTTTTGGAGATGGCATCAAAGGTAGCTTTAGCAAAGTTGCCCAGAGTGGCAGTACAGCCTCTTGCAGAAGTGTAGCAATCATCAATTCCAGCCATCATCAGGAGCTTTTTAGGCACAGGAGCTGAGACAATGCCAGTTCCTCTAGGGGCCGGGATCAGGCGCACCAAAACCAACCCACATCACCCAGTGACCTTGCAGGGTACTGTGTGAGGCTTGCCAATTTTGTTCCCCCAGTAGCCACGTCTCACGGGAATGATGGACAGCTTGGCCAGAATGATAGCACCACGAATAGCTGTGGCCACTTCCTTGGAGCACTTGACACCCAGACCAACATGGCCATTGTAGTCACCAATGGCCACAAAAGCCTTGAACCTGGTACGTTGTCCAGCTCTAGTTTGTTTCTGAACAGGCATGATCTTCAAAACCTCATCTTTCAATGAAGATCCCAGGAAAAAATCTATGATCTCAGACTCCTTGATAGGAAGCGAGAAAAGATAGATCTCTTCCAAGGACTTGATCTTCATGTCCTTGACTAACCGGCCCAGCTTAGTGACAGGAACCCACTCCTTGTCTTCAGCCTTTCCTCCCCGGGCCCCGCGTCTGCGGCCTCGGCCTCGACCATGGCCCCCACTGCCGAAGCCACCGAGAAAGCCTCCCCGGCCTCTGACGCCAGGGCCCCCGGGGCCTCCCGCACCTCCTGCAGCACCGGCGTCATCCGCCATTTGGTGTTCACCAGAAGTAGAAGCTACTAGTAGCTTCTTTACACACTCCCAGCTTAGAGCATGGGTTTGGGGATGGGAAGGATTTTTAAAACATATATATTTTTGATGATGATAATGACGAATAAGACGATGATGAACAAAAGCGAAACGATGCCTGCATTATCAACAGCCATCATAGAAGCAAAAAAGTATCAGAATCGAAAGAGTCATACTGAATTTGCCTAGTTAAATGCAATTTACAGGGAACTATCTATCAAAACATTTGAATTCCTATTCTCTGATGATGTCTTTCCAAATGGACAGCTTGAGCAAATTAGCATGTCTATTTATGAGCATTATTCCACTATCCAGAGAGGATTAAAATAGTGTTTTCATGAGCGTATCCATGAAAAGTCTCAAGGAACATGTAAAAAGTTCCCACAGGAAGGAGCATTCTCACAGGAACGAACACACTTGCAGGGGTAGAGCAGACCCCATGACTTGGATCCAAGGGAAGCCAAGTGGCATCTGTATTTGGTTGCCTGTATGTTAGACATTGATATTCACACAATGAGAATTGTTGTCGGTTCGACAAGATTCTTCCACTGGAGGTACTACACACTGCTTCTGCTCCTCTCTCCTTGGAGATTGGTAATCAATATCAAGAAATCACCCCTCATCCCTTTCAAAGAATGATGTCTTATCTATTAGGTAGAGCTACACTGAATTCCACTATTTCAAGAAAGCTTTTATTTGCCAACATTTTTATTTTCTACAAACATCTTCTACTGCGGTCTTTCTAACTTAAAAAATGTCACAGATATAGGTCTAGCAGTTGTTCCCTGGCCTTTTTGTTCTTGGGTTCCTTTCCTCTTGCAGAATGAATTTTCAATCCTGTCTTCTAGATGGATGCATACCTTAACAGGTACTGACAGGGCTCCTCTCTTTTGTCAGGCCAATGAATATAGTCATGCTATAATAGAAACCTCCGACTGGTCTTCTCAGCCTTCTTCTCTAGGACCTGGCCTCCTTGAAGGGGTATGATTTTTCCTCATAAGGCATGTGGAGAGTTAAATTAAATTCCTCATCAATAGTTTAGAGGATATGGAGCAGTTTATGGGAGGTCTTTGCAAAGATGGAATTGGGCAAACATCCTTAAAGTACCCTAGCCTATTTCAGAAACACAAGTAGCAAAATCTAATCAGAATTCATGTGGGATTTTAAATAGAGGTATTCCACTCAACTCAATTCAGTTAAACTAATTGAATCAGTAGAATATAAGCTCTATGAGGACAGGGACTGCTTTTTTGTTTGTTTGTTTTATTTTGTCTTTGTATCCCCAATAGTTAGCACAATGCTTTCCTTGCATGTGATTGTGGTTGTTGTTTGTTCTTTGTTCTGGAAGAGGATCATGGCTTCAGGAAGGTGATGGCATGGCATGTAGGCAAACTGGATTTAAGTGAGGGAAAACTGTGCAATGTCACCAGCCTCACTTTCTCCTCCAGAGCCATCTGGGTCCAGTGGGGAGATATAGATCAGAACAACTGGAGATTGCTCTGGAAACAATAGGACACCTTGGTATTTTTAAACTAAAGTCTTGAACAGGTCTCAATTTGACTGATGCAATACCCGTTCAGTGATTAAGGCTAGGTAAGAAATGAGGCAGAGAATGGCCTCTTTACCTAGTAAAAAAAAATCAGTCTGGAAGGGGAAGACCCTGGTGGGGTGGGGAGGGTTGGTTGGCTGTTGTCCTTCATTCTCAAAGAGGACCAAAATGACGTTGCTATGCTAGAGTTAAGTTTCAGTGAGTCCGACTGTGACTGATCAGACCAATACAAGCTCAGAATGGTCTACCTCAGGTTGGGCACAAATAGCCTGTGGGAACATTTAGGGGTGAATTCTCCAAATTTGTGCATCCTGCATTTCCTTTGAGCTGTTTCAATTCTGCTTTGCTAATAGAGCACAGCACCTTCTCTGATATGGGCACACCATACTTGAGCAGTCCTGAGAAAGAGAGAAAAAGAGAGGAAGAAAAGAAGGAAGGAAGGGAGGGAGGGAGGGACAGAGGAAAAGAGAAAGTACAGTCCACCTCCCATTGTGTTAACCAATCAGAGTTGATTGCCACTCCTCTTCCAAAAGAACATATAAGCTAGCCACCATGATTGTTTTTGGTTTGAGGGAGACAGTCAAATGACCATCTTTTTATTAATAACATGCTGGCCTTATTAATATAATGATTAAATTACCCAGAAACTGTCTCTCAAAATTATTTTAATCACCACACTATCCTATCTTTCCAATTATCTTGCCCTCACTTCAAGTGAAACTGCTTTTTACCCTTATAATAGCTTTGCTAGATCAAGAGTAACAATCTCTTCCTATTCTCTCCAATCATTAGTTCTTTTCTGGCTATATTACATACCTTGATGCTAATCAGGCTTCCTTGGCCAATCATTTCATCAATGAGCTTGGTAACAGCCTAAAATTGTTTATTCCCTTGTCCTTCCTACATACCTACCTTGCCAGACCCTAATACTGGACAACACTCCATTGACTTCCCCTGTGCTTGGGCTTCTAGGGGGCAGTGGGCAAGGGGGGAGAATCATAATACTGTGGTGATGAGGTCCAAACTCATGCTACTTTGTTTCCAATTTTTTGCTACCAAAAAAAATGCTGTTAGAAATATTTTGGTGTATGTAGGGATTTTCTTCTTGTCATTGAGCTCCTGGGGTTATAAGACTTATAGTGGAATCTATGGATCAAAGGATATGGATATTTTACTCACTTTCCCTACATAATTCCAAATTGTTTTCCAAAATGACTATGGAGCACAGCTCCACCAACAATGCACCAGTGTGCCTATTTTCCCATAACCCTTTCAAGGTCAAATCTTTCTATCTTTTATCATATTTGACAATTTGCTGGATGTGTTGAAACTTCAGAGTTGTTTTGTTTTGCAATTCTATTACTATTAGTGATTTGGAACATTCTTTCACATAGTCATTAATAGTTTACAATTCTTTTGAGAAGTGATAGTCCATATCCTTTAACCATTCTTCTATGGGGAAATGACTTTTGGTACACAAATATGTATATGAGCTTACTCTTTCACTGAGGGAGCAGCATGTAATAAACTAGGTATATATAATATACATACACAGGATGTCAGAAGGCACTCTGCTAGGGCAGGGGATCAGAAAAGGCCTTCTGGAATAGATGGGAAGCAGAGGTCAGGAGGCAGAGAACTTCACTGTGACAAACAGTGAGGTCAAAGACAAAAAGAGAGCTCAGAGAGTGTTATGTTTGAGAACTTGCAAGCTGATCAGTGTTATGAAACATAAGAGTTCAGGGGAGAGAGAAAAGTGTAAGAAAACTGGAGATATAGGAATGGCCGTATTTTGAAGCACTTTAAATGCCAAACAAAGGAATTGATATTCGATACTGGAGGTAATAGGGATCATAGGGTTTTATTGCATAGGGGGTGACATGATCAGACCTGTGCTTTGGAAAAATTACTTTGGCTGCTGAGTGGAGGATGGATTGGAATGGAGAGAAACTTGAAGAAGGGAGCCCAGTTAGAAAGCTATTATAATAGTTCAGGAAAGAGGTAATGAGGGCTTGTATTATAGTGATCACTGTGTGAGGGGAGGTGAGAACCTATGCAAGAGATGTTGTGAAAATAAAAATTATGGGGCGGCTAGGTGGCGCAGCGAGTAGAGCGCTGGCCCTGGAGTCAGAAGGACCTGAGTTCGGATCTGGCCTCAGATTCTTAACACACACAAACAAAAACCTAGCCATGTAACCTTGGGCAAGTTACTTAACCCCAATTGCCCTCCAAAAAGCAAAAAAATATATATATATGTATATATATATATATAAGATTTGTCAATAGTTCAGCCAATCTATTGAATCAGTACACTAAACATAGATCTAGGACAGGTTCTGTATGTGGTCTAGCTGGGTCCAGAATTAAATAGGAAGAAAACCATAGGCTGGATTGAATTTGGGGAGTTGTTTGGTACTTTTAGGAATTCCAGGCTGCTTCCTAACACAAACATTTATATTTTTAATACCAGGGTTATTTCCCTGTGTTGCTTTTGCTCCTGTCATTGATTACAAGGAAGCAGCATCAAATAAGGAAGAGAACATTGACTCTGGAGTTAGAGGATCTATGATCCTCCAGTGAATAAGATCCTCCCTTTCCATTTCCACCCATTAAAATCTTCTCCATCCTTTAAGACTTGGCTCTTCCATCAAGACTGTCCTGAGCCCCCGAGCTGACAAAAAGCAAATAGAAATGAGAGAATGTACACAGATTACATAGAGCATTGTATCAATCATAGTTCTTACAGTTTTCAAAGTTGTTTGTTTTTAAGTGTTATTATATAAATTTTTCTCCTGGTTTTGCTCATTCCATTCTTCATCAGTTTATAAGAATCCTCAAAATTATTTGTTATAATATTGATGTTATGGTTTAAATTGTTCTGGGTTCTGTTTACTTTGCATCAGTTTCCATAAGTCTTTACATGTCTTTGTTCATTTCTTATGGTGTATTCCTATAACACCACTTATTCAACCATTCCTCATTATTTCCCTAGGCAGCCCATTTCATTTTCAAATTGACCTAATTAATGAAAATTTATAGTAAACTGAAATCTGCCTCCTTATAAGACATCTACCCATCAGCTTTCTGGATCCACACAAAATAATTAACTTTCCCTTTTCCAACACAGCAGCTATTGAAATATTTGAAGACCTTCTCATACCCAATCAACCTCTTCTTTTAGGCTGTGGATCACCTGAATGGCTCTCCAAGTCAGTAAACAAGCATTTTTAAACACCTCTTATGTGCCAGGTCTGTGCTGGGGAATTCAAAGAAGAGCAAAAGACAACATCTGCTTTCAGAAAGCTCATCATCTAAAGGGGGAGACAACATGCAAATTATTGAACACAAACATGATGCATAAGATATATATACAATGGTAAATTTGGGGGAGTCTCAGATGGAAGGTGCTAAAAGTAAAGAGGGATGGGAAAGGTTCCTTGTAGAAGTTGGGATTTTAGTAGAGACTTGAAGGGAGCCAGAGAAACCAAGAGGCTGAGATGAGGAGAGAGAGGGTTTGGGCATAGAGGACAGTGAATAGAAATGCTTGGAGTTAGGAGATAGGGTTTCATGCATGAGGACCAGCAAGAAGGCCGGTGTCACTGGATTGCAGACTAAGTGAAGGGGAATAAGGTATAGCTATACTGGACAGCCAGGAATAGATCAGGTTATAAAGGGCTTTGAAAGCTAAAAAAAGAATTTTATATTTTACCCTGGAGGTAATGAAGATTGGAGTTTATTGAATGGGGGTTAGGGTGGAGGGGTATGATATGGTCAGACCTAAGCTATAGAAAGATCGGTTTGAAAGCTGAATGGAGGAAAGATTGGTGTGGGGAGAGACTTGAGGCAGAAAGACTAACCATATATTGTTGGCAATAGTCCAGACATAAGGCAATGAGGGCCTGCACTAGAGTGCTGTCACTAGAAAAGAGAAGGGGGCATATGCAAGTCTTGTTACAAAGGTAGAAATTCCAAAACTTAGCAGCTGATTCATTATGGGAGGCGAGAGATGGCGAGGAGTTGAGGATTACACCTTGGTCATGAGCCTGGGTGGTTGGAAAGATGGTGGTACCATCAAAAATGCCAGCCTTGACTGAAGCCTTGTCATTATCATAGCCTTGGAGCTGGAATTAACCTTAGAGGTCATGTAGGACAACCCCTTCTTGTCTCACAATGAGGAAACTGAGGCTCAGAGGGGTTAAGTGACTTATCCAGTCTAAGGTCACTCACGAGGAAGAGATGGGGTTTGAATCCTCATGTTTTGACTCCATATCCTTCACTCTTTCTGCTATATCATGCTGTCCCTTTTGCTTTAGACCCATTCTGTTAGTGAGAACAGCATGGACAAGAGACTAGGAAAGACTGACAATGCAATGTCTCTGTGATGGGACAAAATATATCCTGAATATTTTTTAATAAGAGGGTCTTAGATAAGAAGAAACATAGAGTCTTCAAAGAAAAACGAATAATGTGGTTTTTTTATTATGCCATGTGTTTTGAATTTTATTTTATTTTATTTTTGCTTTTTGGAGGGCAATTGGGGTTAAGTAACTTGCCCAAGGTCACATGGCTAGGTTTTTGTTTGTGTGTGCGTTAAGTGTCTGAGGTAGGATCCGAACTCAGGTCCTTCTGACTCCAGGCCCGACACTCTACTCACTGTACCACCTAGCCACCCCACTGAATTTTATTTCATTTTGATCATTCTTTTTCTGTTTTGTTTTTCTAAATTCAAAGAGGAAAGTGGAAATAAGAGATGTTTATGAGGGGTCCCTATGAAAGTCTGAATATATTTTAAGAGTTGATTAACATATGCAATAACCCAGCTTCCTGATTTTTCTTAATCAAAGAAAGATTAAAGGTACCATTTTTGACCCCTCCCTTCTGATTCTATTTTTGTTTTAGTAAAGGTGAAGAAAATAATTGATCTGATTCTCTGTCTAGTAGGTCAGAGACCCAGCTATCTTAGGATCATAGGATTTAGAGATATAAAAGATCTTTATGCTTGTCTCTTTCCACATCCTCACTTTACAGATGAGGAAATTGACACCCAAAGGGATTAAGTGATTTATCCAAGGTCACACAGGTATTAAGTAATTGACAAAGGATTAAAATCTTCAACAAGTCCAAAACAGAACTTATCTTTCCCCAAATCCCTCTCCTTTTCCCAACTTTCCTATTATTGTTGATGGTACCACCATCCTCCTAATAACCCTAGCCTACAACTTCATTAACATCTTTCACTCTTCATTCACACTCTTCTCACATATCTAATCTGTTGTCAAATCTTATTGTTTCTACCTTTCCAACGTCTCTTGTATATAACCCCTTCTTTTGACTCAAGAAGCTACCACCTTAGTTAGTACAGACCCTCATCACCGCTCTCTAGGATTGTTGCAATAGCCCCTCTTCCTCAAGTCTCTCCCACTCCAATACATCCTCTCAGTTGCCAAAGTGATTATCTTAAAGAGTAGGTCTGACTATGCCACTCTCCTAGTCAATAAAATTCACTGGCTCCCAGCTACCTCCAGGATTCAATATAAATTCCTGTTTGGTCTTTAAAGCCTTCCCCAACTTAGTCCTTTCTACTTTTCTAGGCCTCTTAAACTTTAGTTCCCTCCACACACTCTGGTCTGCTTCCTGTTCTTCAAAAGCTACATATGTTCCATCTCCATATTCAATGCTTCTGGGATGGATGTCCACCATGCCTGAAATTTGTTCCGTTCTCCCATCAGCCTCTGAGCTTCCCTGGCTTACCTTCAGGGGACCTTTCCAGCCCTATCCTCCACACCTCCCAGCCCATGTCTTCTCTATGGTATTACCCTCCATTTATATGTACATAGTTAGCATGTGTGATCCTTGAAGGCAGGGACTATTTTTTACTTTCTTTTTATCTCCAATATTTAGCACAGTATCTGGCACATAGTAGGTGCTTAATCAATGTTTATTGATTGCCCGACTCAACTACCAGATTCAGTACTCACTCCCAGAAATGAAAATCCTCAGAGAATTGACTTGAGGGGAAGGGAAGATAATCCATCATTTTAGGGGCTTTGAAAGGCAGTATTTTCTTTTTTCTGTGGCTCCAGTGTATGTTACTGTTTTCTAAGTAATAAGAAAGGGATAATTTGTCTGATTATGTTTGCAGGCCTCAAAGTTAATCCAGGGCTGGGAAAAGAGTCTAAATTCTTTCCTTTTCCCTAGAGAAGTATGAAATTATAGCCTGAACTATGCTGGTTGATCCCTCTTATTCCATTTTGTCCAGCCTAATATATCAGTAGCAGTTGTAAAATTAACCATTTACATTGAAAAAAAAATTCAAGGATAGGGTCTGAGCCCAATTCCTGTGCTGTGAATGGAGGCACATCTACCATGTAGTCTGTGTGAGGCATTTCCCTCTGATTCTGAATTCAACTTCCACAGGAGTAATCAAGTGACTTTCTTGTTCTCAGATTATGGGGCAGAAGGAAAAGGCTGTATTGAGATGGGACAGTGGCATATTAGAGGAAAAGGATTTGCCTTTGGATTGACAGTCAGTATTTCTCTTAATTGTACAGCATGAATGTGACTCTTTATGTTCCAAATTGGTGGACCCAGAAAGACCACTCCTATGACCCCAGAAAAAGCCATAGAACATGTTTAGAGAAATAGTTTCTTCATCTAAAAAGAAAGAGGAGTTAGACAAGATATTCTGTGTGTTCTGGCTGTTAATAGACATTAAGAAACATTATTTTATGGAATATTTAGTCATCATGTGCTGCACTGCTAATGATAAATATTTGCATGAAGACCATCACGAAAATAACTGCAGCTTAAGCAACTCCATCAGTTGCTGAGGATGGAATGGTAGGACAATTCATTGAAGAACTTGATAAGATACTCTAAATTAAATAAACTTCTAATAGCTAGTTAAATGCAAAGGTCAAAAAGGTGAGGTGTGAGATAAAAAAATTGGAACATATGTTTCAAAAAGAAGGGATAAGAGAGGCCAAAGACATGTGGATCACATAAGTCTCATGCCTATATATTAACATGACTTTCTTTGAGAAATAATTGGTATTCACTAGGTACATACACCATAAAAATAGATTACAATTTAATTGATGGGAAAAGAATTGTTATTGATTGAGAGATATCCCTTTCTGTATAGTCATACTATCAGACATATCTCAGATCTAAAACCAAAATTAAAAAGAAAAAGAATAATAATAATCAGAAAAGAATATGACACAGTTACAAAGATTTAATTCTGAATCCTTTTTTTTTTTTGCTTTTTGTAGGGCAATTGGGGTTAAGTAACTTGCCCAAGGTCACATGGCTAGGTTTGTTTGTGTTAAGTGTCTGAGGCCGAATCCGAACTCAGGTCCTTCTGACTCCAGGGCTCTATTCACTGCGCCACCTAGCCACCCCCTAATTCTGAATCCTTAAACAAGTAATTGAAAATGAAAAATAAGAAATGTACAACAGAAATGACATGAGTACTAAATGTAATCATTTTATCCAGATGTGTAACCAATGGAAATAAATTACTACAACAAAGAGACCAAAACAGCCCAGAAAGTCCTTTAACTAGCAGATTTTGACTTAGTTGTCAGATTAAGAGGGGCAGAAACCAGTTAGAATATAAAATTGTTTATAAAAAATGTATAAAGAAAGATGATAGGAAATTGTGGATAGCACAGTTTATGAAGAAGAACAGAATATTGGAGAGGAAAAGATAGTTTAAAGAAAAGTTGGAAAGAAATCCAACTGAGAAAGTAACCACCAAGAGCATTCAAGGATGAAAGTGGAAGAATTACAAAAATAAAAAAGATAGGAAAGATCTGCAAAAGTCATCATAGGAAACTTATCTCTATGAAGGAAAGAGGATTTACAGCATTTGGACCCTAAAAATCAGGGTAGCATATGTTGGTAGAAATGGCACTAAAGAGAAAAACAAAACACTAAAACCAGCCAGATTTAGCCAATTATATGTAGAAAAGATCTATTTTGGAGATGACACAATTGTGAGCATGTCAGGGGAGCAATGTTGAGGGGGGAAAAACAAAGGTGTGAAAAGCTCAGATCTTAATTACTGAAAAACCCAACCCAAGAGAATATTTACAACAACAACAATAATATTAGCTAACATTTATCCAGTGCTTCAAGGTTTGCAAAGCTCTTTACATATATTTACACAACTGATCTTCACAATAATCCTCTGAAGTAGGTACTATCATGAGCCCCACTGAGACAATAGACTAGAAGAGATGAAGTGATTTGCACAGTCATACAGCCAGTAAGTATCTCAGCCTTTTGACTCATAGGCCTAATCTCCCAACTATGTGAAATTTCTGTGAAAATCATCACTACACAAATTAGGGGTATTTTTAATGAGGATATATGTGGTGAACAATCAGGCTTTATTAAATTATATTCAACAATGGACTATATCTTTACCAAAATTCAATGCTATGTAATGATAATAATTAGATTTGATCCTGAAGAAGAAATAAGAACATGTACCTCTCTTTCTTTGCAGAGGTAAGAGACTATAGGTATGGAATATTTAATATTCTGTCAGACTTTCATAACAATGGTACTGCAGAAGGTAGTAGATCCTTCCTTTTCCCCCTTCCTTCTGGCAGAGGTAGAGTTTAATCTCATCCAGGCTTTTAGAACTTGCTGGTCTCCTCCTTCTCCCTCTTCCCTTCTGACTCAAGGTACTAAATATTTAATTTGCCACATTCCTTTACAATAATTCACTTGTTGTTCAAGCAAAATCACTGAATTTAGAGCTGTCTAAGAGCAACAAAATTGCTCTCAAGTCCATGTGGTCTTTTTTTCTTCTCTTGTAGGGAGTTTATAGCAGACAAAAAAAATTATTAATACAATTATAATACAACAATAATTATAATACAATTATAATATTTCCCTAGTTAGGAAAATTCCTAGTATTCAAATGGAAATTTGGCTTTCTGCCCTAATTTAAATCTTATTTATTTCCAGCTAGCTTCTTTACATTTGGGGAAAAATCAGAATACAGAAAATTCTTAGGTGAAAAAAAAAGGGCAGAATATGTGATGGTACCTGGTACTAGACTCACATGGGTAGGAAAAATTGAGGGAAAGAATAGAACTTTTGGAACTTCTCTTCAGTCCTTGAAGGAGTGAATATGTTTGGCAGCTTCTGTTTTGGTCCTCTGTACTAAGATGACTACTGCAACCTGATGGCCCATCTCAATTTTTCCTTTAACTTCTATGACTCAGTTTGCCTTCCAGCGCAGTCAGTCAAGTCAGGACTAAGGATATCACTTCTCTTTACTTTCTATCTCAGTTTTCTCTTTAAGACTGAGTCTATTTTCAAGCTTAAAAACCGAGATAGTCCAAATCACTCTTAAGATTGAGAAAGAATGAGAAAGAATGCTTGTCCTACTGAACTCCAAATCCCAGAAAGTCAGTCTATTCTACATCTACTATTATACTCTGTTAATGTGTTGATTAACTTTGATGAATTATATTTTCCCCTTCTTTCTTTTTTGTTGTCATTTTTAAAAGATGGCTTGCTGGGTGGGAGAAAGAAAACACTTAAAATGGAGGTTGCTGTGCGGTGACCCCCAAAATATCAGGGTGTGGAATGAATTCGAGGACTCAACCTGTTTTCAAGTCAAATGGTAAAATTGCTTGTGATAAGATAAATTGGGCTGAGCTCCTTAGGGAACTCACAACCTAGTGGTGGTCAAGCAAAAGATTTTATGGGAAAGCTCAGAGCATGGTGTGTTAACTATGCTAATGAGGTGGTACAGACTGAATCTAGGAGTGGTCAGTTTTTAAAGGAACATACAATTTCTGTACCTTGGGCACTGGCATCTTACCCCAAGTACAGTTTTGGAAACCCTGGGAGGGTGTGGTCTTCTAAGGAGTGTGTTTTTGGGTTTGCTACTTCAGTAAGTCAAGTAGTCTTCATGGCCATCCTGTTTATCCAATATAGCCTCGGGAGTTGATCTCTATAGCTTGACCTCTGGATTGTACATGGTAACTGTGGGAGTCAGTATAGGATAGTTCTCTCTGTACAAGGAAGTTCTACAGGGTCAGCTTGTTCCTGTAGCAAGGAGGGATAGTTTTCCTCACTAGGACCCATTCATGGGTTACTGCCAGAGATAGGCTCTTTAGCTGGGGTCCAATCATCCCAATCAGAGGTAACTTTAAAAAACTATGAATTAAAATGTAAAAATGACAAATATCCTGTACTTGGAGGTTTAAACCTTTACTCTCTTAGGGGCAAGAGTTTTATAGCTTAATTTTAAACTCAGACAGGAGTGTCTGGGGTCAGCATGAGAGCTCTGGGCACCAGGAGTTTGGTGTTGCAAGCATTGACGTTGCCATGGGCTGGTGGGGAATGAGAATAGAAGAGACCAGGGAGGAGAGGTGAATGGCATGTGAAAGCTACATACTTTTCCAAACACTAATCTTCAGATTTAGGAGACACAGACAAAATCAATGTAACCAGAGCTGGAGGGTGGTAGTTGCGTTTGTCTTTGTGATGACTTAAGTCTCTTTCCTTCTGTGGCTCCTTACTGACTACGTGTCGTTTTCTTAAGTTAGATATCAAGGACTTCTCCCCTTGCTGAAAAAGTTCATTAGGAATAAGAATAGACATCTGAGTTAGACCCCCATCTATTCTCATTAAGGAAAGACTTTAAAAGAGGCCAGGAGAGAAGGATAATATAAGAGACTGACAAAGATGAAATTATAAAGTCAGCATATATTGATTTGACTACTCACCTACCTTCTCTCTCATTTTCTCTCTTCCAACCTTCTAACCCCTCTTCTATCTTAGTTCTTTTGAGTTGGTAGCTTATAACTAACCAATTATTAAAGTTCGAAAATGTTAACAAAGAACTCTTAAAGACTCAAAAGGCTTCACAACCCAAAGGAATGAAGCTATAAGTGTTGTTTACCATTCTCTTTTTTGGGGGGAGAGAGGGGAAGGCAGGGCAATTGGAGTTAAGTGACTTGCCCAAGGTCATACAGCTAGTAAGTGTTAAGTGTCTGAGGTCAGATTTGAACTCAGGTCCTCCTGACTTTAGGTCTCACTGAGCCACCTAGGCTCCCTGTCATTCATTTTTTAAGGGGACCAATGGCATCATGGGATGCTGTCTTGATTCTTTTGTGAATTGAATTTTAGTGAGGCAGAGTTGCACAAGATTCCCAGCCTCACTCACTCTCTGTTGCAGAGTCATCAAAGTCTAGTGGAAGAGTGGAAGGAGAGCAGTAATATTAACATTTGGTGGGTGAGGAGTCTGCAAATCACACCATGTGGTGACAACCTATTTATTTATTCATGGGTTGTTTGATGGAATCACTACATTTGAATTCAAAAGACTTGAGTCAGAATTCCTATTCATCTACCTGAGCGAACCTGAGCTTGTCTCTAGGCTTCAGCCTCCTCATGTGTAGAAGAAGCATATTTGACTAGAGGATCACTAAGAGCCCCTGTAGCTCTGAAATCCTATCATCCTGAGTCAAGGAGAAAAAGGAAAACTGGAATGGAGAAAGAGGAGAAGGAGAGAAAAAACCTGGGAAAATGGCAGAAGAAATTCCTGCTCCTAAGCAATTGCTTTAGACATGAGAAAAGAGAATCTAGAAGCTTGCTTTGTGTGGTTACACGATGGCAAATCTGCTGTTTAAAGAGACCTTAGGGCTTCTCTAATCCAACTTCTATGTTTTTACACGTAGAGGGGCTTGTCCTGGGCACACCCAAGTTTCCTAAGATGGAGATGCTCAACATCCCCTACCAGGTGGGTGGGGGCAGCCTGCTTTGATTGACTGTGTAGTTGGAAAGGCTTTAAAACTAGCTAGACTGGGATAGTCTCTTTTGTGCGACCTGTTTCCTCCTGCATCCAGAGGATGAAGGTAACAGTTCACCCATAGTATAGTTTCCTTGAACTGCACCAGTGAATGGGGAAGGATTTCCTTCTCTTTTCCCTCTTGGCTCTGAGATTTCTCTTGGCCTTGGGGTATTTGTTTGTAGTCTGTATTGTTTGTTCTTCCTAGTTTCAAGAGCCAAGAGTGAGCCCCACTTGACCCAGGAGTTTAAACTATGATGAACCTTGGAGCCAAGATCCTATGCAGGATGTTGCAGCCAGTCAACCTGGCAGGGAAACCCAGAGAAACTTTGATGCCTGGGATCTTAGCCCAAAGGACATTATGAGCTTGGAATCTGAGACTGTGCTATCTAGAAATTAAGCTAATGAATGAACCCAAGCCACTCTCTTCCTCAGAGATTGATTTGTGTTTTTGATGGGGGAGGGGATGGCGAGAGGGAGCCCCACTTGTTGAGGAATTGTCTGTATATTTGTTAATGTGCTTGTTGAAGTAAATATCCCTTTGTAAAAAGTTACCTCAAAATTAGCAGTTAAATAGGCAACCTATCCCCATACTTGGGTGGGGGCTGGAGCCATTGGCAGTATAGACACATACCCCAAATCCCCTTAAGGTTACTTAAGAACTCTGGGGAAGGGGTGGGTTGTAACATAACTGGAGGTGGGGGCCAGGATAGGCGGTGTAATTTATTATTGAGAAAATTGAGATTATCAAGACATGAGAGGAATTAAGTGATTTACCCAAGGTCACACAGGTTGGCATAGACAGAATTTGAACTTAGGTCTCACAACTCCAAATTCAATGTTCTTTCCATTGCACCACACCATGGCTTTGAAATAAAGTGTTATGCCTCCACTCCTTTCTTTTACAATGTCAAATACATAGTTATATTTGAAGGAAATTCTTCTCAGTAAAATTTCTCTGATTCTTCTTTGTTAGAACACAGCCTTTTCTTTTGTTTTAACAATTTCCAGTCCAGGAAGGACTTGGCCACCAGAGAAAGGTTAAAATTAATTCTCTGTGACAAAAAAGAGTGAAAATTTTAATCTACATTAAATGCTTAGCTGTGGGAAATCTACAAAGCCTAGAACCACTTCCAATATACAAAGTAATGAATCCCAAAAGTGGTGGAATGGATAAAAGACAGAACTCCCTAGGGAATTCTATCCTGAGGGATTTCATTCAAACCCTCTCCACTGATGGAAATGGAAAAGGGAACATTTCTTTGTGGCACAAGGACAGACATTCAGTCTCCAACACCATCAAGAATTCACAGGAACCAAGATTTCTTCTTACATGTTCCGAAATGACTCTTTTATGGGCATTTGGCTGAAATAAGGGGCATTACTGTTGACTTAAGGTTTACCTAACTGAATTTAGCTACATAAGGAAGTTTCAATTGGCTGGAGCTCCCCAGCCATATGGAAGATGGAGAATGGCTGGTTTGTCAGCCATGGTGGGGGCTGAATCACCAATTTGTTCAGGGAACCCATGATTAAAGTTTAGTTTATACTATTATGTAACAAAAATACCTGCCAAAAAACACAGCCAGGGAAATAAATTTGAAATATTTGTGTGTAGGATACAGCTGGGATACAAACCTTGTATTTATTGAAGACTTATGGGACAGAAAACAAGGCTGCATCTCTGGAATTCTTTAAAAAAAGGTGTTCTCTCAATCCCCACTATTTTTGTGGGGGAAAGGAGGATTTGAGGTGTTTATGAAATTTAATTCAACTCAACAAGCATTTCTTAAGTGCTTACTGGGTGACTTTCTGAGTGAGGTGCTGAGGATTTAAAAGCAAAATGAAAAACAGATTCTTCTCTCAAGGAGTTTAAATTCTACTGGAAACAAGTGGGGGCATTCTTGGTACTGGTTCATGTTATCTTTCCCAGAATTGTGTCCATCTCCCCACTCCTATGGTTGTCACTCAACACTATGGGTAGGAATTTTCAAGGTGAAGAAAGAAGCTTTTAAGAGAAGAAAGGATTGGATACTGTTCTGTATTAATACTTAGGTAACTGGGAGTTGAACCAGACATGCCCAAAGCTGCCCTTCCAGTTCCTTGCCATATGTGACTTAGCTCTAAGGCACACTAGGATTTTGGAATCACTGACAATTCCACTGACCATGAATGTGATTTCAAAGATAAAGGATTTTTACTTTCTGAGATGACAAAGTAATTTTCTCATTGATCACTGAACTGGAAGAAGGCAAGGAGCCTATCTTCCCAACATACCCAAATGCTAGGTCGCACTTGTCCAGACACAGGATGGCATCTCTGTGCATGCCTTGTTTAATCCCCATTCACACCTGTCATAAAACAATTATTTCTAGTGTAAGTCTATAATAATGATAATAATATCTCTTTTTTGGCAGTACTGTCTGGTTACAAGGCACTTTGCATATTATATCTCTTTTCTGTCACTTCCAGTTTTATTGCTGTGGTTTTTTAATATTACTTCCACCTTGTGAGAGTTCTCTTATAAAAAGGTAAAATGATTAAGTAAAACTCATGTGACCTCAGATGAAAGAGTATGCAACATCTCACATCTGTAACACCCTCCCATATCTCTATTTTAAAACAGGAACAGAAATCTATTTTTGCTCCCTTCCACATCTCCACTCCATTTCAAAACAATTAACAACTACACATTTCTTGTAACAAATAAATATGCATAGTCAAGAAAAACAAATTCTCCTAATGGTTATATGCCTATGTATTTGTGTGCGTGTGTGTGTCTGTGTATACGTAAATAAAGGTCTCATTCTGCAGTCTAAATCTATCACCTCTCTGGAAGGGGTAGCATATTTCATCATCAATCCTCTGGAATAATGACTGGTCATTGTGCTAACTATAGCTCCTATAGCTTCCAAAGTTGTTTGTCTTTACAGTGTTGGCATTGTATAAATTGTTCTGGCTTTATCGTTTTATAAATGTTCTCAAAATTGTTCCTTTTTATAATACTGATGTTATAGTGCAAATTATTCTTTTGGTTTTTCTTACTTTACTCTGCATGAGTTCATATAGATCTTTCCATATCTTTTTGAAATCCCCTTTTCCTCATTTCTTATAGTACAATGTATTATCTCATGTGAATTTCACAACCACTTGAGGGAAGTGATGCAATTATCACTGTCCCCATTATATCCATGAGGAAGTGAAGGGTCAGAGAGATTGCATTCAAGGTCACACAGGTAGGGACCTCTCCTCCCCAGCCAAGGGACCTCAGAGGCCATCTAATCACACTGGTACATGACCAAAAATATCTTCCGCAGCCTTGCTGGCAATTCTGCTTGCAGAGGACTAGCTCCCTATTATTTCCCAAGACAGTTCATTTTACTTTGGACAGGATTGAATAGTCAGGAAGTTTTTCCTTACAAACTCAAATTCAAAACTAAACCTCAGGTCGGCTAGGTGGCGCAGTGAGTAGAGCGCCGGCCCTGGAGTCAGAAGGACCTGAGTTCAGATCCGGCCTCAGGCACTTAACGCACACACAAACAAAAACCTAGCCATGTGACTTTGGGCAAGTTACTCAACCCCAATTGCCCTCAAAAAACCAAAACAAAACAAACAAGAAAAAAACTAAACCTCTTCCTGACTCAAAGTCCAATGCTGTTTCCTTTCTACCATACTGCCTTTCTGAAAATGAAGATCATTGTTGAACAAGGCTACAGTTAGAGTAACTTGAATAAAAATGTTAGAAAACAAAACCAAATCCCAAACTTAAATGTTACATATTAAAATTTGAGTGATGAAAACGCAGATCAAATTTTCTCTCTGTATCAGTGCATCTTCAGGGGCTTCCGTTTTCATAATTATTTTAATCATTCCCAGACTATGGCCATCAGGTAAAGACTAGTCTTCTGAAAATACAGGCAAAGCATTTTAGAGACAAAAGGGGATAAAGCAGAGTCATACTGGAGTTCATCAACAGGGTCAACAGAGTCATACCAGTTCATCTGTAATTGAATGGATCTGTGATCTGTGATCTCATCAACACAGGTACTCCATGCATACCTTCTCATCCTGTGACTATTAATTATGTGCTTCCATAAATGCTTTTGCACACTGGAGACTTTCTTTTAGATCTTAAACATCATGCAGGCTAGCCACCTGTCATCCCTTGTTTTCTATACATGCCTAGTTCACCTCTCTTTCCAATCACCTATTTTCTGGTTGATATTTTTTATTCCACTTCTTTCATGAAAGTCTTCACTAGTAATATGCCACAGACTATTTATGTGCATGAAGAATCACCTATATTTCACAAAAAAGAAATAGGAAATAGTCACTTTGTGAGTGACATTTGAACACTGGATGTGTAGTACCATTCTTTCATCCTACATCAATATTTTTTAAAGTATAGTCACACTTTATTGTGCATAATTAATTGGTTCCACAAAAGTATAATATTAGGTAAAATAATATTGGGGATGGTTAGTTTCATAGGAATAGAAATGTACAGAATGTAGGTAGATCTCATGGAAGCTGCCTGGTTAGAGGCAACACTGAGCTAGTGGGGTGGAAGCCAGAGCTGTCCAATGGTCTCAATTCTACTGGGAGGAGCCTAGGACTGAGTTATGTTAGTCTCAGGCAACTGGTCTTACATCAAGAGAGTGGGGCTGAGGATGTTATGGCAGAGTTTGATTATGCTATTTAAATTAGATTTTTGGAAAATGTGTGTAGGGTCCACCTATATTGTGTATCATGGATTTCTCTCTGGGCAAAGTCATAGAAACCTTAGGTAAGAAGAAATTAATACCTAAGGAAAGAGAACAAAGGGCTGGAAATAAAGTGATTGTGAAACTAAGAAAGATTAAGGAAGCAAGCATTTATTAAACTCCTACTATGTACTAGGCACTGTGCTAAGTGCTTTTATAAATATTTTCTCATTTGATACAACAACCCTGGAAGGTGGATGTCATTATTATCCCCATTTTACAGCTGAGGAAATTGAGGTAAACAGAAGTTATTTGTCCAGAGTCACTCAGGCAGTAAGTGTCTTAGGCTGAATTTGAACCCTGAACCCAAGTCCTTCTGATTCCAGGCCCAGGACTCTATCCACTTTGCCACCTAGCTGCCTCTGAGGACCTCTGGGTGTTTACAATGAAAGGATTTTGCAAAGAAAAAGAATTGGTGTTCTTTAGGCCCTTCCTTTCAGGGCCATACATTGCAAAGGATCTATGCTCCAGATTCTGTACTTGGTTATCCAGTTCAGGAAAAGATTCACTCGGACCTTGTGTACATCTGCTGTTCTTGAGACTTGTGAGCCCACCATGAGACTTGTGCTTAAAAATGATGTGGAACCAGATTGGGAGAATTTCCCAAGACTAGGTGGACCCCTTAATACTCCGTAGGAGGTCGAAGTAGAGTGACCACTTTTCTGGTAGGTAGAGCATGTATAAGTCTCCTATCTCCCCCTACACTTTTAGGGGTACAAATTCACAAAGGGATGGAGAGAAGAGGCATGAATTAATATATCTTCTATTATGTGCCAGGCACTGTGCTGAGTGCTCTGATAAAAAGCTAAGAGCTTTTATAAATATTATCTCATTTGATATTTAGCTTCTGGTTTCAATTGGTCCTCCAGGGATAAACTCTTCACTTTTTTTGCCTTTTGGAGGGCAATTGGGGTTAAGTAACTTGCCCAAGGTCACACGGCTAGGTTTTTGTTTGTGTGTCCGTTAAGTGTCTGAGGCCGGATCCTAACTCAGGTCCTTCTGACTCCAGGGCCAACACTCTACTCACCGCACCACCTAGCTGCCCCCCACTACCCCCATTCTAAAGTTGAGGTAACTGAGACAAACAGAGGTTAAGTAACTTGCCCATAATCACACAGCTAGTTAGTGTCTGGGGCTGAAATTTAAATTCTGACTCCGGACCCAGCACTCCAACCACTTGTTTCACTTAGTTGCCTCTAAAGGACTATCCTTTGTAGTTTTATAAAAACTTGATTTCTAGTGCAATTTGTATGAAGGGAGGATATATGTCTGTAATTCTCCAAGTGATTTACACATTTAAAGAAAAATGTGTTTTGCATGGTGGTGTAATATTGTACAAGTTCATACAATTACAGAATTTCCAAGTTAGAAGAAACATGCTTCTAGTTCAATCCATATCTGAAAAAGTAGTCCTATTACAACATACCCATCCATTCTTTACTTGACAACCTTTAATGATGTTCAAAACCTCCCTACCTTCCTAGACAATCCATTCTGTTTTGGAAAGCTCTAATTGTCTGGAAGTTTTTCCTTAAGTCTAAGTGTTTCCCATAAAATCAAAGCCATGTACAATTCTGAACACAGTCATGTAATTTCAGACTCTTCAGGATTTTTCAAGCTTCAGGGATGAATTGTCTTCTAGACAGAACAGAGGTCTCAATTGTCCATATGGAAACTGTTCAGTTTCATGTTTGATATTGGCAAGAAAGAGATGAGTTAGCGGCAACAAGTTATATGAGGAAGTCTATAGAAACCGCATTATGTTGCTAAGTAAATAAACTTATGGTATTTGTAGCTCAGTCATTTTCCATGTGTTATGGTCTTCTTGCTTTCCAAATATGTACAGATTGACATGAGATCTGCTCCTGGGGCTATCACTGTCCACTTCATTATGGTTACCCTCATATGTCAATCTTGAACTCCCTATCTGTCTCCTGTCCCACCCATCCTGCTGAAGCTGGGAGTCTGAGTTGATTTGGGGGCAGTGTGGATGCCTTTAATGTGGAGTTCCTAATAGATGAAGTATTTCTTTTGGGACTTTGTGTTTCCAGTGGGAGTTTGGGAGTTTTCCAATGGGAGGAAGTGAAATGGGTGGTAGGGATGCAAAGGTATTAGGTACATTTGGGAGGATACAGTCAAAGAAAGCTGATTCCTAATCTAAGAATGGCTATAGATTTCTGACTTGATATGGGCTCAATGCAAAATTGCCCAGGCTACATCTGGCGTCTGCAATTCAGTCAGCTCCAAGGCAGTTAATGGCTTGTGATGGCTTTCAATAGGTTTTGAATCTGTTTGCTTTCTTTGGTATATATTAATTTGGAGTCATCTTTGTGAGCCTGCAAGATATTGGGGAAGAATGTAGAGAATCTCAGAATCAGAGGGGACCTCAGCGGTCATTTAGTCCAACCCAAACCTCAGTAGGAACTCCTTCTACAAATCCCTAAATATCCATCCAGCCTCTGCCTTAAGATGTCCAATGGGGAAGAACCTACCACCTCCCAAGGCAGCCTATTCCTCTGAAGGATAGCTCTAATTGTTAATAAGCTTTTCTTTGCCTCAAGCCCAAATCTGCCTCTCTGCAACTTTCACTAACTGCTCCTAGTTCAGGCTCCTGGGCCAGGCAGAATAACTGTAATACTTGAAGGCATCCTCCACTTTTGCCCCCATACGTACTCTTCTTTTCTTCAGAGTAATAAATCCCCAATACCTTCAACTTCTCCTTATTTGGTATAAATTGAGGCCCTTCTCCATCCTGACTCTCCTTCTCTGGACACTCTCCAGTTTATCAAAGTCCTTCCTAAAATGTGCTGCCCAGAGCTGACCACAATATTCCAGATGTAGTCTGGGTACAATACAAAGGGTACAGTAAAACTATCCCCTCCTTATTCCTGGAAGTTCTGTTTCTCTTCGTGCAGCTCATTAACTTTCTTGGCTATTGTATCACACTATTGACTCATATTGAGAGTGTAGTATATTGGTATACATTAAGCTTTCAGATTTAATAGTTTAAAATTACACTGAGACTTTTGAGATAAGCTATACCACAGATGGTCAACAAACTGGGCCCAGAGTAGAATAGGGAAAAGAGAGCATGCTGGTCTGTCTTTGGGGAATAGCACCATGTTTTTAATTACCCCAAGTTTCTCTCTGAAATAGAATGTCTCCAACTGGATGTCCCAGAGACATCTCAAACTCAACATGTCCAAAATGGAACTCACCATTCCCTCCAAAGCCATCTTACTTCCCGATTCCTATTTGGTGGGAAAGGAATGTATGTAGTGTATACTATGGGCAAGGCACTGTGCCTTTAAGAACTTTTAGAAATATCATCACATTTGATCCTCACATCAACTTTGTGAGGTATGTGCTATCATTACCCCCACTTTACAGTCAAAGAAAATAAGGCAAATGGAAATTCAATAACTTGCCCAGGATTACATAGCTAGTTACTATCTGAGACTGGATTTGAATTCAGGTCTTCCTGTCTCCAAGCCCAGTGCTTTTAGCCACTGGGTCACCAGCCTCCTTTATTATTCTTCTAGTCACCCAGGCTTACAACTTTGAAGTCTTTCTTGACTCTTCACTTTCCATCACCCCTCACATTTGACTAATTACCAAGTCCTGTTGATCCTACCTACGTGATATCCCTCATGTGTGTCCTCTTCTCTCTACCTATACTCAACCCCCACTCTGGTTCAAGGTCTCCTTCAGCACTTCTCTCCTAGCCTAATACAATCATTTCCTCAATAGTCTACTTGTGTCAGGTCTCTCCTCATTCTAATCCATTCTCTTAGACTATAAGCTCCTTGAGAGCAGGGACTGTGCTTTTCTCTTTCTTTGTATCCCAGTGGTTAGCACAGTGCCTGGCACATTACTAAATTTTTATTGACTTACTATTACTTTTAGGACCAAATATAAATCCTGTTTGACCCCAAAAGCCCTTCTTCATATGCTGGCCCCAATAGGCTCTTTCAGACTTATCGCAACTATTAACCTACCTACATGCATTTTGATTCAGCCAAAATGACATTACTGAGGGGTGGCTAGGTGGCACAGTGAAAAGAGCACTGTACCTGGAGTCAGGAGAACCAGAGTTCAAATTCGGCTTCAGACACTACACTTACTAGCTATGTGACCTTGGGCAAGTCACTTAACCCCAATTGCCCCTCCAAAAAAAAAAAAAAAGGCAAAATGACATTACTGTGCCTCATACCCAGCATCCCATCTCCTGACTCCATGCCTTGGCTGTTCCCCCATGTCTGCAATGCATTCCCTTCCCACCTCTGCCAATTAGAATCCAGAATTTCTTTCAAGGCTCAACTCAAGTGCCACCTTCTACATGAAGCTTTTCCATATTCCCTCATACCTTCCTCTTCATATTATCTAGTACTTATTTGGTAGATGTTTATATGACCTTGCATACACAGCCATACATGCATGTATATTTATGTATTATGGCCCTTTGTTAAATTGCAAACTCCTTAAAAGTAACTACTACTTTACATCTTTATGCTTTTGTTTCCCTAGCACCAAACCCAGTGCCCGGCCCATAGTAGGTGCTTAATAAGTGTTGATTGGCTGAGATTATAGAATCATTGAAATATTTAAATGCAGATGAGTGCTATCAGAGTTAGAAATGCACTGAGGAATTTAGGGGCATTGCTCCATTTCAGGGATACCTCAACCATTTGTTTATTCATTGAACAAGCACCTACTATGGAAATACAAAGACAAAAATGAAACAATCCCTGGCCTCAAGGAGTTTACAGTCTTCTGAAGGGGAGGGGTTAAAATACATACACTCGGGGCGGCTAGGTGGCGCAGTGAGTAAGAGCACCGGCCTCGGAGTTGGGATGACCCGAGATCGAATCCGGCCTCAGAAAATGAGCACCCACACACAAATAATGACTAGCCGTGTAACCTTGAGCAAGTTACTTAACCCCAATTGCTTAAAAAAAAAAACAAAAAAAAATACATACACTCAAGTACAATATAAAGTAGATTGTGATTAGGAAAAGTAAGAAATCCAGAAAAAAAAGTGGTCTAGGAAAATTTGAGAAAGTATCACAGATAGGCCTCTGGAAGGGATATCTGCTCTAAACTCCTTCCCTTACAGATAAGGAAACTGAGGCCCAGAGAATTAAGTGACATTGGGGGTGAGATTTGGACCCCAGGTTCTTTGACTCCATAGCAGTGCTCATTCTGCCACACTACTCTGAGCAAGAATTGTCTAGCTTCAGGGATATAAGTTTTACCAGTTCCTCCCAAAAGTCACACAGACATTAGGGGACTATACACCATGAGCCTCATTTGTCCAAAATTCTAAATTCCTACTTGACATTGGATGCATTTTTATTCAGTTACTTCACATCTATCATTTGGAAAGTAACACAGGAATCTGGGTTCCTTGTCTTGTTGATCTGGGATTAGAATATTCAATGACCAGTGGTTGGTTTGGTTTGTCTCTCAGGGGAACACTTATTTACGCTATCTCTTTCATAAATGCACTTGCTTATGCTAGCTCATGATTAGATTTCCAAAATGTACCTGGGTTCTTGAATAAGTCTTAAGCTCCCTGAAGGGAAAGGTAGCACAACTTCTGGACTCTGGTCTCTGTCCCCACCCCTGGCATCCAACATGTCCACCTATTGAAATCCTTTCCTTCCTTCAAGATCCAACTTGAATAAACATCTTCCAGGAAGCCTTCCTCACTCTTCTCTTGACCATTCTATTCAACTGAAAATGATCACGACCTCTTTAAATTGCTTAGCTCCTTTGCCTAAACCTCTCCTTTGCATCTATTTCAAGTTCCCTTGTATTATCTTTATCTGTGTATTTACCTTTCTGCTATTAACACTCATTTAACCAACAGACGCTTAGTAAGTGCCTACTGTGTGCTGGACAAGAGGGATACAAATGGAAAGATGGAAGGGTTGTAAAGTCCTTGAGATCAGGGTCAATGTTAGGTCTGTCTGGTAGCCCCAGTGCCATATAGATAATGGAGGCTTGATCATGTTTGTTGAATGAATGCTAGTTTTAATGTTCCTTGAAAATCTTTTAAAATCAATTGAGAAGGACATTCAGTGGTTAACTAGGACAGTCTTAAATGAGTAGCCTTATGTTTACAGTTTTCTCCAAATAGCTCCTTCCACCTTGGGTTATTTCATAGCAATTCTAAGGAACAGTTCAGGATCAATCAGACCCTGAACTCTCCTGTTGCCAGGAGTGCACAGTATGTAGGCTGCAGTTCCTAAGCCAAATAATGTGTATTTGAAAAGTTTATTCCAGAAGAAACAACTTTTCCTTATTTATTGCATAATTGCAACCAGACCCTTGCTGCTTTGTTATGTTTTTCAGATATTGTTTGTATCTAAAGAAAGTAACTAGTCCACCACTGAAATGTTTGAATTCCTTTGCAGAACACAGATGTAGAGTCCTGGTTCTCAGATAATGCAGATGGTTTGATGCTTGGCCACCAAATTTCTGCAGTAGAAGTTTCAATGACTGGGACCAATGAGTGGATTTTGTTAGCTTGCAAGGGTCACTTACAGGGTCTCATTCATAAACTGGTTGCCCCTACTGTTAAAAGGAGATTTTCCAAACAGGCACCAGATCTGGCTTTATACTTACATAGAATATATGGAAGTCTATGTTGGGTGACTTATGGGAATTAGTAAGGCATTTATCACCAGTACTCTCTTCTTGATGCTTGTGTCATTAAGAAACATGGTATTGGGGCGGCTAGGTGGCGCAGTGAGAAGAGCACTGGCCCTGGAGTCAGGAGGACCTGAGTTCAGATCCAGCTTCAGACACTTAACACAAAAAAAGCCTAGCCGTGTGACCTTGGGCAAGTTACTTAACCCCAATTGCCCTCCAAAAAGCAAGAAACATGGTATTAAGAGAGGCAGTTCATGTGGAATCAGGAAGATGTGAGATCAAATACCATTTCATTTACTTACTAGGGCAGCTATGTGGTTCAGTGGATGGAGCACTGGGTCTGGAATGAGGAAGCCCTGAGTTCAAATGTGATCTCAGACATTTACTAGCTACGTGACCCTGGGCAAGTTGCTTAACTTGGTTCGCCTCAATTCCTCATCCATAAAACAAGAGGATTGATGTTGATGGCCCTTACATTCCCTTCCTATTCTAAACCTAAGATCCTTTTGGCTCCTTTAGCCCTTGAGGTTGTCTTTTATTATGTAAATACTCCTGGAAAGTTGTGTGTTTAAAATATGGAACAAATTTACACTAAGGTGTTGGGAGACATCAGATTCTCTTTCCTTTTCCAGTAAGATAAGACTAGGGCTTTTCAGAGACTTAGGCATAGGTATACCGAAAAGAGGGAAAAGATAATAAAAGGGAAACACAGTAAGAGCCCTAGGGGACATGGAGTCAGGAGATTTGGATTTGAGTCCTACCACTGAGTAGTTATGTGATCTTAGGAGAATTTCCTCATCTAAATTGCCTATGCATATCTAGAGAGATGTCATAGAGAATCACTATAACATAAAAATAAAAGAGCAATAGAGATACCTATGGGCAGCTAGGTGTCTCAGTGGATAAAATGGATAAAGCACCAGACCTGGAGTCAAATCTGAGTTCAAATCTTGCCTCAGACACTTACTGCCAAATGACCCTGGGCAAGTCACTTAACTGTTTACCTCGGTTTTTTCCTCTATAAAATGAGCTACAGAAGGAAATGGTAAACCATTCCAATATCTTTGCCAAGAAAACCCCAGATAGGGTCCTGAAAAGTTGCACATGACTGAAATTTATGAGAAAAAATCTAAAAAATAAGGTTTGGCCTCAGATGCCTGCATATAAATGTACACAGAATAGAAAATTATTAAGATAAACTAGAAGGGGTGGCTAGGTGGTGCAGTGAGTAAAAGCACCGGCTCTGGGCTCGGTCCCAGCCTCAGAAAATGAGCACCCACATATAAATAATGACTGGCCGTGTAACCTTGAGCAAGTTACTTAACCCCAACTGCTTTTAAAAAATAAAAAAAAGATAAACTAGAGATCTTAAAGCAAAGAAACACATTTGATCTCATTCATATCCCCAAGATTTGGTAACATTGGACTCATGGATAGAATTTGGGATATGATTCCTTATTGTAAAAGAATGGTGGTAAAATGGTGTAACACCTCCTTTAAAGAGAGGGAAAATGGCCTGGATAGACTTAGATTGTTTGGATTTGGAGTTTTCTCTCGTGTCCTGGAATTATCCCATGATTTGGGAAGGGAGGTGGGACTAGAAAAGATCCCAGGAACACATTCAGACAAGAGAGGGCCAATGCTGTTCTCACGGCAGCCAACATGACCCTGCAATGCGTGAGCTAGTATGGCATTTTGAAAAGCAGTCTAACATGGACTTTTCCTTACCAGGGCATGGAGGAAAAAAAATGCAAGATGTGGATAGTTAACCAAATAGGTATAGACTGCTCTGATTGATGATGGCTCATTACAACTTGACCTATTCCTATTCACTACACCTTGAGCTAGATGCAATTGGAGTCTGTTATTAAGCATGTTCCATTACTCTTTTTAAAAATGCATTTTACAAAATGGGTTTTAACCCTCACAAACTCTTGCGATTGATTAGGCATATGTATTCCTTGTGTCCACTGGTTCATGGCATGAGTGTACAAGGATGCTCTCGAAGCCTTGCAGAAGACCGTTTCCTTGTGAAGAGTTGAGATCCCAACTCCAGTCTCTTGTTGGAGAATCTCTATATCTTTCTCTTAACTGTGGACATACACATAAGCCATTCATATATTTAATAAATACCAAGGAAAGAATGAATACGAACTTGGGCCTTTCACTCTGCCCCAACAACCTATGAGTCTAATCTGTTGTTTTTCTGTGTAATTTAGATGCCTAACACATTAAGGACAGTGGGATTCAGGGGCTACAAAGCAACACCTGGAGAAAATTGGAGGAGAGTGGAGTGGGTGATCAATTGAATGATCAATTAAGGTAGAATAGAAACAATACAGTCAGAAAAGTTTATAAAGACCACATGGAGCTAGATGGCGCAGTTTGAAAAAATCCATCACAAGTAGTGATGGAGGCTTTTAATGATCGACATACCTGTTGGAGCTCTGTTTTTGCCCAAAGCAGTAAAGTTAATAATTTGTTGGCTGCCTGAATTATAATGTCATTCTATAAGAGGTAGAAGAACTAAAGAGATTACTTTTCTTGATCTAATTCTTGCCAGTGAGGAAGAGCTACTTGCAAAAGCAGAAATAATGGAAATCTGACAATGTGAAAGAATGCTCTAAATCATCAATAATAAAAGAAAAGCAAATTGAAAGAATGCAACACTGAGGTTTCATTGCACACCCAGCAAATGACAAAGATGATAAAAGACTAGAGAGGTCAATGTTGGAGGGGATGTGGAAAGATGGGCACACTAATATATTGTTGGTGGAACTTTGAGTTTTGGAACTAATTTGGAATTATGCAAATAAAGTTACTAAAATGTCCTTTGTTTTTGAGCCTGAGATTCTACTACTAGATATATACCCCAGAGATATTATAGATAAAAAGAAAAGCTTTGCATATATATATTTACAACAGCAATTTTTGTGGTAGCAAAGAACCTAAAAACAAGATACATGCCTATAGGTTGGGAAATGGCTATACAAAATGTGTGACATAAATGTAATGGAAAATTATTTTGCTGAAAGAAATGATGCAAACATTAGTTGATTCAAAGTAAAGAGGAAACCAAGGGCCAAGAAAACAATACGTACAATAACTACATAATATAAATGAAAAGAATAACAGTGAATGTAGCAAAATCACAAAGAACAAACATTGCCTTAAAGAAAAGATATAGGAACACACTCCTTTGCAGATAAGAGGTCTGCTAATGTGGAACACTGCATTTGTCAGATTTTTTTCCCCATATTGATCAGTTTTGTTTATTTTTTTCTTTTTCTTCTTTTCTTTAAAAAAAACTTTGCTAAATTAGATTTCTCTAGGAGAAGGGAGGGGAAAAGATATGGAGGAAATTTAAGAAATGTAAAGAGGAGAACTACCAACAAAATTTTATTACAAAAATTACAACCTTGGGGAAGAAGTCACTGTTCTTTCTTAGAATTTGTAACAGAGGGGAGGAAAGCCTGGCTTCATCAATCATAAATCCTAGATTTTAGGAATGAGACTTCAAAAGATTCAGAGACAAGATCCTAGGGACTAAAATTCTACAGAAGTCTGCCCAGGAAAGATGGGAAGATTTCAAGAAAAAAACTCTGAAGACAAAAGAGAAATAAATTCATTGAGAGGAAGAAAGGGAATTGTCTAAAGAAACTGATGTGAGTGCACAGAGAACTAATTGTCCAACTTATATTGTTTTAAAATGAAAATAAACAAAAGGCATCAGGTAACAAAGGATGAATATAAAAGTGTGGCACAAAATTGAAAGGATAGTGCCAAAAATACTAACCCTCAGAATAAACTGAGGTTGGAGAGGAGTACTAAGGACAATGAAAGTCTTTTTTAAAAGCCCTACTGGGGATAATTGAAAAAGGAATAGGACTGTTGACAAATGTGGAAGGGATGATGATGATGATAGGCAATAAAGAAAAGAATGAGCCACTCAATTGTTATTTTTCTTCTATTTTCTTTTCCAAGCAAGATAATCTCTGGAATGGAAAAGAAGATTTAAAAATGTCTAATAGGGAATTCAAATCTAAGTTAAGCAAGGAATTTGTAAGAGAACATCTAGCTTCCCTGAATGATACACCAGATTAAAATCAACTATATCCCAGGATAATGAAAGAACCAACAGATGAAACTTCTAAGTCACTGTTGTTCATCTTTGAAAGAACATGGAGAATTTGAGAGATGACACAGAAAAGGAATCCATGAGTTTTAAGAGGAAAGAAAGCAGAGATGTGTTTGTAAATGTTTAACAACCAGCTATTTAAAAAAAATATGGGAGGGCACATTTAAAAATTTAATCATCATTATTAATACATTTGCCATCACTTTCTTAAGTCTACACAATCAACAAAACAATAAGCCAACATCTCATGTGTAGCATGAGCAAATCTCCAAGGTGTAATTGCTCCCACTGAAAATTTAAGAGCCCTGAGAAACTGGCCCTTGCCCACTCCTGGAGGAGATTAGAGCCACAAACCTTGGGTTAGGGAGCTTGATTTCCATTCCTGGCTCAGATTCTAGAATGTGTTAGGAAAGCCAAAAAGGAAGAGTGCTCAAAAAAGATACAACTTGGCTTTATCATAAATAGGTAAGGAGTAGTCAATGAAATGCAATAGGATTTTTTGGTTTTTTTAAGTTTGATTGATATGTTTGTTTTCATATTACAGACATTTATAGATTACTCCCACTTTGTGAAAGATTTCTTGTAACAAAATAAAACAGTTAAGAAAACTAATAATTCTGTGACCTCATCTGAAAGTGCCTGGAACATTCCACACCTGTAGCACCGCCCCCTCAACCTCCACTACCATTTTGTATTTTTTAAAAATTAGCAGACATCTGCTTTCTCTCCATTCCACTCTCCCATTAAAAAAAGGTGAAGGGGCGGCTAGGTGACACAGTGAGTAGGGCGTGGGCCCTGGAGTCAGAAGGACCTGAGTTTGGATCCGGCCTCAGACAATGCACACACAAACAAACAAACAAAAAACCTAGCCGTGTGACCTTGGGCAAGTTACTTAACCCCAATTGCCTTCCAAAAAAAAAAAAGCAAAAAAAAAGGTGAAAATAAAATTCTTTGTAATGAATATGCATAGAAAATCATAGTAAAACAAGTGATTTCATTGAGTGTATACATAGATACATGCATATTTATATACATTTATACACATACACATATTTATGTGTATATATGTATATCTGTGTATGTATACATATGCATATATACATAGATGTGTATGTGTACACATACATACACAATGCATATACATATACATGCACACATGCATATACACATACACATACACATACATATACATATACATATACATATACATATACATATACATATACATATACATACATATATCTGCACCCTGAATCCATTACCTCTCTGTTAGGAGGTAGATAGTATTTTTCATCATCCTGGATCCTCTGAAATCACGGATGATCATTTTCTTATTGTAATGAAGAATAGAAGACTATCGACAATCAAAGATGTCCCTACAACACTACTACCAATAAAATACTAATAATATGATAAATCCAAATTAAAACACCTCTAAGGTTTTACCTTACACCCAGGAAATTGGCCAAGATAACAAAAGATGGAAATTATTTATTTGGAAAGGCTTTTGGAAAACAAGGAAACTAATACATTGACAGCTAGGTGGAGCAATGGATAGAGTTATCTTCATGAGTTCAAATCCAGTCTCAAACATTTACTAGCTACTGTGTGCTTCTAGGTAAGTCACTTATCCCTGTTTACCTCAGTTCCCTTATCTGTAAAATGAACTGCAGAAGGAAGTGGCAAACCACTCCAGTGTTTTTACCAAGAAAATCCCAAATGAGGTTGTGAAGAGTGAGGCACAACTGAAAATGACTGAATAACAATATATTGTGAATTGGATAACCAGTCTGGAAAACAACTGGGAATCTTTTCAAGAAAAATTACTAAACTTTCTAACATTTAGAGTCCACTACTGGATCCATGCCTCAAAGACATCAAAATTAGAAAGAAACGGCCTATATATACCCTAGTAGTCAAAAAAGAATATTCTATAATAGCAAAAAGCCAGAATTAAAGTAATTGCTCATCACAGAGTTGGACATGACTGAACAATAAGAACCATCAATGTAGAATAGCTGAGCAAAATGTGGTATATGAACTAATAGCCAGAAATAACTTCTAAAAAAACAAAAGCAAATGATAAAACATTTTTTTAAAAAAGCAGGTGGTGACATGATGATATGAGTTCCTTTTTTTAATATTTATTAAGCTGATAGATCAGGAGAATGTTGCAAATATAATTAGCCTTGATCTTAGCAAAGCTTTTAACAAAGTCTCTCATGAACAAGATGGAGAAATGTGGGCTAAACATTATTACAGTTAAGTGGATTAGGATTGGTTAAATGGCCATATTCAGGTATATATACATGCATATGTGTCCACACATATATGTGTGAATGTGTGTATATATACTAATGTGTACAGGTCAATGTGCATATACATACACATGTGTGTGTGTGTGTGTGTGTGTATGTGTTAAAGGCAGTGTCAACTTGGAAAAAGATTCCCACAGCAGGACTTCAGGGGTCCGTGCTTAACATTTTTTATTGGTGACTTGCATAAAGACATAAACTGTCAGATTTGCAGATGACACGAAGTTGGGAAGGATGTCTAATATTACTGGCTAACAGAGGCAAGATTCTAAAGCTATCAACAGGCTGGAAAGTTGGACCAAATCAAAGAAGATAAAATTGAAAAGGGCTAAATGATGTCATATTTGTGTTCAAAAAAATGAATTTCACAGCAACAAGATGGAGAGGAATGTCTGGAATACTCTGACATGAAAACTGAACCCTGGGAATGCAGACTTCAAGGAGGAGTGGATAGAGAGAAGTCTGCCTTAAAAAGACCCAAGGGTTTTGTTGGCTCAATATGTGTCAATAGGGTGATGTCGGATAAGAAAGGTCAAGCATTCTTAACCTGCGACTAAAAGAATCGTGATGTGAGGGAGTATAAAGGGGTGTCAAGCCAAATAGAAATGGTGAATCCCTGCAGCTGCATATTGAATTAGAAAATGACATATTCACATTATCCATGTTCCATTATATTTTTATATCTTTTGTTAAATGTTTCTCAATTACATTTTTATCTAGTTCCTGTGGCACTTAACCCCAATTGCCCTCCAGAAAGCAAAAACAAAAGCAAAAACAAATTATGTAAAAATTCCATGGCACCTATGTTGTATCCTTCCTGGGGATAGGCTGAGCTGTAGAAGTCTACCTGGAGTTTTGGTCACACCCATTCCTCATATTGAAATGTCAGTCCAATCACAAACCAGGACAGCTGTTACCTTTCCTAGTACAATGCAGTGCGTGGTTCAAATTTTCTAAATAGCAATCCGAACTTCTTAGGTCCTTCATCTGTAGGCTCAGCTGCAAGGTAGATGATAGGATCACAGATTTTGAACTGGAAATGACCTTAGGGGCCAACAATCCCAACCCCCTCTTTTTACAGATGTGGGAACTGAAGCAGAGAGAGGTTAAGTGGATCATATCAGGATCACACAGCTAGTAAGTGTCTGAGGCAGAATTTATCTAGGGGAAGGAGGACTGGAGCCTCTACTCTCTGTGAGAGCCCCTTTGATGCAGAGGATGGTGGGAATTATCCTGATGAGTCACACCCAGCCTTGAGAGGCAGTATGGTGTACTTGTAGAGTTTTCTAACTTTAGAGTCAGGATGATCTGTCTCTGACACATTGGCTATGTGACTCTCTAGAATGTAAGGTAGAGGAAGGTACCCATCTATATTAGGAGAGGAAGTTTCTTCCCAGGAAGAAATAGCTTCCTAAACTGGTGAAATCACAGGTCTGAGCAAAACAAAATAAGAATTTCCTATTTTCTGTGCCCTGTGTGCACTTGATTTGATTTTGTACAACCATGTTATTTTGTACTTGCTGATTTGTTGCTTTCAGATATGTCTTCTGGCATGGTTTTTTAGCTGTGTAACTATGGGTTTGTTATTTACCTCTCTGATATTCCAAGATATTCAGTCTGCCCCCTGACAGAGGCAATATCTACACGATGCCATAACATGGGGATAGAAAGTAAGAAATGCAGTCAACTATTTGGGTATTTTAACTACAACAACCAGTAGGCTGCTTACATCTGGAACTTTCACTGAGCCACCTGGGAGTTTTGGTGTAGTGTAGACAAAGTACTCTACTTCTCTTGGTTCATCATAAGAACAAGCATAGGGCTTTTGGCACCATGCATTGGATTCATTGTTTTCAGTTTTTCTTCTGAAAGCTCTTTTAGCTGGAAACAGTCCTGAGCAGTCTGTGTTTTTTCCTTAGTCACCAGTGTTGCTCAAAGATATAAGAGAATAAAACCCATTGTCTGAGTTCCAGTTCCCTCGTTAAATTTACCGCTAAGCTGGTTGAACCAAGGACTCACAGCAGGGGCCATGGGCAAGCAGTACAAGGAACTGCCCCGGGGTTCAATTTTACATCCTTAATGACCTTTGGTGGGTCCAGGAAGTGGATTTGGAGCTTCTGGTAGGGGAAGGTCTCAGCCTAATAAACCTTCAAGTCAGTGAGTCAGGAAACAGGGCCTGCTACGCATTCAGCATTCTGGTGGCTGTCGTGGAGTGTTATAGTTTTGATCACAGATCTCCTCTGTGGTCTGGAGCTGAGAGTACGGGACTGTGGCTTAAGTTCTACTGTCTAAATATAAAACTAATTCCAAGAATACAGCCAATAAAATAAGGTGAGTGATAGATCACAAGACTGAAGGTCCATCCCACCTTTTCCATTTCTGGTCAGTGATAATACAGGATTAAAATGGAATATGTGATATTGTTAAACACATCCCCTTGTTATTGCCTGTGGGTTGAGAAGAATATAGATAATTTCCTTATATAGATAAGGAATAATATTCAATTATGAAAGCCCAAAGCCAGATTGGTTCACACTGTAAGTCGATAAGCAAAAAAAATAAATAAATCAACACCAAAGACACACAAAAGCCCTTTCTTTTAAATAAGTATAGTATATAAATAATGCCTTTATAAGCCAATTAGCAAAAGTCAGAGGTAGAGGATGTGGAAGAATTCATATGTTCCCAAGGTACCTATACTTACCAATGTATCTTTTTGTATCCCCAGGTCTCAGCATAGTGTCTGGAGCACAACAGGTGCTTAATAAATGTTCATTGGTGGTGATTGTGGTGATGATGATCACCTTCACAAAACAGAAGCCCCAAAGCATTGCGTGACAATGAGTGCCCATCACAGCATACCTACTGTGGATGCTAAATCTGATATTGGTCCAAGCTTCTTCCATAACTGACTATGCCTCTAAGAAGGCTGCTTTGGGGAATAACACCTCACTTTTTAATGCTATATTAATAGAAATATAGAATCTAGAATGAAGAAATTGATTGTCTTTATTTCTTTGTGTTGATCAGACCACAGCTGTAGTATGGTAGTCAGTTCCAGGTACTACATTTTGAAGAGGGAAGATGTTGAATCAGGGTGGTGAAGGGACTTGAAACCATGTCAAATAAAAATTAGTAGAAAGAGTAAGTGATGGAGGCAGCTAGGTGGCACAGTGAATAGAGCTGGCCCTGGAGTCAGGAAGACCTGAGTTCAAATCTGGCCTCAGACACTTAACACAAAAAACTAGCCATGTGACCTTGGGCAAGTCATTTAACCCCAATTGCCCTGCCTTCCCCCTTCCAAAAAGCGGGAAAAAAAAAGAGTAGGTGATGAGATGACTTAGATCAGGGGGCATGATAACTGTCTTCAAATATTTGATGGATTTACATATAGGAAAGTAATTACACTTATTCTGCTTGGCCCCCAGGGGCAGAATGGGATCCGTGGTTGGCCTGCCAGAGGGAAATATCTTTTGGTTCAATATATGGATGAACTTCCCAAGAACTAGAAACATCCAAAAATAAAATGGAATGCCTTAGGAGGTTGAACTCCTCATCATTAGAGGTCTCTAAATAGAGACCAAATACATGCTTCTGATATGCTTCCAAATCTAAGATTCAGTGATTCTAACACTTGAAATAATTCTATTAGGCCAGTTGGTGCTCTAAAATGTAGCTAATAGCATTTTCATAAAACCCCAGTTTCCCTGCTTATAGCATTGTGATTGCACAGTCATTGAAGATGAATACTGGTCAATCAATGAACCTCAAATGCTAAGTATGAATTCAAGGAATGTTAATGGTAGAACTAACTACCCTATCAACTACAACCACAGCTTACAGTCTTCAAATAGTTCTGAAACTCAAGTGGAAATATAATTACAAGGCTGGAATGATGAGCATGTTGAGGTTCAGTGGGTTTATTTTTCAGCGGAGAGAAAATTCATAGTAAACATTCAGGATCTAAGCTCTTGAGTAAACATATTTGTATTATAATAATTATTAACAGCATAGTAGTAATGGTAGAAATAATAATAGAAAAGCCACCTTTGCTACTTTTAAATAGCAAAGTATCTCAGGATTCTCTCCAGCCCTCTCCTTTTCATAAAGGCACAAGGACCAGTACATTCCCAGGAACTGTGTATTTGACTACTAGTTACAGCTGAGAGAAAGAAGATCTGAAGCTGAGCAAAAATCATTTCCCAATTGATATATAGTCAAAGAATATGAATAAACATCCTCAAAAGATGAATTACAAACTTAACAATGTAAAAAGTTTAACCGATACAACATCCCTTATTATCCAGTGTGTGGTAATGGAATTTGGAGTTAGAAGGTCTGAATTTAAATCCTACCTCTGGATACTTGCTAGCTATGGGACTTTGAGCAAGTCACTTCTCTCTGAAATCTGTTTCCTTGTCCATAAAGCAAGAAGTTTCGACTAGCTGATTGCTGTAGCCCCTCTCTGTTCTAAATCCATGACCCTCATTTTACAGATGAAGAAATTGAGGTTTAGTGAGATTATATGACTTGCCTGGAGTCAAGTGTGTGGCAGACAGGAATTCATACCCAGATTTTCTGATAGGAAGTTCAGGTTTTTACTTCCTCCATGTGATATCCAATTTCTAGAGAGCTTATAAATTTAAAGAGCCAAGATATTTAGTGTTAGAATAGAAATTTAGGCCTTGTCTTGTCACTTTTCTGCCATGGGTCCTTTTACCCTTGGTTGAAAATTTTTTGAAGCTCTTGAAGTCTGGGTTAAATGGGAATGTCCACCAAGATAGAAATATTGTCACCAAAATCTCCTTAACTCTTTCCTCTATTGACATGCTTTAAGCAAGGAAGAATGAGGGAGAAAAGAAGGGGGCCCTTTTTCTTTTGTTCATTACTTTCACTCTGTAACATAACTCAAAAGACTTCTAAAAATCATTTAAAGATAGAAATAGGATTGCTCCCTAATGTTACTTGTGTTAAATGATTCTTGATCAATCCCACTATCATTGTTTGTTTCTGTATCCTCTTTTAATGAACTCTAATAGTGGAATTAGAAAGCAGAAAGTGGCCTTAAAAATTCATCCAGTCCAAGCCCCTGCCTTGAGGCAGGCAAACAACCAGTTGGTTGAAGAGAAATGACTTTCTTTCTTTTTCTTAAAAATTTCCAGAGATTGCAGCTCCAGACCTCTGCCACCCATCCCAATGAGATTTTTCTCCTCGGAACCATGTCCCTCCCACAGATCATTGGAGGTTTGGGCAGCACTTCTGACATTCTGGTTAGCACAGCACACCTAATCTTAGTGCTGGACTCTTGCCATCGATGAAGCTTTCCTGCAAAGGATTTATCTCAGTGTTGTTTCTATAACTATCTGTTGGATGCATTCAAAGGCCTTACAACAGCAGCCAGAGTCAAAAGCCTGAAGGAAGTTGTTCTGGTTCAATTAATTTGTCTGATATGGCTGAGTGGATCTAATACTTAAAAAGAAAGACTAGTGAGATGATTCCTATTGCCTTCAATTCATTTTATCTGTGTCAAGTCTTTTCAGGGCATAGGTTCTCTCTCATTAGGGTGATTTCAATGTTTGAGAAAGGTAGAATAGAGTTCAACTTAGTTTATTTTTTTGAGAGCCCCTTTTACTTCTTTCTACAATGTTAGGTCCATAAGGTACAGAAGCATCATGGTAAGACAGGTCAGCTTTTTGGTGCTTCTTCATGAAGGGAATCAAAACAACCCACCTGACCAGAAAAATAACCAAGTTGGCATTATAAAGATGAACTTTTTTGCTTCAGAAATTCTGAACTCTGCATCTTCGCTAGTAATGTCACTTAGAAGTTCTTCTGAATATTAAGTGAGGAGACATACATTCCCATAGTTGTTTTCTCCTTGTAACGATTCTTTCCTATAAGGTCTTTCACACATAATCTCTTACAGTAGAGATGCTGACTTCCCACTCTAAGGGGAAGCATTTTCTCCCATTCCCTCATCTGCTTTCTTACTCTTAAAGTTTTATTTTCCTGTCATCACCTTTAGTATCCTTTCCTGAACCTCTTTCCTTTCAAAGAAAAAGAAACAGCTACTGAATAAAAATGTGGGCAATATTTTAAAATCATAAACTTAGGACTGGAAGAAAACTCTGAGGCTATCTGGTTCAACTCTTCCTGTACGACCTAAGGCAGATCACTTTACTTGCAGAAATTGAGAGTGTTGGGGCTAAGTCCTCACCAAAGTCCCTTTCAAATCTAACTCTGTCATTCCACTTAATAAAGCGAATGAAGGAGCACACACTTTCTCCCATCTCCATATAACCCATATTCAGAATACTTCCTGTTGTTTCCCATTCAGGAATACTCTGATGTTTAAAAATTAAAACCAAGGCTCTGGATTTTAATATTCCCTTTTAGAGAAAAGATACTAGCCCTTCTGCTAAAAGGTTCAGAGGAGATAAAGCAAATTTTGTTTCCTATTGAGTAGATTTAGATTATATTTCTTTTCTGAAGAACTCAAAGGCATCTCAGATTCTTCAGTACTGACCAATGGTCTTTTTAAACATGCATGATTCAACTGAAAGACCTTGGGAATCATATTGGTCTCATGGAACTTTTTCCAACTCTCCCCAGTTTTCTTGCTTTATCTTTTTTTGGGGGGGGGGCTACCTTGATTGGTGACATTAAGTAGCACAAATTCAACTAGACAAGTAGCCCAATATATCTATCCAGGATTAAGTTCAGACTCAGATCATACTTCACATACTGTATTGCAGCCCACCTCCAATTTTTACCTCTTCCTCTAAGCACAGTAATCAAATCAATATTCTCATTGCTCTTACCTAATGAATCAACTCAGCATCCTTCTGATGCCTCCAGTACTCCCTTCACTGGCCACCATCCATCTATTAGAATTTAAGTCCCTAAAAGGCAAGGACTATTTAATCTTACCTTCACATCCCTATTACAGGACACATATAATCATTGCTTTAGAGTTGGAAGAGACCTTAGAAACCATCTACTTCAACCTCTTCATTTTATAGTTGAAGAAACTGAGACTCATGAAAGTTAAGAGGCTGGCCCAAGGTCACACAGACAGTAAGCCTCAGAAGTAGGATCAGAACCCAGGTCCTCATACTCAAGTCTATGTTTTATTCACTGTACCAGACTGCCTCTCATAGTGAGGAATGGAGTTTCTAAATGCTTGTTGAATTAAATTTCTCCTATGACCCAGATTGGACATTTCTACTCAGATTTTATTTCCTTTAAGGTCTGATGAAATTGGTCAAACAAGGCATCTTGTAAAGGAAACTCAACTGAAGCTCATCTCAGTCAGTGGTTTCAAAGGGATTCTTAGTCATCTGTGTATTTTCCTTTGGAAACAGAGCTGTTTGTTCATTCAGTTTTTGCTGAACTGGACTTTTCCCTCTTAGTTAATCATGCCGAGGAACATGTTAATTGCTTATTTTGGTCTCCACACTTGTTTTGGTGAAAGATTTCAAATCCAAATGGTAATTCTTGTTAGGGGTGTCAGCAGCAATTAGCACAGCAGTTTTCTGCTAAACTGCATTTTTTTCCCTTGCTAAATCTTGCCCAATCTCATTGAACTAATTGCTTATTTTGGCTTCCAGATCTGTTTTGGTAAAAGATTTTGGTTTGTAATTCTTGTTACCAAGGTATTAGCAGTAATAATGACTTGGGTACCTTTGGGGATCCCTGTATATTCAGAAAAGAAACCCTTACTCTGAATCCAGTCTAGTGCAATTTAGCAGACATGGTAGGCAACAAGTGTGTGTAAGCACTATGCTAAATACACCCTCAAATACAAAGACAAAAATGCCCTTACATGAGTTTGGGAGAGGACATATAAACAAAAATGTAAAAATTATCATTTGAGGAAAGAGAAAGCACTACCAACCAAGGGGATCATATAAGGCTTCCTGAAGGAGGTGGAACCAAGCCTTGGAAGAAGCTACGAATTCTAAGAGGTAAAAGAAAAAGAATAAAGATAAAAAATGAAATAAAATCTTGAGGAAAGAAATGGATCATTTCACAATTCCACTGACAATGAATTAGTGTCCTAGTTTTTCCACATCCTTTCCAACATTTGTCACTTTCCCCTTCTAACATTTTAGCCAGTCTTGTAGGTGTAAAATGATATCTCAAGGTTGTTTTAATCTGTATTTCTCTAATCAATAATGATTTAGACCATTTTTGTATGGCTATAATTTGCTTTGATTTCTTCATTGGAAAACTGCCTGTTCATATCCTTTGACCATTTATCAATTGGGGAATAACTTATATCCTCATATATTTGACAAAGTTCTTTATATTTTAGATATAAGACCTTTATCTGATAAACTATAAATTTCCACCCCCAATTTTCTGTTTTCTTTCTAATCTTGGCTATATTTGTTTTATTTATACAAAACCTTTTTAAATTTGATGTACTAGAAATTATCCATTTTACACCTAATTTTGCTTTCTTTCTCTTATTTATTCATAGATTGTTCAACTACCCATAAGTCTGATAAGTAATATGTTGAAGGTTCTTCTAATTTTCTTATAAAATCTCTCTTTATATAGGTCATGTATCCATTTTTCATGCAGAGAAAGAACAGAAAAATAGAGGTATGTATAGAATAATTTTGCTCCTAGAGAGCAGTCCTTTATAACAGAAAAGAAAAAAGAAAAAAAAAGGCAGTTCAGAAAAACTAACCAATGCATTGAAAAATGTTGATGTACCACACCCATAGTCCCCCACCTCTGCAAATGAAGGTTGGAGGTGTCTTCTCATATCTTTCTTTTGGGACCAATCTTGGTCATTATGATTTCATAGCATTCAGTTTCAATTGTTTTGTTGTTCTTTATTTACTTTGTTGTGGGCAGCTAGGTGATGCAGTGGATAGAGCATAGGATTTGGAGCTATAAAAACCTGAGTTTAAGTCCTACATCAGACATTTATTATCTATGTGATTCTGAGCAACTCATTTAACCTCTGTGTGCCTCAGTTTCCTCATATGTAAAATGGTTATAATTATACGGCCAGCTCAGTGCTCTGAGAGTGGGCAGCACAGCGAGCTAGGAACCGACAGCGAAGTGCTCTGGGAGCTGAGCCCAGGCCCGAGTGAGTCCCGGTTTTAGCCCTAGGGCAGCTGGGCCAGCAGCTGGCTGGAAGGACCCCAGAACACCAGCAGCTGTGGTGATTCCAGAATTGTCAGCACAGATATGCCTAGGACAAAGTGAGAGGTTAGCACCCTATGGAAATTGGGACCAGTATTTGGGGAATGCGTCGGCTTCCTCCCCTGGGGGCAAAAAGCTGCTGAAGAAACGCAGCACAGAAGCCATTTTGCAGCGTCAGGGGCAGCTCTAGCTCCTGGTCTTCGAACTGTAGGGAGATCCAGCAATCAGTCTGGGGATTAATTGCTCTTGCTTTAAACTGCCTAGATCTGGATTGTCATCTGTGGGGGAGGTTTGGGGTGGGTATCCAATTTGCCAGAGTGGGTGGAGGCTTTACAGAGGCCACCCAACCTGCAGAAGTTGTGAAGACCCCACTTTTGGGACGGAAGCTCTCCTATCTGGTGGCAGAGTCCTACTGTGGCAACAAGCCCAAAAATCAAGTAATTAAGTGGCAACATGCCTAGGGAAAAGAAACAAAATAAACAGAAAAGTTCAACATTGGACTCCTATTTTAGGGGCAAAGAGGATCAAAGTATGGAGGAGGACTGTGAGGTCAGAACTCTTGCACCAAAAGCCCCAAATGAAAATACAAGCTGGCTACAGGCCATAGAGGACCTTAAGAAGCAGACAAGAGAAGTGGGGGAAAATTGGGAAGAGAAATGATAAAGATGCAAGAAAAGTATGAAATGACAGTCAATAGCTTGACTGAGGAAAATAACACCTTAAAAAATAGACTAACTCAAATGGCAAAAGAGGTTCAGAAAGGCAATGAGGAGAAGAATGCCTTAAAAAGTCAAATTTGCCAGATGGAAAAAGAAACTCAAAAGCTCAATGTGGAGATTCATTCCCTCAGAGTTAGACTGGAGCAAATGGAAGCTAGTGACTTTATGAGAAATCAAGATGCTGTTAAACAGATCCAAACAAATGAAAGATTAGAAGGCAATGTGAAATATCTCATGGGAAAAACCACTGACCAGGAAAATAGATCCAGGAGAGACAATTTAAAAATTATTGGACTACCTGAAAGCCATGATCAAAGAAAGAACCTAGAAATCACCCTTCAAGAAATTCTCAAGGAAAATTGCCCTGATGTTTTAGATCCAGAGGGCAAAATAGAGGTTGAAGGAATCCACAGATCACCTCCTGAAAAAGATCCCAAAAAGAAAACTCCCAGGAATATTATAGCCAGGTTCCAGAATCCCCAGATCAAGGAGAAAATACTACAAGCAGCCAGGAAGAAACAATTTCAATATTGTGGAAACACAATCAGAATAGCCCAGGACCTGGCAGCTTCTACAGTGAGGGATCGAAGGGCATGGGATATGATATTCCAGAGGGCAAAAGAGCTGGGACTGAACCCAAGAGTCACCTATCCAGCAAAACTGAATATCTTGTTTCAGGGGAAAATATGGTCATTCAGTGGAATAGAGGACTTTCAAGCATTCTTGAGGAAAAAACCAGAGTGGAATAGAAAATTTGACATTCAGACACAAGAAGCAAGAGATGCTTGAGAAGGTAATCAAGGAAAAGAAATCAAAAGGAACTTATCAACATTGAACTATTTACATTCCTACATGGAAAAACAATAACTGTGTCTGATGAAACCTTTCTCATTATGAAAATAACTGAAGAAGGGTATATGGGCATATGTTTATAGGTATACATGGATAGAGGGCACAGGTTGAATTTGATGGGAAGGGATGATACTTAAGGGGTGAAGTGAAGAGGTGAGAGAGGAAAGTGGCAAGAGGAGATGGAGGGAAGGGTGGGGTAAACTATCTCATGTAGAAGAGGCAAGGGGAAGTAGTTGCAGGGGAGGGGAAGAACAGGAAGGCAAAAAGGCAAAACCATATTCTCATTGAAGTTGGTTCAAGGAGAGAATGACATACATACTAAATGGGATATCTCACCCTGCAGGAGAGTAGGAGAAAGGGGGATGAGAGGAGGGATGATGGAGGGGAGGGCATTCTAGGGGGAGGGGAAGTTGGAAGTACCCACTTTCAAAGAGGGACAGGATCAAAGTAGGGAATGAACCAGGTGGGAGGTGAGATGGGTGGGAGGGAAATATAAGCAGTCTTTTACAATATATCTACTATGGTAATGTTTTGCATAGCTATGCATGTACAACACATACTGAATTGCTTATCTTCTCAGAGGGAGTGGGTGACAAGGGAGGAAGGGAATGGATCTGAAAATTGAAGTTTTAAAATTAAATGTTTCGTAAGATGTCCAGGCATTGGGGCTCAGAGATTCACTTTGCCCTAATGACAAAGTCAAAGGGGGTGTGGAAGAAGATATGGGAGAGAGCAGATTGGATGAGGGGGTATCTAGTGGGACTGCTATTATGGATTGGTGGGTAGGGAAAAATGGGGGAAAAATTGTAACTCAAAATCTGGTGGAAATGAATGATGTAAACCAAAAGTTAATAAAGCATTTGTTTAATAAAAAAAAATTTGAGTACCTAATTCACTTAGCCATTAACACATTTCTTTACTTCATTTTTCCACTTGGTTATTTGGTATATCACCTTAGGTTTCTACCAGTCCAATCTCTGATTTCAAGGAACAGAAGCAGAACCCCATGCTCAAAAGACACATTTAACTCTCAGGTTTATTGATAACTTGCAACTGCTCTGCTAGGCAGAGAATATGAGAGTACACATGCCTTGACCATCTTGTTGCCTCCAAGTCTCAGTTGGCTAGTTCTCATCCTAAGAGGAAAGAAAGCATATGTTCTGGGAAAGGCCCTACCCAGATCTTGCAGGCTGGTTCTTAGTAGCCTGTGGAAGTTAGAGTTATTGTTATACACTCAGAAGGTGAAGGAAGGAAGGAAGGAAGGAAGGAAGGAAGGAAGGAAGGAAGGAAGGAAGGAAGGAAGGAAGGAAGGAAGGAAAGAAGGAAGGAAGGAAGGAAGGAAAGGAGGAAAGAAAGAAGGAAGGAAGGAAGGAAGGAAGCTAGTATGTATCAAGAACCTACCTTGAGCCCGGCACTGGGCTAAGCACTTTACAAATTTTAACCCATTTGGTACTCACAGCAACCCTGGGAGGAAGGTGCTATTATCACCCTCATTTTACAGAGGGGAAAATTGAGGCAAATGGTAGCTAAGTGACTTGTCCAGTGTCACTTAGCCAGTAAAATCTGAGGCTGGATTTGAAACAATGTCTTCCTGACTTCAGACTATCTATTGCACCATCTTGCTGCTTTAAAAAGAAATGGAGCCTTTCACAAATGTACAAATCTAGGAAGAGCAGATCAGATGACACCAATCACAAATAAACTAGGCAAGCATAAACTTGGGACTTGGCAAAAGCCTTATGGTGTCAAGTACCCAAGTTAATGGTGTCATCTAGCTGTTTCAGTCTATATGCCCTCCTTTGCCCTCTAGTATAACCAGACTATATCACTTCTTCCAAAGGTCATAATATTACTTTTTTTCTCAGACAATCAATTGGATGTGAAGTGACACTTTTCTTTCTTTGACTTTGCTTTAAGAATTGCACAAGAATAGGGGTGACTAGGTGTCGAAGTGAATAGAGCACCAGCACTGGAGTCAGGAGGACCTGATTTCAAATCCAGCCTCAGACACTTAACATTTACTGGTTGTGTGACCTTGGACAAGTCACTTAACCCCAATTGCCCTGCCCTCCCCCCTCCAAAAAGAAAAAAAAAAGAATTGTACAAGAAGCATTGAAGGAGCAGATGTGGCCCTAAGACTATGGGCTGATCACCTATCTTCTAATCCTTTTCTCCCTCTTTAGGGAGGAACAATCTAATTTAAAGGCTCAGTGTCTAAATTGTAATCCTGGCATAAATTCTTTCTCCTTTGCCATTCATTTATTTTACTTAGCACTCTCCTCTATACTGATGTCTCTCTGATTGACAACCACTTCAGGCTTAATTGAGGAGGACAGTTGTGGCCAGACAAGCAGATGACAAGCTCTGATGCCTCTGGGAGCTATCCATAGCTGTGAAATAACAGCACCAGACTGGTTTTTAGTGGACGAGCCAGGAAGGTTCCAGGTGGGTTGACTCAACTGGAATGTGCTCCTGTCTAAGAAGCTGTCTCCTGCTGGGTCCTGGCTAAATGGAGAAATCCTGAGACATCACAAGTGAGATTCTCATTATATTATTTCCAAACAGACTGGGACCATAGAGCCTCTTCTTATGAGAACTCCAGCACCACTTTGAAATGTAGTATGTAGCTGACTTGCTCATGAGGTAGCATTTAAAGTCACCATAACTGAAATTCTGAACCCACCCCAATCCACATCCTTTCTCTAAGTCCAGCTGGTTCTAGTCAACATTCTTCAGTCTGGCATGCCAGAAAGTTCAGTTTTTTTCCAGGAGAATATAGACTCGTCTTTCCCAGGATATTTCACTACCTTTGTTTTGGGGATTGATGGAATCAAGCAAATAGGAAAGGATATGAACATTTTGTAGTGGAAGAAGCAAGGGGATTCATAACAAAGTCATCAGGTAACATAATAAGGTCATTAGATTTTTAGAATCCTTATTGCTTTTGGTTAATCTCAAGGGCATATTTGGGGGGCAGAATGAGAGAGTAAGTCATAGACTGGTGTCAGATTTGGTCAACCACCTGACCCATCCTTGTTTGTGATCAAGACCATGAAGAAAAGTGATGATTTGCCAAAGAATCAGAATCCAAATGTAGAACATAATAAGGATCTGCTCAGTATATCAAGGTGCTGTGATATAGCTCCTGAGAGGGCCAGACACACACTAGAATTGATTCCTGCCCCAGTGGAAGCCTTCTATCTGAGGAAGGAAGGAGTTGCTTTAGTTTCAAAGTCTATTAGTCTCTTGGACTATTCCTACTTCAGACCTCCTGGATGTCCTTTCTTGACCTTTTGCTCATTGAATTCTTTGCTTTCTAATTCTTTGTCATTTCTGACTCCGGACCATTTCCAGAGTTCTGATCTCTGCATCCACCTTGATTCCTATATACTATCAAAGTCTAGACCATCCCTTGGCCTTGTTTTTATCCTTTGTGCCCTGTTATTACATTGGCTTTATTTGTCCCTGACTTCCTGTCTTTCCTTTCTGTCCACATCCTACAGTGAAAACATGATCATGATTCAGTCTTCATGAATCAAAGTGTTTTGGTTACAGATGATTTCTAAAGATGTATTGCCCTTTTCTGCTCTAGAAATTGACAGTAGTCTTACAATTTGGACCATGATACTACTGTTGCAGTCACAAAATTACCAGAAACTACCACGTTATCTGTTAAGTGGTTATCTATCTTGTGAAGAGTCTATGAAGATAAAGTATGGGAATATATGTGTGTATACATATATACTTGGGTGTGGGGATAAGTGTATATATGTATATGTATATATAGTTTTAGTTACTTGGAGTTCAATTCCCTGTCAGTAAGGACTTATCCCAATATATATGAAACTACTTTCTTGAAAGGTAATAAAGTGAAATCAGCAGGCTCCTTGATTCCTGTCAGGAATGCAGGAAGGCTTAGTTCAAATCCTGCATTGGACAACTTTAAATGAACCTGAACATATAATATAACCTTTTAGAATCCTAATTTCCTCATCTGTAGAATGTAAATAACAATAACCCCTATCTCAGATGTCTATTGTGCAGGTTAAACAAGATTACATATGTAAAGCATATTGCCAACCTTAATACAAATGGCAGTCATCATCATCAGTCATATTGCCCCTATGGATCTCAGTTTCCTTATCTGTAAAATGAGGAAGTTGGAATAGGTGAGTCCAAACTCTCTTCCAGCTCTCAATTTAGGGTAGCTAGATGGAGTAGTAGGTAGTGTGCAGGACCTGGAAGACCTGAGTTTGAATTCTGCCTCAGACCTTATTAATAGTATAACCTGGGTAAATTCCTTAATCTCTCTCAGCAGCAATTTCCTCTCCTGTGAAATAGGGATGATAATAACAGCACCTACCTTTCTCAGAGTTGTTGCAACAGTCAAATGCAGTCATATCTGTAAAGTATTTTGCAAAACTGAAAGCAATATGTAAATGCTAATGATTATCATCATTGCTACCCTATTACGGTGTTTCAGGGCCTTATTAGAGGCACTTTATTATAGAATGTGGCTAGGAAAGATCCTGGCCAATCCAAAGTTTGAGACATCTTCAAATGAGGAAGGAAGGCAACTTGGAAAGGGTACAAATTTAAATGGGTCATAAGGAAATCAAAAGAGAACCAACTTCATTAAAGAATGAATAAATCTGCCTGCTTCCATCCTTCCTGAGCTGGCAGAGTTCAAGGTACAAATGGATGGACCAAACAGAGAGGAGGTCATTTTGAAAGGATTCCATCCATCATGCCCACAGGAAATGAGCCTGGTTATAAAAGCTCAGTTGGGCAGGAACAGTTCATTTTGGTTGGCTCATAGACTTTGGTTTATGAGGTTGTGAAGGAGGAAGTTCAGAGACTTCATTTTCACCAGAGAGTTTAATTGCCAGAAAACCGTAATCAATAGATACTCAACTCCCAGGCTCATCTCCACATATTCACCTAGAAAATTACCAGGTCTACATTAGAAATATGCATTCCTTTGAGACGTGGCTGAAGTCAAGCTCAGTTGTTACTGGTCATTTCGGAAATATCTCTCTCCCCTTCCTTCTCCTCCCTCCCTTCCCACTTACCTACTGTTACTGTTTCTGAATTAAGAAGGGGAAGGGGTGGGTTCTTTATCATCGTTGCTTCCTTTTCTATGTATACACTAACCAACTCTTTAATTATAGAATTTACCCAAGAATTGAAGTCATGCCCACTGACCTACAGTTTGCCATCTCTATTCTTTTCCTTTTGTTTTTTTCAAATTGAAGCATTTCCCTCTCATTTACTTATGGGAGGCCAAGAATGGTCCTATTCCATGTGTTTTCTGTTACTTATTTTGTTACTGTGCTTCAATAAAATGCTTTACTATTTGATCTATGTTTCTTACCTTGTCTTTGAAGCAGAGCCAATCAATCGACATGTATTTATTAAACACTCGCTATGTGGTAGTCACTGTGCTAGGCACATTGGAGACATTAATACAATGAATGAAACCATCCTTACTCAAAAATACTTTATATTCTCAGAAAGAGGCTAGAGGGCATGTATTTCTTTCACATTGAAATCAAGCTATGTCGAGAACCCAGAGTTGCGTAGAAGATTCATTACACACCCATTACCCAATCTTTAAGATCCATGTCAAGAGCTACTTTCTCCACAAAGTCTTTAGATGTCCTCCCAGTCAGAAATACTCTCCCTCTTCAGGTGCATCATAGCACTAATCATGCTCTCTTTTATATTAAGGTAATCTATTTAATAATAGGTCCCAGCCCAAGCCTCACTTGGTCATTCATTGCTCAGATTTTGATGACTCAGAGTGAAAGTAAACAGCAATTGTTTCTGTTCTGGCCGAAAACCCTGAGAATCTTCCCTTACCAATTTGAGGCCATCTTTTGCCTCATTTCTTACCTAGCCTTAAATCACTGAATGGGTGTTGCCCAAGACAAACTGAGACCTAGGAAAAATCTTGGCTTAGAAAGGCCAAGATCTCCCATGCCTCTGGGGTCATCTCCAGTCCTCCTGACCTGTGTCTTGCCAATGAACTCTAATGGCCCTGGAAGAGACAGTGAGGCTAATGACTTTACACAGTCCTGCCTCACTTAAATCCAATTCATTTGCAAGTCAAGACATCACCGTCCTGATATCATTGGTCCTTTTTGAGAGAGAGACAAACAACAACAATTTTATATATATATGTCTACAGCAGTTTGGTTTTGCATTCAATTCTGAGATACAGTTTGCACTTGAAGTAATGACCTAAGTATAATTTATCAATACCAAAACAAAGGTAAATGAGGATATATGTCAATCTTCCCCATGGCCACCTGGATCCCAGATGTAAATCCAGATATGGGATGCCTAATAACACATATGAACTTCACCCACAAGCAGATCAGCTTTGTCAGGATGGCAGACTGATTTTGGGTTGCCTAACTCTACCACTGACTCCACTTAGTATATTTCTTTTATTCAAAGCAAATTCATTTGATAAATGTACCCATTAGGAATAAGAAAACCCAGATATTTATCAGTATATAAGTCAGAAGTAAGCAGATAAGAAGGTATATCCTAGTTGTTGTTTTTTTTCTTAATGATGATACCTATGGACCCATAAGTCACTTTGGAATTTTCTTTCAGCATGTTGCTCTCTGTATCCACCTTTTCCCCTCAATCCTTTTCCCCCCGGAAGCCACCGATTCTGTCCAGGTAGCCTCAACATGTTATATTTCCTACTAAACTGCTTCATGAGGACAGGGACTTTCTTCTATCCAGAATTTTTACACATAGTGGGTACTTTAAAAAATTATTGAATAGCCTGAAATAGCCTCCAAGTGTACCCTACTTTCTGCTAGGAATTATCATGATGATCATCATCATAATACAAAAAAAACCCAGCAATAGTAACACCAGTCAACACCTATCCATGAAAAAGGTTATGAGAGCCTAGGCTAGGATGGTATCAGTGTAGAAAGTAGGAGACAGATTTGAGAGATATTACATAAGTATAATCAACAAAACTTGACAACTAATTGAGAAGAGCAAAGGAAAAGAAGTTGGGAGAAAGAATCCCTCTCTGTTGAGGAACAGAATGAGACTGTGCTAAACTGGTGGGTGTTAGCACAACCAGTGGAAAGTGTCCTGAGTGTCATTCTGAGCTTTCAGTAACAACTTCTGCACACACTGACACTTCCCTCTGCCAGGCTCAGAGTGACACAGAAACGCATCTAAGGTAGCAACCAAACAGCTCTTAGGCTTTGGGACAAGAACGGATTTAGCTCTTCTATAATTCAGGAATGGGATCACTGAGGTTAATTTTGAACTGCCATGGATTCGAGCCTTCAGATCTTGGGGAGGAGCTTGGTAGAGTTTAATAAGGTGTAAGCAACATTTTTGCAATCATTGAGTATTTATTCTACTAGGGTACTCTATCCATTAACAGAAATCATTCACCCTTGATAAGTTAGTAGATAGTTTTTCAAAAATTGTCATAACCCCAAAAAATCATCACTTTGCAGTGAAACTGGTCATAAACCTCTCTGAATTCAGCAAGGCTAAGGTATGCACCCTTGATTTCCTTAGAACTTAGGATAAGTAAGGAAAGTGAGTTTAGTAGGCAACTGAAAGGTGATTGATCATTCCACTTAGGATATACGTGCTAAACCAGAATTCTCTTTATATTTCACATTATCTTCCTCTATTGCCAGCATTCAGAACAGACCAAAAGATATGCTAATTTACCCCTGGTCAACTTTCCCCTCTCCATGAGGAAGGAAGTAAAGCAGTTGCCCAGAATTTTGGAATGTTTACTTATATAAGGGGAAGAAGCACAGTGGCATTCAACCTCTTGTTTTTTTTTTTGCAGCAACGTGGCCCTTTTTCAAAAATCTTTAAGTACTTTGCAAACTGGGAATTATCCATGCAACAAGTGGCAGATGTTCCCTTAGTCCACAGTTTTTTGATTGATAGATTCAACCTCTCACTTTCCTCATGCCTCTCACAGGCATAAAGGAGAATTCTGAGTCTGTAGTAGTCTCTTTTTCAGGTATGGTTTGAACTAAATGTCCTTCAACATCCCTACATCCTATCATCTTTTACATAGATATGTATCATATATGTGTTCCATCTGTCTTTGCTTCTGTTCTCCACTTTTCTGATGGAACTTCTTTGAAGGCAGTGACAGTGTTTTCAAATGTTTTCTTTCTATCTATTTAAATATGATTTATAATAAAATAACCTATAAGTATAATTATAAATAATTATGACACATCTATGATATATTATATAATATATAATTATATGTAACATATTACACAATATGTAATACATCATTATAAGATTATCTATAAATTTTTTTGGTTCATACTCGTTTGTCTCCCGTTCCCATTGTGGGAGGAGACCTTATCTTCTCCTTTATATGTATAGATTGTGTGGCTCCGTGGTAGATTTTTCATTCATTCTTTTATCCCTTTGCTCACTCACTTATGAACTTGATAGTAGAGAAGAGCACAAATATCTATTAAGCGCTCAATGGGCTTAGCACTATGCTAAATACTACAAATATCTCATTTGAGATAAAATTATTGAATTATCAGAAAAATCAGAGCCAAATTTAACAAATGTAAATGCTGACAAGAGTTAGTTAGGCAGAGGAAAGCCTACAGACTTCAGCTTCTCTCTTCCTTTCTGCATATCTAAACCTACTCATTCTTCAAAGTCAAGTTCAGGCATCACAACAATCCACATGAATCTCTCCCTTCCTTAACCTCCCATCAGACTTAATACCTCACTATTTAGTACATAATTATTCTGATTTTTTCTGCCATTAGATATTATAGTATGCCTGTTTAAAAGAAGCACTTGAACACATGTAGACAGAGCTGCCATTGTGAAATGTACATTGTTTACATTTTTTAAAAAGAGCTTCCCCCCATCCAAGCCAAGGAAAATTAAGCTCAGTGGGAAAATCTCCAGATTTCCTAGTGGCATAATGCTATGGGTTAGAGTTATCCAAACAAGAGTTTTTGCCATAATAATAGCACAGTGGAGATGACACTGAGGCCTTGCTCCTTCAAATCACTGGATTTCCCTTTGGCCCTGAGATGCAGGTTAAGGCTCAATCTTAATCCCAAATCTTTGGTTTTGCAGTCTTACACCAAAGCCATTTGATTTTGGTTTATTTTTAGGTCAAGTAACTATGCCTTTTGTACTGTACTCAACAAAAATTTCTCCAAAATAGCTAAAAAGAGAATAGTGCAAATATCTAATCTCCCACCACAGAGCATTACTTGTGGGGGAAAAAAAGGACTATGTCAGAAAGCGTCCCACAAAAACACAAACCCTGCCATAGAATATTTAAACTAGTGAATAAAGTATCAGCTGTCTGTTTATCTGCAATTGAAATTCTATCCTTTAAAATAAATTCCTCTGGCCATAAATCTCATTTTCTAAACCAAATCATTTGAATATTATTGAACTCAGAGAATTCTTTTGGCCAAATGATTCCCACGGATGGATGAGCAACCATAAGGTTTAATTGGACCAAAGACAAGAATTCCTTTTCTAAAGGACTCTTTGGGGAAAATAAATATCGTAAAAAAGTCAGTTCTAATTCTACTACTAATATTAATTCATCTCTAATTCTCTCAGTGTTTGTCCATTCCCATTACTCCAACTATGATCTCTATGCTTATACTCCCAAACACAAATCTTTAGTTCCAACCTTTCATCCAAATCTCAATTTCTTATTTTCAAATATATACTGAATGTCTAAAATTGGATATCTCACTATCATGTCAAATTTACCATGCCCCAAGAAAGGACATTATCTCAACCCAAAATGGAGAGACAGAGACAGAGACAGAGACAGAGACAGAGAGAATTTCTAATTACCCTGCTTATGGTTGTAGTACCACGATTTTCATCTTGGTTAGAAACCTTAAAAACATTTTTTAAGTCCTCTCACACATACAACTATCATTCAGAGCTTTATGACTACTGCAGCAGTCTCTTAACCAGGATCCCTACCTCTTCCTCTTCCAAGACCACTTTTGGACAAATGTTCCTAAAATACTATTGTCATTAAAATCACATTGTTAAAACAAACCCACATTGCCTATTCCATCAAGCCTATACTCTTCCACCTGACTTTCAAGGCCATTCATAATCTAGCCCTTTCTCAGTCATCCAACTTTATTTTCTCTTTTTAGCTAGAATAGACTCTGGCCAGATAGTCCATACATTATCTCATATGCATATTAGCATCATTCCTATTATTTATCTTTGCTCATGCTGCCTGCCTTCCTAGAATGTCCTTCCTCTTCCCTTCTGCTCCATCCCAGTCAGTGAGATGGAACTTCCCCTATTAAGGAATAAATGAAATAGGGGGCAGCAAGGTGGCACAGTGAATAGAGCACCGTCCCTGGAGTCAAGAGGATCTGAGTTCACATTCGGCCTCAGACACTTAACACAAAAACTAGCCTTGTGACCTTGGGCAAGTCACTTAACCCTAATTGCTCTCCCAAAAAAAAAGGCAAAAAGAAAAAGAAATAGATGAAATGGAAGAGAGTTGCAAGTTGGCACTACTTGAAACCTTCATGATGATTGATTGGCTTGACATAGAGGAAAGCTAAATGAGTGGTAGGCACTCCTTCAAGTACTGGCAGCACAAGATAGAACTGAACAAATCAGAAACAAGATCCCATAGAAGTGCATTAGTGCAAATGGAATTGACTTACCAAAGCAGGAAAACCAAGAGGGTACATGAAATGGACTAAAGGCATAAATACTTCCATTATGTGCCAATGACAAAACTGGAAACAGAGGTTGGCAGGGGTTTCATGCTGAGTTTTGACAGGAAGTTATATAACATCTGCAAGTTATATAACAACATATTTCCCAGTGCAGTGCTATTGTAAGACATAATTGTATACCTAACCCTAAATTAGATAAAAATAAGGGATGAAATTGAAAGGGCCACTAAAATCTGAAGAGGAAAAAGATCTTGAAGTCATTGAAATTCTTCACTTAGTGCAAACTCATGAAATTTAATTAATAATGAAATAGATCTGATAACATTTATTAAATACCTACCATGTGCCAGGCACTGTGCCCAACATTGAGAATACAATTAGTAAAAAGAAAGACAACTCCTGCCCTCAGGGAGTTCACAGTCTAAAGGGGGAGACAATACACAAAAGGATGTAGGAAAGTGGCAGGGCAGGGAGGAGATGGGACAGCTGGGGGTACCTGGTTTGGGGGCATCTTGTTCTGTGGAGTTGAAATCAGACAGGGCAGCAAATGTGAAGTGGAGTGAGGGAACAGAGAATCCAGTTTCTGCCCTCTATAAAGAAAGGTATTGGGAGGATTTGCTACACTACGCTGATCAGAAAGGAGAGGAGACTGAAGGAGGTGATTGCCAATCAAGGCTTGAGTTAGCAACATGGTAGAGAGTTTAGAAATCATAGATAAAAAAAAAAACTAGACAAGAAAAATAGCACCAATGTTTCAAATGATTTTGATAAAGAGATTGGCATACTTGGACTAGAATTCTTAGAGGTTCCCTTTTTGAGTTTGATGGCATGACTCCAGTTTTCAAACTACTCACAGGTTGTGTTTGTCCTTTGTTCTTGAAGAGGACCGTGACATCAGAGAGATGATGACATGACTTGCGACTTTGATTTGAGTCAGGGAGGGCTGTGCAAAGTCATCAGCCTCACTTTCTTCTCCAGAGCCATCTAGGTCCAGTGGCCAGATATTCATCAGGTATTCACTGGGTACCTCTCCCTCTCCCTCTCCCTCTCCCTCTCCTTCTCCTCTCCAAAGGAAGTAAATTTTGATTACTGAAAACTGCCTACATAATTTGGGGTTTACTGGCTAGATTCCTTCCTTCCTTCCTTCCTTCCTTCCTTCCTTCCTTCCTTCCTTCCTTCCTTCCTTCCTTCCTTCCTTCCTTCCTTTTCTTCTTTTAACCCATTTCGATCTGGAGCTCAGAGATAGGACAACAATAGGTCCCTGCCCAAGCACTACTTTATGGGTTATTTTTTCTTAACCCTCCTGGCTCAGAGTGAATGTAAATAATAACTGACTCTCTTTTGGCCAGCAAGCCTGAGGGTCTTTCCCTCCCAGTTTGAATTTTTTTTTTTTAATTAAAGGGCCCATCCCCTGACTGGATTCTTAAAAAGGCCTATTCACTGAATGGGTATTACCTCACTCAAAGTGAGAACCTGAAAAGACCTTAGCCTACAGAGATCAGGGTCTCCCATTAACCATCTTTAACACAATTTTGAAATACATCCTTTCTCCTCTTATCTTTCTGGGTTCAAACTCTTATTCCTCTCTGTGAATGATCTCATATTAGCTTATGTTTGGTAATCAAATTGTCATCTTCTGTCTATGATCAGGTAAATTACATTTGTCCTATAATCATCGGACAGTTCATGGATCCACATTTCCCCAATTATTAGCCTAAAATCTGTCCAATTCTTCAAGTATAAATCATTGAAACATGGTGTGTTCTTCATTTGCTCTAATATTCTATAGCTTGTCACATTCAAAATGAGCAATACTGTCTCCTAATCAAACTTAATTTCAAGATCTGCTTTCTTAGAATTCTGAGTAGACCTTCCCCCACCCCAGACAAGTGAACCACAAAGAAAAAGATTATTTAGTAAATACTTTTCTCAGAAACATACTTATATCTCATACAAGTCAATGGTCATTCCCTTAAAGAGCCACATTCGGGGTGGCTAGGTGGTGCAGCGAATAGAGCACCGTCCCTGGAGTCAGGAGGACCTGAGTTCAAATCCAGCCTCAGACACTTAACACACAAATTAGCCTGTGACCTTGGGCAAGTCGCTTAACCCCAATTGCGCTCCAAAAAAAAAGGCAAAAAAAAAGAGCCACATGAGTTACTCCTTTATGTCACAAAGAACTTGACTAGACTTGTGATTTTATCAGTATAAGTAGCTCTTGGCTAAAAAAAAATCCTTTTACCACTGAAATTCAGTATCTTCTCTGAAACTCAGGCTTTGTCAAGACACTGTCCTTTTCACTTAGATAGTTGCCTGGGTATTGAGATGTTTGGTGACTTGCCCCAGGTCAGTAAGTCAAGTTAAGAATTTATTAAGTGTTTATTATGTGCCAAGTACATCAATAGCTGGGGTGAGGGGTCAAGAAGGGCTTTATTATGAGATGGTATCTAAGCAGAGCTTTGAAGGAATCTAGAGATTCTAAGAAGAAATGAAGATGCAAGGGTATTTCAACTAACACAAAGGAGATGGTAGCTGAAATATCATGTGTGAGGAACAGCAAAAAAGCCTGTTTAGCTGGATCAGACAGTGTGAGAACAGGAGTAATGCATAAGGAAACTGGAAAGGCAGAATCAGGCCAGATTTCGAATGGGTTTTAAATGCCAAAGAGCTTTAATTTTATCCTAGAAGTAAAAGGGAGCAATTGAAGCTTGTTGAGGAAGGAAGTGCTGTGGTCAGACCTTTACTTAGGGAAAAATTCAAGTTGAGCTACAAGGCCCACATGAATGTTATTCTTGGATGCTCCAATAACTTGCATCTGTGATTACAGAGCTTCTGTCAGTGATCTTTGAAAATAATAGAGAATAGGAGATGGGCTGTAGGACTGAAGAAGGGCAAGTATTGTATCAGTTTCTGAAAAATCATAGATGATTCTTTTAATCAAGAGTTATGCAGTGGAGGGAAGAAGGATAGAGGGTGATAGTTTGGATGGCAGGGTCAAGTCTGTATATGTATATGTGTGCATATGCTGGACCAAAGACTGGGATCCAATGCACAGTGTATGTCTATACATATGTGCCTATGTGTCTATACTCATATATAAACATATGTGCACACATATATATGTCTATATATCTTGAAGTTATCCACACAGTTGTTTATCAAACCCATGGGACCTAATGCACCAAATTAGAAGGTTTAAGAATGAGAGGAGGATAGAGCCTTCAGAGACACTATATATATGGCACAAATATGTATATGTGCATATTTATATATACATATATACTCGTGTGTGTATATACATGCATATCTATGCATTTTTGTATATGTGCATGTGTGCATATATACATATGTTCAGAGACTCTCATGTGTGTATATACAACCCTAGTCTCTCTCCAGTCCAGCATCTCAACTTTTTGGACATTTTGTGCTACGTATGCTGTAGAAACTTCAAACTCAAAACAGAATTCTTTATCATTCCTCCAGAATTTTCTTCCATACTTCTCTATTTTTGTCAACAGCAGCACCATCTTTCAAGCCAAACAAGTTCCCAACCTTGAGGTCTTCCTTGAATTCTTATTCACTTCATATAACTAATATACTCCTGGAGAAGTCACTTATTTTTCCATTTGAACCTCACAACAACCTTGTGAGATAAATATTACAAGAGTGTAAGTTCCTTGAGGGTAGGGACTATTTTGCTTTTGCGTTAGAATTTCCAGTGCCTAAGACATAGGAAGAGCTCAATAAACGCTTCTTAAATTTAATTTCATTATTTTGACTATTTTTTACAGTGAGGAAACTGATGGTCAGAGAGGTTGAGATTTCCCATGGCACACACCTGGTAGGTATCAGAGACGTGAATCAAACCTAAACCTTCCTGGGTTCTTGTCTTGAACTGTTCCCACCAGTACCCATGTACTTTCTCATTAAAAGCAGCACTTTGCTGAAAACTGGGTCACTGCTGCCAAAATCAGCATTTAATAAATGAATTCAGTGAGTATAGTCTTGAAGTTACTTAAGCCAATTTCAATGGAAAAGGGAAGCTGCAATTTGTTTGGGTGTCTGCATTATTTATACTGACTGGTCCAGAGAGAGTTAGCCATTTGGCAAGAAAGTTGGAGACCAAATGAAAACAAACAAGAATAACTTTCCTCCTTGGAGATGAAAGGCAAGATCCATCCTGAAAAAACATGACTATAAACTAAGTAACAGCTTGGAAGTGAATATAGAAAAATATGAGGAGTTCATTTCACGGGAAGGGAAGACAAACTTCAAGGGCAGTCTGTCCAGGTTAAGCACTCTGCCCAACACCTCTGCCCTGACTCCCAGGACTCCCTGGACACTAATAAGATCATTAATGGTAAGTTGTTTGTCTTGGGACAGCATCTGAAAATGAGGTCATTGGCCACATGAGCTCACTTTGGGGAGTTGTATTTCAAGCCAGTTGTGAAAACAAGTGTTTGTTTGGATAACTGATAAAATATAAGATTAAAGGTAAAGAGAAGTCTGGTATTTTTGGTTGGTTGAGTAAACAGGAAAGTCCTTGTAAGCAAGAAGGTTTCAAAGGAGTGTCTCTCTCTGAGATTCTAAGTAACAGATGAGTTGCATCCAATGGAAAGAGTTCCTTATGTCAGGGAAATACCAAGTCTGGCCCCCACCAACAAAAGGATATAACCACAGATGTTAAGGAAGCCTCAGTTGATCAAGAGATGGTGTCATGTTCACTGTTCCTCATGACTTTTTGAGTTCTTTCTGGAAGGAAGCAGTCCATAATCATTCTGCACAGATCTAGGTTCTGGGAAATCTTCCTTCTTTGGTATTCCTAGAATTGCAGAATGTGAGAACTGGAAGGCATCTTAGAAATTTCTGGTAATATAGATTAGGAAATTGAGTTCCTGAAAAGTGAAGTGACTTGTCCAAGGTTTCACAGGTGTTCATTAAGTAGCATAGACAGAACTCAAACTCAAGTGTTCTGACTCTGAATTCTATATTTTTTTCCATTATTGATAAAAGCTAATATTTATATCACACTTTCAGGTTTGCACAACCCTTGACAAATATCGCATTTGATCCTCACAGGAACTCTGGAATGTAGGCACTGTTATTATCCCCATTTTACAGATAAGGAAACTGAAGCAGAGGAAGGTTAAGTGACCCAGGGTTACCCAGTAAGTATCTGAGCTGGATTTGAACTTAGGTCTTCTTGATTCCAGGCCAAGTGATTTATCCACTGGGACACCCAGTGGCCTCTGAATTTTCTACACTTTGATTCCTCTGTTCCTATCCAGGGTGCAAAGATATGGTGATCACTCACACAAATTAAAATCTAAACCCAAGAAATAGGTTAATTCATGCTTACGTAAATGAATTATATATTTTAATATGTTATCTCTTCCAAGAGTGAGTCTATTTTAATGAAAAGACTTGAGTCCAAGACATTTTAGACAGGCAGGAGATAGGGACAACAGGATCTTTGTCTTTGAGTAACCCCCAGTAATAGTGTATATAGTGTAATAGTATATGTATATATGTATAGTATAATAGCTGAAAAATGAATGGAAGGTAAATTAGGAATACAGAATATATGTAAGGTGATGAATAAGGGAAATTTCTGATAAATTTGAGGAATTCTCCCAAGTAACTTGAGGAGATTATAGGGCATGGTTTGTGATTTGGAGACTGTGAGAGAACATGGTGAATTCCTAATCATTCTCAGACTGAGGACAAGCTGCTCTTCCTGTTGGCCTTTAAAAGAAAACTGGTCTCACTATCTCACTTTCTTCCTCTCTCTTATCCAGGATTCTGTCTTCACTTTTTCCCCTATGTCTTCTTCCAGAGTGCAGGAAAGGATTAGAGATTTCACCCAAGATCAGGCTGTCCCCATGCCTGAAAGATTCACTCTCTTCATCTCTGTACCTTTAATTCAAGCCTCAGCTCAAATACCAGCTCCTTCAGGGCAGCTTTTCTTATTATACCAGTTGTTAGTAACCCTCCCCCCCTCCAATAACATTGTGTTTACATATACAAACATCCAGTATCTATTTAACAATTATTTCCTGTGACCCCAGTACCTGCTATAGTGCCTTTGTAGGTAGGAGTTTAATTCAGTGTATGCTGATTGTTGAAAGAATGAATTGCTCCAGCCACGATGGAGCTCCCTCCTCTGAACTCCTCTTGTCTTTCATTTAGTCACTTCATCATGTACTGCCTCTTATTTTCCATGTACGATGAGGAATTAGCCAAGGGGGTCTCAGTAGGTAGAGATGAGTACTCAGAATGAGATTCACCTCCCAAGAAAAGTTCATCACCTCTAAACTCACCAACGTGCTACTAACTCAAGCCTTGATTGACACCACCTCCCTCAGCCTCCTCTCCCCTCTGTTAGGAGGCCAGGAGGGAGGAGTACCAAATTCCTCCCGATGCCTTCCTTTATAGATGGTAGAAACTGGGCTCTCAGCTCTCTACTCTTCATCTGCTAACTTGCCTGCTTTCAACTCCCCAGAACAAGATGGCTTCATGTTGGGTGCCCCATGGTATCAAGTACCTCCCTATTTTACTGCCTATTGTGTTGTCTCCTCCTTTAGATTGTAAGCTCTTTGAGGGAAGAAACTGTCTTTCTTTTTCTCAGTTGTAATGCTAGTATTTATCACAGTGCTTGGCACTGTGTGTGTATGCACTTAATAAATGTTTATTAGATCATATTGAATTATGTAAAACACAATCAATATTTCTTTTCTGCTGCCACTGCAGCTTTGGGAAGTCAATTTCTGGTCAAAAATGTCTGAGGGGCCTTAGGTGACTTTGTGATGAGAAAAAGAACTGAAAGGACTGAATCAGAACTGTAAAACCCACAAAGGAAAGGCAAACCAAGCATGCCTTAAAAACTGGGCTGCTTTCTCTCTCTCTCTCTCTTTCTCTCTCTCTCTCTCTCTCTCTCTCTCTCTCTCTCTCTCTCGCCATACACACACATACACATACATACATATACACACATACCTGTTGTATACCCAATTAGACTATAAGTTACATAAGACTGATCACTATGGAACTTTAATATCCACCATAATGCTTTCCGATATGTTTATAATAAATGCTGCATAAATATTTATTACATTGCATCACCTGAATTTGATCAAAGAGTTTCCTGACTTTAAAATATACATGGAAAAATTACCCACAGCTAGTGTCTCACACCCTTTAAAGAAAACAGTTGATATCTTTCTCTTGCTGTGGTTGAAATGCCATTGTGACTACTGTGTAGGAGCATGAACTAATTCCATTCAACAAACATTTACTAAACACACACATATATGCATATATATGTGTATATACATGTGTATATACATGTGTGTATATACATGTATATATACATGTGTGTATATAGATGTGTATATACATGTGTGTATATATACATGTATATAAAAGCTGCTGGTGATACTAAGAGAAAAAGATTAATTTCCCCTGCCCTCAAGGAGCCTATATTTTCTTGAGTTAAGGAGGTATCAGAGTGTTTCAACTTACACTGGTATGGTATGAAGTCTCCTATAACAGAACGTGACGACCAGATCATCTCTCTCTCTCTCTCTCTCTCTCTCTCTTTCTCTCTCTGTCTCTCTCTCTCTGTCTCTCTCATGTGGGATGAGGACAAGTCTTGCTATAGGAAGAGATGCTCTAGCTGTGTTTCCCTCTAGAACTCCCATCTGAAACATTTTTATCACTTTGCTAGTCATGTTTTCATGGTAGACACCTCAAAAGGTGAAGTAGCAAGCTCCTTTTGTTGAATTATTTGTTTCACTATCATCTATGCATGCCAGTCTTAGAAAACATTAGAGGAGTATAGCCTCAAATAGGCAGAGCTTGCATAAAAGAGGACTCCTGACCACCAGTCACTGGGGGAAAAGTTTTGCCTTGCCATTGTAAGGTATGCTGAAATCCTGTTCTAACCTTCCAATGACTTTCCCACATTTCCTGCATCTCAAATTTGTTCTTCTGACCAATGGTTTGCTCTATTTCCCTTACTCTACTTCCTACCCAGACTACTCAGGACTGACCAAACAAGAATTAGAGAGCATTATAAAATGCAAAATGGATAATTTTGATTACATTAAATTGAAAAGCTTCTGTACAAACAAAGCCAATGTAACCAAGATCAAGAGGAAGGTGGGAAATTGGGAAAGAATTTTTACAACTTGTGTCTCTGATAAAGGACTCATTTCTAAAATTTATAGAGAATTGAGCCAAATCTATATGAATACAAGTCATTCCCCAATTGAGAAATGGTCAAAGGATATGAATAGGAAGTTTTCAGAGAAAGAAATTAAAGATATCTATAAGCATATGAAGAAATGCTCTAAATCACTGTTGATTAGAGAAATGCAAATCAAAACAACTCTGAGATACCACATCTCTCCAGTCAGATTGGCTAAGATGACAAAACAAGAAAGTGACAAATGCTGGAGAGGATGTGGAGTTGTGAACTTATCCAACAAATGCTGGAGAGGATGTGGAGTTGTGAACTTATCCAACCATTCTGGAGAGCAATCTGGAATTATGCCCAAAGGACTATTAATAATTTCATACCCTTTGACCCAACAATACCACTTCTAGGGTTATATCCCAAAGAGATCATAGAAGTGGGAGGAAGACCCATATGTACAAAAATATTTATAGCAGCCCTTTTGTGGTTGCAAAGAATTGGAAACTAAAGGGGTGCCCATCAATTGGGGAATGGCTAAACAAGTTGTGGTATATGAATGTAATGGAATATTATTGTGCTATAAGAAATGAGGAGGTGACAGATTTCATATTTACCTGGAGAGGCTTATACAAACTGATGCTGAGTGAGAAGAGTAGAATCAGAAGAAATCTGTATACAATCACAGACACATCATATGTGTGATGACCAACTATGACAGACTGGACTTTTCTCAGCAATGCAGTGATATAAGTCAATCCCGAAAGACTCAAGAAAGAGAGAAATGCGACATCCAGAGATGTAACTAGAAAGAACTGAGCCTGAATCCTGATGGAAGCAAACTAATTGATCTTTTTCTTTTCATTGTTTGGTTTTATTTCTTCTTTACCATCTTTCATCCCACCCAGTACAATACGCCTTCGTAATTGGAATAATGTCTAATATGAATTTGCAGATCCTATACTGGACTATATGCTGTTGTGGGGGCGGGGGAGGGAAGTAAAGGGAATTTGAAAATCAAGGAACTATGGAATTGAATCTTGTTATCTGAAACTAAACTAATAAATTAATTTTTTAAAAAAGACAGTATATGGAAAATAGCCTACCTTAACTGACCACCCTTGCTATTGCTACAACTCATTTTGATTGTCCCATAGCTTCACTAGCTTGGGCCTATCCTAGACTGGAAAGCCCATTTATTTACCCTAGCCTAATGTTATTTTGTAGTAGCATTGACTTTTTTTAAAAAGATAGTTAAAAATAAAACAGATTATGGAGACTCCAAATTATATCTTAAGAGCCTCCTATTCTAGCCATAGAATTAGCAGCATTTACTTTTTGTTAAAAGAACTTCCTTCTGTTTATTAGCCCTTGGCATAGCTGCTATTTTGCTCAGGCCCTCAAGCCTAGATGCAATCCCAATTCTCTTTTTATCTTTTCTTCAAATTTTGGATTATTACTGAATCTTCTCACCAACCTCCAAGGCTAGAACCATAATTCTGCCATTAGTAAAAGTCTACCTTCTGTCCCAAAGCAATATAGTTATCAGAGGCCTACTACTCCCTTGAAAACAAAACAAAATAGGAAATGGAGAAATGGAAATTTACAACAATGTCTCTTGGCAGCCCTCATTTTCTTCCAAACCTAGCTCAAATGCCACTTTCTACATGAGGCCTTTCCTGATTCCAACCCTACGTCTCCAACTGCTAGTGCCCCTTCCCATCCCAAACAATTTAGTATTTATTTTTATATAATTTATACATACTTTTGTGTGTAGATATCTACTTAGGATATAAGTACTTTGGGGTCAAGAATTATTTTATTTTATGAATCCTCAGCCCCTAGCATGGTGACTGGCACACAATGGACCAAAAAATGTTTTTGACCAATTGATTATGTGGTATACAATCATATGTCAAGAAGCTATGGAACCTCCCTTCAATAAAATCCATTCTCCATCTATAACTAATAATCTTAGGGAATCCCTTGAGGGTTAGAGAGATCAAGTGAAATATCACAGGTCACATAGCTTGTAAGTGTCAGAGGTGGATTTTGAATTTTGGTCTACCCCATTCCATGTCTAGCACCCTATCTACTTGATCCTCCACCCTTACCCACTTTTTATTCACCATCGTATCCCCAAATCCAGTATCTCTGCCAAATCTTGTTAATTTGCAATCCACCACAACAAATGACCAAAATCATAAATGTGATGCAGAGTTAAGAAAGTTGAAAATTATCTCTCTAAAGAAAGATCATCAATGAACAAATATTTATTGAGTACCTACTATATAGAAAGCAAAATACTGGTTTCCCAGTTGGATACAAAGCATGAGATATTGGCCCTAACAGCAAGGACCTTAGTCTAGTTGGAGAAAAAATATATATTCATAGAACAGAATGACTAACAATATCCAAGTAATTGCCAAAAGAGAAATACAACCCATAAGGACCAGTTTTTTATTTGCTGTTGTTCAGTTGTTTCAATCATGTCTGATTGTTTGTGGCCCCATTTGGGGTTTTCTGGGCAAAGACACTGGAGTTTGCCATTTCCTTCTCCAGCTTTATTTTACAGATGAGGAAACTGAGGCAAACATGGTTAAATGACTTGCATAGGGTCACACAGCTAGTAAGCATCTGAGACCACATTTGAACTCATGAAAATGAGTCTTTCTGACTAGTCTTATTACACTGAGATCCCTTCCAGGCTAATGAATCTATGACCCATCGAAGTCTGCTCCTCCTTCAGGATCCTTTCTCCCTTTGAAGTCTCCTAATTTTCCTATACTGAAGTTAGTTAGTCACCCAAGGGCCTTAATCCCCTTGCCCAGTCTTTGAAGGTGTTTAAATGGGCATGAACAGATTCAGCTGATGTCTGGCCTGATGACTCCAACATGACTAACACAGATGCAAGTAGCAAGGGGAAAGTTCTGCGCTCCAGGCTCAGTGGATGCCTTCAAAGCCAAACCAACTTCCCATGGTCTGGAGAGGAAATGAGCAGATCACAAGGCTATAAAGTGATCACCTCGTGTTTACCTAGTGATGAAAAGGGGCCTGGAAAGATCCTGCAGAAGGGCTGGTTTATTGTGTCAGGGGGTTAGCAAGATGCATATCCCACTGGCAAACAGATTTTTGAAAGAATGACACAAATCTAAGAACACTTACCATGAAGAAGATGCCACTGACCCATGTTAATATGTTATGAGCTTTGAGTTGTTTTTGCAATAGTGAGGATAGATATGCCCTGGAAAATTTGGAACCTTACTGTTTTGCCTTTTCTTGTGACCAAAGGCATAATTTTTTTCTTGTCAGGAGGTTGAGAGAGGAAGAAAGTAGGCTAGAATTATGAGTTATTGGGTTTTTATTTTACCTTTTTTTGTATTTTTTTTTCTTTTGTGGAGGGGGAAGGCAAGGCAGTTGGGGTTAAGTGACTTGCCCAACGTCACACAGCTAGTAAATGTCAAGTGTCTGAGGCTGGATTTGAATTCAGGTCCTCCTGACTCCAGGGCCAAGTACTCTATTCACTGTGCCACCCAGCTGCACTCTTCTTTTGCATTTTTAAAGTGTTATTGATGCTTTTGCTTCTTACCACGATTTCCTTCCTTTGCTCTTATGACATTCTATCTTAGATTAGATTTATTTATATGTACTTGCTTTTTCTCCATTATATTGCAAGCTCCCTAAAGCAAGGACTGTGGCATTTTAATTTTTTATCCCCACTGCTAAATATAGTGGTTTGCTTGTGGTAGATGCTTAATAAATTTAAACCTAATGGAATCAAATGGTGTTGCATTTCCTAATGCATGAGTAATTTTTCTAATGTGAATAGCACTCTCACTAAGTGCCCCCAAACTTATTGTACTCTTGGAATGATGGTGCTATCAAAGGCAGATCATAGCTTTATAGCCTGTTAGAACCAAAAGTTCAGAAATTGTTTCATCAACCCCTCTTTTTTCACAAATGAAGGAACCAGGTTGAGAGAGACTTCATGATTTGTCCCTGATTGAACTCCCTCCCAAGCCTGCTCAGCCTAGAACCACTTTCACCATAGAATCCTTGACTTGAGCCTTCCAAAGCAGTGCAGGGTCTACTTGGGCCCTAGTTACAGCCCAGGAAAGTAACATCCCACGTTGTATCCAGCTTGTAAAAGAATTAATCAGTGGTAGAAACTAGTTTGTTGTGGATAGAACTGCTCTTCTCCCCTTTGGTGCCATCCTGGCACAGGGAATCTCAAGACCAAGGAGGGAGCCGTCTCCCACGAACAAGAAAGTATCTATCTAAAGGGCAGTTTTAAGAACACAGAGGAAGTATCAACTAGTAATACCTCACATGTCTAAAGAGTTTTATATATAGTTTACTTTACACACTAAAATATCTAATTTGTACCTCCCAATAACCTCCCAATAAACAACAATTTGTAAACAAGGAAGAAAGAAAGGTATCTTATATCCCTTTTATAGAGCATGGGACTAAGGAGCTGAAAGGTTCAGCAACTAGTCCAAGATCACACAGCTAGTAAATGGCTTGGTTGGCTTGGTTGGACGAGACATTGAATTAGGATTTGGAGTTTCTAACCCCAGCTTTGTGATTTATTGCCCATAAAACCATGAGCAAATCACTTTATCTCTGGGCCTCAATTTCTTCACCTGTAAAATGAGGAAACTGGGAGGAAAGGGCCTTGAAGATCCTTTCTAGTTCGAAATCTGTAATCCAATGATTCCAAATCCAGTGTTCTTTCTACTATGCCATGCTATCAAATTAGCTTCAATATATCCTTTGGGCTACAGGGGATATGCTTTCTTTTTGTGGAAGTGAGAGAGAGGGCTTTTTGCCTTTAAGGCCCCATTCTCAGCTGTTATCTATCAACTGACCCTTCTATCTGAATAATTTCTACCTCTAAGTTCTGTTTTCCCACCAATATGCCCTTTTTGAATGGGCATAGCAAGTCCCGTGTATGGGTACAGGGGGCTCATGACATGAATGCCAGAAAACTTGGAACAGGGGCGCGGCCGGGAGGCGATGGCGGCCCCCTGGCTGGTGCTCCTGTTGCTGGCGGCGTCGGATGTGGTCCAGGGCAGCGGCTGCCGGGCCACCGCTCGGGAGGCTGGGGCTGAAGGCTGTGCGCCCACAGGGCTGCTGCTGGAGCACTCCTTTGAGACCAATGACAGTGTCCACTTCCGGAAATGGGGCTCCTTGACAATGGTGCATGCAGGATGGGACCATCACCCTGACCCAGCGCCAGCTGACAGAGGATGAGCGGGGCAGGCTGCAGGATGTGGCAGCTCTGAATGGGCTGTACAGAGTTCGGGTCCCCCGGAAGCCCGGTGCTGCTGAGGGGCTGGCAGCAGCTGGCCATGTCTCCTCCTTTGTCCCTGCGTGCTCCCTGGTTGAGTCCCACCTCTCTGACCGGCTGACCCTGCATGTGGATGTGGCTGGCAATGTGGTGGGCCTTTCTGTGGTGACAGATCCTGGGGGCTGCCGGGGCCATGAGGTGGAGGACGTCGACTTGGAGCTGTTCAACACCACGGTCCAGCTGCAGCCGCCTCTCACGGCTCCAGGCCCAGAGATAGCCGCCTTCATTGAGCGTCTAGAGATGGAACAAGCCCAGAAGGCCAAGAACGCCCAGGAGCAGAAATCCTTCTTTGCCAAATATTGGATGTACATCGTCCCCATCGTCCTGTTCCTTATGATGTCTGGAGCTCCGGATGCTGGCGGCCAGGGAGGGGGTGGCGGGGGTGGGGGCGGGGGCAGTGGGAGATGAAGGCAGATTTGTTCCACAGTTTGTCACTAAATAAAACAGTTCCATTTGAGACCCCCCCCCCAAAAAAAAAGAAAACTTGGAACAAACAAGGTATAAGCTAGTAAATGTTTAACAGCAAGTTTTGGGGGGTTTTGAGGGAAATACCCCAAACACACTTTTACACTTAATCTTCATTATTAACATTTTCTCCATTACTTTCTTAAGTCTAGTCAATCAACAAAACAACAACTCAAACCCTGATTTGTAGTATATGTCCATTTCCAAGGCATAAATGTTCACTTGGAAATATTTAACAATCAGCCCTTAGGAGTCAGTCCAAGTTGGTTCCAGCATACCCTAGAATGCCCTTTCCAGAGTCACATGTCTCTTGAACCCTGACCTACTGTCGTTGCAAAACACCTAATTGTGGGGGAGGAAGAGCTAAACTCTCTGTTCTTGTAAAGCCACAGAAGTATGCCAAGGATGTGTCTTTATAGCTTTGCCAAGATGTTAGGTGGGAAGTTAGGTGAGGAGTGGCATAGGGCCTTGTGCAGACTCAGAATGACTGATTGCACATTACTTTGCTTCACACACTCTGTGCTGTCATTAGCATCTCCCACCTCCATGCTTTTTCACAGGCCTTCCTCTTTCTCCTCACCTCTGCCTCTGGGAACCCTTAACTCCCTTCAGGCTCAGCTCTCAACTGCTACTTCGTTCAGGAGACCTTTCCAGATTCCCCAGCTTTTAATGTCCCTCATCTTCTCCCCATCATTGTGTATGTTGGTGTTTAAACCTTCACCTTTGGGGTAGGGTTTCCCTTTTCCTCTGGATCAAATGCACTGTGACTCTTCCTATTCCCTAAGTCTGCCATCACTAAGTAGGAACCCAAGTTAATTTGCATACCCTACCCCAGGTGTTCTAGAGTAAGAGAAGCAGTTAAAAGGCGTGTGAAGGTGGGGGTGGGGAGGGGTGTTGACACAAGCAGGAAGTATTCAACCTGAGTGCTGAAAGGAAGTGATTGAGATGGACTCACCTTCAAGTGGTCTGCTGATTGAGTAGACCCTGGAGATAAATAACACCAATATCCAGAAATAAAAGGTAGTGATAGCAAAGTGGTTGAAAATTTCCAGTTTAGGTGTGCTGGTGAGTGATAGGAAATAGAACTATGGTGAATGACAGGTGGAGCTATAGGGGTAAAATACACAGATGCCTGGACTGAACAAACCTTGACCCCTTCTATTGCTAACACACCACTCAGAGTGGGGATTATGAATCCCAAGGACTAAACAAGTCTCTTAAGGGGAAGAGATCTTCTGCTTAGGTAATCCTTGATTTGATAGAGGCTCAGATAAGTGTCTTCTGTCCATTACTTTATAAATAAAACAGTAGTATGTTTTGAGCCTTGTGAGCCTGAATGCTTATAAAGGGTATCTTGTGGCTATTCTTGGGGAAGGGAAAGTGTTATGCACTAGCATTCTCTGGGTGTCTCAGGCTGAGAGCAAAAAGACAAACAAGTGAGAGATCCCCAGAAAACCCTAGGCTATGTCATAGAGGAGCGTATGTAAAACAAGGATTAAAAATATAACACATTACAAATTTTAAATCCTTAACCAACTATCTAACACTATCATTTTACAGATGAGGGATCTGAAGCCCATTGAGAATCAGCAACTTGCCTTTGTTCATTCTGGTACTGAGTAACAGAATCTGGATGGACACAATGTCCATTATATTCTTCAGTTCAACTTTTAAGCTATTCCAAGAATCAGTTACTTTGGAGAGTCATTCTTCTGTTGGAGTAGAAATCCCAGGCTCTTTTGGCAGATTTATTTTAAATGTGATTTCCTGTTCCTAGGTCCCAATGCTCATATTACTAGCTTCACAGACAGGATCTTGTGCCTATGAAGCTTACATCGTGTCTATGGTCTTAGTTGGCCCCCAGGAACAGGGTTGATTTTGTCCTCCATTGGCAGCAACAGGAACAAAATGATATGTTTGGCTCAATGGCCTTGGGGACAATTGCTTTGCCAGAGAGAGAAAAATCACCAGGTCTCCTGAGTCCAACCAATTTGATCTTTCCAATGGTCTGTAAGTTCTTCCCATTCTCAGCCACCTGAGTCAGAGTTTACAAACAGATGGTCAAGCAAGAGGCCACATTGGAGACATTATATCAGGGGCCTGGGTATCAGCCCAGCTGACATTTCTTCCCAGATCTGCCACACATTGCTTTGGGAATTTGAGTAAGACAAGAGTTGGAGGAGTTTCATTGAGAAGACTAGACAAGTCTTCCCCATGCCAGGCTTTGGGCAGTGTGCATGGGACAGCAGGTCAAGTGTTGCTCTGTTTAAAAGCAGAGTAGGCAGTTGTCTATAGTGCGTATGCTAAGAATCCTTTTCTGTTCCCCATCCCAACACCAAGATAGGATTATACATAGAAGTCTGTAAGGGACATTAGAGGTCATCTATAACAACTCTTTTATTTTACAGATAAGGAAATGGAAGTCCAGACAGGTAAAGGCCAGTAAATAGGAGAATTGAGAAATGCAATTGTGTCCTCTGGCTTCAAATCCAGCAATCTATCCATTGCACTACCCCTCTGTAAGAGGCAGAATCATAATTTGAATCCAGTTTCTCTTGACTTTAAATCTAATGCTCTTACCATTATACCATGGCTCCCTTTCCCCTGCCTCCAGTTTGAAAGTCCAACCATTATAATCATTCTGGGAGTCATATACTGTAACTGGGTTAAAACATTATGTTACCAGAGAGGAGTGACGCATTTATAACCTGTTATCACTCCCTAGCCACCTGGCAGTGAGCAGGGCAGAATGGGCCAGTTACAGGCCAGTTACAATTTGATGAGAGAAAGGTTTGAAACACTTTATAACCCAGAGGAGGGGATGAGGTGAAGGGAGGGAAAGGGAAAGGGAGGGGAGAAAGAGAGGCACAGAGAGAGACAGAGACAGAGAGAGACAAAGAGAGAGAGAGACTACGGCAGGAGTACTAGGAAATAGGGGCCAGCATGAAGGAACTTGGCAAGGCATTGGGAAGGGAGAAAGAAAAAAGATGCTGAAAAGAACTAATAGTGCAATGGAGACCTATCTTCCCATTTGGCAGGTCATTTTTGCCCTACTTCCTTTCACTATCCATATCTTCTCTCTCCTAAAAGGTAACTGGTGGCACAGTGGATAAAGTACTGCACCTAGAATAAGAAAATCATGAGTTCAACTCCTACTTCAGATACTTCCTAGTTGTGTGACCCTGGGCAAGTCACTTCACCTCTATAGCCCTCAATTTCTTCAACTGTAAAATGCAGATAATAACAGCACCTACTTCACAGGGTTGTTGTGAGGATCAAATGAGATATTTGTTAAAAAAAACAACAAACACTTACCACAGCCTAACACATAGTAGGTATTATATAAATTCACTTCCATCTCCCTTTCAAAAAATATAAAAAGAACAGATTAATCAGCATGCATCCAATTGCCTTCTGGGGTTCTCTGTTCCTGTTTCAGATTCAGTTAACCCATCAGCAGAATAAGTGTTGTGGAAAGAATTTTTGAAGTAATGTGAACCCAAGATGTCTCTTCATGAATTTGCCAGTGTCCTCTCTAGAGGTGAAACTAGGGTGGGTTGACTGGGGTTTTACCCCCAAGTGAGAAATTTAGTAAGTGCCAATATCACTAAATCCATAGATGTTTCCTCCCCTGTCTTTCCAGACCTAGTTGTGGTGGCAGTAGCACCAGCAACAGCAGCAGTAGCAAGCTCATTCTGCATTGAGCTTCCTTTTTCTTCAGCAGCATGGAAACTTTCCCCTATTGTAGGGTCCAGTTCATTTGCCACCAACTGCTCTGCTTGGTTTCAACTTCACTGTCATTATACTCCCCAGCCCCTCCAGCAGAAAACTCATCATCATAGACATTGCTTCAGCTTTACTACTCATATCTCTTCAGTATCCTCAGTTGCTTCTGCCCTTCTGATTGGAGGGCTGGTGGGTGGACCAAAACACTCCTTCATTGTCCTCAATGCTGTGTAGATTATTCTCATAAAATTTTTGTAAAGATAGGAATTGACATTCTCTTGGTTGCCTTTTTTTAGATCAATAAAGTCCAAGATATTTTCCACTGCTTTTAATATCTTCCCCTACTTCAAATGCCTTGCTAAATGATCCTTCAATGGCCTCACAAATGTGTTGCCCTTAGCACAGATAATCTTCTAGGTCTATACTTGGTCAGCTCTGACTGTTTCTCCCCATCTTTGCTCTATTCTTACCATTTCAGCCTCTTCTACAAGCATGTCTGGAATGGAAATGTTTTAGTTCAAGTGTACCAACTCTACTGTCTTTGATGGTGAAAACTTATGAAAATCTTTGTAAACTGTTTCCATTTTTCTCCTTTCCATTTTCATGGGTAAATGCCCTTGGGATGTCTTTGCTTAGCTGGATCTCTTGCCAGGTTTTAAAAAAAAATTATCCTTATTGTATTCTTTAAAAATCACATTTGTATTGATACATACTTTGTATCACTCACATTTCCTGAAGTACACCCCTTCCTGAAGAACAATCCCATATAACAAAGAAACCCACATAACAAAAAATGGTTATTAATTTACGCTGTATTGCTACATATAATTTTCTCATGTTTACTCTTTGTGTAGCTGTGATTCTAATTCTTGCTCTAACGAATCAGAGGTCCATATGCAGACAGCTGATTTAGGCAACACCCCCACTTCAATAATGATTCTTCTCTTTTTTGTGCATCACTTACTCCTCCCCATTTCTGCTGCCATCCAATTACTTTTTTTTTTCTTTGGGAAGAAAGCATTCATGATATAAAAATGTGAGGTTTATGACCCTTAGCATACCCTGTCTCCATTCATGTCTTTGGCCTGTTTTATTCCTTCTTTATTACCCACTCTTTCTCACCCATTTCTCACCACTCACACCTATTCCCACCTTACATTGATGTCAGGTATCAGAGAAGGAACTAATGGAATTTTAAAGGCCTTAGTACTTTGGAGAATTGCTTTGCTTCTTCCATCTTCAACAATAAGCTAAATGCTTACGTTGCAATTATTATCAAGGAAATCTCAATCTTTTTGCAAACACTTATCACAAGTGCTACAGTGCAAGATGATCAAATGTCCCACGAATTGTTTCTTGTTGCCCTTGGAAATTCAACCAATTCCTTTCTTTTCCTCATCAAGGAGTGCCTTTCCCCATTTATCTGAGACTCCCTTCTTTCTTCTAGTTTCATTTGTTGTGAAAATGTCAATTGATATGATTAGGCTCATCTAGCTTTATGTCCATTCATTTTTTGTTATACCAAGATCTCATATTTAGAGTTAAAGTTCATAGAGAATATAGAAGGTTTATGACCCTTAGCATATCCTGTCTCCATTTATTTCACTGCAGAGAGGGCCACCCAGAATTGAGGAGCATTCTGTAATTTTCTTTGTTTCATGTGTTTCTATAGACAAAGAATCCGTCTCCTCCTGATGAACATCCTAGTATTTAGCTGGATTGGTCTTTGGAAAGTTACTTTGTCTGCTGCCTATACCACGTTGCTTCTACAAAGATAAAAACAAAGCCATACTCTCCTTCAAGGATCTTACAATCTAAGAGGGGAAACAACAGGCACACAGATAACTACATAATACACATGAAATAAATATAAAATAATTTTAATGGAGTAGGGGTTGGCAAAACACCGTTATATTGTTTGATCCTTACAACAATAAATGAGGGAACTGAGGATGAGAGAGTAAGTGAACTTGTCCAAGCCACAGCTAGTAAGGGTCTGAGACAGAATCTGAACTCGGGCTTTCCTGACTCCAGGTCCAGAGCTCTTACCCACTGGGCCGCTTAGCTACTTCAAGGAATAATCCACAACTCTTGGCCACTGATTATATGCATGTATGTATATAAATATGTGCTTGTATGTGTACACATGTGTATTTATATGTATGTGATTATATTTGTATGTGTTTATGCATGTGTCTGTATGTATGTGTGTGTTTGTGTTGTGTATGTAGGTGTGTATGTTTGTGTGTGTTCACATGTTTGTGTGCATATATGTGTGTATATGTTTGGGGGGAGAGAGAGAAGGAGGTCAAGGGAGAATAAAGAGTCAGGGATGCTTTTGAGCTTGTCAGCTTATGTGATTAGGAGAGCAGTGATACTCTTCACAGACATAGTAAAGTCCAGAGAAGGGACAAGTTTTGGGGAAATAGAATCAATTCAGATCCATTCATGTTTTGAGATCACTATAGACAGTAGTGTACTGGCAAAAACAATCACCATCACCAGCCCTCAAATACATATACAGGACACACTTTTAAGTATAATCTACATTATTAACATCTTATTTTCTTAAATCTAGACAATCAACAAAACAATGAATCAAACCTTGTTCATTTGCTGATTTCCAAGATATGAATTCTCACACAGAACATTTAACAACTGGCTTTCAGGAGTTCATATGAACTAGCTCCAACCTAGGCCTGGCTATAGATGACAATGGTGGAATTGTTCAAGGCCAGCCAACACTTGAATCTGGCTTTAGAAGCTTTAGGAAGAGAAGAATTGCCCTGGCCTTAGAGTTAGGTCTAGACCCAGATCTCCCATATGTTTTCTGTGTGACCTTGCATAAGTAATAATAACATTTATATAATACCTGCTTTACAATTATCTCACAACAACCATTTGAGGTAGGTGCTATTTTTATTCCCATTTTACAAGTGAAGAAACTAAACCATACAAAGTTTAAGAGACTTTCCCAAGGTCACAAAGCTAGTAAATATCTGGGGCTAGATTTGAACTCAAGTCTTCCTGATTTTGAGGTGGTTCAGTGGATAGAGCACTGGGCTTGGATCTGGTCTCAGACAATTACTACTTATGTGACTCTGGGCAAGTCACTTAACCCTTTTTGCCTCAGTTCCTCATCTGTCAAATAAGCTGCAGAAGGAAATGGCAAACCACTCCAGCATCTTTGCCAAGAAAATGAGTTCACAAAGAGTTGGACGTGATTGAAAATGCCTGAATAACAACAAACATTCTTTACTGCCCCTCACTGACTTTGCAGAGAATTAGATTTTTTAAAAACAGTAACTTCCTGTCTCCAGGCCTGGCTCTCTCTCTACTACATCACCTAGCTGCCCTTCTTGGATCTCAGTTTATTTTATTGTGAAAGGAAAGGGTTGTATTAAAGCAGGAGTTCTTGACTTTTGTGTTTGCATCATGGGTGCATAGTGAACCCTCTGTGGACTCCTTCCCAGAATAATATTTTTCAATGCATAAACTAAAATACATAGAAGTACAAAGGAAATCAGTTATATTGAAATGCAACTATCAAAATCAATTTTTTAAAAAAGATAAGCTAATGAAGCTAAGTTTAAGAACCCTTGAACTAGATGGTCTCTGAAACCCTCCCCAGTCTTAAGAGTCTCCCCTTCTCATCTAAGCAGATAGATGGAGCTAATTAAAAGGATCTTATCTAGGAGTGGGGAACAAATCAAAGGTTTTTGGAGTGAAGGGACCTACCTCGAAAATTAAAAGATCTAGCAGGCAACATTCTTTCCTCCTGATTTACAATTCCTCCCTGCTGGTAAATAGCAACTGACTCTTGCTAGCTCCCCAGGTGCCAGGGTGAAGAAGCCTTCCTATCTGGCTTTCTTAGACAATAATGGCAGATCCAAAGAAATGCATTCCAGCATCCAGCCGTGTGACCCAGCAAAGGAAAGCTCGCTCCTAAAAGTCTAGAAGGCAGGCCGCCATTCCTGTGGTTTCAGAATCTTCTGTTCAACAACTTCCAAATTGCTTACACTTAGCACTTGTTAGTAGTGGGTCTGCAGATCCAAAGCAGACAAAACATCCAGGGCTCATGGGGAGGTTCACCCTTCATCCCAAATGTTTTGGTCTGTTTCCTATTAATACTGACCACAGCTTCTTAATCTGCATTGAGCCTTGTCAGATTTACACGTGAGCCATTGAATTATGGGCCTTGTGGTCCTTTTTTTATGGTTGGCTTTCTGGGTATTCCTGTGTTCTCCTAGAAATTAATCTGATTCCAGGAGATTCATCTAAGAGAGGCTTCACCCACCTGAGTGAGAAATGTGTCACCATCTGCTTGTCTCTGATGGTGGTGTAAGCAACAAAATAAAATGGGAACTTGGAAATCATTGGAGTCATCTGCATAGTGTAAACGGCCAACCTGGATAATTCAGAACTGGAAGTAGATTTGTTTTGTTTTTTCAGCTAAATTATCTCAATCAAGTAATCAGCAATCAATTATCAAGTATCTATTACTCCAGGTGCTAAGAATGCTTATATCATAATGGGGAAGACAACATGCACTAGCATATATTAAGTGCCTACTGTGTTCCAGGCATTGTGCTAAGCCAGGGGTGGGGAACTTGTGGCCTCGAGGCCACATGTGACCCTCTAGGTCCTCAAGTGCGGCCCTTTGACTGAATCCAAATTTCACAAAATAAAGGACTTTGTGGCCCTTTAGGGACACATGTGGCCTGGAGGCCACAGGCTCCCCACCCCTGGCTTAGCACTGGGGATACAAAGAAAGCAAAAAGACAGTCTCCCTGCTCTCAAGTAGCTTACTGTCTAATGACTGGCATCCCCTGGCATAGAGCCATCTTGATTTCTATCTTGCCACTGGACTTCGATTATTCTGGTGGAGAGAATGAGGCTGACAGCTTTGAACAGCTCTGCCTCACTTAAATCCAATTCACAAATAAGTCATCACCCTCCTGATGTCATTGGTCCTCTTCAAAGAATGAAGAACAAGAAGACACATGAATAAAATCTAAACTGAACAGGTTGTGGAATTTTTAGAGCAGGAAAGGACCTGATTAAACTCCCTAATTGTACAGATAGAGAAACTGAGGCCCAGAGAGTGAAAGGAACTTGTCAAAGGTTATTCACATAATTAGTGTCTAACCCTGATCAAAAACCTTTAGAATCTCCCTCATTACCTTTAATATAAATTAGAAATGTCTAAGCCTGGCATCTAAACCTTCATTCAATCTGACTGCAAAGTACCTTCACCCTTATTTCATATTACTCCTCTTCATTCAATATATATTCCAGCCAACCTTGTCCCTGAACTTAACATAGAATTTCCCACCTTTCTGCATTGAGACAGGTCACCCCATCCGCATACCTAAAATATATCTACTCTTCATCTTCACTTGCAACATCATTTTCCTTGAGGGCTCAATGAGAGTCCTGCTTCCTGCATGTATTCCTCCTGAATCCCTCCACATAAGAAAAGGTGTTTCTCCCATCTCCAATGGTCACAGAGCACTTTGTCTGGATCTCTCCCTTGTCCCCATCACTCTCTTGTAATGTCTTTATTTGTGAACATCTCCCACAACTCAAGCAAAACGGGAGCTCTGTGAGCACAGAGACTTTCATATTTTAACTTTGTATACCTGGCAACCAAACTGGTGTCTGGCATATGGTAGACACTTAATAAATGTGTATTCAGTCCCTCATCATCTAGACAATTGTCATAACCTAATTGATTCTGCTCTTTCCACTCTCCCATAACCAATCTAGCCTCCACATAACTGCCAAAATAATCTTCTTTATTATTTACAGCTCTGACCCTTTCACTGCCCTTCTCAATAATCTTCTCTGGCTCCCCTTTGCCTCAGGGACAAAAATACCAACTCTTTAATTTGGCATTTGATTTGTAATCTGTCCAGAGGAAAATCAGTGAAAAGAAAGACTTAAGGGTGACTCCAGACAAACTTTCCAGGGTTACTGGAGATTATTCTCCTTCATGAACTCTAATCTCTATGTTCCCAAAGCTTGACTTTTTATCTCTCACCTCCACGCACAGGCACTCCTTCCTCACCTCTGCTTTTTCTGATTCTAAACATCCTTCAGGATTCAACTTAGGCACCACCTCTTTTGGGAAGCTTTTCCTGGCTTTTTTTTTTTTTTGGTGTGGGCGGGGAGCTTGACAGGAGTCAGGGGAGGGAGTTATTTGTATCCCCAGGACCTAGTACAATGTTTTGCACTAAATATTCACTACATGAATGAACAGAACTCAGATCTCGATTTCTTCCTCCTCTTTTCCTTGTCAAATACTTTTTCTACTGTACCATTTTGCACCTTAAAGATTTCAATCTGGAAATGATCTTAGAAATCATCAAATCCACCCCCTGTCATTCCATAGATAAGGAAACTGAGGCTCAGAAACGTTAAGTGGTCTTCCAAAGGTCACATGGAGCAGGTTCAAAGCAGGATTTCCTGAATCCAAACCCAACTCTTTATCTATTATACCACACTGCTTCTCTAGAGGCTGTTTGTCCAGCCTACACTTTGCTTGAGTCCTAGATGGAATCAGTCAGAGGAAGTATCTTCTTTTTTTTGTTGTTTTCCAGAATTTATTTATTTTTAGTTTTCAACATTCACTTCCACAAGATTTTGAGTTCCAATTTTCTCCCCATCTCTCCCCTTCTCCCTACCCCAAGATGGCAAGCATGCTGATTACTCCTCCCAGTCTGCCCTCTCATATATTCCCCCATCCCTCTCCTTACCCCTTTCCCACTTTCTTGTAGGGGAAGATGGATTTCTATACCCCATTGCCTGTATAGCTTATTTCTCAGTTGCACGTAACAACAATTTTTTAACATTTGTTTTTAAAACTTTGAGTTACAGATTGTCTCCCTTCTTCCCTCCTCACCCACCCCTACTAGGAAGGCTTTTAAGAGTTGAATTTTTTTTTGGAGGGGGTGGAGGCAGGGCAATTGGGGTCAAGTGACTTGCCCAAGGTCACACAGCTAGTGTGTCAAGTGTCTGAGGCTGGATTTGAACTCAGGTCCTCCTGATTCCAAGACTGGTGCTCGATTCACTTCACCACCTAGCTGCCCCAGGAATGTCTTAACAACTTGAACACTCACCTCCACAGCCTTTTTTCTTTTTCTTTTTGAGACTGGGTATCCCTATCTAGCTCAGACTGGAAGTGCAGTTACCATTCAGGACCTGAAGCCCACTACTTATCAGCATAGAAATTTGGACCTACTCTTTTTTCCCAGCCTGGACTGGTTTGCCATCCTTAGGCTGCCTGGTAGTATTCTCCCCTCAGTTCCACCCCCATTTCAGAGTCTCATCACATTGGGGCTAGATTTAGTGTGGATAGCTGATGAGATTTTGCTCTGCTATCGTTCATAGCTCCAGAGTTCAAGCAATCCTCCATCTTCAGCCTCCCTTTGTCACTGGGGTTACAAGTCTGTACCAACATACCTAATCCCACCCCCCCCAAAGTCTTATTAAACAGCTCTAGAACACACTTTCCTTGTATAACTATTTTAGAGATGGTTAGGATTTAGGAAACAGTGACCAGAGAGAAGTCTTAAGACCTAGAAAGTCCATATAATTCAAATATATGGTTGGATTCTAAAGAATTTAATTCTGATTTCCTCCCTGAGGAGAACAATGGTAACTGACAAATACTTTCAAACATTGCCCGATATAGCCTAGGGAGAAATACACTCACACTACAGCAGCTTAGTTTACTCTAACATAGAAATCAATGAGAACCCTTTTCAGGCTAAACAGAGACATCCGGGCATTCATTCTCCTTATCTTTTGGAGGCATAACAGATTCCCTTTGGTCTGTGAGTATAGGAGACTTTCCAAAACTTTCCTTTTTTAAATTAAAGTTTTAGATCCTAGAAGAAAACCTTAGGTCCATCAATTTTTCTTCCTATGTATGCTGAGCAGATCTGAGTAAATAAGTTCAGTTATCATTTTCCAGGGTTACTTGGTGATATCAAAAGATATTTCCAGCAAAAAGAGGGAAGGCATTATTATTACTGCTTTGTCTCCTAAAGAAAAGAGAAAGAGGCAGCTAGGTGGCACAGTGAATAGTGCACCAGCCTTGGAGTCAGGAGGACCTGAGTTCAAATCCAGCCTCAGACACTTGACATACTTACTAGCCATGTGACCTTGGGCAAGTCACTTAACCCCCATTGCCCAACATTTCCCCTCAAAAAAAAAAAAACACAGAGAGAGAGAGAAACAGAGAGAGAGACAGAGACAGAGAGACAGAGACAGAAAGACAGAGAGACAGAGACAGAGAGAGGGAGAGAGACAGAGGGAGAATGCTGTAATAAATAGAGTATTGGGTTTGAAGGCAAGCAAATCTGAGTACCAGTCCTGCCTTGGACTAGCTGTGTGACTCTAGGTAAGTCACTTACCTTTGTAAGTGTACAAACAATTTCTAAATAGTTAACTGTTAAGTAAAAAAGATTATAATCTTCATTGGTAGAGAGAGATCCCCCATCAACAAAATTACCAGTCATCTCTGTATGTATGTTTTTTTTAAGGAATTAATTTGTTAAATGCCAATTTACAAATATATTATGGGTCTTCAATGCAAAAGGATTTAGTTTTTTTTTTACACAAAGAACATTCCTGAGAAATTGTATATCTACCAAAACTTTGGTAATCAAATATTTTAGTGGAAATGAAGAAGCTCATGTAAAAAGGAATCCTGTGCTAAACTCTATCATACAATAATGAATCCTTATATAAAATGGATTATTGCTGCCTAACTCGTTGCTTAATAAAGTTGAGATTTCTATATACTGAATAGTTATAAAATTAGGCACACGTATATCTGCTTTTTCTATTCTAATGGTTCTAAGTTTGTGAATGTCATTTTGGAGCGCAGGCTTTGAAATACACCCAGATGTCTGAATCCAACTGAGATGAAGGAAGAAAAAAAAGATATTGTGGTCTAGAAAAAATAATTTGCTTCCTAGAATTATTGAAATTTCAAGTTACTAGGTATAAGGTTTCTTCTGAAATTATTTTGTCTTCTGGAGTATACATCTGATGTCTTTCTCACTCTTTCCTTTCCTTGCAACTGCTTCTATTACAAAAGCAAAAACAGTTTTCAGAAGGAAAAAAAAGCTCCTACAGAGCAGCAACTGTCTTTCTTTTTGCTTGTATTTGGGTGAATGAATGAATAAATAAAGCATTTTTAGGCATTTAGTATATTCAAAGCACTACCCTGGGGATACAACTAAAGTAAGGCCACCCTGGTTTCAGGGAGCTCACATTCTAATAGGGGTAACACATTTCAGCTGCTAGTCAGGTGTATGGGTCCCAAGGTCCTTACAGCACAGAGACAAAGCAGATAATAATGCCTCTTCTCTAATTAATTTCCGTTGATACACTTACATCAGTTTCTGATGTTGAAACATTTGATAGTGACATAGTCTTTGGTGATAAGAACTTTCTTTCCTGAGTCTTCAATAGATGGGTAGCTAGGTGCCCAGGTGAATAGAGAACTGGGCTTGGAGTCAGGAAGACTCATCTTCCTGAGTTCAAATCTGGTCTCAGACACTTTCTAGCTATGTGAACCTGTACAAGTCACTTAATCCTGTTTGCCTCAGTTTTCTCATCTGTAAAATGAGCTGGGGAAGAAAATGACAGACCCCTCCAGTGTCTTTGTCAAGAAAACCCCAAATGGGGTCACAAAGAGTAGAACACAACTGAAAAGATGGAACAACAGTATAGATATGGCTGTAGCACCTGCAGGAGTAGTTGCCAGACAATGGCTCCATGAGGGTTGCTTTCCAGGAAGATAGCTTCAGGCGCTCTACTGGAAGGATAAGTATTCCAAAGACTCTTGGGTTCAGGTCCCAAGACCTTATCTGTATTTATGTTAGTAACACAATGCTTGAAACATCATAAGAGCTTAATAAATTATTTATCTGGTCCAATCTAATTTAGTGAGCCACAATGAGGCACTTTAACAATCAGCTTAGGAGAGTCCTCATGATGGGCTTTTCAGAGTTAAAAGGGCATGGACTCCAGGGCAAGGCAACTGGTGAGACAATGGCCAGAGAGAAAGAAATGGTACTTGGCATCATAAGATTTAGGATTAGATGAGACCTTAGAGTTCATCTAATCCAACTCCTTCAATTAAATATAAGGAAACTAAAGCCAAAATGGTTGTGATTTTTCCATAAATATACCTATATCAAGTAGTAGGGTTGGCATTTGAACCAGGGTCCTCTTACTGCAAATCTGTGCTCTTTCCACTCTAGATGTTGGGCATTTCAGTGCACTGGAGAATTTGACTGATTGTTCAAAAGTACCCAATGTCTACATAACCCACGGCTCAAGGACCATTTACATAAAACTCTCTTCATTGGTAGAGATTGATTATTCAATGCTCATGAGGGGCATAGTTGGTGAAAGCTTGGGAGAGAAGAGATCCTGGTCTTCTGGTCTCCTGCTACAAGAATGGAGATACTTGGATCCAGATTCTCTCCAGACCCCTGAAGGAACAGAAAGACCCTGGGAAGAAGCCAACATGTAAAGGAGCTGGCACCTTGATTATGTCCCTATCGCCAGTTTACTACACAAGAGAATTTAGGGAATTTCTCCTTAGGTAAGAACAAAGATTCTGTCTTTTGGTTAAATTGAGTTATCTTTTGCCTAATAGAACTCATTCATTCTTTATTGTCTGGTATATCCTCATATGTATTCATACCTTCTTTGATTTCTGTTTTGCTATTGATTTGGGTGAATGGGCTTATTCACTATTCCCTATGCGTGTTCTTTGTGGAACTGATACTTGGTAGGAAGGGAGTCAAGTCTTGGGTGTATCTAACTTGAAGGCTCTCCTCTCTCATTAAGGAATAGCATCTGGAGCACATCTTGCATGTAAAAATTATTTCCCTTAGACTAATATTTAAGAGAGTAGATAGATATACTTTTAACCAATGATTCTCTTTCTTTAGAAGAACAGAATGCCCAGCTTTGGCCTCCACCTCCTGCTTTCCTTCCTTGCAGGAATCAAAGTCTCCCTTGGCTAAAGATGAGGGACAGAAACTCTAGAAACTCCCTTCAAGCCACATCTAGGCAAACCCATGGGGACACACATACCCTACAAGGACAAAACAAACACAGCACCACATACACTCTCTACATCAAGAGTTGAAAATTTCTTTGAAATCTTAATTCCTGGGAATTATGTCAGATTATCCCTTCACAGACCGAAGAATCTCAAAGTTGTAAGAGAACGTAGAGGTTATTTAGTTTCTGGCTAGAAACTTGACAAGTGGTTCATATAGCCTCACCCAGAAGATCTCAAGGGACAGCAAATGCACCATCTCTCAAGCCAAGCCTTACAGTTTTCAAGATTTGATTTTGAAAAAACTGACACACTTTCTGCAGTGGCTCTGCTCCTTCTGCTACCTTCAAAGGTAGATTATAGTATCTCAGAATGTGATGGGGTCTCAGTCACAAGAGCTGTCCAATTAAAAGTAGAATAAATGAAAGGGACGTGATGTTGGGGCAACTAGGTGGCTCAGTGAATAGAGCACTGGCCCTGGAGTCAGGAGGACCTGAGTTCAGATCTGGCCTCAGACACTTAACACTTACTAGCTGTATGACCTTGGGCAAGTCACTTAACCCCAATTGCCCTCCAAAAAGCAAAAAAAAAGAAAAAGAAAGAAAGAAAGGGACCTGGTGGTGATTACTGTTCAAATACAGTTTGGACTAGTTCTGTGGCCTGGATTAGAGTTCCACTTGTGCTACATACTAATCACATAATATTTAGTTACTTAGCTTTCTTAGCTTTAGTTTCCTGAACTACAAAATTGGAAAGATTGCTTATATGTTTATTTTGGTCTGACCCTATGATTTCACTAATATAGGCCACTCCCTGGTGAGGAAATGCCCTTTTCCAATGCAGAGAAGCAAGGAAGCATGCTAATAAGTGCTTAATAAATATCATATATAATGTAATATATATAATCTTTATTATATGTTATTTATATTCTCATGTATATTATTTATATATAATAAATATTAAAAAAACACTTTCAGATGATTCAGAAGACATTGGAAAGACATAGACATTTTATGCATATAAGTAGGTAGTGACCTATTACTAACAATTACTTGTATATAAGAAGTGGTACAAAAAACCTAATTAAGGACACATGTGACCAGATAAAGGATGTACTTACTGTCTCTGGCTATGTAGTGAGGGTGTAGAGATAACAGATAGAAAGTCTGAGTATTACCCACAAAATGTTAAAAGACCCAGAGAAAACTTCCAGCTCATTAGATAAATTCACAATGGAGGATTTAGAGAAGGAGAAAGTTGGAGTTTGCTACTTATGACCTGTGTGATTTTAGGCAAATTATGTAACTCTCACCAGTGTGCTTCCCCCCAGTGATTATCATTTAACCAGACTTAATTAGCTTTTTAGAAAAGAGGATTTACTAAGGTCATATAGTAGGAAGAATTGGCACAAAAATCACCCCAAGTTGGGGACACATTCTTCCACAGACACTTTATAGTCCAAGGGAAAGTGAGTTTAGAGTATGTGTACCAAATAAGATAAACTCACAGCTCCTAGAAATGCTTTTGCTGCAATCCTTTTCTGTCCTACGTGGAGCCCTCATGAGACTCCCCTTACGTTAAGCACAGTTCTCGTCTAGACTTGTAGAATCCTAAAGCTTCCTTTGCTCAGTATTTCTACTTTGTCCTTGGCTCCCTCTGTACACTGCTGTTCCACGGACAATGTATGGGTCTAAATCTTCCAGTCCACTAAAGTTCACATGGTCCTCCTCTGATCAAGGTGTAGAGGAGGGGACCAAGTTTTACTCCCCAACCCTTAACAATTCATTTCAAGAATTTTTATGGGACTGCTCTCTCAAACAATTTGCCAGACACACAAATACTGAGTTCTGAACCATTTCCTTACCACATCAATTTGCTGTTGTTGTTGTTCAGTCATTTCATTCATGTCTAACTTCTTTGGGGGTTAAAAAAAACTCCATTTAGGGTTTTCTTGGCAAAGATACTAGAGTGGTTTGCCATTTCCTTCTCCAGATCATCTTACAGATGAGGAAACTGAGGCAAACAGGATTAAAACTTATGCAGGGTCACACAACCAGCAAGTGTCTGAGACCGAATTTGAATTTAGGTTTTCCTGACTCCAGGCCAACACTCTGTCCATGGCACTGTGCTTTTTATAAAGGAGCATGGCATAACAGAGCATACATTAGTTTAATGCCTTTAACTGATTAATTCATTAGAGATAGTTTCACTTGATAAATGTATCAGGACTAGAGCATGTTGTTAGTTACTTTAAGTAGGATGGGATGATGGGTTGATTCACTTCATCATCTCCTACTCTTGAAATAGAGCATAGGATCATTGATTTAGAACTGGAAGGAACCTCAGAGACCATCAAGTTCAACCTCCTCATTTTACAAACGAGAGAACTAAGATTCACAGAGGTTCATTGACCTACCCAGGATCACACAGCTAGCATGTATGTGAAGAAGGATTTGAACCTGTCTTCCTAACTCCAAATGCAGTGCCTTATCCACTACACCACCGTTTCTCTGATCTCAGTCTATCCTTATGTATACTAGCATAGCCTTAGTCTTTGGGACTGCCATGTCACAAACTGTAGTCCTTTTGACCTTGAAGTCCAATAAAATTGCCATCTCCTTTTCGCATGAGTTATTGGCTATTTAAAAACTATTCAAGGACAAAGTTCATGCCTCAGGTTTGACAGCAATGTCAGAATGTAAATTCTTCTAGAGCAAAGATTTTCTTAGGTTCTTTAATATGTGTTTACACAACAGTGCATATGCATGAAGGCACTCAATGTTTTCTTGGCAAAGAGAGTCCATTTTTGTGATAGCACACTAAGCCTTAAAGTATCTATGGATAATAAAGAAAGAGAACTCAGAGTGAAGTCCAAGATACTTATATCTTCCTTTCTACATCAGTTGAACAAGCATGTTGTATATTCACAGCCACTTAAACATCTTAGGAAAATTACTACTAGCATCAAGAGAAATAAGGAGATTCAACTGATTGCATGTATTCAAGGATATAATAAATCACAATGTATATTTCCATTACTATAAGAGAGAGTATCCTGGCTACACAAAATCCCAGAGCAGGATGGGACCTTACAGGCCAAATAGTCCACCTGACCCAGAATCCTTGCTACAATACTCCTAGCAAGTGGTCATGCATCCTTTGCTTGAAGACATCTAATGAGAAGCAACCTATTACTTCCCATTCCACTTTCAGATAGTCCTAATTGTTAGGAAGATTTTCCATATTCCAAGCTCAAATTTACCTCTCTGCAACCTCCAGACACTGCTCTTAGGCCTTAGTCTAAAATCAAGAAAAGCAAGGCCACAGGGCCTCTATTCCAAATAATGCCTTTCCTAGTTTCTCCCCAGCTGCTAGTGGTCTCCCAATTGACTTTTACTTACCTTATATTTAATTTGTATACATTTTATATTTGTGGCATCCTCTCCCTAGTTTACTCTCCTAACTTGCACTTACAATGCCAAGTTAGGTCTTCAAAGGATAGCTAATTACTTCTCTCCAAAGGATTCTAAGGGTAACCCTAAGGGGCTGGGTTTCTACTACTGTTATTTATGAGTTCCAATCAAATGTGCTCCCTTTGATGATCAGCCAGAGTTCATTAGCTTTTAGAAAAGGTATTTTCTAAGATGGTACGTTGAGAACCATTGTTACAGAATTATGTCCCAGATTGAGGGTATACTCTTCCCTTGTACACACAAGGTCCCTAGGGAAAGTGGGCTTAAAACTTGAGTGCATACATAGTCAAGGGATAAATTCATAGCCAGTAGTTACCAGAAGTCCTTTTCTCCCTTCACAGTGCTTTTATGAAGTTCCCTTCAGGTGTAGCTCTCTACTGGACTCTGAAGATTAGGGCCCTTTTAAAGTCCTGAATCTGTTTTTTCTTGGTGGGTCTAGTCTTTCCTTAGAATATCTCTCAGCTCCAGATGCAGATGCTGCAATCAACCACTGTTACTCCAGAAATACTACTCACTGTGGTAGACCCTCAAGATCTTTTGACCTTTCAAGGTTCACAAGGTCATCACTTGGTCCTTGAGAGGCACAAGATAAAACATGATTTTCTTTCTTAATGGAAATTACATTTCAGTGGTCCTTCACCACTGAATTAGATTACCATTCAACAGGATTAGATTGGCACTCAGCTGGCTCACTGCAGCAATTTGTGCTTCAAATAAGCTTTCTGTGTTATACATAGGCCTGGAGATGTGTCTAATTCTTTCAGTCACAAGCCATTTTCTGTGTGTGATCATTGGTCTTCATAAAATTATTAAAGTGCTTCACTACTCCCAATTTAATTAGTGACTTGTTTTCACCTTTAAATGACTTAGTAAATAGAGAAATCTGGGCATTCGATGTTTAATTTAATTGGGGTGGCAATGGAAATCCCCCCACCCTTACATATCTATGGGTGTACATGTTATTTCCCCCATGAAATGTTAACTTTGAAGGGAGTATCTGTTTCATACTTGTCTTTGTAGACCTAGTGCCCAGCACAACACCTGACACATAGTCTGTACTTCATAAATGTTTGGTTGATAATCACCCTCTCTTGGCACAAACAGGCTAGACCTGTTCCATTCCCACCTCCACCAGCTCTTCTGTAATGCCTTCTTCATTGTCTAAATAAATACACGCAGGTCTTCCTGCTTTGGTGCCAATGCTTTTCCACTGTACTATAAGAATTAGGATCAATGAATCATCCAACATTTATTCCATTTCTACCATGTGGCAAACACTGTGTTAGGTGTAGAGGACACACACAGTGAGAATGAAATAATTCCTACCCTTCTCTAGGAGTTTGCATTCCACTGGGGGAGACAACCACTGTGTGTGTGTGTGTGTGTGTGTGTGTGTGTGTGTGTGTGTGTGTGTGTGTGTGTGTACAAAATGAGATACAGGAAATAAGTGCTAAAGGATTTAGAAAACTCTTCATGGGTAGGGTAAGAGCTTCAGGGGATCTTGAACAATGTGTTGGATTGAGATAAATATGGGCAATGTAGACAGCATGAAAAGAGGTGGGAACATACATACAAAGGACAATGAGGAAATGAAGCTGACAAGAGTGGAGGTATGAAGGGTGGTAAATACTTAGAGATACAAAATTAAGATAGCCCTCTTATCCTGGCATCCTACGCTGGTTGGAAGGAGGTAAATTCTGGTACTTCTGGCATGAGTATGCTTTTTCCTATCCAATGGCCTAAATGTAAATGCTAAGTAGGGCTTTCAACATAATTTTTCAAAAAGGTCTCCAAACAGTGTAAAAGTGGCTTAGCACCCCACTGTGCTCTACAGTCCTAACTCCACCAGAATTAATTCATAATGAATTGCCTTTATTGTCTGATAAAATCTGGGTGCTTGATATTCATCAGAGTGCTTTAAAGTAATACTTTTTTTAATGCAGTATTTGAATAAAACTCCAAATCAATTTTACCAAAGACTTTCATCTTTCAGTTCCAAGCTTTTCTATATTTCCAGGCAAACATAATCTCCAGGTTTCTAAATCATTACAGTTAATTCACTAAAACATTCTTGTTTCCAATGCCTATGGTGTCCACAAAGCCACAGAGCCTTTCAAGTCCCTTTTTATTCCTTTTCCTTTAAGCCAGGAAGCCATGTCTGCCAAGAAGAGAAGAAACCAGGGCCTCCAGGGCCCCAAAGTTCATCTTCCAAGCCAATGTCCCTAAAGACAGTTCAGTCAGACAGGGTGGGCAGCATTCTACTGGACACCCTCATCGATTTGAAACTTAAGGAGAAAAAACAAATAGTTTCACTGAGAGGCAGTGAAAAATACTTACACAGACATTTTATATAAATTCTGATGAGACAGTGGAATCCTTAATACAACGGAAAGGGAATTGGTAGAGTACATTTCAAAAATCTTGGGGAGGTTATGACAGATCCCTTAAAGAAGTAGAAAAAGCTTTTCTATAAAGCATTAAATATGGATAGAATACACATTTTCTTCAACTGTACAAAGTTTAAAGACCTAAAATGCTGTATTTGAATGAGGATGCTTTATTTGGATTAGTGAAATGTTAAACTAATAGAGAAATAATTTCTTCTCTGATAGTTTAAAGTTTGTATAATTAAATTGTATGAAAGCAAATCTTGGCTTACTTAGGAGTTTCTTCATACCCATCACTAGCATGGGAAATTTGACTCAAAAGCATTGACATGCTGTGAAAGTTCATTTCCTTCCCACAGTAGCTATCTTGGAACCTAGCCTTGTGATCCTCTTGTCATAGGTAGTACAATTACCTCTGGACCACTGCCTCCTGGGTCCCATTGCCACATTACTTCTTTCTTCTTCCCTAACCCCTAGTGGGTCACTTACTCTCTCAAATTAATGTGACCTTTATGCCACCACCCTGCAACTGAACTTGTCCTAACAACTGGTTATGTTGCTCAGCTTCTGTTTTTCTTTCTTTCTTTTGATGGTGAAAAATGCTCTGAACATTTCCTATTAGAGATGTGACTTGACATTCAAGTCTATTCATATATGATTTTCCTCATTGGTGAAGAATGATTACCTGATGGTCTGCACCTTTATGAGGGATATAGTTGGAGAGAGGTTGAAAGAGGAAACATCCTGGTCTTCAGGTTTCCATCTTTGAGAAGGCATACATGTGTAGACAATCTTCACAGAAGAGTCCTTGGATAGAAAGACTCCACAAAGAAGCTAACATGTAGAGAAACCAGCCCTTCTATCATGTCCAAGCTTCCTGGGACTTTGGGGAATTTCCCCCTGGGTCAGATTGAAGATTCTCTCTCTTTGGTTGGGCTGGAGTACCTCAGTGACAAAGGAAGAGCTCGTTCATTCTGTATATTATCTAGTAAAGTGGCATACCTTGTATATTTGATCCCTGGAATGTGTAATTTTTAAACATCTCCCCTCAATATGACAAAATTATTTTCAATAACAATCATGAATAAAATTAATAATAATGTCCAGAAAATGCAGTGATTGTATAATGAACTTTATATGCATATGTATATATAGATGTGTGTATATATGCACATACACAATATGACATGATCTATATAAATAATCATACCAATGAAAAATAAAAATGTAAAAAAGAAAAAAGTGATAGATTAGTATTTTTAATTATATTAAGACATTTGGGGGAGAAATGGAAAAATTTTATACCTACATCTTGGTCTATTGCAAAAATGAATAATATCATTATAATTGATGTTTTTAGGCCTTAACTTCTGAAAATTTATCAATGACTTCATCAAAATTGATCTTTGTATATGCACGTTCAATAGACAGTATAGTCAGATTTGTCCATCTCTCTTTGCTCATAGTTGGTCAAAAAACACTTTTAAAAATTCATTTTAATTTAAAATTTTTTCTTTTTCCTGAAACAACTGTTAAACAAATTGTTAGAAAAATATTAAACAAGAGGATGCTTGGCAGCAATTTCTAAAAATTCCATTTCGGAAGGGAATTTTAATAAACCTGAAACATCTGCAAAAGGTTCAATTCAGGCAACTACTGAATAGAATCACTAATGTAACATTTTATTTTCTTGACTCATTCTTTGGTTTTCAAAAAAATTACATAAAAAGAAGGAAACAACTCAATTTTAAAGATATTATTCACATGTTTCTATGTAAACTAAAATTTTTACTTACCAAACAAAAATATTATACTTGACAGTTCATAGTTCAACTGTTTTAAATTTTAAACACAAAAACTCCAAGTAGTCACAAGCAACTATAGAACTAACATAACTCTAGTTCTGTTTTTCCATCTTTACAATTATTGTGCTATCATTGTTTATTTCAAAGCTATTGTTTTGATATAGGAATTCCTACTACTGTAGGAGTTGTAGATATGAATTGTTCCCAAGTGAACTCAAAGAATTCCAATTCAATCAATCATTTATTTGCCACCTACTATGTGATTCAGTTTCAACAGTTCCAATCTGACCTATCTGAACATGCAAAGTAGTTCAATTCAATTTAACAAGTATTTATCAAACAACTTCTATACCCAGGTACTGTGCTAAACATCAGAGATACAGCAACAGTGTCTCCCCTAAAAGAGTTTACATTCTACCAAGAGAAAACAAAATGTATGTAGATAAGTATAAGATATATAAAAAGTAAATACCGAGTAATGGAGGGATTGCTGAAAACTGAGGAAATTGGGAAAGGCCTTGTATAGGAAATGACACTGGATCTTTGAAGGGATAGTATTTCAAGAGGTGAGGAAAGTGATCAGTTCAGGCACAAGACATAGCCTATACAAGGCCAGAGGCAAGAAATGGAACGTACTCTATGAGAGATAACAAGAAGGTCTTATAAGAGAAAACCAGAGTTTGTTCACCACGTTAACATGATGAACAAGTAATGAGTTGTAACTAGAAATTTTAGTAAGGTGCATTGGGGGAATAATGTGAAATAATTCTGCAAAGATTAGTTGGAGCCAGACAATGAAGGGTTCTATATACCAGATAGACAGAGAGAAAGCCAGTGCATTGTCATGGTATGGAAGAGTCCTATACTCAGAATGAGGAAAACTGGGCTTCTCCACTATGTAGGTTTAAGTAAACCAGTGAACTCCATATTGCCTTCCTTCTCTGAAAAAAAGAAAGTTACAGCTGTCTTCTTCATCTCTTAGAAGTGTCATGAGAAAATGAGGTTATTGGTGTGAAAGCACTGGAGATAAAGGTGTAATAAATTCATTGTTCTTAGTACAGGAGGTGGTACTTGCATACTACCAGTCAACATCCCCTTTATGCCCCCCTAATGTCTCCTTGACTGCCTTTTCCAACCAAGGGGCAGTTCTCTGGGTGGAATGGTCTGATGTCACCAGGGGCCTCCTGCCACGGAACCTTCAGAGCTGTTTGGACCTAAACACTTAGCTGAAGTCAGTGCTCCATGGCGATGCTAGTTGTTTGGTGAGAGAGAAACTGCTATTGAAAGGTCTGAATCAACTCAGAGACCTGGAGGAACCCATCCAGGTTAAAAACTGAGCTATCTCTGTGTTACCTTGAGCCATCTGTCCCCAAACCATGTTCTCAGTAAGGATCCCCAGGGTGGGGATCAGCACAGGACTTGCTCTGGAGACTTCAGGTAAGTGAACTGGGATCAGGTAAAATTGTGAGGGGAAGAATTTCAATGTTAAAAAAGGCATATTGAGAAGGGAAGGGGAGAGGGTGAAAAGAAAAGAAAAGAAGGTATAAATAAGACCAAGAAGGAGAAAAAATGAATTTACAGAAAGGTCCATATCCCAGCATAGAACAGAATCCTGCTATAGGATCCTGGGGGCAGAATAGTGGGGAGAAGATACAAGAAAGAGCCAGAATTCTCATTGTGCTCACTATATAGGATAAGCTCGATATGAATATACTTTGTCCAGCAAAAAGTAAGAGAAGGGATTAGGGAACAACCCCTGTAGGGAATAGATTTCCCCTTGTTAATGTGTTAGGCTGGGTTCTTTCCCCTAATCTAATCCCAGTCAGTGCAACTTTTATATAAAGCTCCATTCGTGGTGGAGGTAATTAGGCTATAGCCCTCGAACCTACCAACAATGACTTGCACACAAGAAGTTACATAAATGATGTCATCAAGGACATATATGGCCAGAAAAGCAATGACTGGCCATGTCACAAGAATGACGAGTAAAGAGATGGATAGCCCAAATGTTGATGCACTGATATCCATAAAATAGTAAAATATCCAGAGCAGAGCCTTCATCATATTAGGCAAATCTTCTATGGAAGATTTGTGGGAGGGTGTGGTCAAGAATTACACATGGATAGATTGTGATCTGTACTGATGGAGTACTTGTAGCAATGAGATCACAAACCTACTGAAATATTCATACCAAAGCAGCAGGTTAATGGAGTCACTCATTCCCTCTACCTTATTACATTAGCTGTCAATGAGGGCCCAGGCTTGGCCACCATCTCTTCCTGCAGTTGCCAGGTGTCCTGGTAGGCTCAGGGTCAAAAGGGTGAACTGGAGAGGGGGGGACGGGGGGAGAGAGAAGATGACCGAGGTTGGTCTCTTCCCTGTTCATGTGGGATCTCTATTCCTACAGCCCCACAGGACAGCAGCCCTCTGGCCTCCACATCTACCTCCCCAGGGTATATCCCTAAGCTGAAGGCCTTGAGGAAGAGGGGTCTGAAGAGGGGCATGTGGGCTGTCACTAGTATGGAAGGAACCAAGCTCTGCATGAAGAAGAGAAGGAGAGCCAATTTCCGCCCTGAGGATCAGGAAGCCTTCTACAGACTTCTTGGTGTGTGGCCTGAGCGGACTTTGGGGATTTTCCACAGGGAGGTTCCATAGAAGAATGATTAGTTGCTCCAATATATCTCCTAGGAATTTCATCCTAGTGACTTTCAAAATTCAGTAGAGGTAGGGAGATCACTTGGCCTCCCCTCCATGGGGCTGTGGACTTTTCTTTCCTCCCCATTGTAGTGATTCCAAATGAAATGGGCCCCTACCCACCATTTACCTCCACTGAGTTCTTTCAGGGTAAAACAATTTATACTCTATCAGCTCACATGCCATTCAAATCCACTGGTCCCACATTCCCATTCAAATACCATCAGAAAGCATCAAGGTGTGGGCAAGAATAAAAACAATTGATTCCACTTCACACAGTCCTACAAAAGGATGGTGTTCTAATCATCTGAGGTCTTATCCACTAGGCCTTTAGGCAGCAGAGCTATCACTTGTAGATAGACATTTAGAAATAGACATTATTAATAGTAACAATAGAGAGGGAATATCTAAAGGAAATATATTGAGAGGGGAAGCCTTAGAAGGAGTTTGTGACTTGCCAAAAGTCATGGAGCTAAGAGGTAACAGAATCCCAGTCTTCTGATTCTTAAGTTCTGTTGGTGTCCCTCCCCCCACCCCTTCGCCACTACACCACACTGTAATAGAAAAAGCTTCCTCTCCAAGACCCTATTCCCTACCAGAGAAGGAAGTATGGCAGGACTGTCAGCTTCTCTTCCTTCCTGAGATTTCTTTGGGAAGAAATTTCTCCATCCACAACACTGGGCTTGGTCTTCCCAGCTCTGTCACTCTATGCCTCTGACCCATTCACTCCCTCTGCAGAGGATCCTGTCATCCAGAGTTTCTTGGAGGCTGACATTTCCCTAAGAGTGTCTGATAAGGTAGGAAAGCCACAAAGGGTGGGACCTTCAGAAAAAACTTGGGGGAGTGGGTATGGCAACTTAGATTTTCTCCCTGATTAGAGCAAAGCCAGTGAAAGAATTGGTTATATGAAAAAAATAAACTTGGGCAGGAAGACTCCAGGAGATTGTGGCAAGGGACATGGTGTGGGAAATACAATATTTCATTCTTGTACTGCCAAATGAGCTCAGTGACTCAGTCTCCATCATCCTCCTGTTCCCTGTTCTCTTGGTTCTTAACATATCTCTCTCTGTTCGGGATAGTATCTACTCTCCATGGTGGTTGAATATTTTGGCCGAGTGGGACTTCCAGGACACTGCTATAATAGAATCCACTTTTTCCTGGCCCTGTGAGTACTATCCCTGCTCCCCCAAAAACTTTGTTGTTCTTACTTTTCTGATTTGAGAGACCACTGAGAAGATCTGCATTCCAGAGCCACCTCCTCAATCTCTGTGCTCTACCAATATTTTCCAGAGCAGGTGTTCTGATGGATTCCCAGTATATTCTTTTCCCCTTGGTGGTTCCACATTGTGCCCATACTCATGGAAGATAGGAAAGAATATTTAAATTAATAATGAAGGTTTCCCCCAGTGAGGGAAAGATAACCACCTATTAGGAATGTGATCAACAAAACAGCCAGGGCTCCTCCCTACTCCTCCCACCCCCTAAATACTCATTAGCTAACTTAAAATCTAAAATGAAGAGGATTCTCTGAAGAGTATACAGAAATTACTCCCTGAAATGGTGTAATTTCTCAACCATAGGTGAAAGTCACCATCCCACACATCCTAAGCATCTCAGATTCTTTTGTACTGTCTCTCTGGACCCCAGGCCAGTTCTTAGAAATTGGGTCTTTCCCATAACCCTTATCCTGAGGGGCCATGAAACTAGTACCCAAGGGCCAAAGGTTCCCCTCCATTCATTTCCTTTTCTAGAACTACATCTTCCACAACAGTCTGACAAATAGAGAGGCTATTAAGGTGAATAATTCCATTTCTCTATGATAGTTATATTGCCTGTGACATGGAGGAAGACAACCCTGTTTTTAAGTGGAGCATTTTCCCTTTTGTGCTTGGGAAGGAAGATTGGCCCATCCTCTATAAGGAATTCCTGAGGCTACAAGCAGACTTCTTTCATGCAATGGGTGGCAGAGCCTGGGTCACCCCAGAGATATGTGAAGAGGTCAGTTGGTTTTGGGACAGGGGGAGAAAGTGGAGATGAGGTAAAGATGCTACATTTCTATCAGTACATTTCAAAAGAGTAGGGAGGAAAAGGAAGAAAAAAGTAATAACTTCACAACAGTGTACATTAGACTTCCCTTTATGCATTCCACACTACTGCTTACCTGGGCCTCTTGCTATTCTTTGTGTACAATGTTCTATCTCATGCCTCCAATGGAAATGTAAGCTCTGCAAGGGCAGGGACTCTTTTTTCATTTGTCTTTGTATTCCCAGTGCCTAGCATAGTACACTGTTTATAAGAGATCCTTAATAAATTCTTGCTGAAGGAGGGGAGGAGGAGGAGGAGAAAGAAAGGAAGAGAAGAAAGAAGAGAGGGAAGGAGGAAAGAATGAATGGAGGAAGGAAGGAAGGAAGGAAGGAAGGAAGGAAGGAAGGAAGGAAGGAAGGAAGAGAAAAAGAAAGAGAGATATTGAAGGTCTTCCTGAAACCCTTATGCAAAGACTCCTCTGAAGTGCAAAAATCTTTCTTATCCCCCATATCTTTCTCCTTTCTTTCCACTGCTTAAGTGGAATATATAGACAAAGTCAGAACTGCATGCCCTACCTTATGACCTATAGCTAAGTTGCTATGGTGCTGCAACACAGAAGGGACCAAGGAAGCACATCCTCATCTTAGAACCCTACATTCCTCACAAATAGTCCAGTTCATGGAGACCTGGGGCCCATCAACCTCTCATGTTTACCTTTCAGATCCAGGCCCAGAATCCACTCCACTGGGTCTGGACCCGAGAACGGCACTACCTGCCCTAGGTTCCCAGAGTGGATTGCCTAGGCCAGGAAGGCAGAAGTCACACAAGCAAGGAGCAGGGACCTCCAGGTGAGTGTGGGACCAATGAGGAGCAGCTCCCACTCTCCATGGTCCTAGAGTTACTCCTTAGCTATGATGGGACTGGGACTGGAGGGGGGAGGGGGGGGAAGAATAACTTTAGGAATGAAAAGCTCTAGAATTTTTAGCTATGCTAAGAGGCACCTAGGTAGTGCAATGGATAGAATGCTGAGCCTGGAGTGAGGAAGACCAGAGTTCAAATGCGACCTCAGACACTTAGTAACTATGTCACACCAGGCAGGTCAATTAATTTCTGTTTGCCTTAATTTCCTAAATTATAAAATGGGGATATTGCTTAGCACAATGTCTGGCATATAGTAGGTACTAAATGCTTATCTCTCTCACTCAAATTAAAATGTTATAATGTGGCTGAAGCTGTTCAAAGTAATACCTAACATAAGGTCAGAAGTCATAGGATTTAGAGCTGGAAGGAATCGTAAAGATCATCTAATTTCACCCCATCACATCAAATGAGATAATATAGGTAACATAGCTAGCAAACCTTAAAGTGTTACATAAATGCAAATTATTATGGCTATTAATGTTATATTCTTAGAGGTGAGGAAATTGAAACCCAGAAAGGCACATCAACTTGTTTGAGCTCATACAGCTAGGGAGCCAAAGTGCTGGTATTCCAAGACTTGTTCTTTGCTTCTAGAGACAGTGTCCATCATCACTATACATTTTGGAAGCAAGAGAAGAAAATGAATAAATATTGGTACAGATACACATACATGTACATATATACACATACATATATACATACATGCATGTATATACATTCAAAATGCTATATGTTCCCTATTTTATTATTATTATTATGGAGAATGAGAAGCATTGAAAGTATTTCTTGGAAAGGTATCTAAAATACAGGTTTCTCCATAAACAGAAGATGGACTAGATGACCTCCCAAGGTCCTTTCCAGCTCCAGGATCCTCTTATCTCAAAATAAAATAAGATCCCTGCAACTAAGGGTAGAATGTTGGGGGGGGGGGTAGGAGGGTAGGGATAGAGAGGGAGAAAGAAAATATGAGATTCTTAGAGAAGAAATAACTAAAATCTGTTGAAACCCAATGAATTTATGCTGATGGGAAGAATTAAAGGGAATGAGTAAGACTTTCTGAAGTGTGTCGGGGATGGAGGAGGACCAGGTCAAGTCACTGGATAAGGAACAAGAGGATGACTCTTTCCTCAAATCTTCATTTACAACAGATACCAAGACAGAGAGGACCTAATGGAGAGCCTGCCAAAAGAAGTGTTCCATGGAAAGCAAGCAGAGAATTAAGTGTCTTAGAACAAAGGCAGTGGTCAACTAAAAGAGAACAAAGCAGAGGTGATGGGAGTTCTAGGGAGGGCAGGGAGGAGAAAGGGGAAGAAGTGAGGGAGAATGTGAACAATTATAAATAATAAGGAAAAGCACGAGGAAGCTCACCAAATTAGAGTATATATGTACAGAAGAATGTACTGCATGAGGAAATGAAGAGCCTTGGTCAGTCCTAAGAGGGCAGGCAGATGAGCAAGTCAATACCATTAATAAACATTAAGCATGCTAGGTGCTGGGGAACATACAAAGTTTAGAACAATTTCATTCTCTTCCTTCAATGAACTTATAATTAGCAAATATTTAGTCTTCTCTAATCTCCCCCCAAAAGAACTATCTTTTCTTTCTTGTTCCATCCTTTCTTCCTGCTTCCTCTTTCCTAAATGAATTTTCAAATCAATTCAAGCATTTATTAGACACTTACTGTGTTCCAGGCATTATGTTGGATTTGGGGAATATTAAGAAAAAAATTAAAATTGTTCTTACCTGAGAGGAACTTTACTGGAAAAGGTTAGCATTAAAGGCCTATGTAGAGAGTTAGTTGTACTAGACACATAAAAGCCAGGGTCCTTGCCCTAGACAAACAGTGGAGGAATAGGACACAGGTGCACAAAACTGAAAAACACATTTAACATATGAATAAATGGAAATATACATTGTACCAGACACCGATCACATACAGTACTTTCTCTGAAGGGGAACCAGTCATGTGGGGGCACATCCTGGAAGTTATCTCAGGGCCAGGAAATAGAAAAATAACCTGGAGGAACTAAACACTGGAAAGAATATCTACCTGCTGAGGGGAAATAGTCTGGGACTGTCTCCATGATTATGTACTAGATATGAATAAGTTGCAAGCAGTGACAATCTCAGATAGACTGACCTTAAGGCAGTGTGGGAATACATTTTTCTAATGGTCTTATGCTGTTAACCTGCAATTTGAGAATATTGGAAGATAGGAGGAGAGAGAGACGGATAGTTTGGGCAACAAAGGAAGGAAATAGATGGAAGAAGTAGCTGTCTATTAGAAACTCCCTAATGACTTGACATTATTGGAATTTTCTTACCCTGCTTGGTGAAGGTCACCCATCTGACCTAAAGAAACATACAATGAAGCCAAGTGAGAAAATCGAAAAGATTTTCCTTCTATTAGGACACAGGAGCTAAGCGGAAATCATTTTTTAAAAGCCTAAGAAGAGACCTAGAGAAAGGGAAAGAAACCATACAACAGGGTACTGAGGACACCAGGGCAAAGTGTATAGTAGGAATAACTGGAACAAAACATCCATGAGAGCAAGGACTGTTTTATCTGAACTTTGCACCTCCCCCTGGTTCCTAGTACAGAGCTCTTTGCAAAGGTTTGGTAAATTGACATGATCCCAGGAAGAGATATGGAACTAAAAATTCCAGATCATGGAGCTAGATCCAGAGAAAGCTCTCTGGAATGAGCCAGTGGAGCTAAGAAAAACTCAGACTCCTTGGGGAAGAGGAAGGAAGGAAGGAAGGAAGGAAGGAAGGAAGGAAGGAAGGAAGGAAGGAAGGAAGGAAGGAAGGAAAGAAGGAAGGAAGGAAGGAAGGAGGGAAGGAAGGAAGGAAGGAGAAAGGGAAGGAAGGAGGGAAGAAAGGAAGGAAGGAGAGAGGGAAGAAAGGAAGGAAGGAGGAAGAAAGGAAGGAAGGAGAGAGGGAAGGAAGGAGGGAGGGAAGAAAGACGGGAAAAGAGAGGGAGGAAAGAGGGGTGGAAGGGAGGAAGGACCAAGGAAAAGTTTATTTCTGTGGGGTCCTACTTCAAGTCCAGATCCTATGTTCTCTCTGTCTGAGGTCCTTATAGTGCTGAAAGAATACAGGATTCACTGTGAGAGCTTGGACTGGCCAGTAGCAGCAAGAGACAAAGAAGAGCACAGAAGAGTTCGAAGCCCTTCTTTAGGAAGGAAAAGAATCCCAAGGAAGTGAGAAGTGAATTCTGCCTGCAGTGAGCAACAGTCCCTGCTGCCCTGAGACATGAGGTGGACAAGAAGTTGGGGAATGGGGGTGGGACTAACCTAGTCTAGATATGCTTCACTTTACAAAGTAGGTGTGTCCATTAATTTTTTATATATAAATTTAACTACATTTTAAGTAAATTACGGGATCTGACTTTTTAAGAGAAAGCCCATTGTGAAGTCTTTTGTAAGAAAAGTGATCATCACCACACCCCCATATACATCCACTTACATATTCACACACATATATTACCACTATTTCTAATTTATCTTTTGTAAAAATCAAGATTTTTGTGTATTGGGTTTACTTAAACAGGGTTATATACAATATATATAAACCCTCTAAGAGGGTTAGTGCTGAAACTCCTTAAAGCCATTTCAGGAATTGTTATCCAGTGGCCTTGGGAATGCCACTGTGCTTGATGGCACTGTCCCACTGTAGACAGGAGAGTGGCTGGCAGGGTATTGCTAGGAGGAAGACCCAAGGGAAGAGGAGAGAACACTAGGGAGCCCATCCCATCTTACTATGGAAGGTATCTGGTTTTTTCCTGTTTCTGCCTCACCCATCCTTTCCTTGTAGCTCCACAGCCGCAGGACAGCTGCTGTCTCCCACCCTACGCCAGCAGCAGCCGATAGGACAGTCATTCCAAGAGATGAGTTGGATTCTCTAGCTTGTTTCAGAAAGGGAAGTCACAGGGCTCAAAGGACTACACCTGGTCTGACAACCTTGGCAAAAGGAAACGATGCTCAGGGTATACTCGAACCTTCAAATTGGTGTGATGGACTGGCCCCCAAATCTGTGGTTCATGGGGTGGGGAGGGGGCACTGTGGAAAAACAAGTAATAGCAGTACTGGAGAGGAAAGAGCATGCAAGTAGGAACAAGAACTTGCAAATGGTGCTATAGATGAGAGGCTAAGAGGAGGAAGAAGAAGAGCAAGTAAGAATGGAAGATGGAAAACAGAGGGGGAGGGGCAGAAAACCAAAGAGGAGGGACCTCATGAAGAGTTAAAGGAGAAAGGAGGAATAGAAGAGAAGGAGGAAAGAAAGGAGGAAGAAAAAAGTGACCAATTGAAGAGAAGGACCAGGGGAGGAGAAGGGGAGGGGTTGAGCAAATGGTAAAAGTAAAAAGGACAGTGGGGAGACTTCTCCAGCTGTTTCCTTGCAGGGAAGCCCTGCACTGAAGTATCCTAGAATATAATCCATCATCCAATCCTGATGGAGTTTACACCCACTGTTTCTCTTTTGGGTCCTCTGCCCTGGCTATGAGCTAGGCAGGGAGCTCATGCCTTCCTACTTCCTTTTAGCAAACTCAATCATGTTTACAAAGTTTTTGTTTCTTATCTCTTAAGGCTTCTTTTGTGGTTATGCATATGTATACAATATTTTGTTACCCTTTGATCTCTACCAAATAAATCTCCCTCTTGAATTAAGAATATTTATATGGGATATTATTTCAATGACCAGTGTAAAGAACATTGTATTTTATTGGCCATCATCCCCAGTAGACAGATACTTTGGAAGCATCTTCTTCCTGCTTCCTTTCACTTCCTTTCATGGTGCCAACCATGTAAGAGTCTGGGCTTGGAGCTTGGTATACAAACAAGAAAAATGGAATAGTTCTTGTTCGCTAAAGGTTTTTGTCACTGTTCATTCACTCATTCCTTTGTCATATTGAGTGTTTCCATTCTTCAGAATGTAAACTTTTGAAACACTTTGCCTAAAGAGGAAAAAAAAGTGTCCTCCTCCAAATCAGAATTCTAGAACTTACTTTACGGATGCAGAAGGAACATCTCCAAATATAACTTGTATCTAGGTTTCTACTAATAGTATACACAAAGGACCCCTAGATCCTGTATAAATACTAAAGCCAGGGATTCTTAACCTTTTGTGTTGTGGACTCCTATGGCAGTATGGTGAAGCCAACAGACCCTTTCTCAGAATAATGTTTTTAAATGCATAAAATAAAATAATTGAATGAAAAAGAAACCAGTTATGTTGAAATACAGTTATCCAAATATAAAATAAGTTGGTAGATCCCAGGTTAAGAACTCCCGACTTAAGGCAACAATGCCTATATTGGAAAGAAGGAAGGCAGGAAGGCAAGAAGGAAAAAAGCAATGAAGGCAGGAAGTATTTATTAAGCACTTACTATGTGCTAGGCATGATACTAGAAGCTGGGGATACAATTACAATCAATAAAATTCTATAAGAATCTACTGTGTGCCAGACATTGTGCTAAGTATTGGGGATACAAAAAGAGGCAAAAGACAGTCCCACCCCTCAAGGAGTTTGCATCTACTAGAGAAGCTTACCAAAAGAAGACAGTCCCTGCTCTCAGGAGCTTAAATTCTAATAGTGTGGCACAGCAGATAGAGCTTGGAATCAGGAAGTCTCCTCTTCCTGAGCTCAAATTCAGTCCCAGACACTTACTAGCTGTGTGACCCTGGACAAGTCACTTAACTAAACTGAAGACAATATAAAATGGAGCTGAAAAGGGATGAGGGCAGGGATGGGAGTAGAGGAAAATATCCATCAAGGCACATGAGTTTGGGGTGGTTTTTTTTTTTTGGAGGGGGGAAGGCAAGGCAATTGGGGTTAAGTGACTTGCCCAAGGTCACATTGCTAGTGAGTGTCAAGTGTCTGAAGCGGGATTTTAACTCAGGTCCTCCTGACTCCAGGTGCTCTATTCACATGCCACCTAACTGCACCTGGCATGTGGTTATGCAGTCCAGAAAGTCAGAAGCAGAGCCACAAGGAGAATGAAATTTGATTGGTGTATGTCCTTACACAAAATGGAAGCCCTAGACCATACTGGTTATCAGGACAATCTTTATTCCATTCCAGATTAAATGCAAAGGACTCATGGAAACCCATAAACAATCAGCACAGGTCTCCCTGTCTGGGGGTCCTATTCTCCACCAGATGCTAAGGTCTTCCAAACTCACCATGCCATACTGTTATTTGGACTACCTTCAAAAGGAAAACACATGAGGTTGACAGCCACTCCACACCTTCCCATAAGACCATGCAATCCAAATAACTCATGGTTATATCAAAGGAAAAAGGCTAGGTATCTTATTCCTCCATATGATGATTTTGGTCTCATGCTGCTCTCCTAACATTGGGGACCACAAAGCATAATCCAATTCTTTTGCCCACAGGTAAGCTGTCATAAAAATTTCCCTTTGCTCTAGAGGAGGGTAATTCCCCAAACTCTCAAACTTGGGGTTACCCACAAGGGAAGGTCTAAGTTTAGCACCATTCAGGAACTTCCTCCTTCACTAGAAGACTGGGACTCCAGAACTCCTAATGCTCTGATCATGTTATTCCCCTCTTCATAGATGCCATGTGTTTGAAGAGTTTCTGTAGGTACCTCTACCAGACTGAGGCCAGGAACTCTCCTTAGTGGCATAGACGTTAGCACGTCCACCTCTGCTCTGAGGCAACTAGTAATGCTTCCTGACCCAACTCTACTCCAAGCTCAGTTGTGTTTAACAAGATTGCCCCCCAAATTCAGCATGGGATTTCATTATATGGTTTGATTTGGTTCACTGGGTGACCAGAATAGATGTATCTCTAACCTCTTCTCCAAAGGAGTTCCTGCCAGGAGAGTAAGGAAGAGGTTGGGACCAGAGATTAGCTACTCTGCTATCCTCAGAGAAAAGGGGTAGTGGGCTAAAATTATATCTACTTACTCCCTTAAATAGTAGTTTTGAGAAATATAGTTTTGAGGTTCAAGTTAAACTTCTGATCACTATTCATTATTGGGGAAAGAGCCCCAAGTTCTATATCCTAGTCTTGACTCTTTTCTCATTAAATACAAATTTCCTAATCAACATACATAGCAAATAAACCCATTTAACCAAATCAATAGCAGCACACAAGTCAGAGAAAGTATACATACAAGAATATACACCAGACAATAGAGCGTGGAGGCTCTCTCCCACTAGGAACAAAGCAACTTAGCTTAACGAAGACAGAGAATTCCAAGTCTCACCCAAAGGGAAATTCCCCAAAGGCTCTAGTGTACCAAACGAGAATAAAGACATGTTCTAAGTTCTACATGTCAGCTTCTTCCCAGAGTCTTTTTTCCCCTTCAACAACCTAAAGTGGGACAGGTTTCTTCCATCTTCTCTCTTGAAGCTGAAAGCCAGAAGAGCCTGAAGAGAATGAGGAGCAGATATCTATCATCAACTCTGCCCCACGGCTCATGCAGGAGCAGTGGCATTGATTTCCACCTGTGAGTAGAGTCCCATACCAATGGGCTTTGGGGCTCAGGTTACATGTGCTTTTCACAAAAGCAAAAGGGAAAAGAGACTAAAAGAGTCTAAAGGATCCTTTTTATAAACCTAAATGAAGTTACAATTCCCATAACACAGTTCATCCCATTACAATGAGAGCCAATCAATTCATCTTAAAGGTAGTGAAAATAATCGTTAGGAGGTATCATCTTTTCATAGTAGAGGGCAAAATCAGAAACCCTAAATGAAAGCTTACAATTCTGTAAGCTGAACAAGTTGATAGGGGAACTCTTCTGATTGACCTTATACATACAAAGTAATACAAAGCATTTTCAGAAGGGAAAAAGCACAATTTCAAGAGGAAAAATAGCATTAATACTAGTAGGCTTAGGGAGGGCCTCAATGAGGAAGTGGCACCTGGGCACCTGAGCTACTTTGTTGGGGGTGATGGTGGTGGTGGTGACAGTGGTCTCAAAGAGGGTGATTGAAGGGATGGCCATCGTTTGGGGAATGTTTGAAAAAATTGTGGCATATAATTGTGCTGGAATACTATTGTTCTATAATAAATGACAAGCGAGATGTTTTCAGAAAAACCTGTTAAGACTTACACAAACTTGGGGTGGCTAGGTGGCGCAGTGAATAGAGCGCCGGCCCTGGAATCAGAAGGACCTGAGTTCGGAGCTGGACTCCGACACTTAATCCATACAAACAAAAACCTAGGTGTAACCTTAGGCAAGTTACTTAACCCCAATTGCCCTAAAGGGGCAGCTAGGTGGCGCAGTGAGTAAGAGCGCCGGCCTCGGAGTTTGGATGACCCGAGATAAGATCCGGCCTCAGAAAATGAGCACCCACGCATAAATAATGACTAGCCGTGTAACCTTGAGCAAGTTACTTAACCCCAATTGCTTTTAAAAAATAAAAAAAATAAAAGACTTACACGAACTGATGCAAAGTGAAGTGAGCAGAACCAGGAGAACACTGTGCTTTGAAAGAAGCTAGGGATTCTATAAAACCAAGTTGGGAAGAGAGAACATGCCAGAGGTAAGGGGGATCAGGAGAACAATGTTTGAAATGTTTTTAAATTAATTTTAATTCCACAAGAATAAATTAAATGTCATGCTAGATCCAGTCATTCTGCTAAGTGCTGGGGATATAAAGCCAAAAAGATAATCTTAATTCTTAATGAGAATTTACATTTTATTGGGAAATAACATATAGCCCTTCAAGATTTAGTATAATCAGGGGGCGGAGCCAAGATGGCGGAGTAGAAACAGCGTGTCCAAGCCACTCCCCCCCCAGATCACCTCCAAACTATGTAAAAGGGGACTCTGAACGACTTCTGGAGCCCCAGCACCCACAGAACGACAGAGATAACCTCCCTCTGAGGACAACCCAGCAGCCCTGCAGGAAGGACCAGCACAGCACTCTGGGGGAGCCGAGCACAGGTCTGCCTGAATCGTGGTAGCCCCAGAGCGGCTGGGCCAGCAGCCAGCTGGAGGGACCCCAGAACACCAGCAGCTGTGGCGATTCCAGAATTATCAACATAGACATGCCTAGGACAAAGTGAGAGGTTAGTGCCCTGTGGACTTTGGGACAAGTATTTGGGGAACGCGTCGGCTTCCTCCCCTGGGGGCTAGAAGCCACTGAGGACACATGCCATTTTGTAGTTTTCAGAGGCAGCTCCAGTTCCTGACCTGCGAACTGTAGGGAGATCCAGCGATCAGTCTTGGGGGGTAATCGCTCTTGCTTTAACCTTCCTGGATCTGGATTGTGATCTGGGGTGGAGGTCTTGGGTGGGTTTCCAGCTTGCCAGAAATGGAAGTTGTCCCCCACATGTTCGGGACGAAAGTTCCCTTGTCTGGTGGCAGAGCCATAGTGTGGCAACAAGCCCAAAAGTCAAGTAATTAAGTGGCAACATGCCAAGGCAAAGGAAACAAATTAAACAGAAAAATGCAACCTTAGACTCCTACTTTGGGGGCAAAGAGGATCAAAGCATGGAACAGGAGGAGAACTGTGAGGTCAGAAATGCTGCTCCAAAAGCCCCAAAGGAAAATATGAGCGGGTTACAGGCCATAGAGGACCTTAAGAAGGACTTTAAAAATCAAATAAGAGAAGTGGAGGAAAAATTGGGAAGAGAAATGAGAAGGATGCAGGAAAAGTATGAAATGAGGATCAACAGCCTGACTGAGGAAAACAACACCTTAAAAAATAGACTAACTCAAATGGCAAAGGAGGCCCAAAAGGGCAATGCAGAGAAGAATGCCTTAAAAAGTCGAATTTGCCAGATGGAAAAAGAATCTCAAAAGTTCACGGAGGAGATTCATTCCTTCAGAGCTAGACTGGAGCAAATGGAAGCTAATGACTTTATGAGAAATCAAGATGCTGTTAAGCAGATCCAAACAAATGAAAGAATAGAAGGCAATGTGAAATATCTCATGGAAAAACCACTGACCTGGAAAATAGATCCAGGAGAGATAATCTAAAAATTATTGGACTACCTGAAAACCATGATCAAAGAAAGAACCTAGAAATCATCCTTCAAGAAATTCTCAAGGAAAATTGCCCTGATGTTTTAGATCCAGTGGGGGAAATAGAGGTTGAAAGAATCCACCGATTGCCTCCTGAAAAAGATCCCAAAAAGAAAACTCCTAGGAATATTATAGCCAGGCTCCAGAACTCCCAGATCAAGGAGAAAATACTACAAGCAGCCAGGAAGAAACAATTTCAATATTGTGGAAACACAATCAGAATAGCACAGGACCTGGCAGCTTCTACAGTGAGGGATCAAAGGGCATGGAATATGATATTCCAGAGGGCAAAAGAGCTGGGACTGAACCCAAGGGTCACCTACCCAGCAAAACTGAGTATTTTGTTTCAGGGGAAAATACGGTCATTCAGTGGAATAGAAGACTTTCAAACATTCTTGGGGAAAAAACCAGAGTTGAGTAGAAAAATTGACATCCAGATGCAAGAAGCAAGAGATGCCTGAGAGGGTGATCAGGGAAAAGAAATCAAAAAGTACGTATCAAAGTTGAACTATTTACATTCCTATATGAAAAAGCAATAACTGTGACTGATGAAATCTTTTCTCAGTGTGAAAATAATGGAGGAAGGGTGTATGGTCATATGAATACATATGTGAATGTGTGTATATATGTTTACAGTTATATATGGATAGAGGGCATAGGTTGAATTTGTTGGGAAGGGAGGATACTCAAGGGGTGAAATTATAAGGTGAGTGAGGAAAGTGGCAAGAGGAGATGGGGAGAGACAGGGTAGGGTAAACTATGTCATGTGGAAGAAGCAAGGGGAAGTGGCTTCAAGGGAGGGGAAGAATAGGAAGGAAAAAAGGCAAAACCATATTCTCATTGAATTTGGTTCAGGGAGAGAATGACATACATATTAAATGGGATATCTCAACCTGCAGCAGAATAGGGGGAAGGGGGATGAGAGGAGGGATGATGGATGGGAGGGCATCCTTGGGGGGAGGGGAGGCTGGAAGTACCCACTATAGAAGAGGGACAGGATCATGTAGGGAATGGACCAGGTGGGGGGTGGGATGAGTGGGAGGGAATTATAAGCAGCCTTGTACAATATATCTACTATGGTAATGTTTTGCATAGCTAGACATGTACAACATATATTGAATTACTTATCTTCCCAGAGGGAATGGGTGACAAGGGAAGAAGGGAATGGATCTGAAATTTGAGGTCTTAAAATTAAATGTTTCAAATATATATAAATACTAATATTAATACTCTTTTGCTTGTAATTGGGAGATAAGATGTGCAGGCATTGGAACACAGAGATTCACCTTCCTCTAATGGAAAAGTCGAAGGGGGTATGGGAGAAGATATGGGAGAGAGCAGATTGGAGGAAGCGATATCTTGTGGGACTGCTATTCTAGGAGAGTGGGTAGGGGAAAAACAGGGGGAAAAATAATTGTAACTCAAAATCTGGTGAAAATGAATGATATAAAACAAAAGTTAATAAAGCATGTGTTTAAAAAAAAGATTTAGTATAATCCTATAGGGGGAAAATTGACTTTTAATAGAAAAAAAAACCACTTTCAAGTATTTCTTATATAAAGACTAGAGCTGAGTAGAAAGTTTAAAATGCAAACACAAGAGTTAAGAGAAACCTAGAAAGGTACATTTATTTGAACAATTAGAAGGAGATGTATAATAATGTAGGGCTAACATTCTAATGGGGTAGAAGAATGTCCCATCAGAACCTTAATGTCTTTAAGGGAGTTAAATAAGAAAAATATAGGATTTGAGGAGTAGATGGGTTCTCTTAGGGTTTGAAGAAAAGGAAAAAATTGGAAGAATATAGTGCCATAAAAATAAGGAAGAAAAGGTAGTATTAAATGCATGAAATAAAAAATATACAAACATGGAGAAAGGGTAGGGCCGGAAGATCAACTTCATTGTTAAATAAAGCAAAGGATTTAAAATACAAATATAATTTGGCATAGAACTACATCAGACTCCACAAGAGAACAAGTAGGGCTATAGGTGAGTGAGGGAGAAGTGGTTGAGAGCGTTTAAGCCCTACAGAAAGAATAGTAACAAATAAAATCAATTTCTGAATTCTGAAGGAGTAAAAGGAAAAAATTTGATTGACTGTTTATTTCGTATGAGGGGATTTTTCCCTTTTGTTTTTAATTGGGAAAGATGGGAGCAGAGGGAGAATCAGCAATAATAAGGCCCCCCAAAAAGGGCCATGAAAGCAATTTTTTAAATGTACAGAAGAAAAGAAAAAAGTTAAGAAGGAAGCAAAAGCAAAAGGGACAGTTTAAAAGCAAGTGATATGAAATGGAGATTCACAATTTCCTTTTTTTGTGTTCTGTGTATAAGGAAAGGCTCATGTTTCTTGATATTTAAGTTTGGAATTTAAAAATAAAATTTTAAGTAATTTTATTTGCATCTCTCCACGAATTTTCCATAGAAGATCCAACCAACATTGGGAAGACCTGTTCTAATTATTGGAATATCTTGGGGAGGTACAATCTCCCTCTTGCTCTCATGTTCATAGTTGATATCTGGATTAGATCTATACAACAGGATCAAGAGTATGAGAACATAATGATTATGCTGAATCAGATGTAGTTACAACATAAATTCTATTATTATTCATTAAAATTGTATGACAGTTATGGGTTGATAATACATTTACATCTAGGACATTTTGTTCAGTTCTAGGTACCATATTTTAAGTGGGACTCTGATAAATTAGAGCACACTCAGAGGAGTTGAACCAGGAAAAGACAAATTCACAAATTCACTTACTTCTGAGTCCTGAACTGGTTCCCCATTTTTCCTTTTCTTCTTTACCTTAAGCCTCAGGCCCTTGGTCCAGTGCCACCTTGTTTCCCACCTGGCACCTCTTTCCAGGCCTACTACATTCCCATCCCCACTTTTCCCACTTACCTCAGTCTCTCTCTGCTCTCTCTGTCTCTCTCTGTCTCCCTCTCTGTCTTTGTCTCTCCCTCCTCCTCCTCCTCCTCCTCCTCCTCCTCCTCCTCCTCCTCCTCCTCCTCCTTCTTCTCCTTCTCCTTCTCCTTCTCCTTCTCCTTCTCCTTCTTCTTCTTCTTCTTCTTCTTCTTCTTCTTCTTCTTCTTCTTCTTCTTCTTCTTTCCCCCCTTTGGTTATTTTCTTTTCTTTTTTTTTTTTTACTATAACAAATACTTTATTAACTTCTGTTTTACATCATTCATTTCCGCCAGATTTTGAGTTACAGTCATTTTCCCCCCATTATTCCCCTGCCCAACCTCCCAGAATAGCAGTCCCACAAGATATCGCTTCCTCCAATCTGCTCTCTCCCATACCTTCTCCCAAATCCCCATTGACTTTTCCATTAGAGGAAGATGAATCTTTGTGTCCCAATGCCTGCACATCTTATCTCCCAATTATAGGCAAAAGAGTATTAATAATAGTATATATATATATATTTGAAACATTTAATGTTACGACCTCGAATTTCAGATCCATTTCCTTCCTCCCTTGTCACCCATTCCTTCTTGGGATATAAGTAATTCAGTATATGTTGTACATGTCTAGCTATGCAAAACATTATCATAGTAGATATATTGTACAAGGCTGCTTATAATTCCCTCCCACTCATCCCACCCCCCACCTGGTCCATTCCCTACATGATCCTGTCCCTCTTCTATAGTGGGTACTTCCAACCTCCCCTCCCCCCAAGGATGCCCTCCCATCCATCATCCCTCCTCTCATCCCCCTTCCCCCTATCCTGCTGCAGGTTGAGATATCCCATTTAGTATGTATGTCATTCTCTCCCTGAACCAAATTCAATGTGAATGTGGTTTTGCCTTTTTAGCCTTCCTATTCTCCCCCTCCCTTGCAACCACTTCCCCTTGCTTCTTCTACATGAGATAGTTTACCCTACCATGTCTCTCCCCATCTCCTCTTGCCACTTTCCTCTCTCACCTCATAATTTCATCCCTTGAGTACTCTCCCTTCCCAACAAAATCAACCTATGCCCTCTATCCATATATAACTGTAACCATATACACACACATTCACATATGTATTCATATGACCACACACCCTTCTTCCATTATTTTCATAGTGAGAAAGATATCATCAGTCACAGTTATTGCTTTTCCATATAGGAATGTAAATAGTTCAACTTTGATAAGTTCCTTTTGATTTCTTTTCCCTGATTACCTTCTCAGGCATCTCTTACTTCTTGTGTCTGGATGTCAAATTTTCTATTCAACTCTGGTTTTTTCCTCAAGAATGCTTGAAAGTCCTCTATTCCACTGAATGACCATATTTTCCCCTGAAACAAAATACTCAGTTTTGCTGGGTAGGTAACCCTTGGGTTCATTCCCAGTTCTTTTGCCCTCTGGAATATCATATTCCATGCCCTTCGATCCCTCAGTGTAGAAGCTGCCAGGTCCTGGGCTATTCTGATTGTGTTTCCACAATATTGAAATTGTTTCTTCCTGGCTGCTTGTAGTATTTTCTCCTTGATCTGGGGATTCTGGAACCTGGCTATAATATTTCTGGGATTTTTCTTTTTGGGATCTTTTTCAGGAGGTGATCGGTGGATTCTTTCAACCTCTATTTTGCCCTCTGGATCTAAAACATCAGGGCAGTTTTCCTTGAGAATTTCTTGAAGGGTGATTTCTAGGTTCTTTCCTTGATCATGGCTTTCAGGTAGTCCAATAATTTTTAAATTGTCTCTCCTGGATCTATTTTCCAGGTCAGTGGTTTTTCCCATGAGATATTTCACATTGCCTTCTAATCTTTCATTTGTTTGGATCTGCTTAACAGCATCTTGATTTCTCATAAAGTCATTAGCTTCCATTTGCTCCAGTCTAACTCTGAAGGAATGAATCTCCTCAGTGAACTTTTGAGATTCTTTTTCCATCTGGCAAATTCGACTTTTTAAGGCATTCTTCTCCTCATTGCCCTTTTGGGCCTCCTTAGCCATTTGAGTTAGTCTATTTTTTAAGGTGTTGTTTTCCTCAGTCAGGCTGTTGACCCTCATTTCATACTTTTCCTGCATCCTTCTCATTTCTCTTTCTAATTTTTCCTCCACTTCTCTTATTTGATTTTTAAAGTCCTTCTTAAGGTCCTCTATGGCCTGCAACCCGCTCATGTTTTCCCCTGGGGCTTTTGGAGCAGGACTTCTGACCTCACAGTCCTTTTCCCGCTCTATGCCCCCAAAATAGGAGTCTAGGGTTGCATTTTTCTGTTTCCTTTGCCTTGGCATGTTGCCACTTAATTGCTTGACTTTTGGGCTTGTTGCCACACTATGGCTTTAAGGCCAGATAGAGGAATTTTCGTCCCGAACGTGTGGGGGGCAACTTCCTTTGGTTATTTTCTTAACCCTTGACTATTTCTTTATAGATGATAGCAATAAAAAGGTTTGGAAAGGGTTAGTTATGTGCTTTTTTCATAGCCTAAGAAATCTATAGTACTAGTTTTGTTTAGTCCCCAATGAAATGAAAATTAGAATTGTCTGCTCTTGCTTAGCTGCTGTCTTTTCTTCTTTCATTTTTAAAAAATTAACAAGCATTTATTTTCTCTTCCTCCCATTGCTCCACTAATTTAAACAAAAGAAAGAAAAACAAAACTCTTGTAACAAATATGCATAGTAATATAAAACAAATTTCCACATTGGTTATATCTAAAAATGTATGTTTATAACTAATGTGAAAATATGTTGAATAGGAATATATGTATGGAGCCCATCTTAGATTGCAAACTGTCTAGGGGAAGGAGTGGGGAGGGAGGAGGAGAAAACTGAAAACTTAAGGAAATGAATGTTGAAAACTAAAAAGAAATACTTTAATTTTTTTAAGTATGTATAATGTGCATTCCAAGCCCATTACTTGTCTGTCAGAAGGTGTTATCAATCCTCTAGAATCATGTTTGGTTATTGCAGCGATCAGAGGTCCTAAGTCTTTCCAATTTGTATTTACAATGTTGTTGCCACTGTACAAATTGTTCTACTGCTTCTACTCAATTCACTCATGCAAATCTTTCTACATTTCTCTGAAATTATCCCTTTCATCATTTCTTTTTTTTTCTTTTTTTCCTTTCATCATTTCTTACTGCACAAGTAGTCTATAATACTCATATACCATAATTTATGCAGCCATTCCTCAAATGATGGGTATTGCCTTAGTTTTTAATTCTTTGCCATTATAAAAACAGTAGCTATAAGTACTTTTATATCATCTGCATTCTTTTTCTTTGATCTCTTTAGGGTATAGGACTAGAAGATGTGTCACTGGGTCAAAGGGCATACATGGTTCAGGGACTTTAGGGGCATAGTTTCAGTTTGCTTTCTAGAATGACTGTACCAATTCATAGCTCTATCAACAGGATGTTAATATAACTGTTCCCAAAGTCCCTCCAGTATTTAAAAAAAAATTTTATTGTCATCTTTGCCAATCTGATAGGAGTGAGGTAGAACCTCAGTATTGCTTTAATTTGCATTTCTCCAATTATTAGCAATATTTTCATATGGTTATTGATCATTTGAATGTCTTCCTTGGAGAACTAACCCACTGTTAATATCCTTTAATCATTTATCAGCTGGGGAATAATTGATATCCTTATGAATCTGAAATAATTTCTTATATATTAGAAATGAGACATTCGTCAAAGAAACTGCTGCAAAGTGTTTTTTTTTTTTAACCAGTTCTTTTTTTCCCTTCTAATTTTAGCTACATTGCTTTTGTTTGCACAAATTTTTTTTAATTTTATGTAATCAAAAAGTTTATTTTACCCTCACCTTTTTCAATGACTCATTTCATGTTTCTCATCTTGGGTATTGGCCTCACTTTAATCCTATTGCAGTAGATGATAGCTAGACCAAGGTATTGAGCTCCCTGCCTTAAGGCAGGGTCACACAGGTACCATTGCAATGTTTGGTGGAATCTTCAGTTCCTTCCAAAGTCTGCTTGTTAATGGTCTTACAGGGGCTCCCCCAAAAATCCTATTCTGGTCCTCAGTTATAATGTACTTCTACTCTATAATAATCCTTGAACCTTTAAATCCTTCACAGGATCTCTAGACCCTTGAATATTTAGATCTTAACCTGTATGGTCTGTGAACCTATTTTTTAAATATTTTGATAACTATTTCAATATGCTTAGTCTATTTTCTGCATTTAAAACCATTCTTCTGAGAATGGGTCCCTAGGTTTTACCAGACTGACAAAGGTGTCACACACACACACACACACACACACACACACACACACACACACACACACTTACACACAAAGGTTAAGAACCTCTGTCTTAATGAGGTATAGAAATCCATCTTACCCTACAAGAAAGTAAGGGGGGGGGGTATAAGAGAGGACAGAGTGGGAGAAGGAGTATTCAATATGCTTGCCTTCTTAGAAGTAGGGGGGAGAAGAGGAGAAAATTTGTAACTCAAAATCTTGTGGAAACGAATGTTGAAAATTTAAAAAGAAATAAATAATTTGAGAATTAAAAAAAAAGACCATCTGCCTTAGTTGAAGTCACTTTTTTTCCCCAAAAATCAGGCCCCCTGGGATTCTTTCTCTTGGTTTCACACCACCTTGTACAGATCTTAAAGTTTCCTCTTTTACCTTTCTGAGATGTTTTTGGGTCCCTGAAGTCTTACCTTCAACTCTGTCCATTGCTATGAATCCTTGCACAGGCACATGACCTGAAGGACTTAACCCTTGCAGCTCCAGAACTCCCTCCCTGCCCCTTGGGGTTCTGCGGTCCCAACTGGTGAGTGCCTCACATGGCCCACTGTAGGTAGATGCACCCAGCCATGTTATTTCTATCTTATATTCTATCTTATTTCTATCAAACCAACTTCTTATACCCACCTTGATACTGTGCACGTTCTCTGTAACACCACCCCATTCCTTTTCTAATTCTGAAACCGAATAAAATCAATACTGTCAGAGCTATTCTCAGTAGCTTCTGACTTCGTGCCTCCACAGTTTAAAAAATCCTGCTTTGAGGGGCGGTTAGGTGGCGCAGTGAGTAGAGCGCCAGCCCTGGAGTCAGAAGGACCTGAGTTCGGATCTGGCCTCAGACCCTTAACGCACGCACAAGCAAAAACCTAGCCGTGTGACCTTGGGCAAGTTACTTAACCCCAATTGCCCTCCAAAAAAAAAGCAAAAAAAAAAATCCTGCTTTGGAACAAAGATTAGAGGCACAACCTGGGCCCAATGAATGATGGACTCATGCTGCTAGTTCTTCCATATTATACTGATGACTTATCCTTAAGGGACCCCTGAGAAGTGGCTATCCAGAATCAGATCACTACAACTTTTTTATTTTGGGGGGGACAAGTGCTATACCTTTCTAGTTTTTGTGATAAAATGGGGGTGCTCTTCAGGATTAGCCTCCAAATTGCCCGATACCTGTCACCATATATCTCAGGTATCTTTTTCCTGGGAAATGCATGGGAGAGGGCTGAATAAACGAAATTTCTCTTTCCAAAATTTTATTGAAAACCTTTACCTAGATAACAAGCAAATTCCCTGCCTATACAGGCAGGATCCGAATTTTTTTAATGCTGATAAAAGCATTTGTCATTCAGTGCCTGGGTTTCTGAGACAGAGTATATTGAGAGTAGGGTACAGTTTGTACAGAGAATGAAGCATAAAATGTACAGAACATGGATCAGAGTGTTTTAATCATATCCATTATGCTGACTCATAAAATAGTGATGTGAGTCAGAAAGTTAAAGAGAACATAATATATCATGAGTCAACAACATTGTAAGTACAAACAATTTGGAAAGACTTAAGATTTCTGATCACTGCAATAACTAACTGTGATTCTAGAGGACTGGTAACACTTCTGACAGAGAAGTGATAGACTCAGAGTACAAAGTTAAACATATGTTTTTGGATATGGCCAAGATGGAAATCCCACTACTCAGTCTGTATCCCAAAGAGATCAAAAAAACCAGAAAAGAACCTATTTGAACAAAAAGATTTATAGCAACTCTTTTTGTGGTGACAAAGAATTGGAAATTGAGGGGATATCCATCAATTAGGGAAAGGCTGAACAAATTATAGTATATAACTGTGGTGGAATACTATTGTGCTATAAAAAATGGCAAGCAGGATGGTTTCATGAAAACCTGGGAAGACTTTTATTAACTCATGCAAAGTGAAGTGAACAGAACCAGGAGAACATTATGCACAGTAACAATAATTTAACAATGTTCAACTGTGAAAGACTTAGCTATTCTTATCAAGACAATGATCCAAGGGACCCATGATCAAAAATATCATCTCTACCTCCAGAGAAAGAACTTATGAACCCCAAATGCAGATTAAAGCATGATTTAAATTTTTTTATTATTTTATTTTATTTGTGTTTTCTTTTGCAACAGGAATAATATGGAAATATGTTTTGCCTGATTTCATGTGTATAATTGGTATAAAATTTCTTGCTTTCTCAAGTATGAGAGAAAGGCAGGAGGGAGAGAATTTGGAACTCAAAATTTTTTTAAATGTTAAATTTTTTACATGTAATTTGGAAATATCTAAGAAAATTAAAATTGTTTTTAAAACTATAGTAATCATCTATATTCCTGTATGCTCATAAATAAAGTATTTTTTCCAATTTAATGAATAGAAAAGGGTTTTTCAGAGTTTTTATAGTTTGCATTTTTCATATTTACTTGAGAATTTTAATAATTTTCAGGAAACTATTGACAATATTTTTCCTCCTTTGAAAATTATCTATCAAAAATCCTACAATTTTTTGTATTATATTTTCTATAAAAAGGAAAGGACTCCTTTTCCAAGAATTTCTTTCTGATTCACATCATTCAATTGTTTCTTCTACTTTTTAAAACATTTATTGATATCTTTTATTTTTATATCACCGACATTTTCTAATAGGTCCTCCTCCACACCCTCCCCATGGACCAATTTCTTAGTAAAAAATAAAATTAAAAAAGAAGAGGAAAAATTCAATAAAACTAACCAGCACATCAACTGAGGCCAACATTATATACAGTGTTTCACACCCATAGTCACCCCACCAAGAAAAGAGTGGAGTTTTCTTCTCATCCCTCTTCTTTGGGGCCAGGTTTGATTATTATAGTCCCTAGAATCCAGTTTTTATCATTTTGTCATTGTTCTTTCCATTTACATTGATGTAGACATTGTGATGTTTTGCTGATTTTGTTTACTTTGGGTCAGTTAATGTTCCTACACTTCTCTATATTCATCATATTCATCATTTCTTACTGCATAGTCCCTGGCCCATATAAGTCACTTGATAAATGCTTGTTGAATGACTGACATTCACATAACTATTCCCAATCAATTGGCATCTGTTTTGATTCCAGTTCTTTATTGCTATAAAGAAGTGCTATCATAAATATTTTGGGGGTATGTAAGGATCTTTCTTTGTCATTGACCTCCTTGGATTATATTCCTAGGAATGGGATTCCTGAGTCAAAGGGAATGAGAATTCTAGTCATTTTGTTAACATAGATCCAAATTAATTTTCAGGATAGACATCACCATCAACATTAACATCACCATCAACAGTATATTTGTGTGGTTTGTATTGAAGGTATTTTATTTCTCTAAAACCTGCAACATTGGCTATTTTCATCTTTTGTCACTTTTGTTAATTGACTAGGTAAAGCCTTATTTATTTTAAATTACATTTCTCTTATTAGTGGTTTGGAGCAATCTTTTAAATGGTTAACAATTTGCAGCTCTCTTGAGAATTCTTCATATTATTTCACCACTTATTCACTGAGGAATGATTTTTGTCATATATTTGTATTAGTGATCTACCTGTATCTTGGACATCAGACCATTATCAGAATCATTCAATGGCAAAAATTTAGTTCCCAATTAACTGCTTTCATTAATTTTACTTATGCAAAAATTTTCAAGTTCATATAATCAAAATTATTTTATCTGTATAATTGCCTCTATCCCTTATTTGGTTAAGAATTCTTACAGATAGCTATGGTTATGCAAACTACTTGATGGTTTTCTAATTATTTTATTATGACCTTTAGCTTTAAGGTCTTATGTATAATTTGAGCTTATTATGATACGTGGTATAAGATGAGGATCTAAGTCTAATTTCTGTGAAAATGTTTTCTTGTTTTCCCAGCAATTCCTGTCAAATGTGGAGCTTGTTCCCAAGTTGTTTGTGTTCTCAGGTGTATTGAACACAGGGTGATTGAATTTGTTTCTGATTCTTCCTTATCTAATCAGTTCTGCTGATTCTGTTCTTTAACCAGTACCAAATAGTTTTGATGATCACTGCTTTCTGATATAATTTGAGATCTGGAAGTACTATTCCCCCTTCATTCCCACTCACCCCCCCTCCCCATCATAATTTCCCTTGAGATTTTGCATCTTTTTTACCTCCAAATGAATTTTGTTATTATTTTGTCTAGCTCTTTAAAGTATCCCCTTAGTAGTTTGGCTGGGACATCACTAAATTTGCAAATTAGTTTAGGTTATATCATTATTTTTGTAATATTAATGTAACTGAATAATGAGTACTGGATATTCCTCCTATTATTTGTCAGTGTTCATTTCTAAAGGAGCATTTTGTAATTCTCTCTATACAGGTCTTGAGTGTGCCTTGGTAGATTGACTCCCTGATATTTTATGAATTTTGTAGTTATGTTGAAGAAGACTTCCTTTTTACTATTTCCTCTTAGGTTTTATTATTGTATTGTTATATGTCATTATCAAACAATGATAGCTTTGTTTCCTCTACCTGTCCTTATACCTTTAATTTCTTTCTCTTGTCTCATTTCTATTGGCAGACCTGTGTCAAAAACCAGCAGGGAAAGCAGGATCCTTGCCTTTACTCCTATATTATGGAGAAAGTTTCTATTATTTCCCTATTGAATATATGATTTTGGCTTTAGATATATGCTTTTTAATCACATTAGAAAATATCCAACAATCTGTCTTGTGTTTTTAGTGTTATTAAATGTTTTAATTTGTCAGTGGTATTATCTGAGTCTATGGATAATAAGCACATCGTTTTATATTTTTTTGTCTCTAATATGATGAAATATAGTTTTTCTAATGTTGAACCATCTTGACATCATATAAATCCAAATGGATCATAATTTTTTTTTAATATTTTGGTAGTCTTTTTGCCAGAATCGTATTTAGAAATTTTTAATTGATATTCACTAATACTACTGGTCTATAGTTCTCTCTTTTTTTCTTGTTTTCTCTTTTTGCTTTCTCCTTTCCATTTTTATCTCATAAAATTAGATTGCTAGAGTGTTTTCTTTTTCATTTTTAAGGGATAATTTGCATTATAAAGGTATTGATTACCATTTAAAAGTTTAATAGAATTCTCTTGGAAATCCTTGAGTGCCAGGGATTGCTAGTCAATTTTATCCAAGATATCATTCTAGCAGACCTGACTTCTGAACATTCACTTACACAAGTGAATGTGTCTATGGAAAGTCTTAATGTCAAATTAAAAATCATATTCTCATAGCATATAAGGGTGAACATTCTCTGTATGGGGCTTATCTTCCTCTATAGCTGATGTTTTCTCTAGAGATTTTTTTTGAAATTGTGTGAAGTATGGAATTCCATCCTAGATTCCTTGAAATCAGTCTAAATACTTATGTGATATAACTGGCCTTACAATGGATCAAATGAAAACAGCTGCATTTGCCCTAACACTTCGGATAAACTTGTGCCCTGTTGTAAATCCTTGTCCTTCAATCAACATCCAGCATCCAAGTAGGCAGAATAGTTATGACCAGAGGAGGGAAACAGGAAAAAAGTCATCACCAGGTATATGCTCTAGGAATTGCAAAGAGATTTAAGTACCAGGATATGGTCATGGAGCACATGGGAGATATGGCTCTTCTTAAGGGAAATAACAAGTAGGATGTAGCTGTCCTGAGCCAGGGTCAAAACTTCCAGGATCCAGGATACTAATGTAGGGATGACTCAGGTAGAAAGCAATAGATTAAATCAGAAAGGCAGCTTGGAGCTGAATGCAGAACAAACAGTGTGGTTCTGACAGAGAACAAACATCCAAACAGGTAGTCATGTGAGAAAGATCTAAGCAACTGACCAGATGGCCAAGGTCCATTTGGCCAGTAGATAAAAAAACATCCCATAAAGGCAGGAAATTTACAGAAGTCCAAGTTGTCCAGCATGTCCACAATGGTCCAAATAGACAGGATTCCCTAATCCTTTTAAACTATTTTTGTTCTGTTTTCATTTTTAATTGTCCTGCTTGACTGGTAATGGCTCCTCTTGGGATTATATAACCTACATAACCACATTATCTCATTGAGGAAATTTGACTTTATTGATATGTTCAGACTTTAAGAAATTTTAAAATATTTTAAAAAAAACAAAACAAAATATAAATCAGGAGGATGGATTGATTATCCACTTTATAAAAAAATTACTGTCGCCTTTCTTTCAATAGCAAGTTCTGCTAATGCATTTAAAATATGGTTTACTCATAAGAATTCAATTAGAATGAATGAAAAATCACTGAAGAAAGCACTAATTGCACCAATTAATGCACCAAGCACAGGGCTATATTAGGGATACAAATAGAAAAAGGTAGACAGTCCCTACTCTCAAGGAGCTCATATTTTGAAGGCAAATATGTATGAAATAAAGTTCAGTTCCAGGGCTGATGGAAACTCTGGAAGTTCCAAAGGGGCAGTGAAGGACAGGTAGCAAGTTTATGTCAGTGGTTCAGAGGACAGTGGGGGTCAGCGGGTCATAGAGGCAGGGCAGATGGCAAGACCTAGAGAACTTTAGGAAGCAGTAACAAGGTAGATGAAGCCTGGTGATTCTCTTTCTCATCGGAAGGACTAGAGTTGGTGATGCTCATCTCATTCAAGCCATAGGAGCAGAAAAAGAACCCAGATGGGTTTTGGGTGACCTAAGGCTGGAGTAGGCAAGAAGAGGAAAGGTTAGCAGGGAGGGCATCTCCAATAGTGACATGTCTTCCTCCCTTCTCATCCAGCTATACTAAGTAGGATCTGGGACAGCCCAGAACCAGAGGGGAGGAAAAAGACAAGACAGGAAAGAAAGTGAAGTTTTTCAGGAACACAGCAAATACACATAAGTGTAGGTGAAACAATTCCCCATCCTGCAATTACATGGGTACCCATCAAGTGCACATGCAGTTCATAGGTGCCACAAAATGGCTCCTGAAACATGGCTAATTCTTCAGAGGTCTCTTCCAACTATTGTTGTAGCCTTGAGGATGCTGAGTCCCCTTGTGGAGAGCTTACAGGGCAGCAAGCAATTTAGCTAGTATCTAGATTATAAAGAATGGACTAGGCAGAGGGAGCATTCAGGGACAATCTGAAAGAGATCTGGGAGGTCCTCATGTATCTTCCATTCTTTATTCCATACCTTATAGGTCTCATATTCCACTGTGGCCATCTATACTAATGATTGTGCCAATCCTGTCCACCTGACCAAATCCCATTCATACATTCATAAGATCTGGAAGGGACCTTTGCGGTTTTCTAGTTCAACTCTCTTACATTTTTACAGGAAATCTAGAGAAATTGGGTGAATTGCCCAAGGTCATACAGATTGTCATGAGCAGAGGTCAGATTTGAACCCCAGTCCTTTGTCTCTACACCTATGGCAGCTCAGAATATAACTTTCCCAAGAGATTGGAGGGAGAGTTTAAAAGACTTTGTTTCTTTGTGAGTTAATTACATTAAAAGTGTGTCTTAAAATGCCCCCTCTCTCTTTTCAACTAGACTATCAATTAAATTTCCTTTGTCATCTTCAGTCAGCTACTTGTATCCTCATTAACACAATAAACATTTATCAAACACCTACTGCATTCAGCACACTGTACTAAAGGAAGTAGTGAAATTACAATGACATGATCTCGTTCTTAAGAAGCCTATGATCTAGCATGGAAATAAGACACAAATATGTATAAAAGTACACAATATTGCATGATTTTTACATTAGAGAGATGCAAACACTTTCCTCTTCCCTAGTTAGAATTATCGAAACTTATGTTGACCTCTTGGGGGCATAGTCTCCTCAGTAGCTTTTAGTGTAGAAATGGAATAAAACTCAAGGGAATGAATGAATCATCTGTTTCTCTAATAATTTAATTTGAGTCTTTGTCTTTAGTTCTGCTGTTAGCCTCCTGACTTTAGGGCTGTCTAGGCAGGGCAGGTCAGGGCTCTTATGCCTTAGTTTCCATTTCCAGACACCACTTCCATGAGCACACCTTTATTTGGGCTCTTCTTATCGGGCAGGGAAGGCAGCAGCATGCTAGTGTGTTATAATAGTAGTGTATTGACACAGGGAGCTTGCCAACTAGTCCTGACCATTTCATCTATGGAACAGGTCCATCCTCACTAAGTAGAAACTTCTAGCAGAAGGCTGCTAGTGATTATGAAATTGGAACTAGGCTCACCATATCCTGCAAGAGGAGAATTCAGTTGATATAAGCAAGCTGAGCCTGACAGAGACAGTAGAATTCTACCTCATGGAAAGAAATAGCTAGAGTGTCAGAATCCAGGAAACTGATGCCCCAAAGGGACCATATCAATGAAATGAATCAATGAATCAATGAAATGAATATCCATGGGTTCAGTTGCCTGCCAGTTGTGGGACACAGCCTGACTGAGATATTCCCCTCCCTATAATGCAGCAACTTCAGGACAAGTCCCAGACCCATGGCACTTAGTCCTAGAAGTCTTTCCTGAGAATGCAGACGGCCTGTGTGGCAAAATTTCAGGATACATTTATTTGTCCTAAGTCCAAGGGCAAGACTGTTAGTTGTTGTTGCTGCTGCTGCCATTAAAAGATCCCTAAGAGGTCTTCTGTAGGTTGTCTCACCAGGTATCATCAGTGAAACCAAGAGGTTCAGTGTCAGGGTTTATGTGGTACTTTTAAACCCAGAAACCGGAAATATCTAGACAGAAGGTCATAAAAGGCAAGGATTGTCTTAAGCAAAGATAATTTAAGGGGAGAACTTGGTCAGAGTGGAAGGCAGTAAGAACTAGCAAGTGATAGATCAAGACAAAGGAAGTTAGATTTGCTTGATGTCTCTCTTTCCTCCAGAGACCCTCTCTTCAAGTGCCAGAGGAGTAAAAAGAAAGAGAGTCAAATGGGGTTATACAGGGTTATGCAACAGGTATTGTAGAACCTCTAGGTAGTTTGGCTGGCTTTTGACCACCCTATTTCTATTCTGAGACGTGTCCCAGATGAAAACCACAGTGATGTTTGCCGAACTGTAGCATAGCATGCCTGCTCCTGCTAACTAACTAGCCTCACCCAAGTATAATTTTCTGCAGTGCCAAGAGTCCTACAACTTGTCAACTTCAAAGGATATGCTTTAATCCCTCTGACACTTTGGGATCGTGTTATTTCGAATAACAGGCAAGGATTCTAGTTCAAACTATCTAGCCCAAGTCCTCAATCTCATACCTGTACAGCTCCCAATGGAGTTGCACAACTTCAAGAAATCAGAGGCATGATTTATATATACATGGTATACTGGATACACCATACTCTAAAAAGAAAACTGAATTTAGAGTTAAGGGATCTGATTTTGAATCCCATCCTTGCTATTAAGTAGCCTCATTTATAGAATAAAGAAACTAACCTGAACAGCCTCTAAGGTCCCTTCGGGCTTGAAATCTTCAAGTCCCCAGGTTTGCTTTTGATGCTCTTTAATTCGTCTTTTATTGCCAGAAACCTTGAAGTCAAGGAGCTGGGAGGGACCGTAAATGTCATCTAGGGCAATACTCTCATCTTAAAAGTTGAAGAAACTGGGGCACAGAAAGGGAAAATGATTTGTCCACAGTCACATAGTTAATGACAGATCGAGGGAAGGTTCTTTCTCCTGCTCTGATCCCAAGCTTTTCCCTCTGTGTTACATTAGGATGCAGCATTCTGACTATAGGCATCTCCTGCCTGTGCATGATCCCTTACAGCTGAGCTTATTCTGCCTCTGGACTCTTCAGGCTGCAAGCTATACTTTATGTCCTTTTCACCACCACCCCTGCCCTTTTCCCAAAGGTACCTATGTTGGATTCCATTCCCATATCAGTTCTTGATTACTTCAAACAAATAAATCCTTCTTGTTGCGCAGTCATTTTTCAGTCATGTTCAACTCATCATGACCCCGTTTAGGGTTTTCTTGGCAAAGATACTGGAGTGGTTTGCCACTTACTTCTCCAACTCATTTTGCAGATGAGTAAACTGAGGCAAACAGGGTTAAGTGGCTTGCCCAGGGTCACACAGCTAGTAAGTGTCTGAGGCCAAATTTGACGTCAGCTCTTCCTGACTTCAGGGCCCAGCACTCTACCCACTGCACTGCCTATATTTTGGTAACACTTGCTAACTTTTACCCTGGGTAGTATCAAGGAATCAGTTCTATCACGGTTTAAATAGAATAAGAACAAGCTAGCTCTTTCAGCTAGGTTCCCATAAAATAAAATTATGGGTGAATGGAAAATTCCATTTCTTAGAGCTTTCAAAAGTGCCAAAGGTTTACCTGTAGCTTATAGTTGTGTAAAGTAGAGCAGGAATGGGAAAGAACATTTTTCTGGCTCATTCAGTTGTTGCGCCCTATTTAATTTATTGATGGACAGACTCGGTTATATCAATGTGACTACATCTTCTCCTAGTGCATATCACAATCCATCCATTCTTTCTCCCCTGACCTTGCCCATGTCCTGCCATAAATACCTCACAGAGGAGCCAGCCAATTTGCCAGGGGCCTTCCTCTCAATGTCTTGATATTACATGGATACCAGTGGAGCACATGGGCAACCCATCAGTTATCCTTTGTTCCCACAACATCACCAGTCCACCTTTTCCAATCATACTTCTCTCTACCGACATCCTTTAAACAACTTCTCTTCTGTAACTCTCCATTAATAATAGGTTGCTTCCTATCACATTCAATAAGAACCTCACCTTTGTCACCCTCTAGGTGACCCTGTAATATCCCATAACTCGCAGATATACTTCAAATTAGAAAAATCATTTTAGAATAATAGGACAGCAAACCTATTGCTACATAATTGTAGAACTTACCCTGAGGGAGCAGAGTTAGTACTTGGGAATCTACCTTCAATATTGAAAAGAATGTTATTTAAAATACAGGAAGTCATTACAGAAAATATTTCAGGGGAAAAAAATGACCCATTTTACAGATACCACTGAGGATTTTCAGTCTCGTCATAACGTTAAAGATAAAATTTTTCATATGTTGCTGGTGTCCAGAATTGTACTCGAAGGCAATAATGCAAACTTGGAGAAAATTGTAGCCTGGTGTTACATAGTCAGAAGTGTCTTTTTAAATTCTGCTGGGGAAGAATTTGCATGCTTTGGAATAAACACTCTAGCCACCCTAGCACAGGTCTGCAGTTAAGAGTCTGCTACCATTTCCTTTCCTCCCATCTCATCCTTCCCTTCATACTGCCAGTGACCCCACATTAGGATGGTATGAGAAGCAGGGTCTGAAGGACTTGGAGAGTGATGGTGGTGGTGAAGACTAGAAAAGCAGGAATTCTCAGCAATGCCAGAATCTGAAGAAGTAAGAAGGAGGGAGTAGAAAAGGGAAATCTGGAGTATTAGGAGAGGAGGAGGAAATCTTTTCTACCACTGGGCTGGTATATATAAATTGGATATTAGTCTAACTTAACCCAACTTACACCATTATAATGCCATTTCAAATTCATTAACTAGATAATTTGCTAAAGAAGTAACCAGAGTTCAGACTTTAGTCTAGCTAAATACATTTTTATACATGCATGTACTTTAAATTTTTCTCTTAGAAGTGTAAAGCACATCACTAACACTGGATCAGGTTCTTATCTCCTGAATGTCTATGAAACAAATTCATGAAATTCTCATTTGTTTTCCAAATGCTTTGGTGAGGTAGGGAGGGACCAAGTATTATTTTCCTTCTCCTACCCTCAGGGAAACTGAGGACCCAAACTATGAAGAATTCTTCCAAAGACACCTAGTCTTCCAAGAACCCCTAGGGTTCTAGAAGCAGAACTGAAAATATAATTCAGTGATCCAGGATTGCCTCCTTATAATCTGCCAGGCTTGCCCGAGAACATTAAAGAATATTCTGGTACTATTAACATTTGATTAAAAAACCTTTGATATGAGGGGATCCAGCATTGCTGTTAGGGCATTAATCAGAGCACAACCAAATTGTTAGCCTCCTATAAAGTAACAGTCTATAGCACTTCTGAAACTATAAAAGACATTTATTTTCATGCAACATACAAAAATATGGATTTGGATCCCAGAAATTTCACCTTTTTAAAATAAAGTTTCTACTTAGCAAGAAAAATATAGTCCTGGGATCAACCTTAGAAAGTTCATCAGGATCATCAGCATGCCTTGTTAGCAAATATTTTTCTTTTTCAAATTCAAATATATGGAAGATCAGAAATAGAAATAATTCTCCTTAACTATTCAAAAGATTTGTACCATACTTGCTATTGGGTAAGATCTCAATCTTATCCTTTTGGGGTACAGGGGTCACAGGCATAGAAAATGAGGACTGAGATGCTCAACTAGCCAATAGGGATAAACTACTCAATCTTCAAGGCCAGCCTGATTAATTACAGCCCTTCCATGCTTGCTAAATCACATAATTTCAGAGTTGGAAGGGATGGAAGTAGCCACTGAATCCAAACCACGGTCGAATAAGTATCCCTTCTACAAACCTGACAAAAGGTTAGCAATGATTCACTTGAAGACTTCCACTCCCTCATAAAGCAATCTGTTATAAGACCTGATAGCTCTCATTGTTAAAAGTTTTTCATTTATATTGTCTAAATCAGACTCTTTGTAACTACCACCCACCACTCTTAGGTCTGTGCTCTGGGGTCAAATGGAAGAAATCTAAGCCCTGTTCCACATAGCACCACTTCAAAAACCTGAAGATAGATGCTATGTCTCCTTTAAATCTTCTATTCTCAAATCTAAACATCTCCATTTCCTCCATTGTTACCCATATTGCCTTCACCATCATGGTTACTCCCCAGCTCACGTCTCAAAAGGACTTTGAGGATGGCAGGGATGAATAGGAGTGACTAATGTAACCTTTCTCCGTGGACAGTCAACAAGAGAGGACTTAAAGGGGTGACATTTGGCAACACCTGCTCCCTCCTTACTCCATGGCTCCCTCATCCTTTGTCTCACACAATCAACAATTGCTCACCCCTTCTTCAAGGATCTTTTCAGTGGAGTGATTAGTAAAATTCTCTCATATTAAAAGCTGGCCTCCTTCAGGTCAGATGTTTTGCCTAAGTTGACACATTGCTGGTTGAAGGATTTAATCTCTCTATTTTTTTCTTTCCCTACCACTAAAGTCCTGGCCTAGGAGGGCCCATTTAACAAGAAACCTTGATCTAGCCCTGAAGAGAAAGCACATCTAAACTAGAGAACAGAAAGTAGCTCTAGAATCTTCCCAGTAAGGAGCCAGATTATCTAGAGTTATCTAGAATCAACATGGAGCAGAGAATGAGAGAACAGAAAGAGTTTAGAATTCACAAGCTGAGCTCTGTCCCTGAAAGGCTGGAGTGTGGGTGGAGATGTTCCCCATGTAATATTCCTCACATTAGCTTAAATGAATGACCTTGGGAATGACTTTTCTCTAATTAACTGTTGGCATCCATTGGCATAGCAATGGTATCCTCCAGGCACAGGGACTTATGTTTTAATGTCTCATCTTTCTAAATATGTTCTACACTGTCAAATGTCTATTATTCTTAGAGATTTATGCCTCTGTTAAAGATCTCAACAAGGTCCAAAAAGAAAAAAAAATGAGTACACATTCCAAAGCCCTTATTAATCCTGTTACAGGATTTAATGAAACATCGGGCCATAATATTTGTATTTGTTATGGTTGCTATGTTGCTAAGCTATGTACCTCCTCATACACTGCCTCCTAGCAGAATCTTGATATCTGATAGTGTGAACAGGAAAGTTTGCTTCTATGAATTTGCCAATTTTTGCTATTTTTTGAGGACTAAGAGAGAGGCATTTATTTTCTTCCCATGAAGTGGGGGCTTTTCCTTGGCAACAAAAATATATGTCAGTGTGTTAGAACAAACAGTCTAATGTGGTCTTGCCCTTGACATCCCTCACATGTGTTCATGATCACTGTGAGCATTTAGGCAAAACAAGTTTAAAAAATACTTATGAGCAGCTATCATAAAAGCTTCTTTAAGGCTTTAAAATGTCCTTCAATAGCATGAAAGGTCATCAGAATAACTATTTATAGGCATATCCACCTAACAGGTGAAATATCTGTCTTTCATGGTATTTTATTCAGGAGCCTCATGCTGAAGTCTAAGCTATGATATTTACCAGTTCTGTGAATGTGAGCAAATCACTTAACCTCTCTGTACCTTTTTCCTAGAGATAATAACACTTGCTCTACCTATCTCACAGAATTTTTGGGAGGAAATAACTTTGTAAATCTTGAGGCACCATAGGCATGTGAGTTCATAGGATTTTAGATGTATAGTTAGAATGGGCCTCATAAATCAAATGATCATGAGATGATTGATTTAGATCATAGATGGGAAAGGACCTTAGAGGTCATCCAGTTTTACAAAGGAGAAATTTTCAAATGAGAAAATGGAAGTACAAAGGGGGTTAAATGACTTGGCCCTGGTTGTACAGGCCAATCTAGTATTTAAACCCAGATTCTCTGACTTCAAGACTATCATTCCCCTTTCCTCTTTCTTTCCAGTGGTCCTAGAGCATGTTTCTTCCTTAACTCACTTCCCTCTGGTTGTAGGCACTAAAACCATTGCTACTCTCCCTATTCAGGCTTAACAAAATCACCCTGGCACACCTGGGGCAGACAGATGGCACAAAGGACAGAGCACTAGACAGATTCAGGAAGACCATCATTCAAAACCTGCCTCAGACACCTACTAGCCATGTGACACTGAACTTAATGTCTGTGTTTCCTCATCTGTCACACTGAGACAGTAATGGTGCCTACTTCCCATGGTGATTGTGAGGATCAAATGAGATGATTTGCAAAGTGCTTTGTCTTTTGCAAACTTTAAAATTCTTATTGTTATCATTCAGGCCTGAGAAATAGCCTGCACAAAAGTGCAGACACGAGATGTAATGTTTATCAATCCATATTTAGAAAGGGCCTACTTCATGCTGGCTGTGCTAAGAGCAAGGTTAGCACTTAGGGCAAGTGATGAGAAATAATGTGTAATCAGGCTGAAAAACCAAATTGGAGTCAGATTGTGAAGAACTTTGAATGCCAGACAGAGGATCTGGTATGTTATCCTAGAGCCACTGAAAATTCTTGAGCAAGAAAATGTGCTTTAGGAATATTATTTTGGCAGCTGTGTAGAGGCCAGATTTGAGAGGGGAGTAGCCATCAGAGGGAAGAAGGCCACTTAGAAGGCAAATGTAGTAATCCAGATAGGAGATGATAAGGGCCTGAGCTTAATAAGGTAGGCTCCATGTGAATGGAGAGAAAGAAATGAATGAGAGATATTGTGGAAGTAGAATCAGTGAGACTTAGCAATGCATTGGGAGACGGACAGTGAAGAGTCAAGGACAAACCTGGGTAACCAGAAGCATGATGGTATCCTCAACAGAAACTAGAAACTTGGGAAATAGTCACTGGGGAAAAGCAACAAAACTGAAAAACTGACCATGACTAGCAATGTATGCCCCATTCTACATTCCATAATCCACTTCTCTGGATTTTCCTCTAAGCAATGCACACATATACATATACATATACACAAACATACACATTGCCCTGTCATAATGAAGAATGTAGTCATTTCAGTCACCTCCCCAAAAGAAAGCCTTTGAGTGATGTTTAACTCTTCGTTCATTTATTTACCAAATATTTAAGTTCCTATTATGTGCAATAGATATAAAGAAAATACACAGAGAGATGTGGCACCAGCTCTGGCCTCAAAGGTTTTGCTTTTCATTCAATATGTTGAGGCCACCACTTACTCTCAAGTGATATGATCAGGTTTTTTCCCTACATAATTTACCTCAAGTGCATTCCATTCTTCTCTATCCTAATAGCTAGAGCCTTAGTACAGTTACTAAGTTTTGCTATCTCTGTCTTAACCCTGAATATCTGTCAGACCAGACTGGCTGGGTACTGGAGAGAACTCTCACCCATTATGCCAGCTCCCACTGAAAGTCGTCAGTATGAAAGTGCCCTTGATTCCTAGTAGAGTGAACTGGAAGGCCACCATAAGTCACTGAGGAAAGAATCTGGCATAATCAGAAAGATAGACAAGGAAGACAACCACTGCAGTAGCATCAGGTTATACAGAATATGACAGCCTTGCAGATGGAATGTTGAATAAAAGGAAATTCCAGTAGCTGAAAGAAGAAATGACCACGATCTAGATTGAGATTATGGTGATAAAGATGAAGATGAAGAAGTAAATTCAGGAAATATAAGGGGTAATTCCAAGATGCATCAACAGCCTTGAAATGTATAGCAGTGGACACAGGAAAGTTAAAAGTGACTCAGGAGGTTGCTGTTGGCTAGTGATAAGACCTGGTTTCCAACACTAACTAGCTTTGCCACTGATGTCCCTCACTTTAGTCTCTTCATTTCTAAAACGGGGATATGACAACACCACCTGTCTCCCAGGATTATTATGAGAAAAGTCCCATGGAAACGATAAAACTTTGTGATATGTGCTATGATCACGATCGTTCCTTTTGTTTTCATCTACGAGGAAACTATGGACAGGTTAGGGGAAAAGTGAGCTGGGGTTGAAAAGCAGTTCATCTCTTACATGCTTAGCTACTAAATGGTCTTTCTTTATTCAGTCATTTAGAGATTTTATGAATCAAATATTGTACTAAAATTTTTTTCAGTGAAATTCAGGTTATATAATAACATGGAAGAAATTCTACTAATCAACAAGCATTTGTTAAAAAAAAACAAACTTATGTCTGTTACTGTTCTAGGCACTGCCAAATAAAATTACTTTTTCTCAATCTTTATTCTTGACTTCTCTTCAGTTTCCTCTACTGCTGGTTACCCTTTTCCTCTTGACACTTTCTCCTCTCTATATTTCCATGACACTGCTCTCTCCTGACTTTTCTCTACTTGTTCAACTTCTCCTCAATTTCCTTTGCTGGATCTTCACAGGTCACATCTGATAACAGGGTTTCTTACTCTGTCCAGGACCCTATTTTTTTTAATCCTTCTATACTATTTTGCTTGGTGATCTCATGAGCTCCCATAGATTCAATTATCTCTATGTAAATGATTCTTAGATCTATTCATCCAGCCTTAATCTTTCTCCTGAACTCTAGTCTCTCATTGCTATTAGACATCTTGAACTGCATGCTTTGTATTTATCACAAATTCACCATGTCCAAAAGAGACTCACTATCTTTCCCCCCTAGATCCTCCCATCTTACCACCATCCTACCAGTCACTCAGGGTTGCAACTTCAGTCCCATTTTCAACTTCTCATTTTTACTCACCCCACATATCCAGTCTGTTATCATATCCTGTCGATTCTGCCTTCACAACATCTTTCAGAGAGATATCTATATCCATCCATATCTCTGTCTCTCTCTCCCCCATATATATGCATATATACATTCACACACACATACATATCCTTCTCCTGATCTAGCCACCACATTTGGGCCCTCATCAACTCATACCTGAACCGTTGCTGAACTGAACTGTTTATCTCCCTGCTTCTCCTTGATTAAGTCCATCCTTTACTCAGTTGCCAAAGTGACCTTCTTAAAAGCAGGTCAGATCATATCACTTCCTTAGTCAATAAACTCCTGCCACCTTCAGCATCAAATATAATATCCTGTGTTTGGCCTCTAAAGCCCTTCACAACTTGGCCCTACCTACCTCTCAGGTCTTCTTAGACTTTACTTTTCTTCATATATTCTATAATTCAGTGAGATTGACCTCCTTCCTGTTACTCACCTGCATAAAACACTTCATCTCCTGAATATGCATTTGAACTGACTGTCCCCCTTGCCTGGAATGCTTTCCCTCTCATCTCTAACTCCTGCTTTCCCTTACTTCCTTTAAACCTTAGCTCAAATCCTTGCCTCTGAAGGAGGCCTTTGCAGGACTCCATCAATGCTAGCGCCTTCTCTCTGAGACTACCTCTAAATTTTTGTTCATTTGTTTTTAAATTGTGTCTGATTCTTTGCAAGCACCTTTGTGGTTTTCTTGGCAAAGATACTGGAGTGGTTTGCCATTTTCTTCTCTAGCTCATTTTACAGATGAGGAAACTGAGGCAAACAGGATTAAGTGATCTGTCCAGAGTCACACAGCTAGCAAATGTCTGAGGCCAGATTTGAACTCAGTAAAAATGTCTACCTGACTCCATACCCAGCTCTCTACCCACTTCACCTAATTTACTGTATTAAATATCTTCTTTGTATATAGCTGTTTACATGTAATCTCCCACATTAGACTATGAGCTCCTTGAGAACAGGGAATGTCTTTTGCCTTTCTTTGTATCCCCCAGTGCTTAGTACAATACCTTGCACACAGTCCTTAATACGTGTTTGTTGAATGATTGAACTTATTATCGGAAGATGGGTTCTGGAACTTATTTCTCTGGTCCTCAGTTTCTTAATTTCTGAAATGGGGATCAAATAATAAAGGATATAGAACAGGAGTGGGGAACCTGCAGCCTTGAGGCCACAAAAAAGAGAAAGATTTTGTTCTGTAAAATTTGGACTCAATTAAAAGGCCATACCCAAGGACCAAGAAGGCCACAGATGATCTTGAGACCACAGGTTCCCCACTGCTGATCTAGAGTCAGAAGGGATCTTAGGAATCATTTAACTTACTCCCCCCACCTCTCATTTTACAGGTAAGGAGATTGATTCCCCAGGAGGTTAAATGACTCACCTAAAGTCATCCAGCTGGCAAAGAGCAGGGTCAGGAATCAAACTAGAATCCTCTGACTTACCTCTGTACCGCAGGCTTTGCTTGCCCATGAACTCAGAGCTATCAGTCAGAGCCCAGGGTATTATCTAGGATTAGGGTGCTAATAGTTATACTCTGCTATTGTAAGTCCATATCTGGAGTATGACAATCAGTTTCACAGATCACTCTTTAGGAAGGATATTGAAAAGGTAGAGAGTATCTGGAGGAAGATGACCAGTATGGTAAAGGGCCTATAGATCATGTCACTTGAGGATCAGTTAAAGGAAGTGGGAATATTTGGCCTGAAAAGGAACCTTCAGGGAAGAACACGTTTATAGTCTTCAAGTATTTGAAGGGCTATCACATCAAAGAGGGATTTGATATTTTTTCTGCTTGGCACAGAAAGCAAAACAAGATCAATGGTCAAAAGCTGCAGAGAGGTAGATTTTTGGCTTTACATAAGGAAAAATTAATCATTAGAGTCATCGTAAAAGAGGAATGTACTTCCTTGGGAAGTAGTCAAATCAGGTCAAGTCAACAAGCATTTATCAGATTTCAACTATATACCAAATATTTCTCAATAAATCCTGGAGATACAAAATAAAGCAAAAATAGTCCCTGCTCTCCTTGAGAATAGGAATATTGTGTGTATCTTCCCTACATCCCATGGGGAAGACAACATTCAAACAACTATGTACAAACAAGGTTTATACAGAATAAATTGGGAACAATCTCAGAGGGAAGGTACTAACATTAAGGGGGATCAGGAAAGGCTTCTTGTAAAAGGTGAGATTTTAGCTTGAATGTGAAGGAAGTAAAGGAAGCCAGGAAGAGGAGGTGAGGTAAGAGAAAATTCCAGGCATGAGAGATAGCCCGTGAATTAGGAGTTCATGTCCTAGTAATGACAAAGAGGCCAATGTCATTGAATCATAGAGTGTTGGGGTCTAAGATGTTAGAAGATAAGAAAGGAAGAAGGGGACTAGGTTAGAAAGGGCTTTAAAAGGCAAGGACTGGATTTTAGGGCAGTGAGTTTTCTTACACTAGACGTGTTCAAGAGCAGACTGTATGACCATTTGTTGTAGTGGAGATTCTTATTCAGATGGAGGCTGGACTAAATGGCCCCTGAGGTCTGAATTAGAGGCCTTTCATGTCTGGGCTTCTGAGCTTCTGTGACCTGTGCACAGTAAAGGTGGGTGATGGGCATTTCCCCCTTTAATTATTTTTCAAATAAGTTCTATAATGAAAAGTGGGCTTGGGTCATATAGCAGGTAAACTGTGGGTATTTGGTACTAACCAAATAACACGTCACATTTGTAAGAACTTAGAAATAAAAAGTCTAAGTTTTCTTTTTATAGTAATTGCCAGAAATGACAGTTTAATAAATCATTCATTGCATGGTGGATTGTAATTTCAGTTTAATTTGGAAATGTTTTGCAGCTAGGTAATGGCAAAGAACAAATGATGGCATCTAATTCATCTTTTCTGGAAGTTTGTTGAACCATGGAACCAAAACTCTGAGCTGGCTAGATGGAACTTGGCCATGAAAATTTGCCCCATTTAATTTTCCCATTCCCAGTCTGACAGAGCAAGGAAAATGGGACTCATGAAATCAACATAGTTACAATAAGAAAAGAAACTACTGGTTGGGAAAAAAATCTTCATAACAAATACTTCAGATAAAGGTCTGACTTACAAGGTCTCTAAGAAAACGATACACAGATAAAAGAACAAGAGCTATCCCTCCCCTCCCCTGCCCACTGCCCCAGTAGCTTCATTAAAGGATAGGAACAGATAACTTTCAGAAGAACTGCAAATTTTATATTGCACCATGGACTAGGCACTGTGCTAAACACTTGACAATTATTATCTCATTTGATCCTTACAACAATCTGGGAGGTAAATGCTATTATTATCCCCATTTTGCTCCAAATCGCTAAAAAAAATAGTAAGAGAAAAACTAACAGAAATAATTCTGTTTTCACCTTATACTCATCAGATTGACAAAGGCACAAAAAGTGAAAATTGTACATGTTGGAGGGGCTATGGGTTGTACCAGTGCATTACTGGTGGAGCTGTGAGTTGATCCAATCTTTCTGGAAACTACTTTGAAATTACACCAAATATCACTAAATTGTACACATCTTTTGACCAAATGATAGCACTAGTAGACATATGCCCCTAGGAATATCCTATATATTAAAAATTCTTTATGAAGTTCTTTTTTGTGGGAAAAATGGAACTTGAAATAAAGTGGGTATCCTATGTTCACAGTGCCTGGAACCTATGTGCCAACTATTTGGCTCTTAATGTGTATTGATTAATGGAATTACTAAACAAATGGTGGTATATGAATAAAATATAATAATATTGTGCCATTAAAAAAAGATAAATGTAAAGAATTAAGGAAAACTTAAGAAGAGTTGTACAGAACGAGGAAGCAAGTACCAAGAAAACAATTTAAACAATGATTATAATAATGTAAAAGAAGACAGTGTTGAAAGACAGCAGATTTATGCTAAACACATGACCAATCATGATTTCAGAGGACTAACAATGAAACAACCCCTCCCTGCTCACCTCTTCTTGACAATGAGATGGTAGATTATAGGTGCAAAATGAAGTATGTATTGACAGATATAGCCAATATGGTGATTTGTTTTGTCAACTGGAATTTTTTGTTACAAGGGATGGTTCTATTATGTAAGGAATGAGGAGTCATTGGGAAATGAGAAGGGGACCAATGTTTGCTCCAGCATGTGCTTGAACACAAGCACATGTGGCCCAAGGTGTATATATGCCTTGGAGTAGATCTGTGAGTTCAATTGCAAAGGGAATTTGCAGTAAGGAATGGGATACAACTAATAACAAAATCAAAGGATAAAACTGGAAGATTTTTATATATAAAGAAAAACAGCCCAGACAAGTAAGCATCACAGACCCTCGCGTGGAGAATATAGTAAGCATACAAGGTTCTTACTCTCAAGAACTAAAATATTAATATATTTCAATAATAAAGTCACACTTCACTAGATGTAGGTACAAGGTGTGCCACTGATTCTAAGGATCAGTGATTTGGAGTTTTTTCTGTGATTATCCAAACTGTCCCCCAATGAACTTTTTTTCATTAACCAAAAGTGTATACACACATACCTTTAGGGTTGGGGTTGGAGAGAGGCCTCTGACCATGAGGGATCTGCCTAAGTATAAGCATCATCACTGGGATTCATAAGCTACATTTATTTAGAGGAACATGATTTACCATTATATTATTTTTTTTATTTATCCTCATAGCATTCCTGTAAGGAAGATAGAAAGTAATTTTATCCATTTCACAGACAGAGGAACAGAAAGATAAAAATCAAGTTCCTAATGCTGCCCACTAGGACTAATTACGATGTCTTCTAATTTCTTAAGTAGTGCCATTGTCACTAAATTAGGTTTCCTCCAAAGCCTCAAAAGTAAGCTGGAATATATATTACAGTTTGGCTTATCACCATGCTGTGTGGGAGTATTACATAAAATAATGACCTTTTCATGGGAAAGGCTTTAAGCATGTCCTGATCTCTTAGGCATATGACTCACTGTCACCGTATTTTAATGTTTGAATGGTTTGCTCAAACAAAAATCAATTTAAATATATGTTGAAGAAAGCCAGGGATGCGAAAAATATGGAGTGAAAAAGAAAAACTAGTTCCCCCAAGGGTTCAGGTGTTTTATAATCACCTATAATTGGACCTTGATCAGCACTTGATGTCTTCTTTTGATCTTTCAAGAACACAATTTGTTTCCATGTGGATAGAAGAGACATTATAGGGGTTTTCAGTTTGTACACACCATTTATCTCCCACCTCTCCAGTTTGAACAGATTGTTCCCAGTGCCTAGAATTCTCTCTCTCTTCATCACCATCTCAGCTCAGTTTGTCCTTGGCTTACATATTGCTAAGATAATATACTATGTCTGATGCTTTTAAAACATCTAAAATAAAAAGAATTTTTTTCTTTTTCACCAAATGTGAAATTTGGTGTTCTCAAATACTTTAGGATATAAAACAGGAGGGAGGCTGAACAAAAAAGAAACAATTGTAGTAGACTTCATTCTTCTTAGTTTCAAAAGAAAATTAATTCATACTTGAAGATAACTGTATCTACTTACAGTCATATGCCTATAGCCATGATATTTGGTATTTGGGTGGCTAGGTAGCAGAGTGGATAGGGCTGCTCCTGGAGTCAGGAAGAATCATCTTCCTGAATTCTAATCTAGCCTCAGACATTTATTTAGCTGTATGACCCTCGGCAAGTCACTTAACCCTGTTTGTCCACGGTCACCCAACTAGTTGGTAACTGAGGTAAATTGAAGACCTCTGAGTACTGGAGAATAGTTTGAGCTTGTGTTTGTTCCATTTTATCATATGGTTATTTTATTCCTTGCTGAAGGATTTTCAGGCATCAGCAGGCAGGTAGGGGAGTATTTTAGGGGGCAACAGAGCCCCCTAAAACTACCAGCCACTACTCAGAATAAGATTTACTCCTTTTGGAGTGACTTGAGGCTGAATGTCAGAAGGGATAAGATGTTGTCCCACCCCCCTCCTTGTGTCCCTGGTTTTCTGTGAGAGATTAGAATAACAGGGAAGGAAGGAAAGTCCAGTCCTAACTGCAATTGTTGAAAATCTAATCCTAGGAATTTTCAGGAGTAGGAGACCCTGTGTTCCTTTGTCATCAACTTTTTCTAGGCTCTGAAGTCTATCTTTTCCAAGCACAGGAACTCTCTCTCTCTCTCTCTCTCTCTCTCTCTCTCTCTCTCTCTCTCTCTCTCTCTCTCTCTCTCTCTCTCTCTCTCTCTCTCTCTCTGTCTCTCTCTCTCTCTCTCTGTCTCTCTCTCTCTCTCTCTCTCTCTGTCTCTCTCTCTCTCTCTCTGTCTCTCTGTCTCTGTCTCTCTCTCTCTGTCTCTCTCTCTCTCTCTCTCTGAAGACTTTACTTATCCTTCATAATAAAGCAGAACAAAGGTCAAATCTTACTGTCTCAGATAGCAAGGCCAAGCTATATTTAGAAAGTTCTTGTGGGGGGCAGAGGGGGAGGCAGAAAGTAGGGAGTCAGTTGTTAAATTTTCAGGAATTTTTCAAGCTAACTGTTAATCATAGTCAGTGCACAGTTCAAACAGATCCTGTACTAATAATGTTTGCTGCTTTAAGAACAGTGTTGAAGAAATCCTACCAAATTGCTTTAATGCGGCGCTGATACCTAAACCAAGAAGAAAACAGAGAAAGAAAACTATAGACCAACTTCCCTAATGAACATTATGAAAAAAATATTAAATAAAATTCTAGCAAGGAGATTACGGCAATATATCACAAAGATCATATGCTATAACCAGGTGGGATTTATTCCAGGAATGCAGTGCTGGTTCAGTATTAGGGAAACAGCATAATTGACCATTTCCATTAAAAAAAATCAACTTGTAAATGACTTGATTAGTCTAATCAATAAAATGATCCAGGACAATTCTAAAGAGCTTATGATGAAAAAATTATACCTCCAGAGAGAGAACTGATGACTCTGAGTGCAAATTGAAGTATAATTTTCTCGCTTTAGTTTTTTGCTTTGTTTTATGATATGACTAATATGGAAATAGGTTTTGTATGATTTCACATGTACAATTGATATCATATTGTTTGCTTCCTGAGGAGAGGAAAGAAAGAATCTGGAGTCAAATTTTAAAAAGAAAAGATGTTTAAAACAAATAATAAATAAATATTTAAAAATAATTAAGAGGAGTTAGAGAAAGCTTTCTGTAGAAGGAGGAACAGAAACAACAATGAAGGCATTTTTTAATTATTTTGATTTATTAAAACCATCTATTCATCCCTTTGAAGAACTAACTTTGCTATGGAAAGGTGGTGGGAGCAGGCATGGTGTTCACGAACTATTATAAGCATCTAAGCACACCTGTGTCTTACTGCTCTACCCAGCAGCACTTCTCAGTCCTGGAGTTTTGCCCCTGCCTTTGCTTGTATCTCTTTCCTCTCCAGGACTCTCTGAGGACCCTCAAGGATATGAATTGCACGTGAAAAGGTTGCAGTCACATATGGCAAGTAAGGAAATCTTTTGATCTGCGCACACCATTCAGAGGAATGAACAGGTTGCCAGAAGTGAGTTTTTTGGCCAATAGTTTTAAACATCATTTAATTATGTGCTTATAGTGATCTGCCTTGGAAGCAAGCTTAATGTCCAACTCTCAATCATCCTTTAGCTCAAATTGTAATTTCAATAATTAGAGCTTCAGGCGGGATCATTTTTCTGAAGACAATGTATTTCTTTAAGGTTAAATTTTGAGTTTCTCCAGATTAGCAGACTCCTTATTGGAGTTGCTCTAGGAGACATTGTAGAGGACTTTGTATGGCGAGACTACTTTAAAGAGGTGGTAGGGATGAAAACAGGAATCTACCTTGTAGCAGAATTCATAACTCTTCCCATTGTTCTTGAAACAAATGTCACAAGTAATATTTGTGTATGTACAGATGCATGTGTATATATAATGTATATATATGCATATGTATACATACACTCATGTATGCATAAAAATCACTATCATTTCTATTGTACTTTAAGTATTGCAAAGCCCTTTACAAATATTTACCTCATTTTAGCTCACAACAACTCTAGAAAGTTAATATATTATCTGCATTTTACAGATGAGGAAACTGAGGCAGACAGGTTAAATGACTTGCCCAGATTCACACAACTAGGAAGAGTGTGAGGCTAAATTCAAACTCAGGTATAACTCTCTATACCTGACTGCAGGTATAGAGAGCTATCTACTTTATCACCTAACTGTTCAAAAGCATTTAATGCCTTTCTTACAAACATATGAAAGAACTATAGTTACTTTATTCACATATTCAACATTTGTATACTTTTCTTTATATCCCTAGAGTTCTTGTAAAAGGGAGCATGACTAGGTAGATATTGAGATTGTCTTGCATTCAGAAAGTCTGAATTCAAATCTCATCTCTGATACCTACTTATCATATGACTGAGCAAGTCAGTGAGCAATAGCATTATGGAAATAAGGAGCATGAACTTGGACAGACGTTGGGAGATTGTGAAGGATAAGAGGGGCTGGCATGCTCTGGTCCATGGGATCAAAAAGTGTTGGATGTGACTGAACAGCAAGGTCAGTAAACGTATCGGTGCCCCCAAGCAAATCCCCAGTAGAGTAGATGTTAATGTGCATTTATTAATAAAGTTTCCTCTTCAGAAGATCCTTATACTAATGAAATCAGAGGTTTGGTCTGAAAAAAAATACCTGTGTCAGTATTTTCTGCCTTGTAAAGAGATAGCTTTTAACTTGTTCAAGAGAGCACCTAGCAACATATCATACCGCAAATAAATATTTAATATGTCATTTCTGATGAGAATACTTGAGTTACCATAAATGCATATATGAAGAGAATGCTATATAAATATGAAAATATACAGACATATACATATTTGCATATACATACAATATCCATCTACACGTGTACATGGGGTATGTTGGGGCATTCAGGGAGGACTCTGGTATGAGGTCTTGCCGAGCCCTTTTTAGGACTGCTCATTCACCTATGGTGTTCACCTTCACACAGTTCTCACCTGTGACTCCAAGAAGCTGTAGCTTGCATAATGGCCACAGACCTGTAAAACCATCTCAGCAAATGAGCTAAACCAGGATGGTGGTAACCTCCAGGTTTCAAACCCACCTGCCTCAAGTGTGTGAAGACTTCCCTGGTAGAATGGGTGGATGAGAACAATTTGTCTATGGAGTGCTAAAAGCTTGGTCAGACATCAAAGACACCAAGGTCATCCACTGCATCCTGAACCACCTCCAGTCCTGACTTTTGTCCTGCCACAGGACTTTGGTGACTCTAGAAGAGAGAGTGAGGCTGATGACTTTGTGCAATTTTGCCTCACTTAAATCAAATTCACACACAAGTCTAGACATTACTTATGATGTCACTGGTCCTCTTAGAAATGAAAGGCAACACATGTGCATATACATACACATGTCCCTCTGTATGTATAATTCTCTAATTAGAAACACAGAAAAGCAATCCAATCAGCTACCAAGACCTTACTGACTTCACATTGATTGAGGAAAAAGGCACCAACAATCACTCCTAGGTGGATCAGGGCAAGTAATGATGCCTCCCATTCACATAGCACCTTAAGTTCTCCCATGTGCTTTACATGTGTCTTCTCATTGGGTTCTCAAAACAAACCTGCGAGGTCAGTACTATTATTTTCCCCGTTTTATAGATGGAGAAAATTCATTTCATGAATTCCTTTCATCTCTTCCCCAACATGGGATACATATTGTCCCATACATGTCTGTACCTCCTGCTGACTCTGGCGATAAATAAAAATCCCAGATCATGGTACATGGAAAGCTCATTGTATTTGGAAACAAGACTGTCATTAGCCATGTATGTCACCTTGGCCAAGTCATTTAACTTCTTTTGGCCTCCGGTTCCTCGTCTGTACAAGGAAGGGGCTGAAATAAATGAGTTCTAAAGAGTTTTTCTAGGCCCAAATCTAGCATCTTTCAACTTGCTTTGTGCCTTCAGAAACTAGCACCCATGCAAATTATCTTGAAGTTTTGACAAACTTTTGATTCTGGAAGAGACTTTTAAAAAATGGAAAAAAGTTTTATAGGCATAGAACAAGCAGAACACTTCTTCCAGAAGTATCAAATCAATCATAGCTTAGCATGTTGTGTTCAATATCAGTATATGGTGATATGGTAGCCAAAAAAGCTAATGAAGTTTTAGACTGCACTGAGAAGCATGGGGAAGGCTCAACAGGTAAGAAAGTAGTGCGTCATTCCTCACAAACAGTTAAGATGAGCAGAGCGCCTTGTACAGAATGAGCAGGCAATAGATGTTATTAAGTTGAAATTAATTGAATTGAACTGTCTGTTGAAAGAGTCAAAGACAAGAACAGAACAAGTTGGGTATTGAGTCCTTTAGAACTGGTGCAAACTTACGGGAGGACATGTACAAGATTTATACAGACATAACAGACACACATGGCTGTGATTTGCATTGCTGGAGGAAATAGCCACATCATAGATTCATTGGAGCATTAGAGTATTGGAACATAAGGTAATTGTAATTGCAGTGTAACTAGGATACTATCCAAGAATGTATTTGTGGCCCTACTGTTAGCCATGCAGCCCCAGGAATCAGTAGAGGAAGTAATAGGCAGAACTGTTTCTTCGTTCACATTTGATATGTGTTTTATACCTTTGAAATTTTTGTCATGTTCCCTACAAAGAGAATTATGCTGGTCATCTTTTCCCCTACTCCATATGGCCAATGTCTTCTTTAGATGGCCAAGATACTACAGACCTTGCCATGCAACAATTCATCTCTTTGTTTCCCCTCAGCTGCAATGTTTTGGCATTCTCCATCATGCCTCAGCACTGGGTAGATCCCCACCATCCCACACAACCTTTTCAGCTTCATTCTGTGTGTACTCTTCCTCCATTAGATTGTAAACAAGGCGGGGGGGGGGGGGAGGGGTATAAATGACTTTTTGTTGTATTTGTTTTTCCAACAATTAGCATAGTGCCAGGCATATGGTAGGCTCAGAGAGATTAAATGGTTTAACCAAGACTCTCCAGCTAATATCGCTTAGTAAGTAGGAGGGCTAGGATTAAAATCTGGTCTTTTGACTCTGGAACAATGCTATTTTTCATGCATCGTGTTGATATCAGTGTTCATTTGAATGATTTGCTTACAATGAACAAATGTCTCTAGCTCTGGTCTGTCATTCCAATACCAGCTTCTAAAAGGTTTTGCTCCACAATAAGCGATGGAAAGCAAGAAACCCTAATTGGAAAGTAACAGGTGGTAGAAGTGGAAAGCAAGCAGAGAATAATTAATAATATTGACATTTGGAAGAAGAAAGGGGATGATTGAGTTGCTAATCCCAGAGCAAGAATTATCACAGTGGAGTTAGGCTAGCAAGATACTCAAAACTTGGGGCCGCTAGGTGGCGCAGTGAGTAGAGCACCAGCCCTGGAGTCAGAAGGACCTGAGTTCGGATGTGACCTCAGACATTTAACACAAACAAAAACCTAGCCGTGTGACCTTGGGCAAGTTACTTAACCCCAATTGCCCTCCAAAAAAAAAAGATACTCAAAACTCCTTCCATTTTTTTTACCCACTTCCAAACTCACTTTTTGAAATTTCTGTACCAGGCTATAAAAGCTACCACGTTATGGCTAGTCGCTGGAGTAGATCTGATATTCCCAATGGGAGGGGAACTATTTGGAAAAGGTGAATGCATGAGTCTCTTGGGGTTGTGGTGGAGTATGCATGGTTTGTATAGGGCCTTCTAGGCTGGGAGTTGGAGCATACTGAAACATTTTTCATTGCACAGCCTAACCAGGTTTCATAGTACTTTTGGCACTGTACTTAAGGTACATTATGGGTTAAATTGACTTTTATAGGTTTCCCTGAGAACCTAACCACAATGTATAGCATTGTTTCTATGGGGGAAATGTAGTCTGAGAACCAGAAAGGTTTATAAAAATAAAAATTCAGAAACTCTTTAAAAACACAGTGTTCATCCATTGGGATGTTGCTTATAAGTATCACTTAATTATTTTACCATCATAATTCCAGATACAGGAGACCATACTTTTTATTTTAATAACCACCAATTTTGCTTAATACACAAAGAGAAACTGTCTTTAAAAAAAAAGTCACAACATTAAAATAACAAGGGAGGTGAGTGGCAGTTCTCTACTAAACCAAAACTAATCTGCATGAGAATCAGCAGCTGCAGGCAAAGACCACTAGTGAGTAGTGAATGGAAACAGTGGAGTGTTTGGAGAGCAATCCTTTGTTTTGAACAGCACTCTGAGCCTCATCCAGGAAACCACAGAACCACTGACCCTAATATTTTCATCCTCTCTGGAGCTTGTATACCACATCAAAGGTGGCTCGACAGCTGTCCTTTTCCCTTATAAGGCAGAAAGCCAGGAAAAAAATCTGTTCCCATCATAAAAGATGACCCCTTTCCCCTCCCCAAATTAAGCAAAATGCCCATTAGTTTCATTCTTAGCATTGCAAAACTTCTTTGTCTCAGGGAAGAGGTTAGGTTGGATCTGATTTATATTCCTACTTCTTGTACAGCTTATATCTTACCAAGCCTTTAAATTCAATTGACTATAAGGAAAACAGGGTTCCAATTTTCTTTCCTCTTGCACTAAATATAAATTGGGCCTCAAAACATTCCTACAGCAGTACATTCTGCAAAGATTAATGTCAGAGTAATTTAAAGTGATTTCTTAATCGATTGCATTAGTCTCTCCATGGACAATACACTGTGCAAGCCACCTTAAATTTTATTTAGTTCACATGATATTTCTTCCAAAACCTAAAGACAGTATGAGAGGATGAAGGGAACAAGGTGAATGTGCTATTGGGATAAGGTAAGGACACTGGATTTAGGGTCCGAGGTCTGGAATTTGAACCCTAGCTCTGTCACTTATATCCTGAGTGACTCTGGACAGGTTATTTATCATTTTTTTGTCCTTAATTTCTTCATCTATAAAATGAGGGCATTGGACTAGATGACCTCTACTATCATTCTTTACTGAAGATAATAATTGTTTCAATTTTTTTTCATTGAACCTCTACGATTCTCTAAGTAAACCATCGTATCATGTACAAGTTGAATTTATATTATCTTCCTTCCTTCTTCTTTGAGCTTTTATTTGTTGTTGTTCAGTCCTTTCAGTTGTGTCTGACTCTTTTTGATCCCATTTGAGTTTATTTGTTTTTTGGCAAAGATACTGGAACAGTTTGCCATTTCCTTCTCCAGCTAATTTTACAGATGGGGAAATTGAGGCAAACAAGGTGAAGTGACTTGCCCAGGGTCACACAACTTGTAGGTATCTGAAGCCACATTTGAGCTCATGAAGATGAGTTTTTCTGACTTCAGGCCCTGCTCTCTATGGGCTGTGCCATCTAGTACAGAAAGTGGTCTTTCCTTTCTCTATTCTGTAGTACTTGGTCTGGATATCTCTTAATAGCCTCAGCAGTCTACTTTCTATAATATTTCACATTTACAGAATACCTTCTCCAGCTCATTTTACAGATGAGGAAACTGAGGCAAACGGGGTTAAGTGGCTTGCCCAGGGTCACACAGCTAGTAAGGGTCTGAGGTCAGATTTGATCTCATCACTCTATCTATCGCTGGTAGTCAAAACCCTTCCAGCTTGGTAGAAACTGCTAGTTATAGTCTACTATATCCTTGAACTCAAAGTCAGCGCTGTTCCATGATGAAGTATCCGAGTACGATTGCTGAAGGGTGATTAAATAGTGGAAAAAGCACTAAATTTAGAATGCAAACGCTTGAATTTGTTGAAACCTTATACTGATATTGGATACTTTTGTGACCTTGGGCACTTACCTCTTTATTCCTCTGGGCCTCAGTTTCCACAAGTAAAAATTTGTGGGCTGGACTCTGAAGTCCCTTTTAGTGCTAAATTCTAAACATATAAACCAATTGTAACTCTTTGAAGGGAAAGAAATATTATATCATTTTAATAATTGTAATTTGCTTGTTTGGCAAGGAGGATTTGGTTTGGACCTATAGTTTTCAAAACTCTGGGGGAATTCCCTAGCGTGGAAACTCCCTTCACTAACACACATTAACAACTAACAAATGCCACCTGGTGGATACATTAAATAAAAAAAACCCAACAACAACAAGAAAATCAATTAGTCGACTACATAGAATATCTTCACACCGAAGAAATCTTTCAGAAAGATATTTAGGGATGCTGAGAGATGTGCCATTGGTGGCATTGCCAGTATATGGAACTTGGGTTCAGTTCTTCCTGACATTTTATTAACTGTACCACACTGCCTAGCAGATGTTATACTAGTTCATTGAAACTAATAACCATATGTGAAGGTACTTTCAATAATACAAAGAAATATTCAAATTTTCAGTGTTCATTGATTATGATTCCCAAAAAAAATCTATACTCTCTTTAAAACCAGGGTATAACTCTTTTACAAGGAAAGAATCATTTCCCATTCATTTGGAAGGTGAATTAGTGAGATTGCCTAATAAATAAAGAGGGCTCCTTGAACTATACCATAATGACAGGCCAGTGTGTGGACTCTAGGTATTCATTGCCTGTCGAAGGTCTATTTTCAAATAAACCTCCTTTGAATGGAACTATCTAATCTGGAGTATATTTGTATAAACTATTGACACATACAGTAAGATGGATAGTTGGGAGGAAGCAGATAACAGGATAAACTGTAACTTTATTCTCGTGAAAAATTCATACTAAAAAATAAATTTTTAAGCCAACAAAGAATACAGAGATAATCACAAGTTTAGAAGAAAATTCCAACTTAATCCATTCCCTTTGCCTACATTTTAAGAAACTCTCAACCACCAAGGCCAATGGAAGTAAAAAATAAATATTTTCTCCCTGTGTTTCTTGAGCAATTAGTGTCTTCTATAACCAGAAAGTTTTCATGAGATAGTGGTCATGACTATTCAAGATCCAGTAGAAAGCATTCTAAATTTAGAATCAAGGGACCTGAGTTCAAATATGACCCCTGCCAATTACAACCTTACTAAATCACTTACCTGTCTCTGAGATGTACTTTCTTCACCTGTAAAATGAAGAGGGATTGACCTGTCTCCCAAGGTCACTTCCAACTGGAGATATGCTGGTAAATGTTTAACAAGTGTATTTAGGTGGAAGGGAAATGTAGGCTTGACACACTTTCATATTTAATCTGCATTCTGAATACTTTCTCCATCACTTTCTTAAGTCTGGACAATCAACAAAATAATAAATCAAGCCCCGATTTATAGTGTTAGACAATTTCTAAAGTGTAAATGCTCATCCTAAAAATGTAACAATTAGCTTTTCTGAGACAGAGCTGGTTCTAGCACACCTCTTCTTCTAGCTCTAAAACTATGTTTCCAGGATCATTAGTATTCATTTATCAGGAAGTTTGGGTGGTTTAGCATTTATAGCTCATAGATGCCACCTGGTGGATACATTTAAAAAATCAAGAAAATCAATGAATTGACTACACAGAATATCTTTGCACCAAAGGAAACGTTATATATTATTGGCATTGTGCTACAAAAAATTACTTTGAGTGACACAGAACTAAAGTGGGAGACATATCTCTTTAGGGAAATAGGTCATGTTATTTGCTGTGGTAAAAAAAAAACTTTCTGTCATGAAGTGACAATATCTCTGATCTTTTTTTCCCCTTTGGCTTTGACTCAGCAATATATAAAATGGTAAATTTCAACTTCATATTCAAATATAGTTAAATTTATACCCATACCACTACTATTACTTGGTCTATGGCCAAATGAAGAGTGACATTCAGGGAACTGTATTGCTCCTCTGTCCACATGAACTAACATGTATACCTATATTTAAGTTCATTTGGGCTATGATTTGTATGTAAAAATGATGCGACTGATTCCCTGTCACTCACCATAGTAAATAAAGCTCTATATGCTTTCACATTGCTTTCTTTATAAACAAGAGCATGGAATCCCTCCCTCAATGTTTCTAATCTTCAATCTCTCCCAAACATTAGTTCCTTCCCCTTTAACTATGAGAATCTTCTGAGGTTTTGTCCCAAGTCTTATTTTCTTCTCCCTCTCTACTATTTCACTTCATCAGTTCCCTTGATTTCAGTGATCATCTCTATGCAGATGACTCTCATATCTACTAATCTACTAACCCTAACCCTTCTCCTGAGCTCCAGTCTCACTTTTCCAGCTGCTTATTGGACATCTTTAACCAGACATCTTAGATTCAACACATCCAAAATTGAATTCTCTTTCCCTCAAAACCCTCCCTTCTTCCAAATTTCCCTATTATTATCAAGGGTACTATCATCCTCCAAGTCACCCAGGCTGGCAACCTAGAGGTCACCTGGACTCCTAATTCTCTCTCTCTCTCTCTCTCTCTCTCTCTCTCTCTCTCTCTCTCTCTCTCTCTCTCTTCTCACCACTTCCTACATCCAATAAATTATAAAACCCTGTCAATTCTACCTTCATAACATCTCTTATATATGTCCTCTTCTGTCCTTTGACACTGATAACCTGAAGCAGGCCCTCATTACCTTACAACTGGACTATTTCAGCAGTTCTTGTTTGGTCTCCCTGACTCATGTTTACTCTCACTCCAGTCTGCCCTCCACTAATCTACAAAATATATCTTCATAAAGCATAGGTCTGACAATATCACCCTTCCATATCTATCCCCCATTTAATAAACTCTAGTGGCTTTCTATTATCTTCAGGATCAAATATAAAACTTTCTATTTAGAACTCTGCAATCCAGTGATATTGGACTCACACATGACATTCAGCTTTCCAACTGTGAATTTTCATTGGCCATCCCCAATGCCTGGAGTTCTCTCACTCCCCATCCTTATTCCTGGCTTTCCTGACTTGCTTCAAGTCTCAGCTAAAGTCTCACCTTCTTCAAGAAGCATTTCCTAACCCCCTCTTTAATCTTAGTAGCTTCTCTCTGAGACTACCCCGCCAAACTTATCTTATATGTACCTTGCTTGTCCATTAGTATTTTGGGTGTCAATGAACTTAAATGGACAGGAATGGGAGAATTTAATTCAGGTACTCACTACATATACTATCATTGGCAAGAAGCCCTTAGTAGACATAGAATAGCCTTTGTAGTCAAAAAAAGAGTGAGAAAAGGGGCAGTTAGGTGGCACAGTGAGTAAGAGTGCTGGCCGGAGTCGGGAGGACCCGGGATCAGTTCCAGCCTCAGTTACTTAGCACCCACACATAAATAACTAGTCGTGTAACCTTGAGCAAGTTACTTATGCCCAATTGCTTTAAAAAAAAAAAGAGTGAGAAAAGCAGCACTGGAGTATAATCTCAAAAATAACAGAATGATATCTGTTTGAATCCAAGGCAAATCATTAGACATCACAATAATACAAGTCTTGCTCCAACCACTGATGACCACGAGGCCGAAGTTGATTGGTTCTACAAAGAATTACAACATCTTCTAGAATTAACACACAAAAAAGATGTCATATTCATCATAGAAGATTGGAATGCTTAAGTAGAAAATCAAAAGATAATTGGAATAACAGGAAGTTTGGCCTTGGAGTACAAAATGAAACAGGGCAAAGACTAATAGAATTTTGTCAATATAACTCACTGATCATAGCAAACACTCTTTTTCAACAATTCCAAAAGGCAACTCTACACATGAACATCACCAGATGGTCAATATTGAAATCAGTTTGATTATATATTTTGCAACCAAGGGTGAAGAAGCTCTACATAGTCAATTAAAGCAAGACCTGGAGCAGACTGCGGCTCAGATCATGAGCTTTTTGTTGCAAATTTTTGATCAATCATTTTCAGTTGTGTCCAACTCTCTGGGGTAAGAAAACCTACTGGAGTGGTTTAACATTCCCTTCTCCAGCTCATTTTACATATGAGGAAACTGGGGCAAAGTTAAGCAGCTTGCTCAGGGTCACACAACTAAGTGGCTGCAGTCAGTTTTGAGCCCAGAAAGACTCATGTTCCTGACTCCAGGCCCAGTACTCTACGCACTATGCCAGCTAGTTGCCTGTCTTATTGAAAAATTCAGACTTAAAGTGAAAAAAGGGAAAATTATCAGATGTGATGTAAATAACATTCCTTATGAATATGAAGTAGAAATGATGAATAGATTCAAGGGAGTAGGTATGTTAGGTAGAATGACTGAAAAACTATGGACAGAGGTTCACAACATTGTGTAGGAGGCAGCAACAAAAACACTTTTAAAAAGGGCAAGAGAGCAAAATACCAGTCTGATGAAGCTTTACAAGCAGCTGAGGAAAGTGGGAAAGCAAAAGGGAAAGGAGAAAGGAAAAGATAGACCCAGATAAATACAGAATTCCAGAGAATATCAAGGAGAGATAAGGTTTTGTTGTTTACGGGCAATGCAAAGAAATGGGGGAAAAATAGAATAGAGAATACAAGAGATTTCTTCAAGAAAATTAGTGATATCAAGGGAAAACTCCATGCAAAAATGAGCATGATAAAAGACAAAAATGGTTGGGGATTTAACAGAAGGAGAAGAGATTAAGAAGAGGCAGCAAGAATACACAACAACTATATAAGAAAGATCTTCATATCACCAATAAACACAATGATGCGGTTACTGATCTAGAGCCAGAAATCATGGAGAATGAAGTCAAGTGGAATTTAGGAAGCATCACCAACAAAAATATTAGTGGAAGGGATGGAATTCCAACTAAGGTAACAAAAATCCTTAAAGATGATGCTGCTAGCAGTCATCAAAACTGCTTGGTACTGGCAGAGGTGTAGAGTAGTGGATCAATGGAATAGATTGGGTGCAGGAGTCCCAGCAGTTAATGAATATGGTAATCTACTGTTCGATAAACCCAAAGACCCCAGTTTTGGGGATAAGAATGCACTATTTGACAAAAACTTCTGGGAAAACTGGAATGCAGTATGGCAGAAACTGGGCATAGATCATTATCTAACACCATATACCAAAACCAAGTCCAAATGGGTGCATGATCTAGGTATAAAGGATGATACTGTAAGCAATCTGGGAAAGCAAGGAATAGTTTGTGGAGAGGGGAAGACTTTAGGACCAAACAAGAATTAGAGAGCATTATAAAATGCAAAATGGATAATTTTGATTACATTAAATTGAAAAGCTTTTGTACAAATAAAGCCAATGTAACCAAGATCAAGAGGGAGGTGGGAAATTGGGAAAGAATTTTTACAACCTATATCTCTGATAAAGGACTCATTTCTAAAATTTATAGAGAATTGAGTCAAATCTATATGAATACAAGTCATTCCGCAATTGATAAATGGTCAAAGGATATGAACAGGCAGTTTTCAGAGAAAGAAATTAAAGATATCTGTAAGCATATGAAGAAATGCTCTAAATCACTATTGATTAGAGATATGCAAGGCAAAATAACTCTAAGATACCACATCTCTCCAGTCAGATTGGCTAAGATGACAAAACAAGAAAGTGATAAATGCTGGAGAGGATGTGGGCAAATTGAAACACTAATGCATTGCTGGTGGGGTTGTGAACTTATCCAACCATTCTGGAGAGCAATCTGGAATTATGCCCAAAGGATTATAAATAATTTCATACCCTTTGACCCAACAATACCACTTCTAGGGTTATATCCCAAAGAGATCATAGAAGTGGGAGGAAGACCCATATGTACAAAAATATTTTTAGCAGCCCTTTTTGTGGTTGCAAAGAATTAGAAACTGAAGGGGTGCCCATCAATTGGGGAATAGCTAAACAAGTTGTGGTATATGAATGTAATGGAATATTATTGTGCTATAAGAAACGAGGAGGTGACGGATTTCATAATTACCTGGAGAGACTTATACAAACTGATGCTGAGCAAGAAGAGTAGAATCAGAAGAAATTTGTATACAATCACAGACATACCATATCTGTGATGACCAACTATGACAGACTGGACTCTTTTCAGCAATGCAGTGATATAAGTCAATCCCGAAAGATTCAAGAAAGTGAGAAATGCACCATCCAGAGATATAACTAGAAAGAACTGAGCCCGAATCCTGATGGAAGCAAACTAAATGATCTTTTTCTTTTCATTGTTTGGTTTTATTTCTTCCTTACCATCTTTCATCCCACCTAGTACAATATGCCTTTGTAACTGGAATAATGTCTAATATGAATGCATTTGCAGATCCTATACTGGACTATATGCTGTCGTGGGGTGTGGGGGGAGGGAAGTAAAGGAAATTTGAAAATCAAGGAACTATGGAATTGAATCTTGTTAACTGAAACTAAACTAATAAATTAATTTAAAAAAAAAGAAAGAAACGAGGAGGAGACGGATTTCATACTTACCTGGAGAGGCTTATACAAACTGATGCTGAGCAAGAAGAGTAGAATCAGAAGAAATTTGTATACAATCAGACACTTCATATGTATGATGACCAACTATGACAGACTGGACTCATCTCAGCAATGCAGTGATATAAGTCAATCCCAAAAGTCTCATGAAAGAGAGAAATACAACATCCAGAGATATAACTAGAAAGAACTGAGCTTGTATCCTGATGGAAGCAAACTAACTGATCTTTTTTCTTTTCATTGCTTGGTTTTATTTCTTTGTTACCATTTTTCATCCCACCTAATACAATACGCCTTTGTAAATGGACTAATGTCTAATGTGAATGTATTTGCAGATCCTATACTGGACTATATGCTGTCATGGGGTATGGGAGGAGGGAAGTAAAGGAAATTTGAAAATCAAGGAACTATGGAATTGAATCTTGTTATCTGAAACTAAACTAATAAATTAATTTTTAAAAATTAAAAAATTAAAAAAAGATGATGCTGCTAGAGTACTTCATTCAATATGCCAGCAAATTAGGAAAACCAACAGTGGCCACTGAATTGGAAAAGATAGGTCTATATCCTAATCCTAAAGAAGGGAAATGCCAAAGAATGTTCAAATTATCAAAAAATTCCACTCATTTCACACACCAACGAGCTTATGGTTAAGATTCTGCAAAGCAGGTTTCTGCAATATGTGAACTGGGAATTTACCAGCACAGGCTGGCTTTCAAAGAGGAAAAAGAACTAGAAAATTGACCCTTTCAAATTGTGGTGCTGGAGAAGACTTTTGAGAGTCCCTTGGACAGCAAGAAGATCAAATTAGTCAATACTTAAAGAAATTAGTTCAGACTATTCTTGGAAAGACAAACACTGAAGTTGAAGCTTAAATACTTTGGTCACATAACATGAAGACAGGATTCATTGAAAAAGCCCCTGATTGGGGCGGCTAGGTGGCTCAGTGAGTAGAGCATCGGCCCTGGAGTCAGAAAGACCTGAGTTCGGATAGGATCGGACCTCAGACACTTAACGCATACACAAATAAAAACCTAGCCGTGTGACCTTGGGCAAGTTACTTAACCCCAATTGCCCTCCAAAAACAAAAACAAACTAAAGAAAAGAAAAAGCCCCTGATGCTGGGAAAGATTGAAGGCAAAAAGAAAAGGAATGGTAGAAGATGAGATGGATGAATGGTGTCATGGAAGCGATGAATATGAACTTGGATAGACTTCAGGAGATAATAGAAGATAGGAGGGCCTGGCATGCTATGGTCCATGGGGTCACAAAGAATTGGACATAACTGAGTGACTGGACAATAGTAAATCAATAGCCATATGAAAAAGAGTTATTTCAAGTCACTAATAATTAGAGAAATGCAAACTGAAGCAACTCTATGATTCCATCTCACACTCCTCATATTGGCAAAATTGACAAAAAGGAGAATAATAAGTGTTGGAAGCATTATAGGGAAAATGGGTTCACTAATTCACTGTTACTAGAACTGTGAATTATTGTTATGTCTGTAAATTCCAGCTAGTCTGGAAAGCAAACTGGAATTATGCCCCAAAAGATTCTAAAGTGCCACTACCTAATTCTATATCTTCAAAGAGATCAAACAAAGAGGAAAGATGCCCATACGTACAAAATATTTATATCAACCCATTTTTTGGTGGCAAAGAATTGGAAACTAAGAGGAAATCAAGATTCCCCGACAATTGAGGAATGGATAAACAAATTATGGTATATGAATGTAATGGAATACACATGTTATAAGAAATAATGAAAGAAGTTTCAGAGAAACATGACAGGTCTTGTATAAATAGATGTAGAATGACATGAGCAAAACTAGGAGAACAAGTTATATAATAACAACAAACATTGTAATAAGAAACAATTAATAACCTAATGACCAGCCATGATTCCTGATGATCCATGTATGCACCCCAAAACTGTGTGTAACAGAGATCCTTACCCAAATAATACTCAGAGGCTTCTCAAGGTAGGAAGAAGGAAAGAAGAGTTTATTACCATCTCGAGAAAAGGGCCCCCTCCTGACAGATGGTCAGGGAAGAGAAGCAATTTACAGAAGGAGATGGCGAAGTTATAAAGCCCTAACACGGAATTCTCCCCCATCCCTCTTTTGACCCTTTTCTTCCATTGGCTAGAAGTCAGGTGCACAATCTACACGGCAATCTACCTCAAGTACCAGAACAAGGAAAGAGTAGACCACCCAATGTACGTTTGAGAAAACATTTCTGTCCTTATTTGGAATATCTTATGCTGAGGTGTCACTGAGGAGAGGGGAGACTCCCTACATTCTGAGTTTTGAGTCCTTGTAAATCATGTGATTTCCAGTGAAGGGGAACTTGGGCCTGTTTCCCATGAAAAACCTCACTAGATATTATGGTATAGTCTGAGAAGTTTTTACTTCTTTCACTCATCCGTAATGAAACATGCCACCCAACAGAGAGTTGATGGACTCAAAGTACAGTTTAAGACATGTTGTTGTTTTTTTAACATGGTCAATGTGGGAATTAATTTTATTTTACCATATGTATTTGTTACAATTTTTGTTTTTCTTTTCCTTTTTTTTTTTGTCAATTGGGTTGGGAGTTGGGAAGGAGAAAAAAATTGATTTTTCCTAATTAAAAAAAAAGTTTTTTAGAAGTCAAAAGATTAGAACTTGAAGGGATCTTAGAGATTTTATAAATTTTATAAATGAGGAAAGTGAGGCCCAGGAAGGTAAAGTGATCAACTTAAAGTCACACTACAGACCTAAGATCTGGGCTTAATTCTTCTTACTCCGAATCAAGTGTTTTCATAACATACCCCCCAACCTAATTGCAAAAGGTCTGATACTAGACTGGTGACTTCATTGGTCTAAGGAACACCCCATTTCCCTACCAATGCTAATCATCATCTTCTCTACAATGTATATTCTTAGAGAGCTGCTTAGAGCAGTGAGAAGTTAAGAGATTTGCCCAAGGTCATGCAGCAAGTATCTGTCAGAAGCTGCACCTGAACCCAAGTTCCAACTCTAGGGACAGTTCTTTGTTCACTACACCATTTGTCTCTCACCTTCATAGCACATTTCAAAATTAAACGGGGAAAAAAATGATAAACATAGGAACTTGTCATCGTATTATGGACTTCTATTTCTTTCTTTCTCTGCTTTTCTTTGCTGGTGATGGTTGGACTGATGCTCACAAAAGTCACTTTCTATGTCAATTACTGTGCTTCTGTATTCTTCAGCCCCAAATAGGACTATATTTACAGTTTCTGGGTTCAATTAGGCCTTATTCCTAACTCCTTAAATCATATCCCTGGCACTTAGCTGAGGAATAATTTTAAATTATTTTTAATTGAACAGTTCACATAAGCTCTGTGCCTCAACTCCCTCACTTGTAAAATAAAGTGGTTGGACTAAACAGGTTTCAATGTCCCTTCCAGCATTAGATATGTGGTGATTTAAAATAAATCTTTTCATAATTTAAAGTCTCCCCATCAATTCCATTTACTTTAAGGTCATACTGCCTTCATCTTGGGAGCAGACCTGACTCAGACCAGGCACAGTCATTAAGGCATTAAAAAGCAGCTTTAAGCAAAGCCAGACCCCAAGTAAATTAAATATAGGATTTCATATTACCTAAGACTTGCCCTCATGACTAAAGATTTGTAATTAGTCTCCATATAAACAGAACCCGAAGTAAATAACTACATTTGACTTGATTATATTTTCTACCTTTCTCAAACTTCTGACTAGTTAAATTCTCCCCAGGAAAACGAATTCCTAGAAATTATGACTTTGAGAGGCAAATCAACTCTCTGAGGTCATTAGTGAGTAAAATGTGGCCTTACATTTAGCAAAACACAGCTAGAGTACAACAAACAACAAATGATTGACCTGCAAACATTAATGTAAGCAATTTGCAAATTAGAACTCAAATGGCATTCCCCAAAGGAAATAGATTATATTGACTAAATCACACTTATAAAACCTTTTACAGAGAAAGGCCTCCTGAAGAGGTAAGATTTGAGCTAATTCTTGAAAGACGCCAGGGAAGTTAGGAGACAAAGATGAAGAGAGGGCATTCCAAATATGAGACAGCTAACGTTAAAGCACAGACAAGAAATGGAGTAGCTTGTTTGAGGACAGCAAGTAGTTAGTACAGCTGGATCATGGAATGCCTGGAGGTGAATCAATTGTAAGATGAAAACTTAGGAAGGGACAGAGTGTAAAGGTCTTTAAAAGCCAAACAAAGAATGTTAGATCTGATCCTGGAAGAAAGAACAATGGACATTATTCAGACTCTTTTAAATGGTTATAAATCTCATTTAGGAGAATCTACAAGTCCCAGGGCTTGATACAATGAGAGGAAAGACTTCTGCAAAAGGGAGCACTTAGCTGACCTCACAATGAATAGGGAATGCCTCTTTCTTTTGAACTATGCATTGAATATCCTCCATAACAGTAGGAAACACCTTTGATTTGCATATTTCTCCCTCCTTTATGCTTTAATTGATATAAATATATAGAACATTGTCAAAATCATCTCTGTTGTTACATCTTTCAAGGAATCTTGTATAATTTTAAAACATGCATGAAAAATACCTTGTTGAAGAACCTTGAAGACAGCATTTTCTCTACTAAATCAAATGCATCTTTATATAGCAAACCATGAATAAGTCCAGTAGTGTGTTCTCTGTACCTTTCAGTCAATTGAGAGACTGAAAATTATGTGCTCCATTCCAGAATACCATTTGGGAAAGCATGCCTCTTCTTTGCTCAGACCTTTATCAAAGATATTCTTGATTTTGTAGACGTGGGAAAGCTGTCATATAACTCAGAAGATGCAGAATTTTCTAAGCTGACTTGTCTGTGTTTTTTTTTCTGAAGTGTTTGCTACCAACACTTAACTAAATTATTAAGAATCTAATAAAGGAGTAGAGTCAAGATGGCAGAGTAAAAGCAGGGACTTGTTTAAGCTTTTCCCCAAACCTCTCCAAATACCTGTGAAAATGAAATATCTGTGAAAGATCTGTTGCACCATTCTGAGAGAAGAGCGAGGTCCAACGTGGGCCACCAGGACAGATGGGGCAGAGCAGGTCTCAGAGGACTGAATCAACTGGCAACTCTGGCAGTTTCTAGACTTCTCAACACATAAACACCAAAGACAACTTTGCAGGTCAGTAGCAAAGGTCTTTTGGACCAGGGAGAGAGAGGAGCTCTGCAGGCCCCAGCCCCTGGGCAGTGCAGCAGAGGACTACAGCTACTGCTTCCTGAGTTCTCAGCCCAGGCCCACAGACAGTGGGGGGATTGAGTGGCTGTACTTTGATCTAGGTAGTGGTCCTGGGTAGGGGTCCTGGGGCTAGGCAGAGCACTGGCAGGGAGGAGCTTGTGGTAGCAGTGGAGAGGGAATCCTCCTCACATTTCCAAGGCAGAAAAGAGTGCTTATGGTCACTCATAGACCACAGGACAGACCAGGAGAGAAGCAAATACCTCTCCTTTGATCATACAACCTTAGAAGATTTACAGGTCTCTAACTCTCTGAAAACAGCTGCACAAAATCCCTGAAGCTTGAGACAATACATCCCCCACACTGGAAGCAGAGTCCTACCTTAAGAAAGAGCTAAAAAGTCAAGCAATTGGCTGGGGAAATGCTCAAACAGCAGGAAAAAAAGTAGCAGAACAACATCAATGAAACATTCCTTTCATAAAGATGGGGGTAGATACTCCCACTAATAAACACATTTGTGGGAAATATGATCTTCTGTGTCAAAGTTTTCTCTTTTTTATTTCCCCCTTTTTAAGGCATCAGTAAGGTATTTAATTAGGCTAAGCATAACATCTGATTTTTATTCTTATGATTTGGTATGATTTTTATATTTTCTAACAGGTAAGGAGTCTAAGTGACATACAGGGACCTGACTCAGAAATTACCCCCCACAAACTACAGGTTCAGATATTTTCATAGCAAAATTACCTGTAAGTGCACAAAAATGGAAGCAACTTAAACTGTAATATGTTTATATAATGTATACTATAAAATTATTAAGAAAAAATATTAGTAACACAAGGAAATCTAGAAAGACCTTTATGAAATATTACTAAGTAAAAGAAGCATCACTTGATAAATGAAATATGCATCAAGTAAGATCACATGAAAGCAAAATTGAAAGAGAATGAATGAACTAGCAGGAAAAAAATTCCCATTGGCAACCTGGAGGGAGAAACTAAAAAGGCTTTAAGGTTCTTTATACTTTGAAATTAATTAATTTATATATAAATAATTACTAGGAAAGTTTATATGATGAAGGAAGAAGAAAAAAGAGGGAACAGAAAAAGGGAAAGGTGGAAAGAGAACAGAGGAAAAGGAATGAAGGGAAGGACATATAAGGGAAATGAGAAGGAAGAAAGGAAGGAGGGAAGAAAGGAAGCAAGGAAAGAAAGAAGGAAGGAAGGAACAAAGGAATGTAGGAACAAAGGTCACTGAAGTACTTTTTAACAAAACAGAAGGAAGGCCAGAAAGAATCACAAAGAGGATAGCTTTGAAAGTTGCTTGTTAAATTTATTATATATTTTAAAAGAAAAGCAAGGTATACATATTAGATATTTGCAATTTCATGTATAATCCTCTTTTTGGATGGTGGAGCAGGAGGAAGCAGTACAGACCAGTTCCTTCCCAACAAGTACTCCAACAAATGAATGCCTAGAAAAACACCAGACTTGGGGGACAGGAAGAAGGTGAAGAAAATCTAAAATTTATGGAAGTGAATGCTGAAAAATAAAAACTAAAAAATTAAAGAAAAAAAAAGGCAAACACCAGACTGAATCTTTTTTTTTGTTTGTTTTGTTTTTGTTTTTTTGGAGGGCAGTTGGGGTTAAGTAACTTGCCCAAGGTCACACGGCTAGGTTTTTGTTTGTGTGTGTGTTAAGTGTCTGAGCGGAACCGAACTTAGGTCCTTCTGACTCCAGGGCGGGCACTCTACTCACTGAGCCACCTAGCCGTCCGAGTACCAGACTGAATCTTGATCAGAAAAAAAAATTTTTTTTTAAATCACAGTAAGGGGGGAGGGGGGCGGAGCCAAGATGGCGGAGTAGAAACAGCGTTTCCTATGTGCTCTGCCCCACACAAATTTCAAACAATGTGAAAGGGGACTCCAAACAACTTCTGGAGCCACAGCACCCACAGAACGGCACAGAGAAGCTAACCTCCTGCTGAGGACAGCCCAGCAGCCCTGCAGGGAGAGGCCAGCGCAGCGCTCTGAGAGCAGGCAGCACAGCACACTGGGAACCAACAGCTCAGTGCGGAGCCGAGCCCAGGTCCGTGGTTTTAGCCCCAGGGCGGCCGGGCCTTCAGCCGGCTGGAGGGACCCCAGAACACCAGCAATTGTGGCGATTCCAGAATTATCAGCACAGATATGCCTAGGACAAAGTGAGAGGTTAGTGCCCTGTGGACTTTGGGACCAGTATTTGGGGAACACGTGGCTTCCTCCCCTGGGGGCGAAAAGCTGCTGAAGAAACAGCAGCACAGAAGCCATTTTGCAGCGTCAGTAGTGGCTCTAGCTCCTGGTCTGCAAACTGTAGGGAGATCCAGCAATCAGTCTGGGGGTTAATCGCTCTTGCTTTAAACTGCCTGGATCTGGATTGTGGTCTGGGGGGGAAGTTTGGGGTGGGTATCCAATTTGCCAGAGTGGGTGGAGGCTTTACAGAGGCCACCCAACTGGCGGAAGTTGTGAAGATCCCACGTTTGGGCGGAAGCTCCCCTGTCTGGTGGCAGAGTCCTACTGTGGCAACAAGCCCAAAAATCAAGTAATTAAGTGGCAACATGCCTAGGCAAAGGAAACAAAATAAGCAGAAAAGTTCAACATTGGACTCCTATTTTAGGAGCAAAGAGGCTCAAAGCATGGAGGAGGACTGTGAGGTCAGAACTCCTGCACCAAAAGCCCCAAAGGAAAATACAAGCTGGCTACAGGCCATAGAGGACCTTAAGAAGCAGATAAGAGAAATGGGGGAAAATTTGGGAAGAGAAATGAAAAAGATGCAAGAAAAGTATGAAATGACAGTCAACAGCCTGACTGAGGAAAATAACACCTTAAAAAATAGACTAACTGAAATGGCAAAAGAGGCTCAGAAAGGCAATGAGGAGAAGAATGCCTTAAAAAGTCGAATTTGCCAGATGGAAAAAGAATCTCAAACACTGGGGCAGAGCCAAGATGGCGGAGTAGAAACAGCTCTTCCAAGCCATTCTGCCCCCTGATTCCCCCCAAACTATGTAAAAGGGGACTCTGAACAACTTCTGGAGCCCCAGCACCCACAGAACGACACAGAGAAGCTAACCTCCTGCTGAGGACAGCCCAGCAGCCCTGCAGGAAGGACCAGCGCAGTGGTCTGGGACCTGGCAGCGCGCAGAGCGCAGGAGCCGAGCTGAGCCCAGGTTGGCTCCCTCCCCTGGGGGCTAGAAGCCACTGAGGAGACACACCGTTTTGTAGTTTTCAGAGGTGGCTCTGGCTCCCGGCCTGCAATTAATTGTAGGGAGATCCAGCGATCAGTCTTGGGGGGTAATCGCTCTTGCTTTAACCTCCCTGGATCTGGATTGTGATCTGGGGTGGAAGTCGTGGGTGGGTTTACAGCTTGCCAGAAACGGAAGTTGCCCCCACACGTTCGGGACGAAAATTCCTCTAGCTGGCCTTAAAGCCATAGTGTGGCAACAAGCCCAAAAGTCAAGTAATTAAGTGGCAACATGCCAAGGCAAAGGAAACAGAAAAATGCAACCCTAGACTCCTATTTTGGGGGCATAGAGCGGGAAAAGGACTGTGAGGTCAGAAGTCCTGCTCCAAAAGCCCCAGGGGAAAACATGAGCAGGGTGCAGGCCATAGAGGACCTTAAGAAGGACTTTAAAAATCAAATAAGAGAAGTGGAGGAAAAATTGGAAAGAGAAATGAGAAGGATGCAGGAAAAGTATGAAATGAGGGTCAACAGCCTGACTGAGGAAAACAACACCTTAAAAAATAGACTAACTCAAATGGCAAAGGAGGCCCAAAAGGGCAATGAGGAGAAGAATGCCTTAAAAAGTCGAATTTGCCAGATGGAAAAAGAATCTCAAAAGTTCACTGAGGAGATTCATTCCTTCAGAGTTAGACTGGAGCAAATGGAAGCTAATGACTTTATGAGAAATCAAGATGCTGTTAAGCAGATCCAAACAAATGAAAGATTAGAAGGCAATGTGAAATATCTCATGGGAAAAACCACTGACCTGGAAAATAGATCCAGGAGAGACAATTTAAAAATTATTGGACTACCTGAAAGCCATGATCAAAGAAAGAACCTAGAAATCACCCTTCAAGAAATTCTCAAGGAAAATTGCCCTGATGTTTTAGATCCAGAGGGCAAAATAGAGGTTGAAAGAATCCACAGATCACCTCCTGAAAAAGATCCCAAAAAGAAAACTCCCAGGAATATTATAGCCAGGTTCCAGAATCCCCAGATCAAGGAGAAAATACTACAAGCAGCCAGGAAGAAACAATTTCAATATTGTGGAAACACAATCAGAATAGCCCAGGACCTGGCAGCTTCTACACTGAGGGATAGAAGGGCATGGAATATGATATTCCAGAGGGCAAAAGAGCTGGGAATGAACCCAAGGGTCACCTACCCAGCAAAACTGAGTATCTTGTTTCAGGGGAAAATATGGTCATTCAGTGGAATAGAGGACTTTCAAGCATTCTTGATGAAAAAACCAGAGTTGAATAGAAAATTTGACATTCAGACACAAGAAGCAAGAGATGCTTGAGAAGGTAATCAAGGAAAAGAAATCAAAAGGAACTTATCAAAGTTGGACTATTTACATTCCTACATGGAAAAACAATAACTGTGTTTGATGAAACCTTTCTCATTATGAAAATAATGGAAGAAGGGTACATGGCATATGTTCACAGGTATACATGGATAGAGGGCACAGGTTGAATTTGATGGGAAGGGATGATACTTTTTTTTTTTTGGAGGGCAATTGGGATTGGGTGACTTGCCCGGGGTCACGCAGCTGGGTTTTTGTTTATGTGTTGGCTGTCTGGGGCCGGATCCGAGCTCGGGTGCTACTGGCTCCAGGGCCAGAGCTCTGCTTGCTGCGCCACCTAGCTGCCCCAAGGAAGGGATGATTCTTAAGGGGTGAAGTCAAGAGGTGAGAGAGGAAAGTGGCAAGAGAAGATGGAGAGAGACAGGGTAGGGTAAACTATCTCATGTAAAAGAGGCAAGGGGAAGTAGTTGCAGGGGAGAGGAAGAACAGGAAGGCAAAAAGGCAAAAGCATATTCTCATTGAAGTTGGCTCAAGGAGAGAATCACATACATACTAAATGGAATATCTTATCCTCACTCACTCTCCTGAGTAGGGGAAAGGGGGATGAGAGAGGGGATGATGGAGGGGAGGGCATTCTGGGGGGAGGGAAGGTTGGAAGTACCCACTATCAAAGAGGGACAGGATCAAAGTAGGGAATGGACCAGGTGGGAGGTGAGATGGGTGGGAGGGAAATATAAGCAGTCTTTTACAATATATCTACTGTGGTAATGTTTTGCATAGCTATACATGTACAACACATACTGAATTGCTTATCTTCTCAAAGGGAGTGGGTGACAAGGGAGGAAGGGAATAGATTTGAAAATCGAAGTTTTAGAATTAAATGCTTCATAAGATGTCCAGGCAAAAAAAAAAAAATTATTTACTAGGTATCATTAAAATTGTATTGCCTTAAAAAAAAAAAAGAAATTGTTTCTTCCTGAAAAAAAAAATCACAGTAAGTCATTTTTCCATCCCAGTTTGGCATTGGGAGATAGTCAAGTCTATTGATACTGGGGACTCAGTCTAGCCCAGGGGTGGGAAATCTGTGACCATGTGGCCCCCTATGTCCTAAGTGTGGCCTTTTGACTGAATCCAAACTTCATGGAAAAATCCCCTTAATAAAAGGATTTATTTATTCTATAAAACTTGGACTGTGTCAAAAGGCCGCACACCCAAGGACCTAGAAGGTTATATGTGGCCTCAAGACCACAGGTTCCCCACCCCTGGTCTAGCCAGGAGGGACTACACAGAGCTTTCCAGCACTGCAACACTAAAGAGGGATAAGGGAGTGTGTACTAGGGCAAAAAGAGGTTATGGTTTCAGCATAGAGGTGCCTAATACAGGTCAGGGAGCAGGTATAGGTGCCAACTGGCACCTCTACTGTTCTTTCCCCAGATCTGGGTCCCCAGTCTGGCATAGACTGAGAAACTGTGATTAAAAGAACCTATGGCAGAGCAGGGCAAGGAGTGGCCCTAGATCTGACACAGTGTACTGGGCAAAGAGCAGGAAGAAAAACCAGCAGCTCTGGGTCACTAAACCAGCCCCAAGCCTGGTCTGAAGGCTGCATCTGAATAACCAAGGCAGAAAGAAACGTCATTGCTAACTTAAGAGAATTGCTTTGTGTTAGATATAAACTTAAAGACAAATGTGCTTGAACAAACAGCATAAAAATTTGTAACAGACCTTAAAATATTAAGTTGCATATGAAATTAAAAATCAGTAAGTCATTAAATCACAAAAATAGGAACAGCTATTATTGATTTAGCATAGAATTTATCTTCAAAACATAGCTAAGTTTGAGACCTTACAAAAGTTTGAATTTGCTAGAAGACTCATATAAACTTTAAATAAGATGTAAGTACACACAGATATAGTGCCCTTTCTAGCTCTTCATTTAGTTTGGGTATGAAAGCCTACCATTTTTAATGTACAACATTTACATCTCAGAATGGTAAAGCTATTAACTTTTTCTTCAGTTTCACTATCTATGTCATGGTGGTAGTTTAAGGGTAAAATATAATAACAAAGGCAAAGCAAGTTAATTTTAAACTGTAAACTGGCATGAAATCATAGGTTTCTATCGTATAATCTGATTCTCACCTTAATGTAACAGATCAGAAAGCAGACACTTAGGGGATCTTTCTCCTCAAACAACTGACTACAACCTAAATTCAGACACCTATTAACTCTCCTGGACTTTCGATAATCTCCTAACTGGACTACGAACTTCTAGTCTTTACCTTGTAGAATTCATCCTCCATGTAGCTGAAAAAAAATATGATCTTGCTAAAGTACAGGTCTAACCATGTTACTCCCCTGCTCATGAACCTTCAATGGTTGATTATTGCACCTACTATAACATTTAAACCCCTTTGGTTGTAATTTAAAACCTTTTACAAGCTAACTCCAGCCTTGGCTGGCTCCAACCTACACTTCCAGATTTATTGCACATTGTTCTCCATTCATGCACATACATATCTGTGAAAAACCTCTATCCTTCTTATTCTAACTCCTTTAGGGCAAGGATTTTTCCTAACCAAATATTACATACATAGGATGCACCTATTGAATTGAAATTAGAAGTAACTTGTCAAAAGTCACAATATTATGATGATGTCAGGACACTTTTTATTGCAGGCTGTTTCCTATTTAAAATGGGGGCCATCACATAAAATATTGCCTTTTCAATATATGTTAGCAATTCAGTGTTCTTATTATTTACAAGGAATGTTGAAGTGATTACTATAGCTTCTTTACCTTTATTTTCCACACAAAATATAATATAAATAATTTACTAATAGGAGGGATGAAAATTCTACACCGTGCTTCATTTTTTTATTTTCTCAATTTTTAAATATTTTTATTTAAAGTTTTGAGTTCCAAATTCTATCCCTCCTTTCTCTTTCCCCTCTCTTTTCCCTGAGACAGTAAGCAATCAGATTTAGGTTATACATAGATCATGTTTTAAATTGTGGAAAACAGGATGCAAAAAAGGTTAAATTGTTTGTTCACATATGTGAAATCAATGATAGAGCCAGAACAGTGTCTGACTTGTATTAAGATCACATTTTCCCTCTTATTTCCTGCTACAGTTCACATGAATGGGTATTGACTTTCTTTCACTATTTCTTTTTTAAAAAATAATGTAGTATTTTATTTTCCTGAATTACAAGTAAAGACAATTTCCTACATTCTTTTTAAAAATTGAGTTTCAAATTCTCTGACTCCCTTTCTAACCCCCCCCCCCTCCCCTGGTTGCATTGAGAAGGCAAGTGCTTTGATATAGGTTACAAATGTGTAGTCAAAACATATGTCCACATTAGTCATATTGTAAAAGAAAATATTGGTCAAATAAAAACCCAAGAAAAATAAGGAAAGTTTAAACAAAGTACGGTTCAATCTGTATTCAAACTCCATCAGTTCTTTCTCTGGGGGCAGATAACATCTTTTGTCATAAGTCCTTCAGAGTTGTCTTGAATCATTGTATTGCTGAGAATAGCTAAGTCATTCACAGTTGATCATCTTATAATATTGCTGTTGCCATATACAATGTTCTCCTGGTTCTACTCATTTCACTTTGCATCAGTTCTGAGTTTCCAGGTTTTTTCTGAGAGCATCTAGCTCATCATTTCTTATAGCACAATAGTGTTCCATTGCAATCATGTAACACAGATCATTCAGGCATTCCCCAATTGATGGGCATCCCCTAATTTCTAACTCTTTGCCACTGTTGTTATTTTGTTATTTAAATGAAATGGTCTGTTACTATCTTCTACACCTTATTTCTGCAGGTGCTCCTGTTGGGAGTCTTGACTACCATCTGCTAAGGTGTGGTGGGATAGGAATACTAGAGAGTATTTCTCTGCTAGGACAGACTACTTAAAGCTTTAATTATCACTGATGCCTGGCTAAAGACTGAAAAAAGTCAGTGTCAGGAAAGATAGATGGAGTTCAGAAGAGTGGGAGAGATGTAGAATAGAACCCCCTAAAGTGGTCAAGCAGTGTCCTTATAGTTGTATCCATCTGGTCACTCTCACCCTTTCACGTTTAAAGCCTGCCTCTGATATTAGCTATGTGACAATGGGATAGGCAAGTCACTTATACTCCCTAAGCCTCAGTTTCTTCTTTTGTAAAATGAATGTGCCTGAAAATGGGTATTGTGAAGATCAAATGCAATAATTTAGGTAAAACTAAATGGCAAACTTCAAAGTTCTACATAAATGTTGATTTTTTTAAAAAAAGTATTGTTTTATAAATATAAAATAGTACTGCTGCTCTAGGCCACTGCTATCACTGAGATTAGTCTATAATTCTGGGGAATTCCAAGATTTCTTGAAATTACCACATGTACTGCTTTGCCGTGCAGAAACCATAATAGACAACTAAGAATTGAGGGGAGGGATGGCAGTGAAATTGAATGGCATATATGTTCTTGAATACTTTTTGTATGTACCAGTAATGGACTGTATATTATCAGTGAACTCTGTATTTATATTTAAATACTGTTTGGCTACCTTTCTTTTCCCTTGCTGTATTTATATTTAAATACTGTTTGGCTATCTTTCTATTCCCTTGAGCTCTAAAACAACAGTAATTTTAAAAGACTGTTGATGTTGTTTTTAAAATTTATGCTCCTTTGTATAACTGTTCACATATAATCCTATGTCTGAATCTGATTCAGGGTAACCATGAAGATACTTTCTAAGAATTCTACCAGCTATTAAGGTCATAAACTGTGTATAATGGTATTGTTTTCAGAGTTCAGAGAGAAACACCAGAAGAGGGAAGAGGAATAAGAGTTCAAGGATTCAGAGCATGTTCCCCATTTTGAAAATATGTGGAAAGATACTGTAAAATCAAGCACAAGCAGCTCTCCTGAGGACTGCTGTTGTGAATAGCTTTAAGGTTCTGATCATATAGTATAGTGAACTCTTTTATTTATTCAACAGCAAAACATTCACAGAAACCAAAGTACAACATTCACAATGACATAACATAACACCTATTCTTAAACAAAAGATATCATTCAATAAGTCACAATCTGAATCAATCATTACAAAGTACCCATCTAAAGTCTTCTTTTATCTTGATTGAAGACTGGCTTCCAATCATCCTTAAGGAATAGTGGAAAGTACAAAATACAAAGGTCTCCCACCCCTAAGTCACTGTCTTAATCTTGTCAGTCAGTACTAAGTATCCAAATAGAGGTCCTTTCATCTTGTCTGAGGCTGACTCCCAAACTCCATGGTTCCACTCCATGCTCCTACCTCTCTTCTGAATTCACCCAACTGTCACTTGGATTCACAGATAGGCAGCTCCCATCTCCTAGTTCAGCTCCCCTCATCAAGCTTAGCAAAGTTACAACAATACTCACACACATTGCTGGTACCATCATCAGTTCACTTTCTGCCTGTGAAATTAATACACAGAACATATAGACAGAGTGCTGACACCACAGGCATCTTTCCTCCCAGTTCTGCTTGGTCCCAGCTTATGTTTCTGCTTTTATATGGTCTTTTGGCAAATTCCTCCCACTGTGGACTTCAAAGGTTCTATTTTCTAACAAAGACTTAATATAATCACAGGCAGAGACTCAAAGATACTTGAATAACTGAAACAAGGAGCAAAGTACTCCTTTGCTTACCATTACAGATATTTATGTCCAGACTTGTCTACCCCACCTATTTGATGATTACTAACTGATTGCATTCACTATCACTGATACTGTGGGGAAAGGACAATGAGGTACTGCAGTGCTAAATGGACCTAGTTGGGTAAAGCTGCCCCTTCAAAGATGTGTTCTCTCCCTTCATAATTCTAGACTGCAGAAGAAGCTACTGTGTTAACTCCTCTGCTTCCCCCATCCCAAGTGTCTATACAGGAAAACAATTTCCTGCCCTTTCAGTCAGAAGCTTAGCACTGGATACTACTTCCAAAGTTCTAAACACTTTATCTGCTTTTCAGCTATGCTTTCTTTTTTTTTTTTGCCTTTTTTTTGGAGGGCAATTGGGGTTAAGTGACTTGCCCAAAGTCACATGGCTAGTAAGTGTGTCAAGTGTCTGAGGCTGGATTTGAACTCAGGTCCTCCTGACTCCAAGGCTGGTGCTCTATTCACTGTGCCACTTAGCCACCCCTCAGCTATGCTTTCTATCCACCCTTTTGTGCTATAATTTATCCCAAACAAACAAAAAATCTTAATAAACTAAACTTGGTTTGTGTGATGTTATTTTGGCAATGGGACTGGAAGAAAATGAGAATGGAATAAGAACAGGCTTCTAGTTTCCTCTCCCCCTCAGTGGGAAACTAGGAGCAGCAGGTTAATAAAGGACCTTCCTCCAAAGACACAACTGTGGCACCACCAGTGACTATTCCTAAATCAGCCCATGGCTATCATAAGGTAAATAAAAGCACTGATAGACTTGTAACCCAAAGCTATCATTCCCTAAATTAGAGTTATTTGTGAGCCAGCAACCCAGGACAAAGAAGTGGAGGGAGAGGGGTTTCTTTTATGGGCCCTTTGGGGTTCCTCCAATTCCTCCCTATGTTGCTATGTACGGGGATTCATTGTTACAAGTGGAGTTACCCTTCCATAGCAATATATAATGCTATATGGTATAAATATTCATTATACATTGGAATATACCCCAAAACTGTCCATCTGTTTGGCACATACCATAGCTATACCTACTACAAATATAATTACTAGATCTTAGAATTTTAGAACTAACAGTGACTGAGGCATGCTGTTCAAAATAGGCTTCTTCCTTGAGAAGTATGACTGGGGTTAGGTAGACAGAAATAACTAGAATGATTGGCGACAATCAAGAAGTTAACTCCTGAATGGCAATACCTATATACATCCTTATCTGGCTTACTAATGACAGTGCATTCAAAAGAAACTGGGGTTTGCTTACTCAAGTGTTACGAAGGGTACCAGGTCTCTTTATCTTCTGGAGGATAAAAACAGATTAGTTTCAAGATTCAGGAATCATTCAGATCAGCCCTAGCCAAGTTGCTCAACACCTAAACAGACAAAAGAGAACAATTTATTTTAATATCAATAAATTTATTGAATAAGTTATTAAGATATTTCCAGTGAGCATGAGCTATGTCTTTCTTATTTAATTCCAAATGAGACATTATAATGATCTCAGAGATCTTAAAAATCCAATATCTTCATTTAAGAGAGGAAGTATATTATAGTAGGAATAGTGCTGGATCCTTTGATCTAGCAATACCATTACTAGACATATAATCACTTAGTCAACAGGCATTTATTCAGCATTGTTTAATGCATCTGACTTTTCCTCATGCTAGGGCTGCAAATTGCCTGAGGGCAATGGAAACCAGTTAAATGAGAACTATTGAAACCAACTTTAAAAAAGAAGAGACCAAATATCTCCACTCCCTAGTCTCCCCCAGTCTTCTCTATAGACTTTCAGGTATTATGAAAAACAACTTATGTAGCTGTTTCTTGAAGCTGTGCCTCTCAGAAGAGCCCTTGAAATGTATTTAACACTACCCCCACCCCTTCTGTGGCCTTTTAGGCCTATACTCTGGTGCTGCATGAGGACCTGAGTTCAAATCTGCCCTCAGACACTTAACACAAAAACTAGCCTGTGACCTTGGGCAAGTCACTTAACCTCAATTGCCCTCTAAAAAAAAAAGGCAAAAAAATTATTTAAAAATGTATAATAAAAAATTAAAAGACCATATATATATATTTTTTATTTTATTTTGTTTTATTTTTTTTTTTGCTGTTTTGGCAGTCTTCTTTAATTCAGGTTGACATATCTGGTGTTTGAACTGGGATTCAGAGACTCCTACTGAGCCAAACACTGCTTTCAACCTCATTTAATCAAGAGTCCAACGGAGGTTCCCAGAGCCTGTACCTCAAGGAGTCAAGGAGAGCTTGAGGGTGCTCCCAGAGCCCATACCTCATCAGTATCCTCCTTACTGGGGCATTTCCCATTAACAGGTATCTCCCTTTATTGGGATGCTATTGAGAGGCTTCTACCTGAAGTGGCCATCTCCCTGGGGTAGCAGGAGCCTGCCCCTCTCCTTAAATTGGGGGCAGTTTTAGGGGCAAAGGAGTCTACTTGGCATGTTGCATTACTCCCAATAAATGCTTATACTTGATTTTGAGACAACCTGAGTGAATTCTTGAGATGACTTTGTACCCCAACATTTTGGGGTATACTCTGAAACTCATCATATAAATTTTTAAAAGACAATATAAAATGGAATTTTACAGTCTCACAATCCTCTTTTCCTAGTATATATATAGATGCTGACTTTGTTGAGGTTTAGGTTTTAGGAGTGCTTGAGACCCCAAAACATCAACACTCCAGGACCTACTGAATGAATTTGACTCAAGTCTTCTCTCAGTCAAAGTAAAGCAAAGTTTATTGAAGATTCACCATAATGGGTAGACTCTTAAGGAGCCTAAGTATCTGTGACACAGGCAGCCAGAATAATCTGACACAGAGTAAGTCTGTGCTAGATTGAATTCTCAGCCCTGTCATGGAGGCAGGATGGATCTTATATACAGAAAGATTTTGGGAGGATTTAGGAGTGGTCTAGAGGAGGAGTTTGGGGAGGGTCTTGAGGCGGAGTCCAAGGAGAATCTTGAGGAAACTGAGGGCAGGCTCTAGTAATGAGATTAAGGGTGGGAAATAGCTGAAGGCTACCTGGAGATGAGAGACTACGGAGGGCTAGGCTAATTTAAAGGTAACAGATTTGGGTATAGATATTTTGATAGGATCAAGGGTGGGAAGTAGCTGGACAGTGGAGGGCTAGGCTAAATAGGTTAAGAGTAACAAAGATTTAGGCCTAGCTATAATGAAAGGCTTATGGCCTCGGGCAAATGCCTCATCAAGTGGGAAGATTCAACCAGAGTTCAAGGGGTTTCCTGTACCCCTTCAGCCTCAGTAGGTAAGTTACTTATCCTTTCTGAGTCTTAGTTTTCTTGACTTTGCCTTTTTTTGTATTCCCAGAACTTAACACAGAACCTCATACATTAATAAATGTTTGTTGACTTGGTTTTTTTAATTTGTCTGTAAAATACAGATAATTTTTTTGTAACTCATGAAGTGTCAGTTAGGTTCCCATAGTGCTAGCACCTACACAAGACCCCTCAGGAGGCCCTAGGAACCTAGTGTAAGGGTATCACCTTCCTTGGAACTAAGATGTAACCAAAACAAAGATCTGCTCAGTTAGCATGCATGCTTCCCTCTTAGTTTACATCCCTATGTAGCAACAGTTGCCTTGCTGACCGATTTCAGGAACTACTTTTTACCGTATAAAAGCTTGCTGGACAGACTGCTTGGGGCTGCCTTCCCTTTTGGGAGACAGTCTCTGGCTAATAAACACTCCTCAATTCTAATTGGCTATGCCATCCTGTATTTGCCTCAGTTGTCCATTACACTCAGAACCAAAGATCTGGGTTCAATCTTGAGGGGGGAGGGTGCCCCTCAAAAATTTCTCATTTGATTTGTGTTCCCACCCAGGGTTTCCCCTCTGTTACAGGAATTTTTTTTTTTTTAATTTTTGCTATTTGAGACTTAGGCACATTTCACCAAGCTTTGGTTAACTCAAAGTCTATCTTAATATTAACCTCATCTGACCAAACCTTGTCCCATGGGATGTAAAAATTTACTTAAGAGGCTTAAACATTCTTCATATTAGAAGCCAAAGGAAGAATCTCAACTGTCCCTGACTCCTTGGCAACATATAAATCCTCCTCCTCAATGGGTCTAATTGATAGTCCTCTGAATGTAGTTTAATCTATTACCTGATATAGTTTACCTTATTGTTTGATGGGATTTGTTTCCTTAGCAGATATATGACATTATGACTCTGTTTAACTAAGCTTGTCTTACTTTTAGGAAGGAAGTATGTGATTATGTATCCATCTTCTCTTTAACTTTTATGGCCTAAGAGGAATGTACAAAATTGTAATATGTAAATGAATTATTTCTGTTGCTTTTGATAGAATTTTTCCTATGAGAAGCCTTGTTAATCCTAATGATGGGTCAATTTTTTTTTTCTGAGGCCTGAACCTAAGCTTGAGCATAATAACACCTAGGTTTTTTACCTCCATAATTTCTCTGTGGTGGTAATTGTATGTTTGGTAGCAATTACCCACCACATGAACTCAAGAGAAGATATTTCTTATAACACCTGGGACCACCAGAATTTGCATCACTGTTAGTACTCAGGCTAATAATACATCGAATATAAGAGATACTTTTTGTTTCCTCTCAAAAAAATTCTGACACTGGCACCTAAGAAGACAAGACAATTTTTCTTCACTCTCTAGTGAGTCTCACCTCCCTAGGGACCTTATGCATTCCTTTAGGCTTACAAAATTGATCTAGGGTGAGGTTCCCTCTCAATCGAAAAGTACTTTGGGTCACTGGACAGTTGATACCTTTCTTTCTGAATCTGCGTAGTCCATATAGCATTATCCTTTCCACATCAAGACTTTCCCCATCATAGTTTCAATATCGTGGGTCATTGTAAGAAATTAAATGGGAGTTAAGGAGGAGTTTTGAGGAAGTTGCAGATGACACATGAAGGGCAGCAAATGACACAGAAACAGAAGTTTAAAAACTCAGAAATGTATAAAATAGTTGTATAGTATTATAAAATATCAACATATTGTATTTTTTAATACCATAATAATTCAGACTTCTTTGCTGGTATGGAGAGCCAAAATTTTTTGTGTGGGTGGTTGGGGCTCCATAGCCCTAACCCTGCAAGATGTGGAAGGGATAACTGTAACTCTCAGTATCAATGAAAGACAAGGGCAAGGTTTGTTCTTTCTCATCACAACTCTGTATCTTGCTACTGCCCTTCAATCTCTTGCTCCTACTTGGTCCTGAACACTCTCACTGTCTTTTGCCATAACTAAAGTCACTGGTTTCCACCTCTTCTGAGAGCATTTCCTTAAATGGGCAGAATGAAATTGTATTATTGTCTATGTCTCAAACTTCCTAAATTATGATAGGTTTTAAGTGGCAATCCTGATATCCCAAACCAAAAATGTTTATAAATAGAATTTGCAATGAATTGTCAAATGAAAAAATTTAAATATAATATACCTTTCTATTCTTGTGTCCCCCTCAATCCATTGTGTTTTATCTAAAAAATACTCTGAGGAAAATTAATTTAAAAATGCTAGAGAGGCAGCCCCTCACACTCTAATGAGTTCCACCTTTATTATAAGGTTTTTCAGCCTTGTAGTATTACCCTAAGGCCTTAGACTCCTTCCAGGGAGGAGACAAAATGAAGATTGATACAAAGGCAAACCCCTTTCTCATTAGATCTGCACTATAAAAATGACTCACAGGAAGAGTGAAGGGCAAAGTCCAGCATTCTGTTTCTTCCTATCATAATTCAGGCCCTTACTGCTCCTCCAGGTCCTTGGTCATGTTTTAGATCTCAGTCAAAGCATTCTTGACTCTTTTTAGAAGGCCGAAATTCATAAACTCCCATCACTCAGTCAGCTGATTAATCTCTCCACAGCTGCCACTTCAGTGAGAGATTATAGGTACCCCAGTTGAAAGTGAAACACACCAGAAAGGGGAAATTTATATCAGCAATTCATGGGCTTCTAGGAGTCCTTTTAGTTGTTTTGGAATTTTCTGTGAGTTGAAAGAAAGGCTATCCTATACTTAATATACATTTAAAACTTAAGGGCATATACATTTAAAACTTAATAGGAACTTTGAAAGGAACTTAAATAGGAACACATACTCATGCCTTGGGATATTTAGATAGAGATCATGGTATTCTCTTTCCATCGAAGATCTACTAATTGAGAATCCAGGAACTCTCCTGCAGTTAGTCCTATTGCTGCCTCTCAGAATCTTTCAGTTGTGTGGACAAGCACATGTGAAACTTCTATGTGCTTCTGCCCTACATTGACCATTAGTAGCTGCCAGGGGGAACATTGTGAAACTAAACAGGTTTTTCCTCACCACCACACCAAGACCCAGATCTTAGGTCCTTGGTTTTGGGTGTGTATTTAGCTCTCATTTTGAACTTCTCTAAAAAAATAGTTGGGGGGGCTAGGTGGTACAGTGAATAGAGCACTGGCCCAGGAATGAGTTAGGACCCGAGTTCAAATTCAGCCTCAGACACTTAACACTTACTAGCTGTGTGCCCTTGGGCAAGTCACTGAACCCAAATTGCCTTGCCTTCCCCCCTCCAAAAAGTAAAAAAAAAGAAATAGTTGCAATTTTCTCATTTCCATTTTGTAGGCCCAGCACAAAAGGTTATTTCTGACCATTACCGGCCCAATTATCAAATTATTCCCAGTGTCTGATATGCAATTATTCATCCTAAAGGAGATATGAATGATTTGGCAAGTACCCAGGACTAGTACATGTTCTCAACTCTCTCTAGAAAATACCAATGGCATATCCACATCCTCTGTAGAGAATTATATTCAAAGACTCAAATGAAAGATCATCTTTCCCCAAACCCATTAAAACTGATTAGGCTTTGGCAATCTAGCTAGCTAGCTAGCTATCTCCATTTTTATTTGAATTGAAAGAAATCTTAATACATTTTATAGTAAATATGTGATAGTTATGCATAAATATTCTTTCAGTGTATACCTATATAACAGCCTTTCTAGGCTACATGCCAAAAAGTATCGACTACTACTTTGGGATTCTAGGGTTGATGTAGAATCCCACTCCCTTCCCTAGCAATATGCCTCTTATTAACAATCAGATGCAATTAACTCATAGCAAAGACAGTTACTAAAATACCCTAGTAATTGTAGCAGTTACAAAAATTCTCTCCATAAACCTGGGGTGCACTCTCCCATGATTACAAGGCTCAAGTTTAGAGTGCAAGGGAATAGGCCATACCATGAAGAACATAAGTGGCCAATTCTATTCACTATTCCAGTACTGTGAAGCCAGGAAGTTTCTTTACTTCCTGTTCAGTCACCCCCTCACAAAGCTTCCCATTATGTGCAATATCTTTGCTGAGCAAGCTGTTCAGATAGGCCCTCAGGGTCTGCTCCTCTTTATAGATTGACTATGGATTGCCAGAGCTACCTTTTTCTGAATCCTTAGATGACTCTCTTCTCTGTTGCCTGAGGCAAAACTCTCAGCTGTTTCCTTCCCTCAAGTGACTGTAGCTGTTTCTTTGAGAGCTTAGGTCTGCTCCTTGCTGAATGCACATTGAGTTTTTATTTCAAGATGACATTGTGAGGGGTGGAGGGGGAGGATGTGTGAGAGATCCTTTTTTTCCCCCATCAAGAGTGATTCCCCCTCAGAGGCTGGGTTTCAGGGTTTCTTCACCTCTGGTTCCAACTTGAACTTACCCCATCCTGCCAAACTCATTATATAAAACTGTGCAACATGTCCAAGTTTTGTTTATCCAATGAGATTGTTCTTTTTCATTCCATCAGAGTAAGACATTTGGGAGGGGAGGAAAGTATAAACACTTGTTAATGTATTAATACCATATTTATTTTGTTATCTACTCTTTGCTTTTTGTGACTACAACTACGGGAGGGAAGATTAAATGCCTCCTTCCTCCCCATCCCCTCAACACCTATATTTTCAAAGGCATTTCATTTTAGGGATCTCATCTACATTTGGAGTAGTGTAGTGGCCATATGACCTTAGGCAAATCACATTCCCTCTAGGCCTTAGTTTCTTCATCTTTAAAATAAAGAGGTTGGACTAGGTGACCCCTAAGGTACCTTTTATTTCTAAAAAAATCTTCCTTTTAAAAATGGTAAGGTGATTTCATTCCCTAACAAAATGCCTTGGAAGGGCATCTAGGTGGCGCAGTGAGTAGAGCACTGGCCCTCGAGTCCGAAGGACCTGAGTTCAGATGCGGCCTCAGACACATAACACACACACAAAAACCTAGCTGTGTGACCTTGGGCAAGTTACTTAACCTCAACTGCCCTCCAAAAAGCAAAAAAAAACCAAAATGCCTTGGAAAATCGTTTTCCTTGTGAGCAGTCATGTTTTGACAGTAATTTTGTTACTGTCAAAAAAAAAACTTTAAAAAGTTACAATGAACTTTTTAAAAAGCCAGATGCAGCCAAAAATTGTGATATAGTCTAGCAGATCAGTGAAAAGATCTATTATTTAATGCTATATTAGAAAATGCAGAATTATAACACTAGTGAGAATTATCTTAGAAAATGAGTGTTTAATTGACCTCGATAGGAATTTATTCTAGGTATCAAAGGAAAATCTCCTCAGCCTACTAAATCCAGTGGGAAATTTCCTTGAAGTTAGAGAGGATATGAAACTGGCCCCTACTGAATAAATTTATTTTATTCAAAGTCATTCTCTATAACACAGTTCAATCATTTATGATATATAGAAGGAACAGGCAATAACCAGTTTTCAAATTTATTTATATGAGTGACATTGATTTAATAGAGACATACACTAATTATATTTACAATTGCATATATTTACAAATATGTTTGTACACATACATACATATAATCTTTAACTTATGAAAAATAATACAATTTACAACATTCTGTAGCATCAGGGAGAAAAAGAATTCAAGAAAATTTGAGTCTTAAACATAGGGAAATTTTATTTATTTATTTTTTGCAACTTAAATCTATTGTAATTATAATACCTTATTTTGATATAGAATTTTAAATTGATAACTGATAACTTTATCTTTACATTATCTTCATTTCCAGTTGTTCACTTCTCCCACTGTTTCTCCAGAAATTCACTCCTTATAAGAAAGAATAAAAAAGATAGAAAAAAAAGCAGCTCAGCAACCAGATCTTATCTATGAAATGTTCCACACCCAGAGTACTCCACTCATGCAAAGAAGGAAGGGAAGTACATTTTCTCTTTTCTTTTTCAGAGCCAAACTTGATCATTATGTTTACACAATATAAATATTACTTTTTGTTTCTATTTTTTCTTGTTATAGTCATTGTAGATATCACTTTCTGGTTTTGCCTACTTCACATCCATTCATATATTTTCCCATCTAATATTTATATTTTTTATTTTTAATGTTTGTTGTTTTATACAACCAGTAACACTCCATTACAGTCATGTACCACAGTCTGTTTAACCATTTATTAACAGCAAAGAATAAATTTAAATTAAATTACATTTAAAAACTCTGGAATTAAAATGTATGTCCTTTAACTGTGAGATGGTTGAACAAACTTTGTATAGAAATTTATAGCTTCCATGCAAACATCAAACTAATCAGACATGGAATACAGAATAGTTCATTCAAACTTGAGTGCATAAACTATCACAAAAATGTCCTTTTACTCTTCAGAAAAAATAACCTTCCCTCAGGACCTATACAACCATTCAGAATTATAGTACTACCCTGAATTTAAATCTCCTCTTAAAGGAGAAAGTAGGTTTTCAACTTCGATGAATGACAGTTGCTGGGTAGTTAATAATCAATTTCTTAATTAGGCTAGCTAATAATCAATAAATTGACAGTTAGTGGTTTCTCTCCATAACCAAAAACACCCAAATAGAGATACTAAATGCCTTAATTTTTTTCTTTTAAAAAAGGGAATACCCCTGTCAGGAGAAATCAACACTGATTGGTAGACATTTAAATGAAGAGGTGGGCTAGAAGTCTTCAGCTCCTCCTTCTGAGATCATGAAACTCAGCCACCTCCAACAATCTGGACAAAGGAATTCATCTCCACCCAGGCTACTCTGGTTGTTTTTCTCCTTCATAAGCTGGGTTACCCTAAACTTCAATGGAGGGGTGCAATGGCATGGGCTTATTTCCTAAGGGAAGAATTTACCTAGACTAGATTCCCTTTACACTCTAAACAGAAGCAACGTGTCCTGGTTAGATGGCGTTGGAGGAGCATGTACCCCAAGAATTAGGGCAATCGCCTCTATGTCCTTCAGAGACTGGCTAACTGACCTATAGGGGCTGGTCCATGAATGAAGAAATAAATGGAAAAAGACTTACTCCTAATTTAATAATAAGTCATTAATATAATAATAAAAATAATTATTTCTCTCACTCAGTCAAATGGGGAAACTATTTAAGATCAATATATAGTGGAGCTTTCACCTTCTGGTGATCTTGATGTCCTAAATTTGCATTCAAATTTATAGTACTACCTTAAGGCTGAAGTTTCCCAAAAAGGGAATTTCACATTCAGGTTTTCAAGAAAGTCAACCCCTTTCCCAGTGGCTCTGCATGGTTCAAGGAGTAGTCAAGGTATACATTTATTTTTTATTCACTCTTTCCACAAGCATTTATCAAAAGCCTACAATGTGCCAGGTAATGTATTAGGTTTGGGGGATACAAAGGTAAAACTGAAAGTCCCTGCTTTCAGAGAGCTTGCTATCTACTACAACAAAACAACATGAACAACATGAGAAAAGAATAATCCATAGACTCCCCTACCCAGCCTAGAGGTGACACAGGAGGATCACTGGAGTCCCAAAGTAAACCAGCCAGGGAAGGTCAAAGGTCTCCAAAAAGCAGCCCAGGAACAACTAGAAAGTTCTATTGTGCTTCTAGCTTAGTGGCAGAAAAGGGGCACAGAGCAAAGATTCTGCTGGGATAATCCCAAAGCTCAGTGGTGGGAGGCCAGTGCAGGGACAGCTTTGGAGGCCAATAAATAAGGGGGAAAGAATTGAGACAGAATCTTATATTCCAGGCAATCTGAAATCCCTATAGCAAAAAGGAGGTCCTATGCAGAGCCCAGAATAAGAGAATTTGCTGAGCCCAAAAGAGGAAAGCCTCCCAAGCAAAGCCAGCATCAGGGACAGCCAGAGACCCCTATGGCAAGAGGGAGGCCTTAGGCTGAACCCAGGCTCAGATCTCAGAAGCAGGAAAAAGGGCCCTAAGCAGAGGCTAAGAAAGGGTGGACACTGAAACCCTGTAGTAAGATAGAGGCCATAGGCAGAGTCCAGTGCAAGAATAGCCCCTGAGCGCCTTGAAAGATGAGCCTAGTCTTGGCCACCACAATCAGGCAAGATTTGTCCATGCCATTCAGGAATGTAGGAGTGGAGTTTGACCCAAGCACAGATTTCTCACTCTAGACACTAAGGCTGCTGAGATGAGAAAATCAAGGGAAAAACTAAAGACTATGCAGAAATTCTTTTGAATTAAAGATGACTGGGGGTGAATCCCAAGGAAGAAAGTGACCCCCAAAAGAAGTTGAATTAAAAAAGAACAACCCTAAAGCCTCAAAGGAAAAAAATATCCTAGCCATCAGTACTACAAGAGTACCTAAAAGAAATTAAATAAGGAATCAAAAATAGACTTGGAAGGTAGGAAAGAACGGAAAAGAGCACTGACACTCTAGAACAAACAAAATTCCAAGTTCTAACAATGATGAACCAATGAGGTAACAAAAAATATTAAAACAAAAAATTTTTAATGGGGGCACAGAAGAAAATATAATAAAAATAATGCTAAAATCATTTGACCTAGAAAATGACAAGGAAAGAGTCTAAGAATTATCAAACTATCTGAAAATTGTGACCCCCCCCCAAAAAAAAACCTTGAATCCAATATTTCAAGAAATTACAAATGAGAAATGCCCAGAATTCAGAACCAGGGGGCAATGTAAAAACAGAAAAGAATCCATTAGTTTACCACACAAATGCCTAAAATAAAAACTTCTGGGAACATTGAAGATAAAATCTAGAGTAGACAAAATAAGTTCAAATACCAAGTAGCCACAGTAAAGATCATACACTTTCACCTGTCATTTTAAAGCAGAGAAGAGCTTAGATACAATCTACAAAAGGTAAAAGACAAACACAACCAAGAATAACCTATCCAGCAAGGTTAAGAATGTAACTGGAAGGGGTGGGGGAGATCCGTGTCTGGGGTGGAGGGGAACGTTTAATGAAATTGAGGGTTTCCAAGCATTCTTGATGAAAAAGTCAAAAGTGAGTAGACATTTTGAAATGGAAATACAGGAACCAAGATAAACAGAAAGGCAAACCCATTTGTTTATTTAGAAGGTAATATGAGGGGATGAACTTTTTACATGCTAATGGGGAGATAAGAAGCAAATGAATTCTCAGAAGTCTGATATATTTAAGGATCATAGAGAAAAATAAATATGAAAGAGGTCCTGTGGATGTTTTTGTTCATTTTTGATGGTCTCAAGAAAGAACAAAAATGGGAAGGATAGGGGACTCTACTGGGAAACAAAAGATGAGGAAGGGAAAGAAAATCAATATAAAATTAGAAGTGCATAATATGAATGGTATTCAAATATAAAGGAAAAGATAGGGGAAATTGACATCCCATGAACCTCACTCTCACCTGAACCAGATAAAAGAAGATTGAAAACACTTCTAAATCTTGCCCATACACACAAATCTTGGCACAGAAATACTCTAAATGCAAAAGGGAAATAAGAGGGGACAGAAAAAAGGGAGAAGGAGAGAAAGGTTTAAGAGTGAGGTCAAAATAGTTAAGGGAATAGTCAAAAGGGGGACAAACTGAAACTTAAGGGAGAGGGACATTATGGAGGATTAAAAGGGAGGGAAAATAGTGAAACCTGGGATCAGTAATGGGGAAAAGTTAGAGGAGAGCTGTAATACAGTGAAAACAGCCCATTTCATTTACAGACTGCACGTCAGTCTGACTTGTATTTTATCACCTTCTTATTTGTAAAGACAGAAGGTTGGGAATATTGAGAAGAAAAAGTACCCCAAAAAGGAGGATAGAATGGAAGTTAACAATCAACTGTGAATAGTTAACAATCAACTGTGAATAGAATAAACTTATCCATAAAACTGAATAACAGACTGAATTATAGAATAGAACCTAATGATATACTGTTTACAAGAAACACACTTGAAACATAAAGATTCACAAAGTTGAAATGAAAAGCTGGAGCAAAATCTGTTATGCTTCAGTTGAACTCAAAATATCAGGGATAACAAACATGATTTGATACAAGGCTACAGTAAATATAGACATGATAAAAATTGTTATGCTTCAGTTGAACTCAAAATATCAAGGATAGGGAGCATGGTTTCATACAAGGCTACAATAAATGTAGACATGATAAAAATAGATAAGCAAGAACATTATAATTTGCTTTTAGGGACCACAGATAATAAATCAATATTGATACATTATATATATATGTACATATATATGTACCAAACAGTATAACATTTCAATACTTAAAGGAAAAATCAAATTAGAGGGAATAATAGTAAAACTACATTACTCAGGGACCTTAATATATCCCCTTTCAGACAAAAAAGATGTTAAGAAGCTAAATAGGGTTTAAAAAAATTAAAGATGATAAATCTCTGAAGATTATTGAATGGGTTTAGAAAGGAATTTTAATTGTATGGCACCTTTACAAAAACTGACCATGTAATGGGGCAAAAAGACCTTCCCCCAAAATGTAGAAAAGCAGAAATATTAAACACCTTTTTTACTGATCACAATGCAATGGAAAAAAAATATTCAACAAAGGGCCCTTGAGGAAATAAGAATAATTAGAAACAAAATAACATAATTTTAAAGAACTGGTAGATCAGAGAATGAATTGTAGGAACAATAGAAAATTTCATCAAAGAAAGTGACACGGATCAAACAACATACCAAAATGTGCAAGATACAGCTAAAGCAGTTCTCAGGGAAAATTTTCTCTCTCTAAACATTTTTATGAATAAAAGAGCAGATCAATGAATTGAGCATGCAATTAAAAAAAACCCTTCAAAACAATAAATCAAAACCTCCCTCCTAAGGAAAAAAATTTTAAATTATTAAGATCAATGAAGAGGTTAATAAAATTGAAAGCAAAAACTTGAATTAATAAACAAAGCTAGCCATTTAAAAAAAACTAATAAAATAATGTTAGCTAGTTGATTTTTTTAAAGAGGAAAATCAATTTGAATACTTTCTGAATAAGCCCCTAATGCCTTACTGGCATATATATAAATATGGATATTGTATTCATGTGCTACCAATCGTTTTCATTTTTTCTATTTAATCAGTTATATTACAATGCAGTATAATAGGAAAGACTTTTCAGATTTTGCCTTTTAAAGCTTGTTTGGGCAGCTAGGTAGCACAGTGGATAGAGTGGTGAACCTGGAGTCAGGAAGACTCATCTTCCTCAGGTCAAATCTTACTAGCTGTGTGACCCTGGGCAAGTCACTTTACCTTGTTTGCTTCAGTTTCCTCATCTATAAAATGAACTGGAGAAGGAAATAGCAAACTACTCCAATACCTTTGCCAAGAAATCTGTGTGATCCCTAATGGGATCACACAGATTCAGACATGACTGAAAACCACTGAACAACAACCAAAAAAGCTACTAGAGAGGCTTGTTCTTTCACTCAGAAGATTAAGTTAAATACTTTTAGTAAATTTACAAAGTATACCTGAGTGCTAAAGGTACTTGAATTGTAGAAGTGTTAAAAAGTACTCAATCCCATCTTCTCTGAGTAGAAAAGTTGGCTATCTTGAAATGCTGAGCCTCCTCTAGCATGAGTTGAACGTCCTGTGCAGCTTCACACAGCAGCTCATGAGAAGTTTCCTCTACACTACAACATTGTTCATGTGTCAGGTATACAACATATCTTATTCTTAAAAGTTCAACTGAGATTAAAATCAGTTATAACATTAGAAAATACTTTTTTTTAAGTGAACAAAGGAAATACTAGTAAGTACTATTATCAGCTAGAAAATTAAGATCATTATCCAAGAAAGCAATAGTTAACCATTATGTAAATTTTTGAATAAGGAAAAAGACACTATCTAAGAAAACATCAACTCAACAACAAAAATTTATTAAGCACCTATGTGTGAAAAGAAATGTGCAAGATCTAGAGATACAAAGACAAAAATCAAACATCTCCTGTCTTCATAGAACTTAGATTCCTCTAGAGTCTAGAGTCTTGACAGTGTGATTTGTTGACTGCCAGATAAGCTAAATAAAATGTTGATGTTTTGTGCTGTTTAAAATTTTGTAAGAAAATCTGCTATTTTGAGCAATTTTGCTCTCTACTTAGGAAGCTATTAATTTCTTTTACTTCTTATTTTCATGGAATTCAGAGGCTATCTACTCCTTTCTGTACCCTGATTAGTACTGATAACATTCTCAAAAAGTGGTCATTGTGGGAAAACACTATTGGGGGAAAACCCATTCCACTTTAAGATGATTCTACTAGGAAAGGCTTATAGATGAGGAAAGTGAAACTTTCTCTTCTATCCTGAATATATCTTGTATGTACATGTTTATGTCCTAATAAATACTAGTTGATTAAATGAAATTCAAAGAGGTTATTTGGTTTGTTTGAGGTCTGATGGTTACTTATAGGTAGAATTAGACTAAAAACTAGGTCTCCTGTCTGGTATCCAGTTTAGTCTTCCTTTCATTACAACAAGCTCCATAACTAGTGGGCTATATTTTTCTGAGATAGAGTGAAAATCCAGATGTCCTCATAGGATACCTTATAGGGTTGGGAATCCCATTTTCAAGAGAATATTCCTAATATGTCCAGTCCAGAGGCTTCACAAGATCCAGTTTATGTTCACACTTGAGTGAGATTGTTTAAACAGCAACCTGTATTAGTATAGTAAAATTATATTTTACAAGCTGAATATACCTGCTTAAGAATGCTTTGAGATGCCTTATAAAACCACTATGAATCTTGGAGAATGGTGGAATATTAAATTATTATGGGGTGGTGGTGGTGGTAGATTTATTCAGCACTTATTAAGTGCCTACAAAGGGCAACTGCTAGGTGTACTGCACTATTATATTTAGTAAGCATATGGTAATGGTTTGCAAATAGTGTATGGGATATTCAGGGAGGGCTAACACTTCTGGTGTGAGAGCTTCCTGAGTTCTTTCTTTAATGGCTGCTCACCTACCTTTGGTGGCCACCCATCACCCAACTTTCTTCTGTGGCTTCAAGAGACTGAAGCATGCACAGCAGCCATACCAAGATGGGCTAAACTTGGCACACAACAACTCTGCAAGGTAGGTTCTATTATAACCTCCATTTTATGGATAAGGAAACTGAGGTTAAGAGACCTGCTCAGGATCACACAGCTGAGGCCACATTTGAACTCAGGTTTTCCTGACTTCAGTGCTCTATCCACTCTGACACCTAGCTGCCCCAGATATTCTAGACACAGAGAACAGCTTGTACCAAGGCATGGAAAGATGGAGTACCCTGTATGAAGAATACTAAGAAGGCCAGTTTTACTGCAGCATAAGTGACACAAAGAAGATTAAATGTGAAACAAAGCTGGAAAGATAGATTGAGAATGAGTTGTGAAGGACTTTAAATATCAGAAGAATTTATAGTCAATACTAAAGGGAGCCATGGTGTTAACTAAGTAGGGAAGTAACAAAGTTGGATTTGTACTTTAGGAAACTCACTCTTACAGTTGCTATGTGGAGATTGGATTGCAATGAGAACAGTGAGACAGAGAGGCCAATAAGAAAATTATTCCTATAGTCCAACCCAGAAACAGTAACAGCCTGAACCAGGATGGTGAGTGTATGAATAGAGAGAATGGAATGGTATCTGACTGGATGAAAAGATGTAAAGATTAGAAATGACAACTGATTGTATCTATGGGGTAAGTGACAGAGGAATAAAGGATGACACAGGTTGCAAACCTGGGTGCCTTCAAAAGGAAAAGTGAAATTCAGAAGGGGAATGAGTTTGAAGGAAAAGACAATGAGTCCTGCTTTGGAGGAATGATAGGTGAAGAAAGTGATGTATTAAGTAGTTGGAGAGAAGGCTGCAGAGAAAGTGACCAGAAAAGAGCAGGTGACTGGGGCTTTTCTGAAATAAGGAGAAGCAGTCACCAATCAGAAGAGGACCTCCAGGAGGACTTTCTTGGAGGGTTTGGAACCTGATAGGGGCAAGATGGTTAGTTAGGAGGCTGAGGTAGCTCTAGAAAATAGTCATTAACATGGTTAGTTAATACCTAAGAGGCTAGGTTTGCAAAGCACTTTACAAATATTACCTCATGTGGCAAAGAATGGGAATCTGAGGGGATGTCTATAAATTGGGGAACAAGTTATGGTATATTAATGTGATGGAATACTATTGTGCTGAACTCTTAGCAACCAGGACTAATGAAAAAAACATGCTATGTATATACATACATACATGCACATATATACACACCCCCAAAATACTCAAATTAAATACAAGATGATTTTGGAGGGATGAATAGCAACGGAAGCTGGGGGATCAGAAAGGCCTTATGTCGATGGTGGTACTGTTGTGGTTTAAACCCAGAGAGGCCAAAAACTGTTGTTGTGAGGGCTTTGCCTACCCCAAAACTGTTGGGGTTTCATGATGTGTTGTGGTGGAACTGTCTCTGAGAATTAAGAGCCAGATTACCTCTAATTCAAGTATAGGCATTTATTGAGGATGACACCTTATGAAGCAGGCTAAGTTCCAAGAGGAATAAGCAACTTCAGAGAAAGCAAGATAGATTTTTATAGTAAAGATGCAATTACATAACAGAAATCATGAATATTAAAAAGGCAGGAGGGGTTTGTTAAGGGATTAGGTAATGGAAGAGGGGTCCCATCTATGGTTCGGCGGTTAAACATGCTGGTTATACTGCCCTCCAATTGGCTAGCTATTGTGGTCCTGTCTGGTCAAGACAGATAGTAAGTCCTGTCTTGGGTTAGATGGATGATGTGACTGCGATTGAATACAAGAACAAACCTGTTTCTGTGGGAATGGGTCTGGGGGCAGTGACTAGGTAGAGGCAGTAACTGGGTTCCCATCACATGGACACAAAGGCTGTTTCTGTAGGCACTAAGGTTTCAGGGACACACCTGTTGTTACAGTGAGCAGTGAGGCATATATAAATTAGGATGTTGGTGGGGGTGAAGGGGCGCTAGGTAGGTGCAGTGGGCCTGCTGTTCAGTGGGGCTGGGCCTAGAATGAAGTTAGAATATTGGGGCTGGAGGCAGCTTTATTAGGATTCCATCAGTACTAGAACTGTATCTTAAAGATTAAAGAGATGGTGCTAAGGAAGGAGCAATAACAATGGTAGCTAATAATAACAATAAAAATAGGTAATAGTGCTTACTACATGCCTCCTGATAGGTGAAGGACTCAGAATGTAGAATGAAACAAAATTTTTCAACATGGCCAATATGAAAATTCATTTTAATTATATGACTAATGTAGAAATTCATTTTGATTGACTCCATATGTTCGTAATAAGTTTTGTTTTTCTTGTGTGCTCACTTACAAAGGAGTTGGAATGGAAGGGTAAGGAGGATATTGACTAACTAAACAAAATACATTTAAAACATATATTTTATTTTGTTCTCACAATAATCCAGGAAGATAGGTGCTATTATCCACATTTTGCAAATGGAGAAACAAAAGCAAACAAATGTTAAGTGAGTTTGCCCAAGGTCATACAACTAGTGCCAATTGACTGTAGGTCCAGTGCCCTCTACCACCTAGCTGCACTGATAAAATGAGCTAAGTTTGAGATGTGACACAGACACTTTTCCATGAACAAGACACTCCATCTCTCAGTTCCAGGCATTATCTCTGGCTGTCCCCAGGCCTGGAATACTCCCTTGCCCTCCTCCATTCTTGCTATTCCAGCTATTGACCTCCCTGACTTCCTTTAAGTTCCAACTAAAATCCCACTTTCTATAAGAAGCCTTCTCCAACCTCCTCTTATTCCAGTGCCTTTCCTCTTTTGTTATTTCCTGCCTATCCTATATATAGCTTTTTTTTTTATGTTCGCAAGTTGTCTCCCCCTATTAAATTGTAAGCTCCTTGAGGGCAGGTACTTTTTACTCTTTTTATATCCCCAGCTCTTAGCTCAATGCCTAGGCCATAACAGGTGCTTAATATTTATTTATTGATTTTTTTTTCTCCAAGCATGTATAAGTTGTTGGGGGAAGGGAGGATATATGTAATATCTTTACTTTTCCGTTGGGTTGAGGAATAAGGGGAACTGACCTTCAATTTAATTTTAAGGGAATCCCCAATGAGAAAACTCCCTTTTATAATGATCAGCCACTGCTCTTCACTTTACATTCTTAGAGTTTCCTAGAGCACTGAGAGTTTAAGCGACTTACCTAGAGTGACACAGCCAGTATATATCAGTAGTAGAGCTTGAATTCAAGTCAACTTTAGGAAGGTTCTCCATACCACAATGCTTTGATTCTGAGTTTTTTGTAAGGAGCACAATCCCAAGATATATCATCATTCCAATAGGAAAATTAAATACTCTGAAAGCACATTGTACCAAAACATGGGGACTATCTTCATAATTAGCTTTCAAGAATAAAGGTTTTAGCAAGAGAAAATACTGAAATATCTCCTAATATTTACTAGTTGGTTTTTTTTTTTTTTAAGCAATTGGGATTAAGTAACTTGCTCAAGGTTACACCGACAGTCATTATTTATGTGTAGGTGCTCATTTTCTGAGGCCGGATCTGATCCCTGGTTGTCCCAACTCTGGGGCCAGCACTCTTACTCACTGTGTCACCTAGCGGCCCCTATTTACTAGGTTTTAATAGTAACCTGGAAGGAGCTTAGTAATGATTGTGTTGGCCATAATCCAATTAACAAAAAAAGCATTTATTAGACTCCTCTAAATGCCAACCATTCCCCTAGGAACTTTGTATCCTTCACAAAGACAAAAGTGTAAGTCCCTGACCTCAATGGTATTCTCATTATTTACTTATCATACCTCTAAGTGAAGTACATATTGCAACCTATGAGTCTGTTAACTGTATCATGATGAAACACAAAAGAAACAAATAGCTTGGGTTAAGAGGTAGAGGAGTCAAAAAGGCTTATCAGTTTAAAGTAGTAAAAGGCTACAATAAAAATTCTGGGATCTTGTAGTTTAGTAAAGCCCTTTGCAAATCTGAAAGCTTATGCAGGGGTCAGTTTTATTATTTTATGTAAAAAGGAAGTTGTACTATAAAGTATTAAATATGAAAATACACAACGTGGCTATATAAATACAGAAATATCAGCTATCATTATTATTCTAAGGGACAAGCCACTGGCTCTCAATATGAAAGTGTTAAGCATGAACCAGACACAAATTAGAAGTAGTTTGGGGGCCTTTTTACTTATTCTAAAACCAAAAACTAAATTCTGAACCAGTACACATAAAAGTCAGACAAAATTGAAAAAAAAAACGACTGAACAACAACAAAAAATAAAGAAATGTAAGTATGATGTTTTCATTTATAAAGATTTCCATCAGATGCAGGACATTTTATAAAGGTTGCCTCAGATGCAGAGCATAATCTTGAGAGCTGCAGCCAAAAAAAAAAAAAAATCACCTAGTAGCTAACCAGATGGGCAGTGCAAGCACAGCTTTGTTATGGAGTCATCTCTTCATACTCCATCTCTCACAATCAATCCACAAGCATGCATATATTAAATGAGATGACCCATGGAAAGCACCCATGGAAAGCCTTAAATAAATGGTAGCTATTATGAGTAACTACCTAATTGTGCAGGATCCTCTGAGTGGCATTTTTACACACAAAAAGGGGAGTGATACGTTACTTTTCGGGGACCAGTGCTAGGGATATTTTGTTTTCCTTGGAAAGACCAGTGCTTAGGATACTTTGTTTTCATTGGAAAGAACAATGCCTGGGATACTTTGTTTTTGTTAAGTATTAAAAAGGTAACAGTAACTTCCGAGAAGAAAGTGAGGCCTTTTCTCAGGCAAAACAAAAGACAGATAACAAAACATTAAATCCGCTGGCGGCAGCTACTCAACAACAAACGAGGAAATGGGGGTCGGGGTTTGTCGGTGAAGGCTGGTGTAAAAGCTCGCTTTGGGCTGCCCCCGACTGGCCCGGCCCCTTCTCCCCCGCCCTCCATTTCCTAGGTCTCAGGCCTAGCTCAGGCCTAGCACGGCAGCCACGCCTGAAAGTGACTAGGGGCCGAGCCAGAATCCCTAGGTCCTATTAGATCCCCAGGCCCTGCGGGCAGATAAAGCCCCGGAAAGGGAAAGCAGCCTACAGCTCTCTCTCTCTCCTTTGTCCTCTATGCGGGCCGAAGAGGGAGCGGCTGCCGGAAGAAAGGCAACCCGCCCGTGAGGCCTAGTAGGGGGGGAAGAAGGAGGGGGGGGGGGGGTCACAGCTCCGCAGCGGCTATGCCCCTCCTCTCCGCCTTCTTCTCCGGCTGAGCAGCAGCCTCAAGCGGCACGTGACACGGCCCACTCTCATCTCCTCCCGGAGATATCCCTGCGCGGTCGCTACCTCAGCGGAGGGGGCAAACGCTTTCTCTTTCTTCCTCTTCTCCTCCCCCCCCCCCCTGGTGACAGAGCCGCCATCGCCGCCATAACGATGTCCCGCCTCCTCTATCCCCGCCGCTACCGAGGGAGGGAAAGAAACCCCGCCCCTAGAGGATGATTGGCAGGGAGATTTCCCCAATGGTCAACGCTCTCAGCAGGACCCTCCCGCCCGCCAGGGCCGCTTCCCAGCGGGGCCCGGGGCTGGGCTTATATGTGTGTGCGCATATGTGTGTTTGTGTGTGCGCGCGCGTATGTGTGCATGTATGTGTGCCTGCGCAGCGGAGGAGCGGAGGCGCCTGAGCGAGGGCCGCGCGCGGAAGAATCCTCTCTCACCTCCCCCCACCCCCACCCCTCCTCCCTGAGTCCGGGGGGGAAAGGCATTTCGGCCGGCGCCGTCGCCATTTTGTCGAGCTGCCTATCTCGGGCGCCGCCATGTTGGTGAGAAGAAATCACCGCCACGGCCACTATCCAAATCCCCGTGTTCCTCCACGCCACCCGCTCGCTCCCAAGCCTCGGCCAGCAGCGGCGGATAGAGACTAAAGCAGCAGCGCCAGCAGCGCCCGGCAGCGAGGGGGGCCATTGCCCTGTGTTTGCAGTTAGAGCCCCATCTTTCTGCTGTGATTGTTAATAGACTGGAAAAGTCTCTGTGTCTCTCTGTGTCGCTCACTAAGTAACCGTGAGTTTTTACCAATTCATCATCTCTCACCACCGAGTCCCAGCGGCGGCCGAGAGCAGGTGGTGATCACCGAGTCCAAGTGTGTGTGTCTCTCTGTCAGGCAGCAGCAGCAGCAGGGCGTGTGCGCGCTAGGGTCTCTGGTCGGTGGCCACAGGGCAGTTTCCTCCTCGCCACCTCCTGCTGCTCATCCCTCCACCACCACCTCCACCATCACCACCTCCTCCACCACCTCCTCCACCAGCCTCATGGCCTTTGAGAGCCTTTTCTCCAAACCCCCCAACCCCGTTCTTGACAAAAACATGACAGACTCTGAACATGCAGGGGACGAAAGGTCGAGTAACCCTAATTCTTCTCTCTCTCTCTTTTTTTCTCTCTCTCTTTCTGTCCGATAATAATAATAATGTGTCTGTGGTTCAATAATAATAGTCCTCATCCTCATGTGCCTAGTACTGGAATGTTTGCTGCGTTTTCTTCAGCCTGTGTTGGGTGAGGGTGGGGGAGGGGATGGGGGAAAGTAGTTGGAGGGTGAGGGGGTAAACAAACAAAAAAAATCACCTTCATCTTCGGTGTGTAAAATGGGGGTGGTTTTGGATTGGTGTGGGGCGGGGAGCTGGGGAACGATTGCAGTTACATTTTGCATGATTTAAACATTTTTTTTTTGTTTTGTTCCATCAGTTCCATTACATGCACTCTTACCTCCCTTCCCCCCTTTTAAACCTTCAAAATAATTCCACCGTCATTGCAAACTTCTTTTGGTGGTGCTAGAGAAAGGTTTGTTTCAGGTTTTTTTCCTCCCTACCTCTCAACTAGGTTTCGTGTTCTATATTTAACCTGATGGTTTTCTCTTCGGATTTGCAGCCTTCTGATTTCACGAGATCATTTTTATGCAGATTAGGGTCTGACTGACGTTTTGCTTTGCCACCCCCCTCCCACCCCCCCCAGTCCCCACACGCACGCCCCAGTCATCATTTCCCTGGTTAGATGACAAGCACTTTTGTGTGTCTCCCTCTTCTGAGCACTCTTTTTCTTACATGAAGCGATTGCCCTTCCCAGTTCCCTCCTCCTTTAACTGTGGCCCAGCCCCTTAGCTTTTTTTGGGGGGGTGGGGTGGGAAACCCTCAAAGTTAAATGATTAGATGCTCAATTAAAAATTTTTAAACCATGTAATATTTAATGGTTTTTACATATTTCCTGTGGCATCAGGACTCCTCCAAAAGTACACTGAAGTTTCGGTTTTAGGAAGTTTTAAATCAACACCAACACCACCAACCAACAACAATAACAACAAAAATAACAAAAATTTTCAAACATAGTGTTAAGTTTTCTATTAAAATTCTGTTGAAGCTAACAAGCCTACATAGTTAGCAAAACCAGGGAACACTGTAAAATGATAAGACCATAGCACTTTCCTTTCAAAATCTCTTAAGCCATTCGTGGATTATGAATTTATTTTGGCCTCTTTGATTTTGTGAATGTTATACTTTTAACATTTCCCTCAAAGTAAATTATTCATGTACTATTTTATAAGAAGTGTATCTTTTCCATTTTAAGGTCGCAGACTTCAGTTGTAAATAAAATCCTATCATTTAGATAAAATAGCAGCATAGTCTAGTTATTTCTAAAAGATTTAGGTGTTACAGTGACATGAGAGCAAAATCTCATAACTAATAGTGATTTATAATAGTCATTTCAAAATCCAGAATAAGAATTATTCTATATTAAATACAAGCAGTTGAAAAGTACCTTTATACATAAATTTTGGAACCCTAGCATCAGTTTCGAGTTACCCCTAGAATGCTCCTAATACATTTGTAAGCTGCCAAAGTTTAATACTTATTAGTAGGAATATGGCTGTTATAACTTGCTACAATCATAACCAAAGCAGTAAAAATAATAAAGTAGTTGGCACTTCAAAATTTGTATTTAAATATTTGATTATCTTGAAAAAGGACTGAGTTGTTTCAATGACTTTTTTTTTTCATCCAACAAATGTAAATGCACAGATTCAATTCAATTCAGTAAAAGTCAGTTCAATAAAATGAAAGCAGTGGCCTTCCTCTCCACTCAAAAGAAAAACACTCTTAACTAAAGGCTAAAATCATGAATATATGAATATTTATTATATCCTTTTGCTATGGGTGGTAGGAATTTTCTTTTACTTAAAGGCCCGTTAACAATTACAAAAACAAGTATATTGCTTTTTAAAATGAAAATCTAATGTGTTTAGATAGTAAACTCCAATAACAATCCCAAAGGAAATTTACAGTTAAATTTCTATATAAGCTAATTCTAGAAATAATATTTTAGAATAAAAATAGAGTAGGTAACTAATTTCTAAAGAGTTTTCTACGCTGACATTTATCTTGTTTAGATAGATTAGGTTTCATTCTTTAGTCAGAAGTAATTCAGTACTTAAGATATAATACAAAACTTAACAATGTAGACTCCACACTTAAAGGTTTTTAGAGCTATGTTGAGAAATTTTTATTTGGACCTCAAAATATTTTTACTATGGAAAACCAAAATCCATGCTAGTGAGAACTATTAAATTGGGAAATTAAAGTTCAAAATCAAAGTTTCATTAAACAAATTGCTTTATAGTTGTCTTTGTCCCCAGCAGCATAATTAATATAAAGGATTTACTCTATAAATAATATGTCGTGTTTTTGTTTTTATTTTTTGTTATTTAGACCTAAGAAAACAAGATTGTCAACCTATTTCTAGAAAATGATTAGCTGGTTATTATTGTGAGATGGTAACCTTATTCTAAAACAATTTTTTTTTTTTTAAATTTTGTAATTTAGTTTCAGTTTATGCCTAGGTCTCTAGTAGAAAGAATCCTGTACTAGGTTGTAATTTGGAAGCCTAGTCCAGTTCTGCTACTTTCTAGCCAGTGAACTTTGCCTGTCCCTTAAAACCCCTTGTGCAAGTCTTTTAACTTCTCTGGAACTAAATTGTTTCATCTGTAAATAAATAAAAGGTTAAACTAAGTGATCTATAAGTCCCCCTACAGCTCTGACATTCTGATTTTATACTATATTCATTTAAAAGCAAGGATTTGTGTAATTAATAATAGATAGTCTTTGGGAGTTGCTTGAGGTTCAGAGAGGTGGAATGACTTGCCAATAATCACATGAATAAAAATAACAGGTGAGACTTGAATTTAGTCTTTTTGATTCTAAGGCCAGGATTCCATTCACTGCTTCTCTGTTCCCACACCATGGTAGCCAAAAATCAATGGAATGGAAGAGGTATAAGAACTTGGAATTCAACAAAGAAATTCTGGATTACTTTTCCAAATGTTCTATAAAGAAATCTTTAGTTGTCATTTGCCAGTGGTGTAAAGATTTTTTTAATGACATTTTTGTATTAGAACCCTAGAATGTAAGTTCAGCGAATGAATAAATTATTTTTACAGTTTTTTTAAAGTAGGTGTCTAAAACATGCTGTATTTTAAAAAAATTAAATACATTTTTGTGATTACTATGTAAAAACATCATCCTAAATGCAAATGAAAAATTTTTAGAGTGTAAAAGTTTAGTTTAGCTTAAACCAAATATAGTTCATTTTAACTTAAAATATTTTAAGTTGGAAGGATTATCTCCTTAAAGACAGTAGTTTTTCAGAGGAAGTAAACCCAAGAAATTTCAGTTTTAAAAGGTTTTTTTTATGATATTAATTTTAAATGCTTTTATCTCATTTTCACTTTGATATTTTTTGTTTTCATATTACATTCATTTCCAAATATATTCCCCTCCTCCCTTCTTCCCAGCAAGCCAAATAGATTTTTAAAAAGAAAGAGAAAATAAAGCAATTCAGAAAAACTAACCAACACATTGAGTATATCTGACAGTGTAAGCAATATTCCACCTCCTTAGTTCCCCACCTCTGTGATGAAAGGTTAAAGATCTGTTTTCTCTTGAGCCAAACTTGGTCATTATAATTGCACAGCTTTCAGTTTCATTTTTTCCCTAGTGATATTTCCATAGCATAAATACGATGCATAATTTACTATAAATCTGATAGGTATAACTTATATATTTGTGAAATGTAATATATTTGAAAATGACATGGTCTGGAGGAATAGCTAACAGTGGTTGTTAAAATCCTAAAAAGATCTTAACAAGCTATGATATTTGGGCTAAATCTAATAAGATGCAATTTGATAGAGATTGAAATAAAGTCTTAGATCTAAAAATTTGTTTGATAGCAATTTATCTGAAAAAGATCTGGGAGTTTTAGTAGAATGCCCACTCAGTACGAGTCAATAGTGTGCTATAGTAGCTAGAAAAAAGCTAATGGTGTCTTGGGATTATGTAGAGAGACAGAAGGGTAATGAACAATCAAGCATTTATTGAGCACCTTCCATGTGCTGGACACTGTACTGGGAGCTGGAAATATTAAAGAAAAAGAATGAAGCAATCTTGGTCTTGAAGAAACTTGCATTCCATCAGGGGAGACAACACAAAAGTTTAACCAAATAAATACGAGGTAATTAAGGAGGGCACTAATTAGAAAAGACTTATAGAGGATGATACTTGAGTTTTATCTTAAAGGAAAAAAAAGGATTCTATGAGGTAGAGTTAGGTAGCAATGCCATGTATTTCTGCCATGGAGATGGAAAATAGAGTACCATAGTTGTGGAACAAAGAAAAGACTAGTTGGACTGGACCCCTAAAATGAGTAAAGAGGGGTGTAAGATATGATGAGGCTGGAAAGATAATTTGAGGCCATGTTATAAAAGCTTTCAAATGAGCAGAGTTTGTATTCTAACCTAGAGGCAGTAAGTTTATTGAGTATGATAGGGGCATAGAAAAATGTTTAAAGAAAACTATTTGATTTCTGTATAGAGAATGGACTTGAGTGGGGGGAATTTAGAGTCCAGGTAGCTAATTAGAGACTCCCTATTAGCTCACTACTACAGTAACCCAGGCATTCAAGCATGATGAGAGCCTGCACTTGAGGTGGTGACTGATTAAGAAGGGGTCAGCTGCAAGAGATATGTGGAGGTAGAAAACAAGATAATGCAACTGATTTTATTTGTGTGGTGAGGATGAGGGGAATCAAGAATAATATTGAGGAAACTGAAAAAACTAAGGACTTTTGATAGAAATAGGGACATAGGGGAGAGGGGCATGTTTTGGAGGAAAGAGAGTTCTCTTTTGGATATGTTGAGTTTGAGATGACCTGTTGTATTCTCTGTCATGGAGTAATCTGTTTAGTTCTGGGAACTACAGTTTGGGAAGGCCATATATCATCTAGAGAGTATCCAGAAAAGGGTGCCAAGAATAAGGAAGTCTGGATGATTGGCTGAAGGAATTGGGGATCTTTAGCCTGGAAAAGAGAAAGGGAGTAAAAAGTAAAGGTTGAATATAATATCCATCTTCAAGTATTTGAAGGATTATCATGGCAGAAGAATTAGTTTGTGTTTCTTGGCCCCAGAGAGCAAAACCAGGGAATAAGTAGACTGCAAAGAGCAGGAGATTGGTACAGTAGATGGAACACCTGCCCTGGAGTCAAGAAGACCTGAGTTCAAATGTAACCCGACACTTGACACTTACAAGCTGTGTGACCCAGGGCAAGTCACTTAACCCTGATTGCCTCAGAAAAAAAAATAATAAATTTGCAGAGGCAGATTTTGGCCCAATGTCAGAAAAAGCTTCCTAAGGTAAAAGCTGGTTGATTACTTGTCAAGTAGGTTGTAATGGGGATTATTTTCTATCTGTGGGTTGGGCTGAATGGCTGCTAAGGTCTCTTCCAACCCTGAAATTCTCTGATTCCATGGTGACTCAGTGAATTAATTAGATTTAAGGTTTTATAATTTTTAAAAGGCCCCATAAGTTTGTGTTTTTGTAGGGTGTTAACATATAGTAAAGAAGTCTTTTCAGTCTAGGGGGTTGTGGGAAAGAGTTTCTAGAAGTCTTACTTAGCTTCTTCCATCACTAATTATAAAAATTTGGGGTGTGTCAAGGGGCTTGAGGTTAGCTGCCAAAGAAATTTAGATCATAGAGCATTGAATTTTCATCTTGATCCTTTTCTCTTTCTCTCTTCCATTTAAGCTTCTCTCAGCTGAGTATTGGCTTAATTAAAGCAGTTGACAGGAAGGTGTGCATTACTGAAGGTTATTTGTAATTTCAAAAAGAGACTGGTTAGTTCAAATAAATTCCCAAATGGTTGAATTTAGAGGAAGGTGTTTTTGGTTTTTGCCTCTACCTGATTAGCACCAATTAGTCATCCAGGGAGCAGAATACATGGGATGGTCATTGTTTTGTGGCATTTATTCATTCATTTTTATTCACCAAGTAAACATTTTTAAGTTTCATAGAGGGGCAAATCCTGACCCCTAAAGTGAATCTGAACACAAGTTTCAGGAAAATTTTTCATATCTGCAGGAGGGATAACCTTATAATAATAGTAATTTATAGTTACATAAGATGTTATAATTTGCTAAACATTTTACATAGTTATTATTTGAGCTTTATAAAATTCTGTGAATGGAGTGTGGTATTCAATATGATTCCCTTTTATAAATGCAGAAATTTCTTTTATTTGAAGCCAAATGAAAATTTGTTAACATTGTAAATTGAAGTTTTATTCTTTTTTCTAAAACTTTGAGTTACTAAATAATTCTCTCCTAGGTTCAGGGTTCTATATTTATATTCAGTTTTGAAATAGCAACATAATGCCTCCTTTCTCCAACCAATTTAACCATGGAACAGTTTGGTGTTTCAATCTGATGACAAAATGACTGAAAATGCTAGTATAAAAGCATAGAATAACTCTGGAGTTCATTAGTGTCTTGAAAAAAAAATTTATTTTTTGCTTTTTTTGGAGGGGCAGTTGGGGTTAAGTGACTTTCCCAAAGTCATATAGCTAGCTAAGTGTTAAATGTCTGAGGCCAGATTTGATTTCAAGTCCTCCTGACTCCAGAGCCAGTGCTCTATTCACTTCACCACCTAGCCACCCCAGGTCCTGAAAATTTAAACCATAATACAAATTAGGCCTATTTTTTGTACCAAAATAACTACCCTCCTCCATAGCCAGAGGGTATGGTCAGCTCCAACAGTTCCATGTTGCACTTAGATTTCTTTGCTTATCTAGTCCCAAATAATACTTTTTTTCCATTTATTCCAAGTTTAGACTTTTGTAATCTACAAAATTTCAGTGGTGAGAAACAGGAGCTTTCTAGGTACTATACAAGTTCCAACTAGCTTAATAAGATAATTCACTAAATAAATTGACATAAGAAACATACCTCCAACTTCTTTTAGTTCTTTCTGAGCAGTAGCCATAGATATGAAATTTTATAGCAGCTGGTTGATCAAAAAATGATATTAAATCACTTATGCAAGTTATTTGGGTTCAAAGAATTGCTTTATAGCACCTCCAATCTTAGAAACAAATTGAGAGGTATGTTTCTTTATACCCACAATACACATTTGAGAAGTACATAAGATTCTCTTTTAGGTTTTGGCCTTTGCTTTAATGTGTAAGTTGAAAAAGGTAGCAAGGTATTTTTATCTGTCATATCAATAAGTGGATTATGTAGAGACCTCTTCTCATATAGCATTAAGAGCATATGACCTTAACCTTATCAAGTTTCTCTATACCTGGTACAGAAATTAAATTAGGTATAAAAATTTGGCAAAGTATGTAGAAAGCGTTGGTTTCCCTCAGCTTCCTGAGAATTCTCTCTAAGATCTTCTTATTAATGTTATTACAGTGCCTTCTAGTTTGGATCACTGACTGCAATTTTCAGCAGTTAAAGAATATAAAGGCCATGTGTTTTGCGGTGTTACCTTTTTAATATGTATTATTTTAAAACTTACTGAAATTCTATTGTTTTAATTTCATTTATAGGTAGCCTTTAAAAAAAGATACTTGACCCACATCACCTCTTGTCTTTAATATGAGTCAGCTTTTAAATAGGTCATCCTATATAAAATCTTCTTTAAACTAGACTTAACTTAGACCAAGGGACATAGAGCATTGTTATCCCTTAATTAGATTAGCTTCATTCTTGGTAAGTTACAGAGCATCAGGTTTAAGCCAAATGAAAGGAAAAACTTCTTAGCAATGAATTTTCCATCACTGGAGATTTTTAAACAGAGGCAATCTATGTGACCACATTAAGGATGTTGTAGAGAGTATTGCCTAGTTACAGACTGTCCAAAAGAGTCTCTGAGGCTCCTTATTCTGACTTTTCTGGGGATAACATGGGCACACTTAATGGCAGCATCTCTCAGCAGAATATTCATATGCTTTTGTTTTATGAAATAGTTAGATTATACAATGAATAGAGCCCTGGACCTGGAGTCAGGAAGAACTGAGTTCAAATTTGTCCTTAGACACTTAACAGTTATGTGACCCTGGGCAAGTCACTTCAACTCTTTCTGCCGGAGTTTCTTCATCTGCAAAAATAGGGACAACAATTGCATATACCTCTAAAATTTTTATGATGAAGATAAAATGAGATAGCACATGTGAAGTATGTTGCAAACTTTAAAACACTATACAAATGCTAGCCATCAGTTATCATCATTGTTTTCATTCTATGTGTCTAGACATGCTGGGGCCAGCTCAAAGCAGAAAACCAATTATTAAATTTTTAGCTTGACCGTTTACACCTCAGAAATGGAAATCTCTACAAATCAGGGCTTGATTTATTGTCTTGTTGATTGTTTAGACTAAAAAAAGTGTTACTCATGCAGATTTAACTTTAAAAGTGTATATCTATATCACATACATACAGACACATGTATATCACTCTATAAATATTGCTTGAGCTCAGCAGGAGTGGGATAGAAGGCTCAGGGAATGAAATCATCATTGGACTGAAGGCCTGATGACTGTAGACTAATAAGGATAATGATAATCAGAAGTTATATAAGGCTTTAAGGTTTGCAAAATGCATTTCATCTGCTAACTAATTTTTTCTTGCTTTTTTTTGGAGGGCAATTGGGATAAGTGACTTGCCCAAAGTCACACAGCTAGTGTGTTAAGTGTCTAAGGCCCAGATTTGAACTCGGGTCCTCCTGACTTCAGGGCCAGTGCTCTGTTCACTGTGCCACCTAGCTACCCCTATCTGTTAACTAATTTGAGCCTCACAGTAATACCCCTGGGAATATGAAACTCAATGAGAAAAAAAGATCAGTATGGCTTATATGCTCACTAGAAGCCTTCATGGAAGATTTAGAAACTGAATGGATTTTGCCCTGTTAGGCCATATATGAAATACTGTACTAAGTTCTGGGCACTATAGTTTAGGAAGGACATTGGTAAGTTGGAGAGCATCTAGAAGAGAGCACCAAAAATGTAAAGGACCTCAACTCTTTACCATATGAGAGTTGATTAAAGGATTGTCCAGAAGAAGGGAATTCTCAAAGGAAATGTAATAAATATCTTCAAGTACTAAAAGGATGCCATATAGGGAAAGAGAAGAGAATAAGCATTTATGTAGTACCTACTATGTGCCAGGCACTGTATTAAGTGCTTTACAAATATTATCTCATTTGATCTTCGAAGCCACCCTATGAAGGCTACATTTATAGTCAAGGAAGTTGAGACAAACAGAGATTGAGTGACGTTCCCAGAAAGTGTCTAAGGCTCAATTTGAAGTCAGGTGCTAGAAGTCAGTGCTAGACAGTGCAGTGTCCACTGCACTACTTAAGTAAACTGGCTTATTGTAGAAGAGGGAGGGAAGAACAAGCAGTAGTTGGAGGAAGTTTCAGTGAGGAATTTAGGCTTAATATCAGTAAAAAGTCCTTAACAATTACAGCTACCCAAAAATGTTGTGTGCTGCTGCAGAATATAGTGAAGACCTGAAGTCTTAAAGTAAAGATTGGATGACCATTTATGGAATATGTTGTGGAGAATTTTTCAGGAGGATATGGGTTGGTTTCTATAGCCACTAAAGCCCCTTCCAACGCGACAGATATAAAAGGGGGGAAGGAGGGGATCTTGAGCAATGAGCAATTCTTTTAGAATTGAAAGAGACTTTAGAGATTATCTAGTTAAATCACCTGATTTTACAAATTAAAAACAACTAAGTAGTACCAGAGTGGCCAGCTTAGAGCCTGTTTTCAAAAAGCTGAAGGTAGAACTTGGGTCTCTGATTATGGGTGTGTTCTTTCCCTTGCATCATGTTTTACCTATTTTGTACCCACCAAGCCCTACCTCCAATGTAGTATCATCATAGTTAATCTGTTGTCATATATCACATTGGGAAATGTATAGACATAGTACCCTTTGTGGATCCTATTAATTGATCAAAAATGGATCTTTTCACCGTGACCTATGTAGTTCAATCATTTAATCACGAGGTATTTGGGGGGCATCACCTGAGTTCTTTAAACTCTGTTAAGTGTTTTTCTGTACCAGCAACTCAACTTTGGTCTTATATTCTGATCTTGCAGAATTTTTTTTCTCTCGAGATTTTACTCTTAAATTTTGTTCTTTTGTTGTATTTGTAGCATATTTTATGTGTGTCTGTAGAGGACCAAAAGTAAGAAACTTAGTTATTCTGTCTCTGAAAGTTACATAATAATTTTTTTTTGTATTGTATAAATACCATTCTTAAAGTCAAACATAAAGGTTTAAGACAGGGGTTCTTAACCTGGACTTTTTTTTTCTCTCCATACTTGCATTTCAACATATTTGACTTCCTTCATAATTTTATATATTTTATTTTATGAACTTAAAAGCATTCTGAAAAGGGGTCCATAGGCTTTTACCAGACTGCCAAAGGGGGTCTATGATACAAAACAGGTAAAGAACCTCTGGGAGCTATACCTCCCAACATCCCTAGCTTTCCAGAATAACAGAGTTATACCATATTTTTGGAAGACGGCTATTCTTTTCTAATTAGTTTCATAAAATAGGGTGCTCTCTAGGGTCAGTCTTCAAATTTCCTGATTTCCTATCATCATTTGTCTGCCAATCTCAGTTAACTTTCAGCTGGGAAACTCATGCGAGGACTGAATAAAAAAAAATTTCTCTTTCAAAAGATTTTGCTCCTGGATTGAGAACCTTTGCCCACTTTCTTTTCTCATGTATCAATATTTCTTTTGCCTACCTATTTCCAATGAAATTTTTGTAGTGTAATATGACTTGGGAGTAAAAACTATATACAAGTTCAGGTCAGTTATAAGCCTTTCTCACATTATTCAATTTTAGCTTAGCATTCATTATTTTAAAATATTAAACAATCTCTTCTAGGAACTATCTGTCCTCATTTTTCTCTCTGGTCACTTCCTTTTTCCACGGGCAGACCTCAATCTTATTACAAATTTTTGTTCTTGCTTTTCTTTTCTATTTCCACTCCCATGCCTATGCTTACTTCTTTCTCTTCTAGTTTCCTACACACTTTTTTCCTGTCTGAGCCTTAGATCTACCTTCTTTCTTTTGGAGAGAAAGCTACCCTAGCAGGTACCTGCTTTTTTCATTTGACTGGTAAATTTCTAAACAGCCTTTTCCCCCATTATGGGTACTCATAAGCTTTCTGTGTTTTTCCCAATTTGAGTTGACCATCCCCATTATTACAACGTCCTGGGTTCCATTTGTCTTCCCCTACTCTTGGGGAGCTAGTGAGCTATTTTTTCAGAATCTCTTTTCTTAACCAACTTGCCCTGTGTTTTATTTAGCTATTTTTCCCCCTGACCCGGTGTTTTACTAAAAACAAAACAAAAAGCAACAACTACCAAAAAAATCCTTCAAGCTTCTCAGATGATGCTGAGAGGTGAAGTTATTTTTGACTCAGTCTGGAGGTATCCCTTCTGCCTTATAATGGTAAGCATATCCCCTTCTCAAGAATTTAAATAGGTGAAATATTCACTGGCACATTCCCAATGCATATCAACACCCACTGTTATTTATCATTATTATTCCCTTATAGAGCTGCCTTTAAACATTAAAAAAAAAATACTTACAACCTCTATTTACATTTTTATCTCATCCACTTGGAGAATTGTGGCACCACATCTAAATGTAATAGCTTCTCGGGGCTCTCTTATGCCTCTGGGAGAAGAAGCTCTGCAGCTGCTATTTCTTTATATACCAATCTAAACTGGTGAGAACTACTGTTTCAAAAATAATTGTGTCCTTTGTCATAGAATGTTGGAATTGGATGGAATTTCACAGGTCATCTAGTCTAACCTTTCATTTTAAAGAGAAGAAAACTGAAGAGAAGTGACTTGATCAAGGTCGTTAGTCCCCTGATAACTCTGACTCCTACACTAGATTATCTATGAATTAAAGATAGGGTATCTTGGAGGGGTGTGTGTGTGTGTGTGTGTGTGTGTGTGTGTGTGTGTGTGTGTGTGTGTGTGTGTGTGTGTTAGAGAAAAAGAAACAGACAGAGGTAAAGGAATAAAGGAAGGCCATATAAGAAGTAAAATAGTATACAGAGACCAGAAAGGCTTATACAGAAGTTTCGCAATTACCCTAGTCTTTTTAAGTCTTAATGTTTTTTAAGTTTTTTGGGAAAGCCATATAAAGTTTTCTTTATTTTTTAATTTGGCATAACTAAAACTTATCTTCTCAGTAGGCCTGTGACACTGAGATCTATAAATTAGGAAGTGGTAGTGGAAGTCAGTATGGGTTAGTGGATTGATTCCTGTAATTGAAGTCAAAAGACCTGGTTTAAAATTCGGCTTTCCTGGCTTAGTAGTCATGAAGCAAATTGTTTACCCTCTTTGAACCTCAGTATGTTCATTGGCAAAAACAAATAATAATATTTGTACTACAAAGCTGACAAATGTAAAAATGTATGTGAAAGCACATTGTAACAATATAATTATAAATATAAGTCCAAATATTGAGAGAAATTCTGTATGTATATATTCTCTCAATATAAATCTTGAAATGCCAAAATTAACATTTGATTGAAAGGACACTGGAATCTGTTCTGTTATCTTTGTCTTGTGCGGCCAAGATTAATTGTTATAGACCAGAGTTTTAGGAGTAGCAGTGGAAGAGGGTCAGACAGATTAGCCATAAACAATTAAAAAGAATTTATCTTGTTTGCAAAGGTATATTATTGTTGATTTGCAAATATCTTTACTGTAGAGAATGGCTTATTACCCTTAATAGCATTTGAAAAGACATGATTTCTTAGAACATAGAAATAAGAGAATTAGTAATTTAAAAATCAAAATTTTTAATTAATGCTTTTTGTCTTTACATCATAGTCATTTCAAGACTGTCTTTCCCTCTAGATTATACTCTTCCCTTTGACAAAGAAAAACAGTTAAGCAAAAACATCCAATACAGGGACCACATCCAAAAATATATATGATATTCTGTCCTAGTTATCCTACTTCTCTGTCTTGAACAGGGAAGTAGATCCAAGAAAAAGAAGTTTAAGAGTTATTTCTAAAGGAATCTCTACTGTAAGCATTCTTTTGATCTGTCCCTGCTAATAATTATACTTCAAAATTTTTTACTTTAAGTATGTCTGTCAACATGAAGCAGTGGCAGGATATGAGTACAATTCTGTCTTAATGGAATTGTCAATCTCTATTTTAAATGACATTTTATATCTTCGTTGTGGATAGGCAAATAGACTTGTATCAGGATCCATGAATCTGCAGTTGAATGATGAACTCATAAGACTAGACCTAGATGTGAGATTTATAAGTCCTTAAAAAAAGATCTGTCTTTTTTTATATAAGGATAGTCATTTATCAGAACTAGCATCTTCTGTTACCTTCAGAAGTACCCATAAACAATGGCAAAATCCAAGTACAATGTAGCTACTACCTAATAACCCAAATCAGTCAGTCAGCAAATAATCAGACACTATGTGAAACACTGGGGATAAAAAGGAAGGCAAAAATATAGTCTTCCCCTCAATGATTACCCATTCTGATAGTTGTTACAAAAACATGGAGATAGGAGATGAAGTGTTGTATATGAACAAGTTCAAGTGTTCCAGTGGAGCTATCCTGCAGAACATGTTTGCTATTTTTCTAGCCTATTTCTTGACTTTGAACTTTTATGTTAAAGTTGTCTCCTGTTCACCCATATGTGGAGAGAGAGACTGCCAAGCTGCAGGCTTTTTCAAGTTTTTCTTTTCAGAGCTAATTCTGAGGGTTCCATAAATTTTCAGGGTTTCCAAGGTAGTGTTATCCTGGGAGAGGTATGGTCACTGCTCTTCTGTTCTATGTGCTAATCTTTACCCAGGAGCCTGCCCCTACAGCCACAAGCACTAGCACTCCTCTTGGAATTGTGGACAAATTCCTTGTTCCCTTGATGCTGCAAGCACTGGCACTCCTCTCTGCATTGTAACTGCAACCCAGGCCCCTACTCTCTTCTGACCACAAGTTCTCTTCTCTGCCCTAGAACTGCTCATGGGCTATAGAGTTGCCAATCAGCATACCCACTGCCAGCAAAAGCGTCCCCTGTAATCTCTTTCTGATCAGTTTTCTTACCCACTTATTGTCTTTGGTTTGAGAGTTCCCAAAGCTGCTGCTGCTAGGACGCAATAGCAGCTGTTACATATATATACTTCTGGACAGGCCTCTATCCCAGTGTCACAGACCTCTCCTGCCTACCTCTTACGTTTTCTTAGACCTGGAAAATGTCTCACCTTGACCTTTTGTTCACTCTGCCACTCCAAAATTTGATTTGAGGTGTTATTTTAAAATCGTTTGGAGGGGAATGTTGAGAGAGTAGGGTTACTGCGGCTAATCTACCTTCTTCAACAATAATACATTTTTATTTGTATCATTTAGATGTCTATTTGAATTTTTTCTTAATGTGAATAGATCTAACATAATTTAAGTTTACTTGTTGACTTAGTCACCATTATGAACATTGTTATAATAACAGGTTGCTTAATCTGTAGACCTATTTCCTGATCTGAGAAAAGAACATAGTAGTACTTTTACCTATCTTAAAGAGTTTGTAGAATCTTAGTTTTAGGGCTAGAAAAGGTATCTTAAGAGGACATGTGTTCCAAATTCCTTATTTTATATATGAGCAAATTAAGATCCAAAGAGGTAAAGGATCTTGCTCAAGTTTATTTAGATAGGATGTACTGCCCAAGGTTTAATAAAATAGTAAGGGGCAGAATAAGGGACCTGTGTCCCTCAACTGAAAATTCTGTGTTCTTTTTACTGTACTGGATTACAGAAAAGTGATTGTAAATTTTAAAATGCATTCTTAGATTAATTGTTCAGTCTGCTTCAGAATGAGAGGGATCAGCAAATCTGGAACTAGAGCATTCTTCCCTTATATTCCCTTCAGTACAAAAAAAAGATGATGGGACCCTTGGGAAGAAATTACTATTCCATTTTAGAATTTGTGATAGGGAAGGAGAGGAAATACTGGCATAATCTTATATTCACATTAGATTTTAGGAGACCAAAAATTCTGAAAAAAGATAAATAAGATCACATAAACTAAAATTTTGTAGCAAACATCAGCTTTGGAAGATGAGAAGTTTTAATGGTGACACAAAAAGAAAAATTCCGATGAGCAAGTAGTGGACAATACTATTTCTGGTAAGGGTTGGATTTAGATGACTGCTGAGGTTTCTTCCAGCTCTGAAATCCTGTGATTCTGACTGATTCTGTAAAAAGAATAAGTTGTTTTAGTAGACTTAGTGTGCACACACAGGTAACCATTGTCAATAAACTTGGATTTTTAAAAAGCATATATAGAAAATAGAGCAAGTTCAGGGAACAGAGGAAAAATATATTTTTAAAAAATATGATAAATTCCTAGAAGAATGGTTTCAATAGATCCAAAGTTTAGAATGAGCTAGAACTGTTGAGGAAAGCTAAGAACAACAAAAAGACAAGGGTGGAGCTAGAATTTTTGTTTGTTTTCAGATGGGACTCAAAAAAGATGTGTAACTATATTGCTCAAGATGGATGGAATGATGATAAAAGACAAAGGAGAGAAGACAGAGTTGCTTCCCTTCTGTTTTTTCTGTAAAAACAATTATATATATATATATATATATATATATATATATATATATATATATATGTATATCTTTGTACTCAAAAGGACAGGACAAAAATAGCAAATAGGATTTTGAAATCTAAGATAAGTAGTGAACTAGTAAAAGATCACCTACCTACTCTTAATGGATTTGTTAAAATGAGGTGTTATAACACTTTGCAAAACTTAAAGTTTTGTATAAATGTGAGCTATTATTATTGCTGTTGCAAAGTGACCAAACCCATATGAATTACATCCTAGGGTACCAAAAGAATTAGTGGCTATGATGGATGAGATACTGTCAGAGACTTTTGAAAGGTTGTGGGAAACAAGAGAAGTGCTGTAGGAGTGCAGATGGGCAGATGTCTTGATTTTTTTTTTTTAGTAGTTTACTGGTTTATTTAACACAAATAAAAATGTGCAAAGCTTTTTACTTATTTTCTTCACTGCTCAGTCTAGCGTTTGTTTGGATTGGTGATCTTGATGGCTAGCTGAGCTGCTCTCTCAACAATCACTTTCCGATTCTTAGAGGAAACATTGTGAGCAATCTCAGCACAGTATGATTTGTTGCACATCAGGAGCACTTCTAGCTCTTTGACATTGTGCACCAAAAACTTCCTGAATCCACTTGGCAGCATGTGTTTTGTCTTCTTATTGCTTCCACAACCAATATTGGGCATCAAGATCTGGCCCTTGAATTGCCTTCACACCCTATTGTCAATGTCTCTTGGTTTACGCCAATTTCTCTTGATCTTGACATATCTGTCGGACTGGTGGCGGATGAACTTCTTGGTCCTCTTCTTGACGATCTTAGGTTTCACGAGGGATCTGAGGGCGGGCATGACGCTGGCAAGGAGACAGCGGCCCCTTCACTGGAAGCGCCAACAGAAAAAGAGAGAAGGGCTTGATTTTTTTTTAATTTTTTTTTTATGGTAGGCAAGAAAATGATTTTATTAAAAAATCAAATAGCTCAAATTAATAAACCATATATAAAGGAATTCACAGGTCCACAAAAGCAGCAAGAATTAAAAAAATAGATAAAAATATCAACAATGCCTACAATACTAAAATGCATATACATTTGTTCTTGAATTATATCCTCATTTCTGGACAAATACAATTCTCCTTGGAAAGAGCCAATGAAAATAAATGCCAAGTACTTTTCTTGAAGAAAAGACTCAACAAACTACCTCTTTTTTAAGAACACAAATATACTGTCGGCATTTAATGTTCGGAGAAATGATCCATTTAGTATGTTTAGTATGATATTTTCTTTTTTTAAAACTTGTAAACATTAGAGATACTGGAATGGCAGTCTGTTTCCAAGTACCTTTAGAAATCTTCAGGTTCACTTACTTTTGAAGCTACCAAGACCTAGCAGAAGTAAATTCTTGAGTATGTAGTCTTTTATCACCACAACTACTTCACAAGTGGTACAGAACATGTGATTCTCTATTATCTGTGGTAATTATGCATCCTGGAAATTACTGGAGAAGGGACCTCTTCTGCTTCTCTGAGAATCCACACCATTTCAGTGTTTTGGTAAAATTGATTTTTTTTTTTTAAAGATGAAGACAAGGCAAGGCAAGCATACTAGATTTCATTTTCTGGCAAAATTTCTAGAATGCATTATTAAAGAGATGGTTAGTGAACATCTTGAAAGGAAGTGACAGTGAGCCAGCATTACTTCATGAACAGGTCATTTTATTCCTCCCTGTTTTTTAGACAGGGTTATCAGACTAGTAGAGAATTGCTATAAATTTAGTTTTCAAGATTTTAGCAAGGCATTTAATAAGGTCTCATGCTATTCTTATGGACAATATTTTTAAAAGGGTTAGAAAATAGTATTAGACAGGTAGATTTGCAACTGATTATAAAGCTGGACCCAGAAAGAAATCATTGATGGCTGGATTTTGTCTGCCTTCAGAATCTGTGTTTGGCCTTGTTTGACATTTTTATCAGTGACTGGGATAAAGTTTAGATATCAAGTGTATCAAATTTGCAGATGATTTAAAGCTGAGGGATAATACATTAATGAAAGAGTCTGAATCCAAAAAGTTATCAATAGTCTGAACTGTTGGGCCAAATAAATTAAGATAAAATGTGTACTTTGGTTCAGAAAATCAGCCCAAAATATAAGGAGGGATGGCAAGACAGTAGATCATCTGAAAAGGGCCTAAGTATTTTATTGGAGAATCAACCTAGTTTTATGGCAAGAAAGTAATTCTGACCTTATGTTTCATTAAAGCAGAGGTTATAGTACTGTTGTGCTCTGTGCAGGTCAGGCTACAATTAGAATATTAAATTCAGCTCTGAGAACTATTTTTAGGAAGGGCGTTGATCAACTAGAGGTTGTATGGAGGAGAGTTACCACCCTGATGAAACTTATGAAGATTGTTTGAAAGAAGTTAGGACTTTTAACATAGTAGGGAGAAGGCCTAGGGGGATATTATCATTTTTAGGTAATTGATTTGTTAGTAGCAATGGTTAGAAGCTGCAAAGAAATAATTCAGTTTTAATGTAAGGAAAATTGTTCTTGTGTGCAGGACTAGAGAAGTAATAATTCCACTGTGGGATAGTCCTACCCCAGGATTAGTTGAAGGAGCTAAATGTTTAGCCTGCAGAAGACTTGGGTGGAAGGAAAGATAAATGATAGTTTTGTTGTTGTTTTTAAAGTATTTCAACATCTGTCACATACAAGATAAATTAGCCTTTTCTGTATGGCTACAAAGAACACTAGGAACACTTGGGATAAGTTGCCTGAAGGGCAGATATGGGTTTGACATAAGGAAAAACTTAACCATTCCAGCAATCTAAAAGAGGAATGGGCTGCTTCTGAATGTGGTGGGGCCTTTCTTTTTTTTTTTTTTTTTTTTTAAAGCAATTGGGGTTAAGTAACTTGCTCAAGGTTACACGGCTAGTCATTTGATTTATGCGTGGGTGCTCATTTTCTGAGGCCGGATCTGATCTCGGGTCATCCAAACTCCGAGGCCGGCGCTCTTACTCACTGCGCCACCTAGCTGCCCCTTTAGGGCAATTGGGGTTAAGTAACTTGCCCAAGGTTACACGGCTAGGTTTTTGTTTGTACGGATTAAGTGTCAGAGGCCGGCTCCGAACTCAGGGCCTTCTGATTCCAGGGCCGGCGCTCTATTCACTGCGCCACCTAGCCGCCCCGGCGGGGCCTTTCTTATTAAACAGGATGACCAAAAGTTGAGGGGGAATGATGTAGAAGGCCTTTTTCAGGTACAGATTGAACTAGATGGTCTGTGGGGGACTTTCAGACCCTGGTTTGGTGGTTTTTGTTGTTTTTTTTTAATAGCTTCTCATCTTTTGGAAACATAGAATTTAGGCTTGTTAACACTCTTTTGTAGCTAGGTGGCACGGTTGATAGATCACTAGGCCTGGAGTCAGGAAGATATATCTTACACTTCCTAGCTATATAACTCTGGGCAAGTCACTTAACCCTGTTTGCTTTAGTTCCTCATTCATAAAATGGGCTGGAGGAGACGACAAATCACTCCAATAGCTTTGCCAAGAAAACTCTACACAGGGTCACAAAGAGTTGAACGTGACTGAAAAGATGGAACAACAAAGTATGAATATGTAAGCTTTGAGGGAGAAAATTCTCTTGAAAGTAAAACATGGGAATTTTAATGTATGTAGACTTTGTGGCAACTATTTTGACTTCACAAAGCCTTTTTTTAATTTCCTGAGTTTTGCCTATCTTCTTGGTACATGAGATTGCTAGATATTAGCATTCTCTATAGATTGTTACTGTATCTGGTTTGTTCGTGTCTAGATACAGTAATGCTCAGGTGTTGTCTGGATCTGTGATTTTATTGGCAAATGGAACTCCAGTGAAGAAACCAGTGCAGATCTAGACCTCTTCTTCAATTTATAGTCTTAGAGACTTGCCTAGGGTGCTGGGAAATTTAATGGCTTGCTGAGGGTCACACAGCCGATATGATGTGAATAAACTTCAACACCTGAAGTTCAGGTCTTCCTGACTCTAAGGCCAGTTCTCTATCCACTTCACTCCACCTTTTCCCGTTACTGTGTCTCTTTTGTACCTTCTGTACACAGGATATATCAAAAGTCTTAGTGTAGTTTTATGCTTTAATAGCTTTTAATATACCTTGTATTCTATAAATTGTTAATTACTATATATGTATATAATTATTAATAGGACAGATTTGATTTACATAATTATAACATGTAAGTTTCTTTTTCTTTTTGGAGGGGGGAAGGCAGGGCAATTAGGGTTAAGTGACTTGCCCATGGTCACACTGCTAGTAAGTATTGGAGGCTGGATTTGAACAGAGGTCCTCCTGACTCCAGGGCTGGTGCTCTATTCACTGTGCCACCTAGCCTCCCCAGTTTCTTTTTCTTATAAAGTAATATCCTAGCTGTTTGTATGTGTTTCATTTTTATTAACTATTTATTTACTACTTAAAGCAAGTATTCTTTACCTGGAATCCATAAGCTTTTTTTTTAGATAGAATTAGTTTATTTTGTAATACTATGTGTTTTGTTTTATGCATTTAAAAATATGATACTGAGAAGGCATTCATAGGCTTCATTAGACTGTCAAAGTGGTACATGACACACAGGATAAGAGCCCCCTACTTAAAGGACATATGATAGCATCCATATGGGACTTTATGAGTACAGATCGTAACACTCATAGCCTTAATAAATATTTTTGAAGATTTAATACGCTAAAATTTGTGTTACTAATCATAGAGTGTCTAGCCCTCTGATGATGAGACTTTCCAAAGGTAGCTAGGCTAATATTTGTTTGAAAGATATATAATCCATTGCTGGGCCCATGACTGAGGCTATTTCAGCTTTGCAAGACATGCTAGAGCTTGTGCTTCACTGCTTTTGCTCTTAAGAAGGCAGGTTCCCTTCCATAGTATGCTATAATAGGACTTTAGAGGCTTATAAGTTAAACATAATAGATAGGATAAATATATTTTATATGCATAATATAATACATACTATGTATCCTAAAATTTATAAGCTGTTACATATTTTATAAATTATGTATATTATATTGACATATATTGCATTAAAACAATTTTTTGCCTTTTTTTTGGAGGGGGGAAGGTAGGGTACTTGGGGTTAAGTGACTTGCCCGAGGTCACATGGCTAGTTTTTTGTGTTAAGTGTCTGAGGCCGGATTTGAATTCAGGTCCTCCTGACTCCGGGTCTGGTGCTTTATTCACTGCACCACCTAGCCACCCCTGCATTAAATTTTTTTATCATTTTTGTGGTTAACTCAGAAAACTCAATGTGTATTTGGATCACAGATTCATAGAATTTTAGAAAAGAAGGTACACATTAAGAAATTGAGAGTCAGATTAAGTAATTCATTAAGGGTCACATAGCTAGTTAATAGCTGGTTTAATAATTCAATCTAGTATTCTTTTCATTAGACTTTTTGTGCCTCTACTTTTTTCTCTTAAATAAAGTTAATTAAAGCAAAAATAACCCTATGACATCATTGGTAGATAAATCACTTCTAAATATGAATATTATGAGGATATTTTCCCCATGCTTTGTTAACACTATCACAAAACTACAAAATTGTAATAATTTTATTAAATAATTTGTGTAATTCATTTTTCAGATAAGTCATTTTTTAAAATCATAGAAATGAAGCAGAAAAATTCCCATTGATAATTAATGATAAATATAATGAACTTTATAAAGTACTTTAAGTTTTACAAAGTGCTGTGCACACCTTAATTCTTAATTGATCCTCACAACAACTGTATGAGATAATTGCTGTTAGGTGCTTTGATTATTACTGTTGCACAGATGACAAAACTGAAGCTTAACTCTTTGGTACTGCCTCATGTAGTCCTTATGGTCTCATATCTGAAGATTTGAAATACCCATGCTTGGCTTAACTGAGGAATGATAAAACTCTAATTATGCTGATAGTTTAATAGTTTGTGATAGGAAATATGTTGTCCATCAGAGGAGTATCTTTTAATTTGGAATTACTTAGACTTAGTTTTTCCCAAGCATGCTACATTTAGTTCAGCCATTTTAGAGACCACTGCTCCATTTTTTTTTCCTTAACAGATACTACCCAGGTTTCTACACAGGTATTCAGACCTTGAATGAGAATCCTTGACTATACTTTTGAAAACTAAAAATTTCCACATAATTATAAATGATATTGTGATGGTATCTGTCTTTCTAGAGTTTTCCCAGACTTTTTAATATTCCAATTGATTTTTAAAAGTTTTCTGGTTACATGAAAACATTCCAGGATTATTTTAGGAGTAGGGACACAACTATGTGCCAACCTCTCTTGTTGGTGCCTTATACTTAGTCACTGAACTGGCCGACCACATAAGTCACCTTTTTATACACATGTATAATTTTGAATTCTTAACTATTTTGTTTCAAATATAAAATGTGGCTTTCTGTGTTTTTATATTTTGTATTACTCCTATCGAGTTCCCCTTTCATTTCTTTTCAACTACTGCTGAACATAGCTAGAAAATCACAAAGCCATGATGAATGAATCCACTATAAATACGTTAGGTAATCTTAACTAGTTCTCACAGCAACAAGGTAGACCTTTTGCAACTTAATAATTAAGTTGCTATCCCACTCACTGAAAATTATTCCAAACATTTTCATCCCCCCTCAAACCTTCCACTGAATTCTCTTCTCCTACCCTCTCAACTAAGGACCTCATCTCATATTTCACAAAAACAATAATAACAACAAATTCAAACCATTTGATGAAAAGGCACTCTCTTTTCTCCCCTCATCTCCCATCATTCAGTCATTTTCCCCCAGTATCTCTTCCTTCACCCTTGTCTTACATGAAGAGATAGGTATCTTTCTTTTTTTTAAAATCATAGTATTTATGTATATATTTTTAAAAATTTGATTTTAAAAGGAAGATAAGCAACTCAGTATATGCTGTACATGTGTAGCTATGCAAAGCATTACCTTAGTAGCTATATTGTAAAAGACTGACTATATTTCCCTCCTTCCCATCCCACCTTCCACCTGGTCCACTCCCCACCTTGATCCTGTCCCTTTTCAAAAGAGGGTGCTCCCAACTTCCCTCTTCCCCAGCCTCCCCTCCCCTCCACTGCCTTCCTCAATCCCCCTCCCCCTCCCACTCCTATAGGATGGGAAACACTATTTAATATGCATGTCATTCTCTCCCTGGTCCAAATTCAACAAGAATAAGGTTTTGTCTTTTTGCCTTCCTGTTCCTCCCCTGCAACCACCTTCCCCCGCCTCCTCTACTGGATACAGTTCACCCCATTGTCTCTCCCCATTCCCCTTCACCACATTCCTCTCTCACCTTTTAAGTACCATCCCTTCCTATTAAATTCGACCTGTGCCCTCTTTGTATACCTGAAAATATATATACACACATTCACATATGTATTCATATGCCCATATACCCTTCTTCAACTATTTTCATATTGAGAAAAATTTTATCAGTTACAGTTAGCGTTTTTTCCTGTAGGAATGTAAATAGTTCAACTTGGATAAGTTCATAGTGATTTATTTTCCCTGTTTATCTTCTCAAGCATCTCTTGCTTCTTATATCTGAATGTCAGATTTTCTATTCAACTCTGGGTTTTTCCTCAAGAATGCTTGAAAGTCCTCTATTCCACTGAATGACCATATTTTCCCCTGAAACATGATACTCAATTTTGCTGGGTAGGTGATTCTTGGTTTTAATCCCAGCTCCTTTGCCCTCCAGAGTATCATCTTCCAAGCCCTTTGATCCCTCAGTGTAGAAGCTGCCAGATCCTATGTTATCCTGATTGTGTTTCCACAATATTGAAATTGTTTCTTCCTGGCTGCTTGTAATATTGTCTCCTTGATCTGGGTATTCTGGAACCTAGCTACAATATTCCTAGGAGTTTTCTTTTGGGGATCTTTTTCAGGAGGTGATCTGTGGATTCTTTTAACCTCTATTTTGCCCTTTGGTTCTAAAACATCAGGCAGTTTTCCTTGAGAATTTCTTGAAGGATGGTTTCTAGATTTTTTCTTTGATCATGGCTTTCAGGTAGTCCAATAATTTTTAAATTGTCTCTCCTGGATCTATTTTCCAGGTCAGTGGTTTTTCCCATGAGATATTTCACATTGCCTTCTATTCTTTCATTTGTTTGGATCTGTTTAATAGCATCTTGATTTCTCATAAAGTCACTAGCTTCCATTTGCTCCAGTCTAAGTCTGAAGGAATGAATCTCCTCAGTAAGCTTTTGAGATTCTTTTTCCATCTGGCAAATTCGGCTTTTTAAGGCATTCTTCTCCTCATTGCCTTTCTGAGCCTCTTTTGCCATTTGAGTTAGTCTATTTTTTAAGGTGTTATTTTCCTCAGTCAGGCTGTTGACTCTCATTTCATACTTTTCTTGCATCTTTCTCATTTCTCTTCCCAATTTTTCCCCCACTTCTCTTATTTGCTTCTTAAGGTCCTCTATGGCCTATAACCCCCTCATATTTTCATTTGGGGCTTTTGGTGCAGGATTTCTGACCTCACAGTCCTCCTCATGTTCCATGCTTTGATCTTCTTTGCCCCCCAAATAGGAGTGTAATGTTGAATTTTTCTGTTTATTTTGTTTCCTTTGCTTAGGCATGTTGCCACTTAATTACTTGACTTTTGGGTTTGTTGCCACAGTAGGACTCTGCCACCAGCCAGGGGAGCTTCCATCCCAAATTCTGGGGTTTTCTCAGCTGCCGGAGGTATTAGTTGGGTGGCCTCTTTGAAGCCTCCACACACTCTGGCAAGCTGGTCACACATGCCAAGACTTCCACCCCAGACCACAATCCAGATCCAAGAAGGGTAAACAAGAGCGATTACCCGCCCCCCCCCCCAAGACTGATCGCTGGATCCCCCTGCAGTTCGCAGGCCAAGAGCTGAAGCTGCAACATGGCAATGTGGTGCAAGCTGTCAGTGGCTTCTCTCCCCCAGGGGAAGAAGCTGACTGCGCTCTCCCATCCAGTCCCAAAGTCCATAGGGCACTGACCTCTCACTTTGTCCTAGGCATCTATATGTTGAAAATTCTGGAAATGCCACAGCTGCTGGTGTTCTGGTGTCCCTCCAGCCGGCTGCTGGTCTGGCCTCCCTGGAGCTAAAAGCTCCGACTCAGACACTTGTTAGCTGTGTGACCCTGGGCAGGTCACTTAATCTCAGTATAGCTTCAGTGTCCTCTTAAGACGACTTCTTAAGATCCCTTTCCAGCCCTAGAACTATGATCCTATAAACTCTATAAAACAAGCAAATATACTGTTATGCTCTTTTTTTTTTTCAGGTGAGGAAATAGTTTCAGAAAGAGTGTGCCCTATTATTATAATAATTAATTTTCAGAATAGTTACCCTGCATCATGAAGATTAAAAAGAAAAATTTCAGACAAGCATCTAAAATGATTGAAATAAAAAGTATTATAAAGCAACAAATAAAAAGAATAATGGATTCACCTTATATAGTACAGTACTTTACTGCTTTTAAAAGGCTTTTCAAATCTGCAGATACATTAAAAATAAAGCAACATAGTTTGATTTGTTGTTGAAGTGTCCAAGAAGCTTAGGCTATGTTGCAAATCTATTCATACTTCCAAAAATTTACTCAAAATGCAAACTTAAAAGATGACTTTTTAAAAACAAGAACTGTGCTATCTTTGGCTTAGGGAATTCCTGGGGAAGATGAGGACCTTTTCTGCATCTTAGAAAGTTGCCTGGGACAAACTGAGCGGTTATGTGACCATGGGACACATAGCATCTGTCAGGGATGAGGACTTGAACACAGATTGTTAAACCAACTTGTTCTTCTGTATCCCATGTAATTACTTAGATTTTAAATGTTATTATTACTATTTCCCCCCTATCTATTTAGATGCAGATATTGATTTTAAAAATCAACATTTGCATTGAAAAACTGAAACTAATATTCTTATAGTTAGTTTCAGTTTTAATTAATTAGTATCTTTTTTTATAGCCTGAATATTGTTAATGCTTTTATCTATTTAAATTTATCTACTGAAATTGACTATTTGTACTAATATATTGTTTTTCACTTTAAACAATTCACTCTACCTTCATTTTAATATGATGAATTTTAAAGTTATTTTGTATTTATGACTTTTGTTCTCTAAGATATTCACCTGATATAGTTACATTTTTTTAAAAGTAGCTTAGCATTTTATAACTAAATATCTTTGAGACAACCTTGCTTTTAAAATGAGTGGGAGAATGAGAAATACAATTTAAAGTTTTGATATAGGCTTCCTACAAAAAACTATCTGGAGATGCATCTTGGCCTAATGGAGAGAGAACCAGCCTTGGAGTATGGGAGACCTGGGTTCAAGTCCCATCTCTGATACATCTGGCTTTGTGACCCTGGGAAAGCCCTAAACTTCTCAGTGCCCTAGGCAATTCTTAGGATTAGGAACTGCAACTGCAGAGCAGGGACTGATATACTTTGGTTGATGAGGTTCCTCTTTAAGAGGGCTTTATACTCATGAGATTACAGGTCTGGACTGTTTCCACACCCTCCAGAAAAGATAAAGAAAATATGTCTAATGTCTTTAGTTTCTGAATTGACATTTAAATATTCATTTTTTGCCTATTATCCTATAGAGAAGATGGTGAATTAGAAGATGGGGAAATAGATGATGCTGGATTTGAGGAAACAGAAGAGCAACCTGCAACAAAAGGGAATGACAAACAGAAAAGTGAGAGAGCCCACAGAAAATCAAGAAAGAAACGCAAGAAAGAAAAAGAAAAGAAAAAATCAAAAAGGAGAAGACGTGAGAAACACAAGGTTAGGACTAAGTTACCTTTTATTGTAATTGTAAATGTTAAGCAACTTGCCCAGGGTCACACAATTAAAAGTGCCTGAGGCCAGATTGAAACTCTAGTCTTCCTGATTCCAGCTCCAGTGCTCCATTTACTGAACCAACCTAGATAACTTCTTTAGTACAAGATAATGACAACACGATGATGATGATGATGATGATGATGATGATGATGATGATGATGATGATGATGATGATGATAACAATAGCTAACATTTATATAGTGCTTACTACATGCTAGGCGTTGGGCAAAGTGTAGTGGATAGAAGTTCAAATCTGGCCTCAGACAGTTTTAGTTGTATGACTGTTGGCAAGCCACTTAGCCCTTTTTACCTCAGTTTCCTCATCCTGTAAAATGAACTGCTGGAGAAAATGGCAAACCTCTGTAGTATATTTGCCAAGAAAACCCTAAATGGGATCACAGATTGTTGGATACAACTAAAAATGACTGAACAACAACAAACAACAATCTCATTTGATCCTTAAAACTGTGCTATTATTATCCCCATTTTACAGATGAGGAAACTGAATCAGAGGTTAAGTGATTTGTGCAGGATCATATAATTAGTAAATATCTGAACATGGATCTTCCTATTTCCAAGCCCAATGCTCCACCCATTATACCACCTTGCTTCAGTGGTCTAGGGTAAGGTATGGCTAGATAACAGTTTGAAAAAGATCTAAGAATTTTGGTGGACTGCAAACTCAAAATGAATCATCAGTGTGATGTAGCAGCCAAAAAAGCTGTCATCTTGGGCTACATTAAGAGAGGCATAACTTTTAGGAATAAAGAGATAATAGTCCCTCTCAGTTAGGCACTTGTCAGACCATATCTAGAGTGTTGTGTTCAGTTCTGGGAACCACAGTTTAAGAAGGACATTGATAAACTGGAAGTAATTATCCAGAGAAGGGCAAGCAGTATGATGGAAGACCTTGAATATGTCATTTAAAGTTTGATTAAAAAAACTGGGGATGGTTAGCCTAAAAAAAAAGAAGACTCAGGGACCATGATAGCTGTGTATAAATTTTTGAAGGACTGTTTTGTATAAGAGGTATTAGACTTGGTCTGTTTGGCTCCAAAGGGCACAACCAGAAAGAATAGATACAAATTTCAAAGAGGAAAATTTAGACTCAGTGTTAGAAAAAAATTCTTAACAATTAGAGCTTTCCAAAAGCAGAATTAGGATGCTTCAAGAAGTGCTGAATTCTCCTTAAATAGAAGTTTTCAAACGAAGGATGAGTGACCACTTGTGGGGTATATTATATGTAGGATTCCTTTGGATATAGTTAGGACTAGAAGGTCCCTTCCAACTCTTAAATTTTGTAATCCTATGGTTCACTACAAATTTGTTTTCTAACTTCAACTAGACCCTTACTACAGCAAGTCAGTTCTTTTAGTTCTTCCTAATTGATTCTTAATCCTATACCCAACAGAGGCTATTCCAGATTTTCTCTTCTGTCAGGTCTTTCATACACCCGTTACCTGTCCACACTCTTCAGTTGAGGACCTCTTCTCATATTTTATGGAGAAAAAGAGGCTGTTTGTAAGCAAACTCTCTCTTCTTCCATTTTCTTTATCTAACTATTCCTTGGCATAATCCCTCATTTTTTTCCCTCTTTTACTCTAGTCTCTGATGAAGAGGTGGATTTTCTCATCAAGGCCAGCCCCTCACCACCAAGACTAATGCTGACTCTAGATCTCATCATCTCCAGTAGATAGTTCATTTTCCCCTCCCCATTTGTAATCCTTACCTATTTATTGGTTCCATTCCTTCTGTCTTCCAACATGCCCAAATCAAAACCATCACTAGGCCTTATTAACCCCAGACACATAAAAAGGTCCAATATTTATTGATGTAAGCATACAAGCCCTTTTAGTGGTACCAAAAAATTTAAACAAAGTTGGTACCCATCAACTGGGAAATAGCTAAAAAAGAAACTAGGGTAAAAGAATATTGTTGAATATTCGACTTCAGGAAGAAAGGAGTAGTATGAGAATCTTTGAGAGGCTCTAGGCAAGAGGCATACAAGATGAGTTGTAAATGAATTGTGTTCTAGATTAATGGATGATAACAGAAAATAAGGATGCCCTATATAGTGTATTGTAAAATATTGCTAATATTAATGGAATCTCAACATTAAAGTCAGTTTTATATTTAATCACAGTTAGTATTTCTTTTGACAATTGGACTTGTCAAATGGGAGGACTTTTTCTATTTTCTTAGCTATTTCATTTTTTTTTATATATTTGGAAGAAAGTTTTAATGTCAGAATTTAGGTTCTAACTCATTAGCAAAGGCAGACAATAGCATTTTTAAGTTATAAGTATCCTATTTAAATCATGAGGTCACCATTCTTGGGTTTTTTTTGTAAATTTTGTTTAATTTTTAATTAAAATTTTTTTTACCTCTTCTTTTTCCAAAGCCTTATTACTTAGGGGGATGTAGGAGATAGGGGTGTGGAGAAGAAAGGTGCTTACTTTGTAAAGCTCTTAAACAGAGAAAAGAAATTGTGTTTTTCCCTCCTGGGAATCCTGGAAAACTGCAAGGGATATAAGTTGGGGCCGAATGGTGGTGGATGCTGACTTGGGGAGGTGTATCTAGTAAATCTTAGATCCCTATCTTTCCATGATGGTACCCAATCTGTTAATCAAATAACTTGTTGGAGATAGATAGTTATGTTTTATAGCCATCAGTTAATTTTCCTTCATTGTTAGAATGCTAAGAATTTGCTTCTTCTTTGAACAATAAACTTATACTTTATAACATTTTTTTTCCAGCATAATTCGCCTTCTAGTGATGATAGTTCAGACTACAGCCTCGATTCAGACCTTGAACATACAGAGAGGTCCCATAAAAAAGGATCTAGTTCCTATAGGGATTATGACTCATCATTTCTTCAGGTATGGTTATTCTTTTAAATTAATCTCATTATTTTTCTTCCTAGTATTTTAATAAAATATCTAATGAAATACATATGCATTAAATTTCAGTTCTATAAAATATGGAATTACTATATAAAATATGTATTTTATATTTATGTAAAATATAAAATTTACTATATACAGTAATCTCACTTATCCAAAATTGTCAGAAGATGAGTCATTCTTCATAATTTAATTTTCCAAATAATTGAAATGTTCTCCTTTAAGCACAAATTTTTTTTTAAGTAAATCTTTTTAAAATCAAATGTATGTTTCTTGTCATAAACAAATACATGGATCATAATATAAATTTTTCTTCACAACTTGGATGTTTTCATCATGAATATCAATTACTTTACCATGCTATATTGTATTTTTTACTGGGGTCATTGTTTTTTCCCATGCTAAAATGTCCTTAAACTGTCATATTTTTTTAAATCATTTTTCAGTTTTTTTCTTATTATTGTTCATTTCTTGCTGATGTAAGTGTTCCTCTATTTTTATGTTCCTTAATAGTATAGGTAGTGCGCTTTCCTCTTAATGATTTGGTATTTTTGATCTGTTATAGATTAGGAAACCAGGCAACACACTAATTAGAATTATGGATAAAATAAGAGTAAATGGTATGTGAGGTTTGGTACTAAAATGTGGTGAAAAAGACATTGTAACAACTATGTTAGTCACATATTTTAGGTTTATTTCCTGGTTTTCAAATGTGTTCTTGGTAGAGGATTTTGCTGGAAAAAATGAGATGTTAATGTAATTTCTTCTTATTAAATTTGTGATCTATACTGTTACTTAAGTGTTTTTTCAAAGATACTTTTTCCACAGAGATAGAAGCTCAGAGAGAGAGAGAGAGATGTAGATAGGTAGATTCTTTTTTATAAAGTTGAAGTGGAATTTTTGTCACACAGGTTCAAGGAAATACTTTTATTTTCTCATCTTCATTAACAGATTATATAATAAGGCTCTTTGCTTTAATATGTGTTTTCATTAATCAGTTTTGTACTATTTTAAGAATCTAAATAATTTTACCAGAATTATTTATCTGGACCAATACTACTTTAAATTGTGCTCATAAATGGTTTTCAGAGTAGTAATCTTAAAAGAAACATGCAAAGTTGTTCTTGATCTCTATAATTAAATTTTTCTCTGACTTAATTATGCAGTAGAAATTAAACTGAGTCTCAAGCAAAGTCTCTACCATTCATTTTTACCTCAGAAGCAATAATAGCACTGTTTTCTTTCTTGACTATGAGCATTTTCATTCTAGGAGTACACTTAATTTATAGTAATTCCTATGTTCTTTTTGTCATATTTTACCTTGCTTAGCAGAATCCTCTCTACTTGTCATGGGGTATTTAGAGAAATTAAGTATGCATATATACCATTTTTTGAGCCTATGTTAGAATGTCATATGAAAAAAAAAAAACCCAAGCATAACTACAGCAGAACACTGACTCCCCAATTAATTAATTTTTAAATGAATTTTTGTTGATATTTTTTGTTCTTTACATCATCATGGTATTCCATGTACCCTTCCTCTTCTAGAGAGCCATCCCATATGACAAATATTATTTTTGGGAGGGAAAAAAAGTCACTCAGTTATTTGATAAGTTGAAAAAGCCCTGACATATTTGGTCTACCTGTTGACCCCCCACCTCTATGAAGGGTTAGATTAGAAATATCTTCTCATATCTCTTCATTTGAGTTTCACTTGATCTTTATAATTTTGTCATATTCATTTTTTGTTTTTGGGTGTGTTTTTATTCTTTCCATTTATAATGTAGTTTCTGTATATGTGGTTTTCTTAGTTCAGTTTACTTCACTCTGCATCAGTTCATATAGATCTTTCCATGCTTCTATGTTTTCATCACATTCATTTTTTCTTACAGCACAGTAATATTCCATTAATTTAAGTACTACAATTTGTTTAACCCTTCCCCAATTGATGGACTTTGTTTCCACTTCTTAGCTAGCACAAAAAAAGTGCCGCTCTCAATATTTTGGAGTATATGGAAATTTTTTTTTCTTATCAGTGGCTTCCTTGGGCTCCACAATGGAGTCCCTGGTTCAAAGGGTATGGACATTTTAGTCATTTTATTTGCATAATTCCACATTACTTTACACAACGTTTATACTGTTTCACAGCTCTCCCAACAATATATTGGCGTGCCTATTTTTCCACAATCCCTTGGACATTGTTGACTTGATATTTTTGTTATTTTTGTCAATTTGCAGCGTGTGAGGTGAAACCTCAGGGTTATTTTGATGAGCATTTCTCTTGTTACTCAGGATTTGGAACTTTTTATTCATATAACTATGAATACCTTGCAGTACTTTTGAGACTTGCTTGTTCATATTCTTTTGAGTGTTTGTCTACTGGGGAAGAACTATTAGTCATGTTTATTTGCCTGTTTCTTTTTTCATTGTATATCTTGGCTACCAAACCCTTATCAGAGAAACTTGATATGAAGATTTTTTTTCCCATTTAACCATTTCCCTTCTGATTCTAGATGCAATAATGTCTGTGCAGAAACTTTTTGGTTTTAAGTTTCCTTTTCTGATGCAAACACAGTATTTTGTTCCTTCAGTTACTTTAATCTTTTTTTTTTTTAGAGCAATTGGGGTTAGTAACTTGCTCAAGGTTACACGGCTAGTTATTTATATGTGGGTGCTAATTAATTGGCGCTGGAACAGATTCCAGTTCTTCCCGACTCCGGGCCAGCGCTCTTACTCACTGTGCCACCTAGCTGCCTCTTTAATCTTTTTTTAAAGATGGCCCTCTTCTCACTGGCTCATTTGATATCCACCCTTAATGTCCTCCCCTTCAGTCATTCTTGTTAATTTAGTTTTTAAATTTTATATTTTTTCACCCCTTTCCAGAAAGAATTTCTCTCACTCTCTTCATCATCTTTCTTCTCTTTCTGTTTGCACTATACTGTCATTTTCTAATTCATAGCCTCTATAATTATGTGGGCCCTCTCTTTTCCTTCTATTTGTCTTATAATCAGAGTTTCCAAATTATCCATTCTAGGTTCTCCCCTGTGGACTTTTTCTATCATTTTTGGAGAGCTTGCCCCAGTTTGCCCCATTCCCCTTTTCCATTTTTCATTTTAGAACAGTACCAATTATTGCAGTTGTCAGAGAGGAAGAGGAAGAGCCCATGCCGCACCTGATTATACAACCTACCATTAATCTATATACAGTGCCTTGTTGACATTTTTTTCTAAATTTGCTTAGAAATCTCCCTATGTCTATACTCTCCTACTTTTCCAGGTGTCAAAGGTTCCAATTCCCTACTTCCCTGGAGAAGTAAACTTTTCAAGCAACAAACCCTCAGGCCTTATTCAATGTAATATCCTCATCTCCCTTCTCCAACCACCTCTCTTTACTCATAGGAGCATTCATCAGTGAAACACTCTTCCCCCTCCAAAGTAATGCCTTCTTCCTTTCCTCTCACGTTTTTTAATCTTTCCTTCCTCTTCCTCACCCATTGCCCTATAGACTCTTCTCTTTCTGGGACCATGAGGTTACCTTCCCCCCATTATTAGCCCTTTATTTGACCCTGGAGCATCATTCACTCCTTTCTATTTCCCTATTCCCCTCCCCACGTTTCAGACACCTTCCCATGATGTAATGTAGTGCCAGAAAAGAAGCATTCATCTGCAGTTATAGTGTAGGTCAGTTCTGTCCTTAATGATCCCTGTCTGCCTCTTTCCTATTAACCTCTGTTTCCCCATGTACATTTAGAAAGAATACTCTTACTGGTCTTTGTTGTTATTCAGTCCTTGCCTGCGGTGCTTACTCACTCTCGCATTTCTATTGTTTAGAGTGTTTGAGAGGCAAATAGTCTCTTCTTGTTTTCTTTCTAAAAATGTTTCAGATTCTTCTTTATTATTGGATGTCTAACTTTTGTCCTAAAGTTTAAGCTCAGTTTGCAGGACAGGTCAACTTTGGGTTGCATTGTTGAGTTCCATTGCTCTTCAGAACACATTATTCCATTCCCTCCTTCTTTTTGTGTGGGATGGTCTTACATTATTTGAATGTCCTTTTTCTTTGTATTTTATGTCTTTCTCCTAATGGTATATAGAACTTGATGTTTCTGACTTGGTCTGCTAAATTTAATCATTATTCATCTTTGAGTTTGCCACCTTGGGTTTTTTCTTGAGGTGACTTGTGAATTCTTTCAATTGGAATTTTATTTTCCATGTTTAGAAGTTCTGGGCAATTTTCTTCTTGTTTTCTCTTTTTCTTTCTTTTTTTTGCATATGAAGAAAAGACATGACATTTGGATTTATTTGCCAGTTTCTTACATGTTCTCTGGGAAAGACAAAGGCACTGAGGTGGGGAATGAAGAGGTTCCTGCCCCATCTTCCTAACATCTACTCCGAGGACATAAGAGCCTAAGTGGTGAGGGAGAAATTCTAAAAAAGAACCTCAAGGATGCTAAGAGAAGGGCTAGAGGATGGGAAATAGGGAACTAAAGAAAGATACTTCAGGGGTGGCTAGGTAGCACAGTGAATAGACCACTAGCCCTGGAGTCAGGAGGACCTGAGTTCAAATCCGACCTCAGACACTTAACAGTTACTAGCTGTGTGACCTTAGGCAAGTCACTTAACCCCAATTACCTTCCAAAAAGAAAAAAAAAAAGATACTTCAGTCTGGAGGCTGGAAAACACTTAAGTTTTAGTCTAACTCTGGGATGGGTAAAGATATAAAGGAAAAGGAGGGGTCCCTGAGAAGGGGTTTGGGGATCAGTGGTAGTAGACTTATCTGAGCCAGCTTCTAGGATTTGGATAGGAAAAGGGCCTATTATTGAGGACAGGCACAAAATCCTCATTCTTCTCCCAATATCTCATCTCTCTAGATTAAATTGAGGGATCGTTAGATAGGGGAGTGGGATCCTGGATTAAGGGATACTAAATCTAGAATCTGAGTGTGGGCTCCAAGTCTGGGAGCTAGCTGCATACAATATCCAGAGAGCTGTGCCTGAAGTCCACAGGGAGAGGAATTTGGAGTCTAGGAGGTAGAGCTGGGAATTCCGGAGAGATAGGGTTTGAGGGATGGGGGAGGCATCTAAAGACCCAGGAGCATGAAGCCTTAAGCTTCAAGGGATAGCCTCTCAAGTTAGAGTAGGTATGGAAACCTCAAATTCAGGCGTAGAATTTGGAATCCATAAGACAGATTCTCTAGGATAGCTCTTGGATTTCAGGGAACAGAACTTTGAATGGGGAGTAGGGGTGGGGAGCAGTCAGGGGTTTCAAGCTAGGGACAACAGTGGCATCCTAGAGGCTCGATTTCACTCAGCATCTACATCATGGGGCACAACAAGTTACTGAAGCTTTCTTTGAAGCTGGGCACAGAGGTAGTGCAGATCTTGTATGATTCCCAGGTAGAGGGGTGAGCAGTGCAACCAAGAGGGTTCTGTCAAGGCTCAGTTGGAGCACAGCCCACAGCATGGTCAGGAGCTCCACAGGCACAGGAGGTCTTAAGTGCTTAAAACATCTCAGTGCCCTGGGGCATTTCAGAACCAAGGGCTCCCCGAGCCCCAGCACATGGTAATATGCCTGCCTGAGGCTGACAGGCTCAGGATAGACAAAGACTAAGAGGACACTAAACACGAGAAGCCAAGCTATGACGTGCATCACAAAGCAGAGACGGGGTAGCCAGGTCAGCCAGGGCGTTCTTGACTGTGCTTCCCAGTGGCCGGGGCCTGCTGGCCCTGGCTCACAAGAACATGTCTCCACCTGGTCCCAACTCCTGAGGGTCTCCAAGCAGCGGTGGTGAAAATGTGAAGCGGCAAGTTCTACTCTAGTGCCAAAGGCCAGAATGAAAGAGGCCCTGGGGGTGGTGTTAAGGATATTTGTCCTGTCCTGTCCTTCTGGGAGATCCAGGAGCCTTAGGTTGCTTTGAGATCAGTATGTTCTGTTTTTTGTCATGAGCAGGTTTTCTTTTAATATTCTTACTTTTGGCTTCTCTTCTTCTGGACTGTGTTTGCATTCCCAATCTCTTGTTCTCTTTTTTGTTTCTGTGCTGAAGCTTGCTATTACACATTTCAGCTTTTTCTGTTCTGTTCATTATTCTTGCTGTACAGACATAAATTCTGCACTTGTAATTCTAATTCCTCTTTTTTTTTTTTTAAAGCAATTGGGGTTAAGTAACCTGCTCAAGGTTACACAGCTGGTTATTTATGTGTGGGTGCTAAGTAACTGAGGCCAGAACCGATCCCGGGTCCTCCCTTCTCCAGGGAGGGGGCCGGCACTCTTAGTCACTGGGCCACCTAGATGCCCCTCTAATTCCTCTTTTATTTTTTAACTTAATTTTATTTTTTTCCAAATTCTTTATTAACTTCTGGTTTACATCATTCATTTCTGCCAGATTTTGAGTTACAATTTTTTTTTCCTGTTTCCCCCTACCCACCACCCCAAAATAGTGGTCTGACCAGATATCCCCTCCTCCAATATGCTCTCTCCCATATCTTCTCCCATACCCCCTTCAACTTTTCCAGTAGGGCATGGTGAATCTCTATGCCCCAAGGCCTGTATATCTTATTTCCCAATTACATGTAAAATAGTATTAATAATAGTATTTATATATTTTTAAACATTTGAATTTAAAACTTTGAATTCCAGATTCATTTCCTTCCTCCCTTGTCACCCACCCTTACTAGGGAGATAAGCAATTCAGTATATGTTGTACATGTGTAGCTATGCAAAAAATTACCATAGTATATATATTGTAAAAGACTGACTATATTTCCCTCCCTCCTATCGCACCTCCAACTCGGAGTGTTCCACTCTCTACTTTGATCCTGTCCCCTTTCAAAAGTGGGTGCCTCCAACTTCCCTTCCCCCCAAGCCTGCCCTCCCTTCCATCATCCCCCCTCTCATTCCCTTCCCCTCTACTCTCCTATAGGGTGAGATATCCTATTTAGTATGTATGTCAGTCTCTCCCTGAGCCAGATTTAATGAGAATAAGGTTTTGCCTTTTTACCTTCCTGTTCTTCCCCTCCATTGCAACCATTTTCCCTTGCCTCTTCTATATGAGATAGTTTACCCCATTCTGTCTCTCCCCATCTCCTCTCATTATATTCCTCTGTCACCTCTCAATTTCACCCTTTAAGCATCATCCCTTTCTATCAAAATGGTCCTGTGCCCTCTATCTATATATACCTGTTAACATATATGTTCATATGCCCATATACCATTCTCCAACTATTTTCATACTGAGAAAAGTTTCATAAGTTATAATTATTGTTTTTCCATGTAGGAATGTAAATAGTTCAACTTTGATAAGTTCCTTATGATTTCTTTTCCCTGTTTACTTTCTCAAGCATCTCTTGCTTCTTGTATCTGAATGTCAAATTTTCTATTCAACTCTGGGTTTTTCCTCAAGAATGCTTGAAAGTCCTCTATTCCACTGAATGACCATATTTTCCCCTGAAACATCATACTCATCATACATCAAGGTGATTCTTGGTTTTAATCCCAGCTCTTTTGCCCTCCAGAATATCATCTTCCAAGCCCTTTGATCCCTCGGTGTAGAAGCTGCCAGATCCTGTGTTATCCTGATTATGTTTCCACAATATTAAATTTTTTTCTCCTTGGCTGCTTGTAATATTGTCTCCTTGATCTGGGAATTTTAGAACCTGGTTATAATATTCCTAGGAGTTTTCTTTTTGGTATCTTTTTCACAGGTGATCTGTAGATTCTTTCAATCTCTATTTTGCCCTCTGGTTCTAAAACATCTGGGCAGTTTTCCTTGAGAATTTTTTGGAGGAGGATTTCTAGGTTCTTTCTTTTTTTTTTTTAAACAAATGCTTTATTAACTTCTGTTTTACATCATTCATTTCCACCAGATTTTGAGTTACAATCATTTTCCCCCCATTATTCCCCTACCCAACCTCCCTGAATTGCAGTCCCACAAGATATCACTTCCTCCAATCTGCTCTCTCCCATACCTTCTCCCATACCCCCATCGACTTTTCCATTAGAGGAAGGTGAATCTTTGTGTCCTAATGCCTGCACATCTTATCTCCCTATTACAAGCAAAAGAGTAGTAATAATAGTATTTATATATATTTGAAACATTTAATGTTACGACCTCAAATTTCAGATCCATTTCCTTCCTCCCTTGTCACCCATTCCCTCTTGGGAGATAAGTAATTCAGTATACGTTGTACATGTCTAGCTATGCAAAACATTATCATAGTAGATATATTGTACAAGGCTGCTTATAATTCCCTCCCACTCATCCCACCCCCCACCTGGTCCATTCCCTACATGATCCTGTCCCTCTTCTATAGTGGGTACTTCCAACCTCCCCTCACCCCAAGGATGCCCTCCCTTCCATCATCCCTCCTCTCATCCCCCTTCCCCCTATCCTGCTGCAGGTTGAGATATCCCATTTAGTATGTATGTCATTTTCTCCCTGAACCAAATTCAATGTGAATGTGGTTTTGCCTTTTTAGCCTTCCTTATTCTCCCCCTCCTTTGCAACCACTTCCCCTTGCTTCTTCTACATGAGATAGTTTACCCTACCCTGTCTCTCCCCATCTCCTCTTGCCACTTTCCTCTCTCACCTCATAATTTCATCCCTTGAGTATTATCCCTTCCCAACAAATTCAACCTATGCCCTCTATCCATATATAACTGTAACCATATACACACACATTCACATATGTATTCATATGACCACACCCCCTTCTTCCATTATTTTCATAGTGAGAAAGATATCATCAGTCACAGTTATTGCTTTTCCATATAGGAATGTAAATAGTTCAACTTTGATAAGTTCCTTTTGATTTCTTTTCCCTGATTACCTTCTCAGGCATCTCTTACTTCTTGTGTCTGGATGTCAAATTTTCTATTCAATTCTGGTTTTTTCCTCAAGAATGCTTGAAAGTCCTCTATTCCACTGAATGACCATATTTTCCCCTGAAACAAAATACTCAGTTTTGCTGGGTAGGTGACCCTTGGGTTCATTCCCAGTTCTTTTGCCCTCTGGAATATCATATTCCATGCCCTTCAATCCCTCAGTGTAGAAGCTGCCAGGTCCTGGGCTATTCTGATTGTGTTTCCACAATATTGAAATTGTTTCTTCCTGGCTGCTTGTAGTATTTTCTCCTTGATCTGGGGATTCTGGAACCTGGCTATAATATTCCTGGGAGTTTTCTTTTTGGGATCTTTTTCAGGAGGTGATCGGTGGATTCTTTCAACCTCTATTTTGCCCTCTGGATCTAAAACATCAGGGCAGTTTTCCTTGAGAATTTCTTGAAGGGTGATTTCTAGGTTCTTTCCTTGATCATGGCTTTCAGGTAGTCCAATAATTTTTAAATTGTCTCTCCTGGATCTATTCTCCAGGTCAGTGGTTTTTCCCATGAGATATTTCACATTGCCTTCTAATCTTTCGTTTGTTTGGATCTGCTTAACAGCATCTTGATTTCTCATAAAGTCACTAGCTTCCATTTGCTCCAGTCTAACTCTGAAGGAATGAATCTCCTCAGTGAACTTTTGAGATTCTTTTTCCATCTGGCAAATTCGACTTTTTAAGGCATTCTTCTCCTCATTGCCCTTTTGGGCCTCCTTTGCCATTTGAGTTAGTCTATTTTTTAAGGTGTTGTTTTCCTCAGTCAGGCTGTTGACCCTCATTTCATACTTTTCCTGCATCCTTCTCATTTCTCTTTCCAATTTTTCCTCCACTTCTCTTATTTGATTTTTAAAGTCCTTCTTAAGGTCCTCTATGGCCTGCAACCCACTCATGTTTTCCCCTGGGGCTTTTGGAGCAGGACTTCTGACCTCACAGTCCTTTTCCCGCTCTATGCCCCCAAAATAGGAGTCTAGGGTTGCATTTTTCTGTTTCCTTTGCCTTGGCATGTTGCCACTTAATTGCTTGACTTTTGGGCTTGTTGTCACACTATGGCTTTAAGGCCAGCTAGAGGAATTTTCGTCCCGAACGTGTGGGGGGCAACTTCCGTTTCTGGCAAGCTGTAAACCCACCCACAACTTCCACCCTAGATCACAATCCAGATCCAGGGAGGTTAAAGCAAGAGCGATTACCCCCCAAGACTGATCGCTGGATCTCCCCACGATTTGCAGGCTGGGAGCCGGAGATGCCTCTGAAAACTACAAAATGGCGTGTCTCCTCAGCGGCTTCTAGCCCCCAGGGGAGGGAGCTGACGCATTCCCCAAATACAGGTCCCAAAGTCCATAGGACACTAACCTCTTACTTTGTCCTAGGCAAGTCTATGTTGATAATTCTGGAGTCGCCACAGCTCCTGGTGTTCTGGGGTTCCTCCAGCCGGCTGCTGGCCCTGCCGCCCTGGGGCTAAAACCTCAGCTCACGTGGACCTGGGCTTGGCTCGGCTCCCCGTGCTATGCGCGCTTCGAGCTACCAGCTCCCAGACCGCTGCGCTGGTCCTTCTGCAGGGCTGCTGGGCGGTCCTCAGTGGGAGGTTACCTTCTCTGTGTCGTTCTGTGGGTGGTGGAGCTCCAGAAGTTGTTCAGAGTC